>OX376704.1:6554062-7764449 GCA_947389935.1 Agrilus cyanescens
GACAAATACAGGAAATGAAGAAGCTCAAAAACACCATGATGGGGTGGTTTCCGCACCCAACATACATATATATTCTTGATCAACATGACGAACTCTACAACATACTTTTTTTTTTTAAGAAAATCGGAAGGGACTAAGCTATTGTACATAATCACTGTTTTTTCTTAAAACTTCTATCGACGTAAAATTAGCTTAAATTTCTCAAGCCAAATAATTTTATTTCCTTTTCCCCTAAGAATTATATTGATGGTTGTCAAGTTACAAAGATGATACAGCCAGGAATAGGGGGTTGTTTTCTTCAAATTACGATTTTGTTGACATAATTCTGTATTTGTGTTTTTAGAGACGCCACTGTATCCGAATCTCAAACTGACGCGAGATCATATTCGACTAAAAGCGCCCTTGGCTCTTTACTTTTAGTCTTTCAAATTACTCCTGTCCGTGTAACCCTACCGTAGAATGCTGCTTCGAAAAGTGTATAATTTAATTAATATGTTATTTTTTCCGTCTATTCCATCCCCATACGAGCAGCTCAGTTACTGTGTATCTTCGAACAAATTAAGAAAAAAAAAACTAAAAATAAATAATTTAAAAAATATGATTATAATTTGTATGGTTTTAAAAAATAATCTAAACTGAGACGTAAAATATTCTTCATATGTAATAAAAAAGGCATTAAACTGAAACACAAAACCTTTGAACATATTGTCGAGTTAAAAATAGCTGTTGTAGATATTTTTAATAATATGGTTTTCGAAGAATGACCTGTGGTCAAGACAATAAATTATTACATTTCCGTGTACTAAAACGGTGATTGCAAATGTTCTACAGACGTGATAATTGAAAGCAAATTACACTGCTTTACATTGTCGCGACTTTTTAAGAACCAATGTAATGGCCATTTGGAATTCTTTCACCTTCTAGAATTACTGATCATACTTACTCTATAATAACTTAAATAAACTACTACATATTCTCATGAGAGAATAAATAACCTAGATCGAATGAACCCTTTCATGTATCCGATTCGAAGGACCAAACAGTTTATAAAATAGACATCTAATATAGGTAAATAACCAATTTAACAATATTTAACAATAACTCCTTTTTTTCAGTGGGCCTCTGTTGCATCTTGGATATTCAGGCCAGAATGTTCTCCTATGATGAGCATACCAAAAACGAATCAAACATTGCCGAATTGCACGTCATCTGCCCAAGTTAATTCGACGTCTCCAAAACTAAATAATCCACTGACTAGCACTGCCAATGCAACATCCCCCGCGAGACATTTGGAGCACCCGCCGTCGCATTCGGAGAGGGAAGAGCATCGAAACACTTCAGAGAATAGCAGGGGATTCCAATTACCAACCATATGTTCGGTAAGTCATAAAAGTGGACACCCTGTATGTAAGAATGCGTCATTATTTATACACGATTTATCAAGTTGGTGCACGTGCTATTATTGGTTATAAAAAATTCCATTAAGGGGGTTATTTGGCGTCGGAGGCGTCCACGTCGTACGACGACGTCGTTTTCATCTTGCGTACATAGGTACCTATAGGTACATACGGCTGGCCATCCGTCTGTCGGTCGCTTCGATGATTTTTTTCACGTGCGTGCTGTTGAACGCGACAACCAGCAATTTCCTTTCAAGAAATCCAGGCTCTTACGTGTCACCCCTTATCACGCAATCGCCCTGCCTACCTGCCTATTCGTCCGTTCTGTTTCTTTTTGCTTGTTCGCTCGTCAACCTACCAAAACAGCGTGCAGACAACGCAAAACGTCTGCTACCCATCGGCTAAATAAATAAAAAAAATATATCCAGATACAAAACGAACAACACATTAGGATTTCTAATAAGTACACACAACAATCGAACGCAGGGTTGTTTTACTCAAAAAAAGCAACCTGACCTAACCCGGGAGTACCACTTACCAACGTTGACAAATCAAGTCCATTAAAGATACAAAAATAATAATAATAGTATCCCAAATATCCATAAAATTGAATAATTATAAACTAAATAAACAACTTTTAAAAACTTTTGTCACATTTTCTTATCAATTGTTTCAACATTTTTTATTGCCTCATTCATTGAACAATGGACTTGAACATTTTTTTCCAACGTTATGTTGCACTCGTGGGTTTATTAAATTTTATTTATAAGACTAAGTACAGGAATACAATTTATAGGTATACACTTAGATTACTATTTATTCAAACGATTCACTTATATGCACTTTTTCAATTTATTTGTATTCTCACTACTATTACTGTCGTTTTATTTCCGACGTTACCACTGTCACTGTCAATTTATTACTTACTCAACTCGGCGAACATCTCTATCGCTGTCTGGAATATTCGAAAGATTGTTTACATTTTCGGCGAACCGCTTAAATACTTTCTTGGAAGGCAGGTACGAGACACACGCCTATAAACACACGCATACAATGCCGAAAACAGCCCGCGGCTAGTTGAGCCGCCGGCCCGCAACACATGCAGGAGTACCCGATCGCACACAAGCATGCTCGTGTTCGCTACAGTTAAATTAAAATTAGTAATAATGGAGATGGAGTTTCGGGAGTTAACAGTTTTTTATTAGAAATTTCCTCCCCGTTAATGACGTTTTTTCCAGTTTGCGCTATCACTTATGGTTTTTGAGTCATTTACGAAAAACTAAATGCCTTTATTTTCTCATCTTAGTTTGTTTATAACTTTTGTAATTTTTTTATGTGCTAATATAATATTTTAATACGTTATTCTAGACTTAAAAAAATGTCGCACCGCCACTGGTTCGCCGCCCTCTTAATCACTTTCAGACTTTTAGGTGATGCGGTTTTACCTATAGGTACAGTTATTATATCTTTGTATTTACAATAATGTTTTCTTGAAGTAAAATTAACTTGATGTTCTGTTAAACGCGTTTACAAAAGAAGTTGGAAAATAGAATTAAGTAAGCCGGAATGTAATCAAATACAACTGGAAACTACTGCAGACATTTGTGAAAACTTTTGATTAGTTTAAACGCGAGGTAACCGAAATAAACACAAGAAGTTTGTGTTTCTAAATTGTTTCTGGTTTCAGCTGACAATCACATTTTGATCTTGTTCGTGAAACACATCATTGCAGTCCCCTTTTTTTTTTTTTCGTAGTCGTAGTAAATATTGTGTTCAAGAAATCGAAGATCAGTTTGAGTAGCGTCAGATCTATAGGGGGGGTGTGGGAATTTTCAACCGCAACTAAGTACCTATAATTGTATGTTGGATAGAAATTAGCACATCTCCTTGGTACAACCGTATTATTTAATTGTATGGGCGAAGTATTAAATGTACCTACCTACTTACCTACCTATTATGTTGCGTATTTCTCATTAAACCTTGATTGTACACAACAAACAATATTTAGCGGTTACAGAATACAGAAAAATTACTGTACCATTAAATTGGCGTATCTATCTATATACATGCGTATAATATTCTAATTTTTCCGTTTAGTACGTAGTAGGTACCAGTTAGTATTGTTGTAGTTGTTATTGTCAACAGCATACCGTAGCCTATACTCAATTCCGTTTACTATTAATTTTTTGCACCTCCCGACTACTGTAATTTCTTCGAACAAATTCTTTTTATTTCCATACACATACCTTCGATGTTTCGAAATGGTAAGGTCAAAGACTTTTTGTGATGCTAGTGAATTAACAATCGATAATCGATTCGTGTCGCCTATTCTTAATTAAGTCTATTGTGCCAAGCTCTCTTGTCAAGTGTCGCTTCGAAAAAGCCAATTATTTTGTACCACCTTGTGTCACATTAAATACATGACAGGGTTCTTAGCCAGCGCCAACACGTCCACGGGGTTGCTAGTGTCTTGTTAGCCCACTTTTCTCTCACAAGCGCCGCCGTTACGCTAAAATTGGCGATTGATTCAACTCACTTTTCGCTTTTGTTCGACCCTCTAATTTCAATCAAACAAAATACGTACACTAAGCATCCCTCTAAGCAACACTTTATCCAACTATATCCGGCTCGAAGGACCGTATACATAGATATATTTAGGTACTACATATTACATTTAACTGGTGGCACATTCGGAGGTTCTCCGAACAAGAAAATATGATTGTCATTGTCATATCTGTCTCGTGTCTTGTTCAACTTTTTGGAGGGACTTTTGGTAGGTATTGTGTTACTGAACGTTTTGTCTGTAGTGAATGTATAATATGCGAGTGTCGCCAGTCAAGTGAAGTCCGCGTTATATTCACAAAGAGCGCTTTCATTCACAACAGTACAAACACCGATCTCTTGAAGCCTTACAACATCACCATGAATTATATAGTTGACTGCATGACATTATGCAGAAGATTTGTCTTTGTTCATCCATGTGATTATGGACTTGTGAAACTGCCACTTCACAGATTCGGATTTAAATAAATATTCTCGGATGACAGGTATGCCACCCAATTTTACTCCTCTTCGCTGACACTACACGCTTTCGGGAAACTTACTTTGCGTCAGAAACCAGTGGCGTCACATAAATTTTTAAGCCACCCTTTGGGACATTTTAGGTATTTATATTTCTTATACCTATGTTAACGAACATATGATAAAACAGAAATAGAAAATCAAAGTAGTTATGTACTCTATAGATAATAGCGGAATTCAGTTCTAATAATCATAGTTAGCTACGGCCCTGAGTGTAATTAGTGTGTAGTTAACAAAAACATAAATTCCTTTGTACGTACTACTAAATTGCATATTATTAAATTAAATTTAATTTAATTTAATTTATATGAGAGAGCAATTTTTGCATTTTTGTCTTCGCCTGAACGATCGCGGATTTTTATTTAAGAATAATGTTGTTAATTATTCTTTAAATTAAAAATCCATCTCAGACAAATTGACAAACGTTATATGCGTGCGTACGCTCTAGAAAATTTTCACGACTTTCTAACGACCGGATCTTTTGTAAAAAAAGGCAGTCTTGCATTGAAATAAATAATTAAACAAGAAAAATATCGTGCAAATGATATTAGCTATGTACATATACATCCACTATCAGGCTGTGGTGTACATGAGAAATTGTTAAAACTGGCAGCTGCTTGTAAAAGATAACAGATGAGTAACGTGAATTAAATTATTGTTCTAATGACATGTGTTTCTAGTTTTATTAAACATAAATATCAATTTAATTTGGAATTCATGCAGAAATTTTGAATTAATTTTCCTTTTACTTACTTACTTACTTACTTACTTTTTCCTCATTGTCCCAGGAAAAAGAGAAAGAAAATTCGTGGGTCAGAAACCCTAGTCGCTCTATGAAATTACCCTTACAAATTAACGATCTCATACATATGTACGTGGTGGATATATTTCGATATTTAGTGTAGTGTTACAGTGACATAGCCGAGGTAAAATTAAATTGTCACTTAATTATAAACAAGCGAATGATATACAGCAACAAAAATGCAAATGTTGTTACCATTAATTCCCTTTCGTGTTGGACAATGGCACCGGGTTGGTTTACTACCGCGGTACACGAGGAAACGGACTTTTAAATTACCTGCATTCAGTTGTAATTTACTTATGTACCCTCTCATATGTTACGAGGCACTAAATTCTCTTTTAACACTATGGATGTCTACAGTGGGCCATAAAGTGACCAAATATCTAATTAGTAATAAATTGATTAATAAAATAATTAGTAATTATGTACCTACATTCGTTTATTCCCCTTCGATTTTCTTAATTTCGTGTATTTGTCTTCCATATCTATTGTAAAACGCGATTAGTAATAGTGGTTTGTTGATTTATTCGAATATTGAGATCGTGTAGTGTTTATTTTTTCTAGATTAGATACGGAATTATTTATAGTCTTTATCTTTTATTGATAGGTACATGATACTGCTTGTTTGTTTAAATTTTGAAAGCGGTTATTCTTAGTGTGTTACGAATACAAATGTTGGGAAAGGGTGAGGGATATGTAGCTAAATGTAAACACACCCATCCTCAACCGTAACCTATTGCAATACACACGGGTATATTTTTTAAATGCAATAGTTTGAGAAGTCCACGTCCGTGAAACACCCTGTATATGTGTCTGGTTACAGTTATTAAATAATATGTGACTTTTGAAAAAATAAAACTACACTAATTGCTATAGGTATCAGAGTAAACATTTCATATAAAGATATATTTCATAAGATTCAGTATGTACTAATTAGTGATTTTTATCACGTTTATACACATAGTTACAATTAATGACAGTGAAATATAAAGTATCGTAAAAGTTTTATTAGGTACATACATTTAGTGCGCAGTAAAATATGCCATCATTATATTTATAAGAGTTTATAAATTTTTTAAATGTGCTGTAGGTATTTTAGACACCTAAATAGACAAGTAGTGTAATACCATTTAATAATAATTATCCTGGGTCTGGGTCTCAATATTTCGTGATAATATCAAACATAAAATAGAAATCCTTAGTCGTTCAGACGTTTCGTCTGCAACTGCGGTAACATCTTCCACTGAAGATGTTGGCCGCGGTGGTTGACGAAACGTCTGGACAGAATAGTTCATATCGACTCGACCCCAGGCCTGCACCTTACCTGAAAGAGAGTACATATGTATCTATTACCTACGTATAATAAGTAAGTGAAAAGTAAAATGGAATGTGTAAAGAGCATCTTGTTTTTCAAGTTTAAGCACTTGAACATGAGAGAATTAACAATAAGATTAAAATGAAATTGTATTGCACAGTTCTTTTATAATTGAATGATCGTAACGGTTGCGGCGAGTGGTTGAAATTCTTCAATGTCGTTTTATACTTGTAACTAATATATGGTCCCAGCGGCGGCTAATCGAACGGTTGTATACGGCAGGTATGGGAGTGCACAGTTAATGTGGTACACGTGTAAAATAGCTTTGTTCTTAATTGTGAAGAAGCAATTAGTTGTAGCGGAAAAAACGAAAGCGCTGTCTCCGGCTTTATTGCATCTAATCTGTGACTTTCGACTTAAAGGGCGGCAATGCTGCAGAAAGAAAAAAGCTCGCTCCGCCCACAACATAATTGCTTCTTAGTAAGCGATCAACCTGACGAGTTAGAGTATATGCTTTTTAGCTATCCTGGCTCAGCGGTCATCGCACAGGGGTGTGCACGACCGATGTTGATGCGATGCTGGCCTGCTGCTGATCCTGCTGCCGATGCTCTTCGTGCCACCACACCACACTACACCGCCACAACATCTTCAAGACGATTTAAATTTGTCTTCTTTGTTCTTTTTCTTTTCTACATTCATAAACTTACACACGCACCAAATGATCATTTCTCATAAATTTTCTGTTGTCCGGCTCCGTAAAATAACAATGAAGTAGATCGTTATTTTAAAAATAAATAGGTAGGTACTTTTGAAGTTAATTAGGTCCAGTATAATTGCTTTGGATATTTGTAGACATCGACATCGACTCCTCTTCGTATTTCGAGCAAGCAGTTAACAATCATCTCTTTTGAGTTGTATCGACTGGTTCTCGACGACAAAGGCGATGAAGAATGGTGCTAGAAAATACCTGTCCTAAATGTCTTCACACTTTAATGATTTCACATCTCGGTTTTCGGTCGCCTTTAAAAATTGTTCCCTGGCGCTGACTTGCTGCCGTAAAAATGAGGTAGTTTCTATCGGGCCGATATTAATTTTAGTAATTTGACAAGGCTAGCGGCGGCTCTTCACTCTTCGAAAGAATGAGGAGGAATCATGTGCCGCAGTGACAATCTTTGATAGAGGATTTAGCTCCGTCATTGACTTGATTAGGACAGATCCAGCCGTCCTCATCAGATCCCAAACGTGACTCTGCAAAATTTCACCGTCTACCACCGCACTCATCTTTTATACTCACTCCACTCCGGTTGCCAAGATATCTATGTGTATCCATCCGGCCTTTCACGAATTCGTCTAAAGTCCCCCTTTTAATGTTTTGTTTATTTGCCCATGTTTAGGCGACATTGTTAGGGCTCGTGCAACCGCGTTCCACTTGTCAACTCCTTACGCTATATGAAAAACGACCAAATCCATACAAGACAACCCTTGATCATTAAACATTTTTTTTTATACTATGACCAATAGTTTTCTCAACTCTAATAGAAAAATCAATTGTGTTACCTAAACTTAACTTTTTCTTTATCAAGTTATTTTTCCCAACTTGTGATTTTAGTTTATGATTTTGAGAAAGCTTAAGTCTGATTTGGTGAGTAGACCGTATGGTTTATGTTGTTTGGACATTGGTAGATTGGATTTTAATTTCAGAAATATTCCCGTGAAAAGCCGAACGATCTTATGCATTGACAAGCACCTCATTTCCAGAAGACATTTCTTTATAATGACAATTTTGGCGTTCAGAGTATTTCACAGTCAAACCTAATTATGTTTTAATCAAGCACCAGCAAGAGCAATTTTAAGGTTCTCTTTTCTTGCAACGCTAGCTTGATATAGCATTAAATTTTACAACTCAACCTCTTCGAGAGGGCGTAACGTTACCGACCACAAATCAAAGATGCAGTGGCACTTTTTATAACTTGTTTCTTGCAACCTTACAGGGCCGGATTTCAGACATTGTCCACCTATTGGTTTCAGCAAATTTTTACAATAAACAATTGTGGGTCTGCAAAATGTTGCAAAAATTATTAGGCAGTTTCCAAAAAGGAGAAAAATGTTTTTGGAACAATCCAAAAAACTAAAAAAATTGAAAAATTAGTACAAATTTAAGAATTATCTAGGGTTGCAAATTTTTTTGACTTTTTGATTTGTATGAGTAAGTACATATTTGAAATTTTCGTATCGTTTAAAAAATTCCTCTACACTTTTTTTCCCCAGGATCAAATCTAGTAAATTTTCCGGCAAACCGAGATCGTCATTTATTATTTATTATTTTAATTCTATATTTAGATAGTTTTGAATGAATGAGGGTAAGAGAAAAGGTGGGTTTTGAATATTTCGAAGTGCGGTCCTGTGTAGGTGTCGAAGATGCTTTAGGACAGCCAATCGTTTGCGTCATTGGTATAAGCTAACTAACTACTATACGGCGTATTTATTGTAGCCGTAGTGTTCGTTATGCGGTCTCAGATAAAGGCGATGTTCTTTTAAAACGAACCTAGTTAAGCCATTCCCACACAGGCCGTATTTAATTTTAAATATTGTTCAATATTTTACGACGGTTGACCTGGCTTATGTAGATGTTTTCTACAATTGTATACCAGCAAGACAATGAGGCACATATTTTGTCCTGCGACCGTTGTTGTGATTCCTTAGGGCGAATATATTCGCGTGCTTTGTTGCAATAAACATGGTTTTGTTTTGCAAACGATACCGCCGACAAACACGTCCGTCCGTCCAGTCCGTTACAATAACCGACGCTGTATCTGTTACGTACTTTTCTGTCTCCTTTTTTCTTTTCCTCTTCAGCGGAGGTGCCGCTACAACATTTTTTCCTTACACGAATCGCATGCACAACATTCAAATTTTATAACACCCCAGACACGAGTCAATTATGTATTAAGAAATACCAAAAGGACACTAATCTACTCTCGGCGTTTTACATTTCTAAATACAGTACTGCGTTATTCAGAGTTAACTTTAAATGGAGAGAAAGAAAGACAATAAAGCAACAAAATGTCTTTGTTTACTGTTTTGACTTAAATGATATTTTTGATGGGAAATTTCAAGTAAAATTTGTTTATTGTTAGACATGAACTGTAACGATAAATAAAGTGAAAAACTAAGTGGTTGATGACGTTAATGGGTGAGCGCATAAGGATCAGTAGATGCGGTGCACAAAGCAGCTCGATGAGTCTGATTCAGGAGGGTTTTGCGGGCAGTCTGTGCGCCGTTCCGTGGTCGTTTATAAACATCTTTCTCGTCGAAATGCAAATCAGACAGCTCGGCTGTATTTTGATTGATTTTTAACAAGATTGATTATTCTCCGTCGGCGTGCATTGTCCAGGTTTCTTACATTATCCACCCAACCTACAATCACTATCTGTTTTAGAAAACGCTTTTGGGGGCTTCGAAGGAGCATCATATGTTTCGCTCGCATCCATCTGAAACCGCTTCGCCAGATAACTGAGACACTTTATCTTTACGTGTCAAATCGTTCTCATTTACATAAAAGTCGTCCATTTTTAGAAAAATTGCTTACTCTGCAACCGAATGTATAAATCACATACGTAGCAGCCAACCAGGACATAATCCAACCTCCAGGACGCTAGTAGGTACCCCATCCAACGAATTTTGAATATATATATATATATATAGGTATATATGGATCTAATAGGTCACAATTGGTCAGGTGGTCCCGTTAATTGGTCAGCGATAGGAAATTAGTAAAAACAACTCGATTTTTTAATAGCAATCGATTGAGTTTTAGATGCTTTTAATTGGTCAGCTATAATTATTATTTGGTCAGGTTAACTATCCTATCAATTGATAGATCATAGAAGCAACCAAGCAACATAGAATGTTTTCGCCTGCGGATATATTTTATTGTTTTTTTCTAATTATCTAGGCCTGACCAAATAACAATTACCTATACCTGACCAATTAAAAGCATCTAAAACTCCATCGATTGCTATTAATTTTTTTTAAATTTTAGTTTAGATGGGGTGCCAGCAGTATCGAATATTCTTATAAAAAAACCGAGTTGCTTTTACTAATTTCCTATCGCTGACCAATTAACGGGACCACGTGACCAATTGTGACCTATTAGATCCATATATTTTTTTCGAAATTGGTTAGATGGAGTGCTAGCGTCCTGGAGGTCATAATCCATCCTAGTTCTAAATATTCAACCACCACCAATTTTTTTATACGATTTTAAAATTCCAATTCTTACTATCAAACCGTAAATTAGGATTCATTTTGGAAGCCAAAACTTCAGAATAAAATAAGTTCTGGCATTAGAAATCTATGATTAACAGGTGAAAAAGTACAGCGCTCCAAACGCGCCCGTAAAAATCCAGTAGAGTTGCTTTTCTGCAGCCATCTGCTGCGTGGGGTTGTTTGGGGTTGTTTCGTTTCTGCCCATAGATACAAGGAAACGAGTGAAAATATAATACGGTTTTATAGTTCATTATTTCCCTACCACGCATCGCTTCGGGCATGTAATGGTGCTAATGTAACAAAACAACGCAAATAAATTACGCGGTGTCGCCTGCGAGCTACTTCTTCTTTCTATTCGCATCATATGCTTTTCGGTTTTGCTCGACGTTACGTGAGTTTCGCCGGCACATCCCACAGGGCAACGATATTTTTATTTAGAGCTCGTTTTTTTTTTTTGCAACCCGTGCCGTTTTTCTGATATACAGCACACATATAATACGCTGCCACCCTTATAAATTTTAATTTCTGATATTGCTCACTTTTCTCCTCCAGGTCGTTTCCGAACGAAAACAGTTGCTTACTTCGGGGGATGACACACGCAAACTGCTTTTATTATTGCCTATTAGGCGGCTACATCCTGCGTATATATTTGTTAGAATTTACGGATAATGCGGTTAGAAAATTGTTCGTTTTCTTTCGCCTTCTTTACAATTTTTTTTTGTGTTTTTTCTTCATCGGTACATATAGAAATGCGTGAGTTCAAGTGTTATAGTTATATAAATGTACAGGGACGGATATGTACGTAATGAAGAGTTTAAGACGAATGGTCTTTTCGACACGTTGTCATAGCTATCACGGTCTCTATTATCCAGTTCGACAGCAGCTGTTAAGTTTATAGTGAATTACATTATTTGATATCGTGACAATCGCCATTTAGTGTTGATTCTGCATAGGCGCGCCCCATTCTTTCTGATTAACGAATTGCCATCTAAGAAAAAATGCTTTACCGGTTTTGGTTCCGGTACACGGCTGTCATTTCCGCCTTGTTTCATGTCACACCGTATTACATGGCTCTTAATGTTCGTGCTTTTATGGGAATTGCAACGTGGACGTGATTCATTATTAGGTGCGTCTAGCCACTTCGAAAATGGTGGCTAATAGACAACGTGCATTTCACCAATGCATCATCATCATCATCATCATCATAGTCGTGTACACTTGCACTTTGCGCTCTTATTTACCACTTCAAATCACCAATCATATGCCACCGTAACACGTTCTCGTATACGTGATCAAATTCAAATTAGTCAATATTTGCACTGACACTGGGTATTTTATGTTGAATTTAAATTCAGCCTTGCACTCTCCAAACTTTTTCGGAAATTTCATTTAAAGTGAGTGAATATCTGAGGATGTTTTAGCTAAACTTCGTATCTGTACCTTTTTGGTGTTGTGGGGTGTTTAAATAAGTTGAAAGGGGGAATGAATAATCGTAAGGTAATGGAGGAAAGTAAATGAGTGGTGGTGGGTATGCGAAGCGGACAGTTTGGTCGCTTAATTATATTGCAGTTAGTCAAAAGGAATTGTAGGTACACGGTGGGTGAAGAGATGTGGTGAACCGCGACACCATAAAGTAAAGCGTTCGACGTCCAAACATCTTTATGATGTCGTTATGGAGAGCGTCAACCAGGGCAGTTCATCAACGTGCGCCGATGCACAGGTTATAACCGCACACCGTCCATCAAGTTCTTCGGCATCCCATAAATAGCTGCGCCGCAGGGTACCCATCCTGCTTTATGCCTCCATGTTCGATAGAGACATTATACTACTCATATATTTGTTTAATCGCCTCATATACTTACAATCGACATCTTACGATACCGGCCGGTATCTTTTTGAACTTTTTTAACGGCATCCCCTCTTTTGGCGCGTTCACCCTTTATTTCATATCTACCAACTGGAAATTATCGACCTTCTTGTTATCGCCATCATTAGCGCTTCTTCTAACTATCTACCACACATAATGACGCACTATTTCCTCTATTCGTATTTCACTCAAAAGTCAATAAGTCCTCTTTTACAATCTCATTATAACCACAAATAAAACTTAACAAGCAGAAATAAAATAATCCGCTATAGTTCATCATAATACTTAAAATTTGGCAAATTATGTTCTATTGAGAATTTGACAGTCTTCCAACTGCTAGCTAGTAGATACGATATTTTGAACGAGATGTGGAGGGATAAATTAAGGTTTTTGTACATTATGTGTGTTTGTGGTATATAATGTACACATCCACTATAACCCCATTAGAGGGCATACGACAGTGAATCGCATGGAAGCTTACGGTTTACGCGGATTCCGAGATCGTTAGGTTGATGTGTATTAATGGATTAATGCAGTATTGAACTGTCAACACTCACCTCGCCTCACTCAACGTCATCCAATCGCGATGGCATATCGATTGCACGCCATTTTCCAGCAAACTTCAAAATTACCCACGCGTACACTATAGGAAATTTGCTTTCCTTCCACCATACACACTCAAACACACACTCACATACACACATACATACTACATACATCCACCAGAACAGCGTACGAACAGCTACATAAACTACCTACAAGACTCACTATTCTACTATAGACTACAAAATCCAACATTCTAGATCACCCTGGAATGCCATAGAACGTTCTATAACCTTCCGGAACATTTTAGATTATTCTCAAATATTCTCGAAAAATCTGGACCATTCTTAAATGTTCTGGATCGTTTTAGATAGAATATTCCAAACAATTCTGGAAACATATGAAACATTATAGATCATCCTCTAAAAATTTGGAATATTCCAGAACATTGTAGTTCACTCTGAAGCATCCCAAGCCCCTCCCTTTCCAAAGCATTCTCGAGATATACGGAACATACTTGATCATTCTCAAACATTATAAATAATTCTCGAATTTTTCAAATTATTCTCGAAAAATTCCAAACCATGCTGGAAAAATTGAAACATTCTAGATGATCCCCTAAACATTCTCCAAAATTGTGGAACACTCCAAGTCATTCTCAAAAGATCTGAAACATTATAGAACATTCTAGTTCACTCTTAAGCATCCGAAGCTCCTCCCGAAAAATGTGGAACATTTTAAATCATTTTAAAATGTACCAGGTCATTCTCAAATATTTCAAATTATCCCCGAAAAATATGAAGCATTGTAGATCATTATTGAGTATTCCAAATCATTTTCAAAAAATTTGGAGCATATTGTAAATCACTCTCGAACTCGAACATTCCAAATGATTCTGGAAAATCTGAAGCATCCTAAATCAATTTCGATTTTTTCAAATCATTCTGGAAAAAAAGTTTGGGATATTCCAGAACATTCTCCAAAATTTTAGAACACACCAGGTCATTCTAAAAAGATCTGGAACATTATGGAGCATTCTAGTTCCTTCTTAAGCATCCCAGGCCCTTCCGAAAAATGTGAAACATTTTAAATCATTTTGGAATATCCCAAAGCATTCTCAAGATATCTGGAACATACCAGGTTATTTTCAATTATTTCAAATCATCACCGAAAAGTCTGAAGCATTGTAGATCATTATTGAGTATTCCAAATGATTCTCGAAAAATCTGGAACATGCATTATCGAAAATTTATATGATCCAAATTTGTTTTTGCATAAGTAATTATTAGGTGTAAGCCTTGGGCAAAAAATGGTCGTTTATATAGATACGTGTAAAGACAATATTATAAGAGAGAGATTTAGAAGATGTATGAAAACGTTCAGTTGACTGGGGGGTGACACTGCCCCTTCGCCAAGGGTTCAATATTTTCTAGGCGATAAAAGTTCACGCTTCTTAAAATCCACGTTGAAAATATTCAAATTGGCCGTTTTTAGCGTTCCCAAGGGAGCCATTGAGGTTGACGCCAATTTTCCTGACATGAAACAATGAGACTGGGACCATGAGGATCTAAGCCGTCCTCCTGAGACTTTCTTATTTCTTAAACGCTCCGCTGAAGGTTTAAATTAAATGAACGAATTTTTTACACGCATCACAAGTAACCGTCCATTGGTCTTCGTTTTTTAATTTATTTATTTTTTCTATTTTTGGAAATATTCGTTGACCCTATTGATATTTTGGCACAACTAAACTTTCAACTGAAATGCTCTCACAGGATCATTCCAAGCTGTTACAATTACAATCCATCATCTAAGTATATGGTATTACTTGTTATATTATTATATTTATTAAGATAACGTAATTACGATTGAAGAACCTTTCTTTCATTTAAATAACATTTATTTATCATAATAAAAATTCGTAACACTTAAACATTATTGTGTATTGTATTGTGTTTCTTTTGTTTCAGGCAATTCGTTGTACTGTTCCTAGTTGTAGTTGTGAAGGTTTCGTCCCAGGAAAGAAGCATCTGCGATACTGCGAGTCCTGTAAGCACGGCTGGGTTCCCCACGGTGAGTTTTTTATTTTAAAGTCTCTTTATACCGTCCCACTAAAATTAACGCCCATTTAAATACCCAGTCAGTAACGAAACATTTTTATTTGAAACATGAAATTAACGAGTTTTTCGAGAACAAATACGAACAAGCATTTCAGACATTTATATGATCGGACTGGCTTCAGAATAGATTTTTTGTTTATATCTGAGAAGAACATCTATCTACTTTACATAAACACTGCTTTTGCGTCACAAAATTCTTTATTTCTCTTATGTAGAACACAATCAAAGAACGTACTTATTCAATTTGTTGATATGGGGTTCCGTCCGATCTCAGAGCCTAAAATGCTTATATTGCAAAACTTGATGTTATAAATAATGGAAGGTGGCGGGCTGGCGGGTAATTTTAAAGATGAAGTACATAAGAAAGTTGAAGTGAAAATAACTACTATTCGGAGATGCAAATTTTGGGTTCCAAGGGCACAGCTGATTTGTGATACCTACTTTATTCTAAAATTACTGTGTCATAGCATTTATGTAAGAGGTCTGGTTTTAATGGTATTCAATCTATAATTGACCTTTGTTGCCACAACACCGGCTAAATAACGACGGTGTCAAGTCTGGAGGAGGCTGGTCCTCCTACGGCGGACTCGTGCATTTTGGGGTAGTAACAACTGCGCCAACACATCAAATTATACCATCAAATTTCATATACATATTTTATCATAAAATTATAGATACTACTTTTTACATTTATATCATTATATCAATTAGTGTTTCATAAACCCCTTCTGCATCATCATTTTTTAACTGTAAACCGAAAAGCAAAGTCATCTTGCTTAAGAAAATACGTTGCATTGTTGTTGTAGTTTTAAAATAATTGCAAATGCAATTCAGTAAAAATAAAATTAATTTAAGTATTATTGCTAGATACTTAATTGAACGTGAAAAAACTATTAAATAAATTTAACAGAATTTCGCCCTCGTTTGCTATACTTAGTCAAAAGTAAGTTCTTGTCATTAAACTATAGGTTATTTTCTTTTGGAATTATTTTTTTTTTAATTTTTAAATTTTTTAAAATTGTCTATTCGTAAAGCCGGCGCAATTGCGAAATGGTTGAGTCCCGTACCACAAAAGACGACTAGCCGCGGGCGCTTCCACTCTAAATCATGTCACCCCTTTGCATATTTCGCTGAGGGCCACCACTATAATCATCTGTCGCCGAATTTATTTTATGATGACATTTTTTTATATCCATTGCAATTTACCCCCGTTCCTAGAACACGCAGCCTTTCAGGACACGTCTGGCTCGCAAGGCGAAATATAAGTAAATTAAAAACGCAGCTGACATTTCTAGTCCTTTATAATAACCCACATCGTCTCCTCAGGAGATTGCTCAAACTGCTTTTACCCAATTTTGATCTATTGCCCATCCTAAAGGCGCCTCAAGCAAATACATTCATTTTAAGGGATAATCTCACAATTATTCGAAAATTACAGAGTACATTTTATGTTTTACTACAAATGATAATTAATTAACTCCAAATAAGCGATTCTAATTAACCCTTAAACCTTCGTTAATAATTAGCTGTTTTCATAGATGGTACCGGCAGAGATAAAATACAAATAACGTTCGAGTGTACCTACAAGTTTTTTGCCTAAAAAAGGATACTTTTGATTTGGTTTTAAACCGCCTACAACTAAGTAATTTTAGAATTTAATGATCTGGTGTTTGCATTCAAGATTAGCATAATTAAGACGCTCCAGCGGGTCCGTTCTCGAATCCTTCCGGAACCATTACACGCTGACAGACTTTCTCTCTTCCCTGTACTTCCCCGTTAAATATTTGTCGTCGTTGTACGACTAACGAGTCGTTCTATCCACTACGATCCCGAAACGAACGTTTCATCTTATTAACCATCAGGCTCATTGTTTCAACATTTATTCAGGCATAATTTTATCTAATAATCTCCCGAATCATTTAACCCCATTTCTATTTCTTGTGTATACAACAATTATTATCTAAAACCTCTACCTACCTGATCAAAGTAAAAGGGTTTATTTTATGAAAAATTTCGTTTTTGGCTTCTTCAATAAAACTACGCTGAGGAAGCCTCGTGCCAAAAGCAAAACGTCTGCGTACCCTTCTCTCGATTTAAATTTTTAAAGTATGTTTTTATTAGATAACGATAAAGTTTGCTACGTTCTATTTTTGAACAAAGTTCCAAACGTTTTGTCTTTACTTGCATCTTCAGGTTACCTACTTGTTTTCTTGTACCTACCTATTACTGAAGTTGAAATTTTCGAGTAGGTAATGAATTGTTTAGTAATTTTCGTCGGCACTTGTAACATCTGGTCAAATTGATCAATAATAAGTTATGGACCATATTTTAGAAAATTTTACTTAACGACGGACGCCAAGCCGTTACAGGCATTAGAGTAATTAGATCCGCGATCGGAAAGTCGGCATGTAAAACAATTTTCTTGCCGGTAATAAGAAATCCATTAGCGATGCTATAGTAGGTAGGTACATGTACCTACTACAGTCTTGAGACTTTTCAGTAATGAGTAAATTATTAAAGTTCGTTCACTTTCTTGAGAACGTCTCTAAAAATTACAGTTAACGATATTATCTTTTCATTAATGTAATCAGTGTGCCATTTATAATACGTTTCATTAAAAAAATATTTTAGCATAACACGAATTTAATGAGAGATTGCCAAAATTACATTACTTACCTACAAAATTAATTCTAAAATTTGAAAGTGTACCTACCTGTGACGTCTTTATGACGTGACTTCTTTTACAGTGATGTATCAATTTACTTAGAGACATCCGTATCACGTTACAATGTTACGTCAAAACTATGTTATACCGTCACGTCAATAGTACGTTATTGCAACATTTCATCAGTATTACATTACATTGTCACGTCATTGGTACGTTACTTCGTCAGGAAAATACTAGGTTTCATAGTCACATTTATTTATCCGTATACGATATCGATATTAGGTTAAAAAGTCACGTCAGTACTTTGCTACATTGTCACGTCTTTTGACGTCATATATGATATGTTAAAATAAAGTTAGGGAAATAGGGAAACAAACGTAAACCTGTACGGTCGCTTAAATAGTGAAAATAGCGTGTCTTTGTTTTCTTGCCATAAAATTGTTTTATATGTACCTATATACATAGATACATTAAAATATCGGCAGCGGAGAAAACAAAATTAATGTTGTTCACGTTAGAAGCAGAACGGTCCCTAAATGACGCAACTCGATTGTTTTAATTTAATAAACAGCGGTAGCATAACTCGCAACATTACATTTTAATTTAATACAAAGCTCCAGCCTTCTAAGCGAAGAACACGTATAATCCTTCCCTTGCCGGTCCCATGTCCCCTTGCTTTAAAGCCCTTGAGACGGAAAAATTGTCAGAGATCCAAATTTAGATAAATGTGAGGCCAAATTGCTTTCACAATTTCACTTACTCACTCCTTGCTCAACTCAACGAAAACATTTACATTTTTTTATATTATTAAAAACCAATTTATAAAAAGATGATAATAATAGATTTGTTACTTCTTCATTCGCGTATTGAAAATTATTTTTGTTTTTGGTAGATATAGATATAGAAGTATGAAGTGGATATCTATGCAAAATTATGTTTTAGAAAAAGTCGCACGTAATACGTTGGCAAAAATGTATAAATACAAATTGATACTAAAATCTTTATGGGTCATGGAAGTTGCGTGTTTGGGGCCTTACAATTTATCGAATAATATGCGGTCCGAATTTATATTCGATTCGAAAACGGTTTACGAGCATACCCGGTTTCATCTATAGTCTAATGCGACCGGTTAGGTGGCCGCTCGGGGCCTTACTGTCTATGCATAAGATACAATGTCCACGATAGAAATTGCACTTTGGGGACTACCATACTTTGATATGTATGATACAGTGAATGGCCAGCGAATTTTGATTTATCCTTTTTCCACAAAACTACGTATAACCCAGCGGCCGTCGCAAATTCTCAATTGGCGCCTTCTTGCCTTTCAAGAATTTTAATGCCCTCCGTAACCTCTACTCTTCTGAATTAATAAAATCGAACCAAATGTACAACAATACATATACCGATTGACTAACTAAACTATAAATACATACAAAACTATAATATTAATTAAATAAATAAAAAAACAACCCTTATGTCCGTTTCTGAGGGAAAATTAATTTTTTGAACTATACCATGTGACATATCAAATAAAAGAGCTCATTGCGGGGGTCTCAAATATATTTTTTTTATAATTTTAGGCTATGTAGCTTTAAAATTATTTAAAAAAACAGACGAAATTGAACATTCTAACTACTTAGCCTAAAATTTTGAAGAAAAATACCTACTGGAAATACATAGTTAAGTGAATGTCTTACCTCAAATAATTTTGGGTCAAATGTAAAAGAATAAAACCCACTTGGTCCAAAAATGTGTAATTTACCATCAGTATCAAACCTAAGACCATATGTCAATAGACGTACGTACCTAATCTAATTGCAACATCAGAATTTGCTTTTGAATAGTTAATAATTACTGTAGGTTTATTGGCTGTACGATGTTTAAATAATGATGTTATTACCTTTTTATTATACATATGAACATTATTTGTTAACATTAAACTGAAGTGATTATTTCATTACTATAATGACTATTAAATTTTCTTAATTACGTCATAAATTATACGAGAATTTATTTCTAAGGTAGAGATAGCGGTGTACTTTAGTAATGACACCTCCTTAAATGGTGCATGAAACATGCAGTGTAGCTACAACACTTATCTCTCAACGTAACACGACCCTATCATTGTATTTTTGATTAATGTAGCTCTAGTCGTACTTCATCGAAAATAAATGCTTTCAGAATAACTACCCTTAAAAATTTTAAGTAGGTACTGTAAAATTTTTCAACCAAGACTTAACGATTAGATGCGCACCAGCAAATCCCGCCCAATGTTGGAAGGGGCAGGCACTCTAGCCTACACAATATGCAGGTATCGACATACAGATAGGGAAGTTGCACGTGATTGGCTGTCGGTTAAATAATACAGCCCATCGCTCTTCCTACATCTGACCGAATTCAAGTCTCGGTTGAAAAATTTCACTCTACGTGTATGATATGGCGTGCGTGCCAGAGCAGTGAAGATATGCGTCGTGCCTCAGTCGAAGAGTTTCGCCGCGAAACTATTAAAATTCTTTGTACAGGAATGTGTTAGCTGAAAGCATTTATCCATATTGTCAACGGCTCTGCTTTGAACAGACACAAAATGTAAACAACTGCTAAGGTGTCTTGTACGCGGCGTCGTAAACGATCGGCGCCTTTTTGTTTACAACACATCGACGCTCGTCCAGGAGATAACAGACATTAAGTGGTAACTTTATGTTAATTAATAATAATATGCGCATTTACGAATTCAACAACTATCGGGTTGCGTAAGATAATTGCTTTATTAGAATTAAAAAATTAAATTAAACTGAGTGGGAATTGACGAGCAAGAAATTTTTTGTAGAGAATCGAATTTTCTACAAAAATATCCTGGAAAGTACATTGTGTCTATCCTAAACTCCAAACGTGCCCTTAGAAGTCTAATGTGTGCTTTAATTATATACATAAAAGGTTTTGGTAAAAAATACAGTAGGTATGTTGTACAGTTCATCATGCTGTTGAAAGGGCAGCGAAGCCACCCACCCCTTCACATGGTTTTTCACTTTAAACATTATAATTCGTAATAGCAAACATAGGTGTGTGTGAGTTTACATTTACCCACCTCCTACCATAACCTATGCCAACACCTCTATTATACGAGTAGATGTGTTGAATCAGATTATGCTAGGGGATGTGAGGAGGTGTAAATGTAAACACATCCCCACGCCCCCTACCACAACCTATTCTAACACATCTAATCGTAATAATCGGTGTCAAAGTTAAAACAAACAAGCAGTATCACTTACAAATAAACATATTAAATTATTTCTTATCTAATATACACAATAGCACCATGAAGGGGTGGTTTCCGCGTCCAACATATATTTATATAGGTAGGTATATATTTTTGATCAGCATGACGAGCTCTACAAGAAAATCGAGTGGGGATGACCCAGACTGCATAATTACCAAGGTTTTCTTACACATTAGTTTTTTAAGCAAAAGTTGGCTGAAAATAGGCATCCTTTAAAAAAATAAACTTAAAAATTGTTGACTCAATCAATTTATTTTTTATTAGAGTCAACAAACAGTTGGTCGTAGCCGAGCCTAATACGTAGCCGACATGAATCTAAAAATATAGAATAAGTGTATTAGTCATCTGTTTAATCGAAATCAACAGATTTGCGTTGTCAAAAATTCCTATTAACACTATTATTATCTAACCCAGTTTTTTTTTTTGCATTATTTTATCTTTTTGCAGTTGATCTGTTCATTTGGATTGTAAAAAAAAAACAACCAAATTAAAACGTTTCGCTAGCAAAACCAGAAATAAACGTAACCATCTGCAGCAAGTTCGACTGATGCATGAGTGATTGTTTCCTGATCGGCTATGACTCCTCTAAAAATAATTTCAGATACAACCGAGCAAAAACGTCACAATATTAAAGGATGATCAGCAAAATCCGTTCCATGCTTCAAGTAACTGATATGTGACTCCCGAAATCATTTACCATGCCAATCTGGCCTCATTGAAGCCACTTTTGAACTTTTAGTAGGTACCTAACTCCATTATTTTCAATATCAAACATGGACATCAAACAAACTATACCAAAGTAGTTTAAATACAAATATACATATTCGAACAAAAATTAAATCTACGAAGTTTTATATTTTCAGTTGTATAGTTGTAATTAAAAGTTGTCAATGGTAGTAATTTTGGTAAAAGTTTTTCGTTTTCTCGTTTTCGATTTCTGCAATAGTATTAGATACCTAATACTTAAACATAAATGTAGACGTCTAGGAATTTCCTCGTTGAGCTTCCCTTTTATTACAACTCACAACGAACAGGAAATTGCCTTGCCGCTTCTTTAAAAACATTTACATCTTAAAATCAATTAACACTAAGCTTCAGGAATCTTGAATTTTCATTTGCCATCATCGATTTTTATAATATGGAAACGCGATATTAATTTAAATTATAGCAAGTTGTCTTCACTGCGGAAATATCTGTCCGTAATTTCAGTCTTGTGAAAACTTTTGATTGGTTCAGTAATTAAGACATAAATTTTAATTGTAAGAGTTATGCCATTAACGCTTTTTGCTTACCCTATCGATTTGCATTTATAATTGCCACCAAGGCGTAGTACACTCATTTTGAAACTTCTTAATTATTCGACGCAACCTTTAACTCATTTAACATTATTATTGTTTTAAGTACGTAGGTACATCTCGCATTGCCATCTTTTTTTCTTATGGTCACAAGATCAAACGAATATTAAAATAATATTCTGAATTAAAGAAAAAAAAAAATACCTAAACAAATTAATTAGTATTTAAGGTTTTTTAACCGGCTCATTTTATTTAATAAAATATTTACCGTGGTTAGAACCACGTGATATATTGAAGATCTTTTTGGTATTAAAAAAAAAATTACTAAGACGAAACAATGCAAATGTAATTACTGTTTAAAAACCTCTAACTGTGTGATTACTAGTAATTAGAAGTTAGCGGTTAGTGTGCTTTTCGAAGAAGCAACAGTCCCAAACGTAGGTATATGTGCCAGACAATAGGATTTAACTAATTATTTCTTTCGGTCTAATTCAATTATAAGCTCTCTGGTACTAGTCATAAAAGTAAATGTCAACTCCTTATACAGACATTATTTTCCTGGAAAATTTTACAGTTCGAGGCCACTCAAATATGACAATGGTTAAGTTACTTGTAATAACACAATCAGTATACAGACCAAAAGAATTCCGAGTCGTTATTTGACAATATTCATAATTATAATAAAAATAATTGCTAATTACAGAACATTATGTATGGGCCAATAAATTATCTAATAGATACCTATCAGTTGAGTAAGTGCAAACATTAATTTGAACACGTGTTTCTTGTCACCATTTAGCTTTTTGGCGTTCTACGATGTTTCGTGTAAACAAAATTGTAAACTATTCCTTTGATGTTGAACATTTGTTGATGTTATTGTTTAAACCGAAAAATGCGACACGTTTCTATTATTTATAGAGCACCAATTTTCTCTTGTGTAAGACCTACTTTCAAAAAAATTACAGCGAAAACTACCATTACTTACAATTAGAAAAAAAGGGTTGAAAGTTATGAAAAAGTTATTTCAAATAAGTAAAATTTTCTTTTCGATTTGAAAATTCTACTCATTTGATTTACGCTGATCAAAATTAAAGGCGAAGTTATTTTTAGACAATGCAATTACGTTTCAAATAGATCTTATTCAACCAAGAGAGGATCTTAAGCCGTTACCGATAAAGAGATAAGATCCTCGTAAAATGAAAGAGACGTGAAATAAATCAAGGACAGGTATCTGTCCCGTAGGATTGAGAGGAAGAATTAAAGGCAAACACTTATTTCCTGTATCGATAGGTATATATTTCGTTAGGTACTGCCTATTATACCTATGTACCTATATGGTATTTCGTATCCATCCAGGGTCGGATTGAGGATTCATATCAATCGTTGACCCATAGGTACCTAAATACTGAGCTAAAGATGCGAGAGGAAATAAACAAATAATAATATCGATGAGTGAACGAAAGTAAACAGAATTGCCCTTGAATAATTTGTTATGTACTGTACATATGTATGCATTAATTTAAAATATTTAGAGCTTAATTACAACTTGCCATTTTGAACAGGTTTTCAATGATTCGGTAATCGAATACTCGGTTTGATACACAACCTGCAGTGGGTAGGTAGGTATATGTTGTACCTAATACATATGTACATAATACGAAGTTATTTGTAAATAAACCATTACATATTCTCAGTTTTAA
Organism: Agrilus cyanescens; assembly: GCA_947389935.1. NCBI lineage: Eukaryota > Metazoa > Arthropoda > Insecta > Coleoptera > Buprestidae > Agrilus > Agrilus cyanescens. The sequence goes on from OX376704.1 coordinate 6,578,394, forward strand.
ACGCTAATTTTCTAAAGCTCAATGTTGCGAAAGGTTCTACCAGTGGCGGTACCGAAAATATTTTAATTTACCATTAATAATTTTCTTTCGTAAATAATCGCTGCATTTTTAATTTATCGCCTAGCGTTAATACCATCCAAATATTATTCGTCCGCAGCGTTACGACGTACGAGTCCGCTAGGCGCTGAGTATTTTCTACCTCCAATGCAACCGGCGACTGGGCAACAGTATTCGCCAGTTACGTGCTTGCGTTCGCTCGGAAATACCGGACGTACGACGCGTGTTACTTACTACTGCTCACGTGGCTTTGCTTAAGGTCCTAAAAATACATGCGATGGTCTTTGGATTCTGAATAACGTATAGGATAATGAATTAAAATATTATATTAGCAAATAAAAAATTACAAAAGTTATAAACAAATTAAGATGAGAAAATAAAGGCATTTAGTTTTTCGTAAATATCTCAAAAACCATAAGTGATAACGAAAATTGGAAAAAACGTCCTTAATGGAGAGAAAATTTGCAATGAAAAAGTTCTGACTCCCGAAACTCTATCTCCATTATTACTAATTTTAATTTAACGTTGAAAATAGGGCTCCGCGCGCCCGCTACAGGATGCGCGTGCTGCTTGATAGTCAGCACTTTATATAAATTAATTTTCTTATGGTATTAATAATCAATTTAAAAATTTGAAAAAATCATGGTGCATTCTTAACACTTCAAAGAATAAGGTCCTGTTAGAAAAAATTGTTCAAGTCAATTTTTCAACGAATGAGGCAATAAAAGATGTTAGAATAATTGACCTTAAAATTTTCCACTTCGTAGAGCCCTTTCTATATATATATATATATATTTGATAAGATAATGTGAAAAAAGCTTTTAAAAGTTATTTATTTAGTTTATAATAATTCACTTTTGTGGATATTTGGGATATTATTGTTGTATACAGCGCACCCCTAATCTTAAAATCACGTCACTGGGTTCTACTTTACCTATACCATCTTTTATGAGCTTAAACTTAAAACATATATTGATACGAATTATACTTTTTATACTGATAATTAAAAAAAAAATGTTTTATACATTATTTACTTGTCCTTTACAAGTAATTTTTAGCGTTTTGTATTTAATAAAGTGCTCAGAGTAAAGGCTAGAAATTTAAATGTCACATCTGCATGTATAATTAGACGAAAGCACCATGTATGAAGGTACGTACCTAACTAATAACAGGTACGTACATAAGTTTGTAATTATTTATAATTATCAGTTGCAGAGTCGATAAATGTTATTTGAGACATAGGCAAAATGTTAAATATGACTGTCAAGTAAATCGAACATTTTTTCATTGTTTATAATTTATTGCTTAGTGTAAGTTGAACATACATACATACATAAATTCAAAAATTAATTAAAACATGTTACCTAAAGCCCGGTTCGCACTGCGGGACGAGCGTGGGAAAAGCATTTATTATTGGCCTAATAAATTTTTTTAAAGGTTATGTTTTTTGTGTCATGCTGTACATAGGTACAGTTGTGAGATCAGTTTTTCCCTCTACCCTTGAATAATAGAGTCAGGAATTACTTCCGGAAAATATAAGAGCAACAAATGATGTAGACCGCTACTCAAGTGGCCAATACTGTAGCACTTGTTAAATAATGCAAAGAACCGAGTCCTCAGAGGCCTCCACACATACATAAACATATATCGCATATCCCCAGGACTTTTGCGTTCCGAACGAATATGATGCCGTTCGGCGCAGTCAAAAGGCACACACGCGTGTCACAAAAGATTTTTGCTTAATTTTCGCGTGCCGGGTCGTGTCAATGCAATTTCTATTAACAATGCAACGTTTCGAGGGTCGCTTTAATTCGTCCACTGTTTTGTACTTCCGACAAGCCCGCCGATTAGTTTTAGGGGTAGACTCGATTCGACTGCTCAATTAACACAGATTGTTTTTAAGACTCATAATGGAATATAAGGAATTCTTTAATTGGTGTTCTATTATGAAACGAAAGAATGGAATGTTCCTTAAGCCCCTCGGTAATTATGAAAATTTGTTCGAGCCACCTTCGCTAATGGGAACCCCCAGTTAAAATTAAATATAATTCTACTCGACAAATGTCTTGAATACGTGGTGTCAGGATATGTAGGACTGTCTTGTAATTGTTATTCAAAGCTCATCGCATTTTCTCCCTTTTTTGTGGCAATAAGCTAATATTTTAACCGGGGTCACTATGTATCTCCGTCTCATTGATATTCCGGCCTATTATTTTATACTTCGCCTTTAAAAGCCCCATGGACACTTTCGGAAACTTTTACTGTTTTCTGCTTTTCAAATGGAATTCTTTCTGTTCACAATTTTGTATTCGTGAATCGAAGACATCAAAAAAAAAAGGAGCAAAACATCAGTAATTATTGAGTTTTCTATAATTTCTAAAGTTGCAGTTTAGTCAAATTTTTTTTCCTCGGTAGTGAATTTCGGGAGAAAATTGTCTTAAGTAAGAAACAATCATTTTAATAAAGCGGTGGTTGGTGTGTGTGTATGTGTGGGGGTTGGGGGTTAATATATAACTGTACGACACTAACCTAATATTATAGAATTGATTGTGCACGTCTCAATAAACTGCTGTCATATTTCAGGAGTTTCCAATAGTAGTTGTCGCGCTGGTAAGTGACCTCATCTGTCAAACATAATGCGATTGGGGCACAAACGGTACATGCCTTTGCTTCGAATCATAAATTACATTTGACAATTCCATAGAAAAGATGTTCTCGTCCGTCTCTAGCGCGTTATACAACAAGGAAAAAGACCACTGCCGCCGTCTCGGGTGTTTCGAATGTAGGTAATCCGTCATTTTTTTTGTCGCTAACGTGTAATTTATTTTATGCGTTATTGTTGAATGACAGACTTTCTATCGAAATGTACGCGTGTACAAACGTGCCGATATAACTGTCACTAACCTCCTTTCAAATCATCTACTCTTAACGCCATTAAAAAGTGCGTTCTTAAACTTCGGCTATAATTACATTAGGAATGCGAAAAAAAAAATGAGAAAGAAAACGATCCCGTGTAAACACTTCATCTGGGAATGGAGATCAGAAAAAAGAAAGGAGATATTTGTATCGTGTTTAAGATAGTAAATTTCTAAACATTTGTTAATGTAATAAGAGTGAAAGAAACATTGAGAATTATCAATAAATTACTTAATTTTTTCCCAAAACTTTTGTGTAACTAAACTCGGTCCGGAAGCACACCGGTTGCGGCACTGATGTGTGTAACATAAGCCTTATACCTAATAGAATACCAGTACGTACACATTTAGACGAATCCTTATGACATGTCATCAATTCGTAATATTCTCTTTAAGATGGGGAAGAAGAACATTGAAAATAATCAAAAAAACTAATAATTTGCTTTTAGATCCGTTGTATATATCAAACCTGTTATGACACTGATGTGTGTAAATTGGCTCTTATAGTATGATATATCAGTCCGTATACTGATACGTTTAAACGAACCCTTATGATATGTCATCAATTCGTAATATTCTCTTTAAGATGGGGAAGAAAAACATTGAAAATTATCAAAAAAACTAATAATTTGCTTTGTTTTTAGATCCGTTGTATATACCTATCAAACCGGTTGTGACACTGATGTGCGTAAATTAACCCTATTAATAGGATATCAATCCGTATACTAATATGTTTAAACGAACTTTTATGATAAATCCTCAATTCGTGGAGTTTCCTTTGGGAAGGGAAAGAAACGTCGAAAATGACTAGATTTTTTAGACAAATATCAGTCCCTGGAATGATAAAGTTTTATTTTTCATAGAACTGCAAAAATTGTGGACTTAAAGTTTGACACTTCTTCAGCGTTCTTTTTTTTTAAGAAATGATCATTTTTTTGTAGTATGTACCTATGGATCGAGACTGAGTTCATTTTGCGTTGCCTTATAATCTGTTTAGTTTTACGACTGATGCGTTGGTCAAAAGTCAACTAGGTCTTCAAGAAGTGCTGTCTGAAACTAATGGCCCCTGTAGTGGCATACATAATTTGGTATTAAGTTTAAAATAATTGATGGTTGGCTTTTCGTTTCTTATATACCCATGTGTATTGAATAGAAGGTAATAAAATGGGACGAAAGGAATGTATAAATAATAAATCGAAGTTGAAGCCGAAGGTGTTTGTATTACAACTGGCGCTTGATATATCTGCAGGCCATTATTCATTATAGTAATTTACCTTCTAAGACAATGGACAGCTCGTTTCCACTACAGTTTCCCAGCCGAGTGGTCCTTTAGGACCACTAAATTACATCTTGGGTCAACAGCATATATCTGCGCACTTCTCAAACGGCAGCGTGTCTTGATTAATTAAATTCAGCCGCAAATTTTACATGTGTTTAATTGCGATAACTGTAAAATTAACCTTTTCGATTAACAAATGTCTTATCTATTGCAATTACATCAACTATTAAATTAAATGTTAATCTCAACATCATCACCCATCTATGATAAAGTCACTTTTAGATAAGAAAAGCCGGATCTACGTAGAATCAACCTTAAAACATCAGTGGTGACGCAATAAGGGACTTAGAGGAACATTTTATTCATTCAGCACGTATTTTTATTGATAAAATTTGTTAATTGATTTAATTCGAGACAAATCTTCGCACTAGCAGGTGCTCTAGATGCTTAAGAGGCATGTAGCCAGAACGAGCGTGTTCTCACCTGTTTTGTGCAATAAATCAAAAAGCACATGTATAATTTCGTTTATTTAACAATAAATAGCATGTGGTTTGTTTGAAGTATTCGACCTAATTGCGACCAGTTTTCTAGTATGGTACCTACAGTAGACTTGGACGTCTCATAAATCTTGTATTATATCCATTTTATCAGCGTCATAATTGCTTTTTTTTACTAAATTTTTACGCACATCCGTATTTACCTATGTACATGTGTACATGTAAACGTGTTTCTGTAATAACTTTTCATTGAATTATAGCTCACTTAAAATGTTGTTAAGTAGCCGTTATTGTACCCAAGGAAATTATTGCGGTTGTTTTGAACAAGACATACTATTAAAAAAATTGTTAGCAAAATTTTTACAACAATTAAGTAAAAAATAGAAATCATTTAATCAACATCAAAGACTTGGTCGTATGTAAGATAAATATTGACAAATTATTTTTTGGTGTTTTTAATGGATACGTAGGTATATTCAGATTAGTCACATATAGACTAAAAACGACCAACATTTGGTTACGTATGTTGTTTTCTCTGCTTCCATCTAAACTTTAATTTTTTACGGTCTAATTAAAATGAGATAGAAAAGTAAGTAACAAAAAGTATGTGAATAATTGCTTATTTGCAATTACCTTTTATTTATTTGTACGTTTGCCACTTAAAAACTAACTACCAGTCGAGTTTTTCTTTTCGATTGAATTTATTCAATGATAAAACAACAAAAACTTCAATAATCTGTAATGCTCTTTAATAGTTACTCACTGTATCCATTAAAATTTTTAATAGGAAGTTATGCACTTAACAGACTGTAAAGTGAGACAAAATTGGAATAATTTCATAAAAGAAAAACATACTTTTTGTCAATGTGTTTAATTAATATTAATCTGATTATAAATATTCTCTTTATCGAAAAAACTTCTATTTATAATAAGGAAGAAAAATAGAAAACAAGCGGCCTTTATTTGTTTGTAAATAAATAAGTTTTTTTAAAAAAAAAAAAACAAAAACGAAATCAAATCCAAAAAAAAAACCAACCTAATGAATCGGTGTAGGTATATACAACAGGGTAAAGAATTTTTAAACTATTCTGAGCAACGAAACATCATCGAGTCATTTAATTTGGCCTTCAACATGACAAATATTTAACAGCTAATTCGGTTTGTTTGGCGAGAAAAGCAAAGCAAAAGGTGTAAACTCTGGACAGATATCTCATAAATTGTATCACCGTTAATAACCGATGTTAATGAAATCTTCTTATACGTATTAGAGACGCCTCTAAATATTAATCAGTTTCAGTAATGAGCTACCGAAGACAGTAATAGACTATTAAAAAGCTACTTTGCGTTAAGAGATTTTTTAATCTGTCATTAATCGAACGAGGAGGGAACTTTGCTTTGACTTCGCGTCACTAAATAAACCTGTTTCCACTATCAAACATTGTATAGCTACTTAAAAATAATTCCCAATTAACATTTTCATTTCTATCGGCGATATTTTTCACTGCAGCTAAGTGGACTGAACGTAGATCATATCTAGCTTCACACAGTGCTAACGTACGTTCCATACGGTGTGTAGGTACATAGGGATGTCGACGTCCAATTCGTACCGGTAATTATGTACAATAGCTTAGTCCCTTCCGATTTTCTTTAAAAAAAAAAAGTATGTTGTAGAGTTCGTTATACTGACCAAGAATATATATACGTATGTGGGACGCGGAAACCCCCCCTTCATGGTGTTTTTGAACTTCTTCATTTCGTGTATTTGTCTCCCATGTCTATAATACTTCCGTGGGTATTGCAATAGGTTACGGTTCAGGATGGGTGTCTTTACATTTACATATCCCTCATCCTTTCACAACATTTGTATTCGTAACACACTAAGAATAACCGCTTTCAAAGTTTAAACAAACAAGCAGTATCATGTATCACCTATAGATAAAGACTTTGAATTATTTCGTACTTAATCTTCAACAATAAACACTACACGATCTCAATATTCGAATAAATCAATAAACCACTAAGTAGTACTAATGGCGTTTTACAATAGACATGGAAAACAAATAAGACGAAATGAAGAAGTTCAAAAACACCATGAAGGGGTGATTTCCGCGCCCAACATATACATATATTCTTTATTAGTATGACGAACTCTACGACATACTTATTTTTTCAAGAAAATCGGAAAGGGGTAAGCTATTGTACATAATTACCATACAATTTGTTTATTTGAGTCTAATAGGTAGGTACTATTTGTAGAGGAATAGTAAAAACTGTAGGAAATTGAGAAAAAATTCGCTAAATATCATTGTTTTTATTTGAGAGTTCGTAGAAAATTTGGTACGTAAGTAGAGTTTAAAAGTCGAGAGCGTAAACATAAGCGCTTTGAGGTGGTGGTAAAACGAGTGAGGCGTAAATTTTTGATGGTCCCGTTAATATTTTTGTTTAGAAACAGATCTTAGTTTAGATTTGAGCGTTCCTTGTAAATTTGTAAACAGTATAACCATCCGAGACTAGCTCGAGGAACGCGTTAAATTGTCGATCAAAAGCCGATAATTAGGTATTTATTTAAAAGTTTGTTTACGACCACATTTAATAGAATCTTGTACGCTTATGTTAATAACCGGCCAATTTATGTCAACACGGTCTATTTCTAACTTTATGGGTTCCGTCGAACTTTATCGTCGAGCAATAAAACGAATTGTAGCAGTGCTTCATTATAACAAATTCAGTCCGCCATAAAAAGGAGCCCTTACGTTTCGAACGGTAACGCGGCTAAAATGTGCCTCCTCTCGGACAATAGGTGATCAGCAAGACATAAGGCATCAATCAACTCATTGTCTCACGTGGAATTTTTTTAGTAATTATTTGGTAAAGATCCGCCCAATTTTTAGAGTAGTCTCGACGAGTAACAATCAATGTCATATCAAATGATTGCCATTAATTTCAGTTTCTTGCGGTAAATTACCACCGTCTTCACTGTCATCTTTCGTTCATTTCTCACCGCGAACAATATTCTATCACCGCTTCTACAACTGAACTGATGCTTCATAATTGCCTCTACTTTCTCGTACCACTCGATATTATTATTCACTTATCTAAATCTAACACTTGTAGGTACCTTTTTAATAAACCACTTTCGCACTATAACAAATTACCGTGGAACTGAACAAAATTTTACCACAATCATTCCGGAAAACCGTTACAAAATCTTTTAAAACACTAGCATAGGCACACATTTTGAGTACCTATGAGTAGGTAACAATCATAAAATAATTATAATATTACATCGAAAACTGGATATAACGAACATTAATTTGTTTCGTGCTTTATGAAATTTCTAACCAAATTGGGCATTGTCAAAGAGTCTGGTCATTTCCTTGGGCAAACAGAACGGAAGTATAAACGCCTGATCTAAAGTCCCCGGTGAGTTCTAAGACGACAGCTCTCGGGCATGTCTAAAATACATGTTTACATAGATTACGCTTAAATGCTGAATAAGGGTTTGCAAAAGACTTGATCAAATAAGGTCATTTATGTAGTTTGAAGCACTCTAGCAAACACGTGCTTTTAGTACATAATTAATACTTATACTTATGTATGTGCAGAATTAACTGATGAAAAAAATATTTCATAAATGGTTGTAAAATTTTCATGATTTAGGTAAGTGCGAGTACATACATATAAGTACCTAATGGTAATCGTGTTGTATATCTGGTACCTACGTACATTAAATGATAAATCGCAAACTCGAGAAACGGTTGAATAATGTACAAAAGCAATATGAAGTATGAATTAGTTAGGAATCGTAATTTCCTAGGCGCGATCTGGATCTGCAATTTGGCTAAAGCCAAAAGGACATGGCACGGCGCGGCGGCGGGGCGTAAGATTTAGCGTTGGCAGAATTCTTTCCCCAGAGGTTGCAGAGAAGCAGGAAGTTACCTGAATAAAAGGCAAGGGTTGAACACTAATACAGGCGAATCCCCTAAATAACAATAGCAACTTCCGCTCTATGACTCTCCCAGGAAAAAGCTGTGAATATTTATCATAATTAAACAACTTTAATGGCCGCACACAAAAGAAAACAAAAAAAATACATATCCGTGCCGAAAAACGAGTCTGCTCAACAATTCCTACTGTACCTAATACCTACACAATTTCTAAATCGAATTTTAATTTACAACAATATTGCGAGCGAAAATTAGAATGGGTAAAAAAGTTTGGTCACGTCAGTAGAATTTTTAATCGATCCAGATCCAGAGTAGATTCAAAGCAAATTGAATATGATTATATGGGTTCCGTTTTTGGAACCCTAAAAATGTAACTACCTATAAAACACAGCAATTAATTTTATGATCTATGAAGTTGAACATAAAATAATCAGATTTTGGAAGGTACTTTTGGTGTTGTCAAATGTAAAATTAATGTTCTTTTGTCATCGGCTCCTGATCTGATATATATTGTAATGATATGTGAGATATAATACAATCTTTTAAATTTAAATATTAAACTTATTAATATTGTAGAGCACCTATTTGGTTTTAAAAAAAAAAAATTAAATTGAAGTATCTAATTCACTCAGTTGTGTCTATTTCGTCATGTAAATGTTTTTTTTTTATGAATCTTGACAATACATTAATATTGTCTATCTTGCCTTGTCAATTTTAAAACAGCATTCATCATAAATTATTGTAAATTCTTCTTATTTTTCTTTAAATCAACTTCATACATCACAATTAATAATGAATCGTTCAATGGCTCCTTAAATTATTGTTGTCTTATGAAATTGAATTGTTCTTCTATCTTGAATTATTACACAATCTGGCCATTATTCTTTTAAATATCACTTATATTTGTAATAACATTTTATCATGCTGTAGGTATTTTATTATATTTTTCTATTTTTTATTTTTATCTATTTCAACTTCGAAGCCTTGTTACTGTCTCATTTTTTTAATATATCTCAACAAATTTTCGACTCCATGGATCTTTCAAAATATGTATAATTTTTTTAAATGTTACAATCTTTTCAAAATAATTTCTCAAATTCTATTTCCAAACTTGTTATTCTTTTAGATTAAAATTAAATTTTATTTGTCACAACTTTCAAATTTTTTACAATATTCTTAACGTAAATACTTAATACCTATGTATTTGTTTTCATTTTAAAACATTTTTATTTTTAAACGAAATTTATTTACTATTTTTGAACTAATTTCAATTTCAAATATTGTCAATTTCTTAAAAATTGTATTGCAGCTTCTTTCTAACATGACAATATATACCTACAATCTTCGTTTATGTATGCCAAAAAGGAAGATATGAGATTATTGAAAGCGTGACAAGAGTTTATGTTGGTAATTTTTTTTTAGTTGCACGTTCGAAGATTCATTAGTAATGAAATATAGTAAACGTTGTTCGTAGATTGTTACTATCATTAATAACAGCGTAAACAAAACGAATAAGGTCCGACGTTACTTGCAGTCTGATAGATATGAATTAATCGAATTGAAATCCACATAATTTAAGATAATATACTTTTTATGGTCAATATTAATGCATATTTAGACTGGCGTTCACGACACGCTACCACCTGCTGCGTCCCCATAGACTGATGTAGAGAGTCAGCGGCAACCTTTTTAATTGGAAGACATTTTTTATCTTCAAATAATGGTATTAACGGAGGTGTTCCTGCGGGGCGTCGAGGTCTCAGAAATGCATTGTAAAACTGTACAAAGTTTATTGTGCCTTAATAATTAATAAGTGATGAAGTCCTTTGTCCCATATTTCTACACGTTTCAGAACAATCCGATCATTGTTCCTCATCTATCATCAGCAAATGGTGACAAAAAAGTTAATCACGTACGTACTTACCAGTATCGTCCCTCATCATCAGAAAATAACCCATCCACGCATATTTTTACATTTCACTAAATCATTAAATTAATAAGCCACAAAATAATTCTTGAGCTCAAAAACAGAGAATATAGGTATATCCATCTATGTTGTCTATTGTAAAACGCGTTCAGTAGTAAGAGACACCATGAAGGGGTGATTTCTGCGCCCAACATATATATTCTTGATCAGCATGACAAACTCTACAATATACTTTTTTTTTTTTCGGAAGGGGGTAAGCTAATTACCTCGAATTCTACATTTAAAGATATACCAATCTACATTTTGTATCAATTAATTTGGTACCTGTAGGCGCCACGATGCTATGCCTCTTTATTCAAGTACTTCTACATAGAAGAATTGCCTCTATTTCCTTTGTTATAAAACCTGGTCGTGTAATCAGTTTCATGCTTCTATTTTACACTTAATTGAACATCAAACAGACTGTGACATAGCCACAACTCAACCTGAGTAATTTTGCCGAAAAGTGAGATGCTGCTAACCGACAAAAAACTGACCAAAAAGGCATGCCATTGTTTAAAAACTTAAACAGATAAAATTTTGTGGTCAGCACATTATGTTACGGTCATACATGGGAACTTATGTCCACAAACAACTACTTTTTCTTTTTGTAAGTCAACTTCAAGTGTTTTGGACGTACTGTATATAATATGTTTACGTCTAAATAAAAGGCGTAAACATTTGAAAGTGTGTCACTGTAGTAAATGATATATCGCGAACAACAATTATCTTTTCCGTAAGTTCTCCGTTTGATAGCAGGTTACTTGCTATGAAAGTTGAAAGGACGTATTATGTTCGAACGTTCGAACGTGTGACGACTGACTTTGCGTTTGTTCATTAAAAAAAAAAGTGCACATACAATAAATAACATAACACCGTAAGCGTACCTGAGCATTGTGATAATCCTAAAAAGCAAAATGCCGAAGTCCGACCCTGACATGTAATATGAATGCCGTAACAGAACAATCTGAATGCCATCAAACTGACAACTAAAATGTGTACCGAATACGAATGCCTGCGGTTGCGATAATTTTCTAATGATGGTCCGAGACTAAGTTCATATATACATACCAAATATACAGTGTGTCACATTGTTTAAAAACACCACTTTTGTATCTATTTGATATAGAAAAATAAATCTTTAACGTCTAATATATTTTTAAATAAATAAACAATAGACGCAGCAGGACCGGACTGGACTGGACAGGCTCACTACTGGAGAATTCCCCGGTTGTGGCGAGACCCGAAGTTGAATTTTTGTGCGTGGGACGTGGTGTACGTGAAGATGACGATTATTGCTTCTCTAATATTCGAAGCCATCGTTCATTCTTCGTCATCTCCTTTGCCGTTGCCAGATTGTATCGTGTCTTACTCGTCTACCTTTTTTATTCTCGTCTTTGCAATATCTGAGTCCCAATCTCATTTTAATGAACAAAGAGAGCCATATTTTTCGCTAATAAGATGCATTATCTTCAGTCAGACGAAAATTTTACCAAATTATTAGCAAATCGCCGCATCAGTTGCACGCACGTATGTATGTATATCTCACGGCACAGTGACCAAATAAAAAAAATAAAAAACAGGATATAAAATTTTCGGTAACTATTGCATGCGAAAACCACCCCTTCATGGCGTTTTTGAGCTTCAAAAAATACAAAAAGCTGTCGTAATACTTCCGTGTTTTCCAATAGGTTATGGTAGAGGGTGGGTGTGTTTATATATATACAATATACAAACCCCACACCCCGTACCCTAACCTTTCCTGACATTTGTATTCGTAGACCAAGAATAATCGCTTTCAAAGTTAAAACAAGCAAGCAGTATCATGTATCACGTAATCGAATTAATCAACAAACCACTATACACGGAAAACAAATACACGAAATTATTGAAAATTTATAAACTCAAAAACACCATGAAGGGGTGGTTTCCGCGCCCAACATACGAACCTTTTTTAATAAAATCGGAAGGAGGAAACATTCTTTGAAAGGATTATCCATTATAAGCGGAACGGACCTAATCAATATTTACAAGCGGATCAATAACACATTATCTTAGAGTACCAACTATTTACAATAACTTCATCTTAATTAAACTTCGGATATAACAAATTCTGTCCGTTATAAGCGAATGTTTGTTATAAACGGATTTAAATTGTTTCTGCACGTATTAACGTCAAAATTGCTGTTGGATATATTTATTTAATTAGGTAGGTACGTTTAAAATATTGTCGTGTTGATCCTGTTCGTCTTTTATCTGGTTTAGTTTCAGTCTGATTTTTAGCTTCCGCTATCATCAACAATTTACATAGTATTAACGATTATTCTGGCACAGACATTCCTAAATCGCCGTCTGTGATCAGTGAGCGTGAAGTAATCGGCTACACGAATGATTAAATTTCAACATAATTGTAACGTGCATTGGTCAAAGGGAGCGTGCTTGTGAAACGTTGTAAGCAGCGCATCACGTATTTCTAATTCTTTGTCATTGTTATTGGATACACACAATTCCGGGGGCCGCTACCGCTAAAGGCATCTCCGGGGGCCGATGTTAAATTCTTCAAAAAAATATTCCACTATACAGCATCACAATAAGCCAAACGTCTAACAATTTCTTTTTTAATTACATATACTTAGGTATTTTTGTAATTTCAAAATTTATTGCATATCTGAGTACGAATTTTTTTTATTACCTAATCGAAAACAAAATGAAAATTATTTTTGTTTCGATATTTATAATGACTAACACTGGTGTCCACTTTTTAGTTTTTTTGCGTCAAAAAAGTCAGTGGATGAGATTTATCAAAAAGCTTTTCCGATTCGACGAAAAGTTGAGAAAAAAGTTGTAAGTTAGAGAGTAACAAAAGGGCAAATTGATCAATGTCGAAAATCTCATGAGAAAAATTAATTATTTTCGCAGGTTGTCTGAAAACACGAGCCCCAAGTGCACAGTCAAGTTTCGGTCAAATAGAATAACAGATCTGTCCCTTGTTCTCTCTTTTGAATTCCCGTTCTGCTGTTCGAAGCCTTTAAAAAAGAGACGTTCAACAAGTGTCAACGTGAGCGACAAATTGCCTTGATAAAAAAGCACCCCCTGTGTCTATAAAAAGCGGAAGTCTGTAAATGCCATTGAATAGACGATCTCAAAAGTACCCTAACCATCATTACAATAGCACCATTTATCACTGATACTGTTGTGCTTTTTTCTGTTTCCCCAACACCCACCTACGTATACACGGTCTTTTTCCTCTTTTATTTCTCAATACTTTTTATTTCAATAAACATCCTGATCCATCCTAATTAAGTTCTTAATCCTGATCCAGGTACATCTATCATTAATCTACATCCTGCTCTGGATTGTGACAATTTCTACACCGCATCTCATCCTGAATAAGCTTTTGTCCTTAATCCAAATCAGGATTCTCTCTTCTGCAATTCTTAATTCCTACCGTGTTTTCTAATCCTGATCCTGATACATCTATCTTTAACCTTTTTCCTGGTCTGGATTATGACAAACTCTGACACCCATTTCTCCACTTGATCTCATCCTGAGTAAGCTTTGGTCCCTAATCCAAATCAGTATTCTCTCTCTTCTGCAATTGTTAATTCCTAACGTGTAATTTCTGATATAGATCTTTATACATCTATCCTTAAACTTTATTATCCTACTCTACATACATTACGACACAACCTGACACCAATTTCTAACACACTGGTCCTAATCCTGAATATGCTTTTTCCCTTAATCCAAACCAGGATTCTTTTTTCTGCAATTCCTAATTCCTAACGTGAATTCTGATCCTGACCCTGATAAATTTATTCTTAATTTCTATCCTGCTCAATTTCTGCTGACACCAACTTAACCTAACCTAACCTAATATTTATCTAATAACAATTTTGGCCCAAACTTAATCTGCAGTTAAAAAGGAAGACCCTGTATATTTTCTGTTCTCATTAAAACTTTTTTTTTTATTATGGATCCAAGCATACGCATCATAAACGGAGCAGGTCTTTTGTGAAGTCGCTCGTTCGTACGAAATTATAACTAGGTATGTGTACTAACATTGTTCGACATTAGTTCCCGTTAGCTTAGTTAGTGTTGATAGTACTATCATTACGTAATTAAACGAGGTCGGCGCAATTAACGAGAAAATGAAGAAGAGCGAGAAAACGGCCAGAGCAACCAAAAGAACCAACGGAGACAACCTATACCAGTTTTAATCGTTTTCTTTCAATTAGGAACCCCGTCCAATAACGCCCCGTACGCCACGTGAAATTTTAGGCACATAACAACTGCAGCAGACATATACAGTAACTATGGTTAAAATGAATAAATGCGACTTTTTGAGAACTTAAATGAAATTATTAACATAATGAGCTCGGCTATAATCCTGTCGATTGTCGGCAAATGTTGCCCGAGTAAAATGAAAACGAGCCAGCGCCGGCTCGGCTCAGCTCGGCTCGGTTCACGTAAATTCGTAATAGTTTTTCCAGATTCGGTACCATGAGAACGACAGAGGCTCGGCGAAGCATGTGCCGTGAGAAGCGTATTAACGTGAGCCGAACCGAGCTGAGCCGGCATGAAAAATGAAATTTTTAACAAAATAAACTCCTATAATCCTCTCTATTGTCGGCAAATGTGGCCCGAGTCAAAGGAAAACGAGCCAGCGCCGGCTCGGCTCGGTTCACGTAAATTCGTTATACTTTTCTCAGACTCAGCGCCAGGAGAACAGCAGAAGCTCACCGAACCACGTGCCGTGAGAAGCGTATCTGCGGGAGTCGAACCGAGCTGAGCCGGCGTGGAAAATGAAATTTTTAACAAAATAATCTCTCCTATAATCCTGTCGATTGTTGGTAAATGTGGCCCGAGTCAAAGAAAAACGAGCCAGAGCCGGCACAGCTCGACTCGGCTCGGCTCGGTTCACGTAAATTCGTAATGGTTTTTACAGACTAGGCTCCATGTGCCGTGAGAATCGTATCAATGTGAGCCGAGCCGAATCGAGTTGAGCCAGCGTGGAAAACGCCATTAGATAGGTAGGTACATACTTGATTTAAAGGTGATGTGAGTATGGTACCCAAAGATTTTAAGATTGATATTTGGGCCTTCACTGCAGTTGGTGTTCGTCCGATATACTTCAGTTTCGCTCTTCTTATTCACATTAGGAGAAGTATAATCGAGGTCCGAGGACGCTCGGGTTCATTTGTCATCTGTCTCTTGGACAAAATCAACGTATTCTAGGCACGCCACGTTGCCTGTAATTAGTTTTGAATTATGTTAGCCGCGGGCGGCGATTTTGAATGCCCAAATGTTAAAAACGTCGTGATTGCGTCACTTAACCATACAATTACCTTAATTATTATTGTTGCATTACGTAACGTGTAAGGAATAATCTTTAGTTTGGAACTGTTATTTGGTGTTGTTAAGCTGTTATACTAAATCGCCACTATCCGAGGACATCTCTCAAATGGAATTTTAACAGTTTTTTTTTTTTTTTTAAATACTGGCCCGCGTGTACACAAAGCCTGACGCGAAAGACCAACCTTTAACCGCCAACCTTAACATGCCCCACGAAAGGATACTTATACCTGAGAACATTATACATAAACATTAATCAAAGGCAATTTGCCAGAAGTTATTTAACTTGAAAAAACTTCACACGTTAATAATAATTGTCCTTAATTCAAGAGTGCTTATTCAATCACCATTATCTCTGTTGTTTCTCACTACTTACACCTCTACCAGTTTTTAATTAAAATTATTTACCTACCTACATTCAAAGTGGAAATTTGTGGTTATATTTAGGGGTGAATCTCTTTGAATTATTGACGTAAGTATCACAGTATTAGGTACTTTTCTTTTACTTAGTATTCTGTGTATGTATCTATTGCGGTAAATGATCAATAGTAGTCATATTATTGATTCAATTTTCCAGTGGTAAAGTCCCCCGTATGGCGTAAATGGTTTCGAAGGAATAATATCTCGTTGGTGGCGTGTACAGAATGCCTCCACCACACCATTAAATCTATGGTAATATTTTAAAGCGAAATTATTCCTTTGTGTCATTTTTAAGCTATTTTCGCTCCCATTAAGTGAAAATGCGATTATCAGAACGTCTAGTTGACATTAAATTGGCTATAATGCTGTAAAAGACACCCTCACGCTTAGATAATGTATGCTAACTGGGTTTTGCTTGCGGTAGCGAACACTTTGTAGACATTTATACCACACGTACCTACACCAGCATACAAATACGGACGTCGTTTCGTCCCCAACTGTCGCTTTACTTAAAATTACATCCAAAACTAACACACACCGACACTTTTTTTTTAGTGTTATTCGCCAAAATTAATCTCAATTAACCAACCAACTGCGTTGAGGATAAATTTCTGTAAAAAAAAAAAAGTATTTGGAATATTAAATATCAAAATAACGACGATATTGTGATTTACACCCCCAGGATATTTCCACAAAAATTGATTTTTTTTTGTTGTTCAAGGTGGATTTAAGGGATGATGCGTAGGTACATATTAGGGATAAGTTACGTAAAATTTATGAGTTCAAACAGCTGATCGCTACACACTTATTATTTTATTCCCTATGGCGCTGTTTTAGTATTTTGAAAGGGGTAAACCCCTTTCTTATTATGGCGCCCTAAGTCATAAGAAACGTGTGTTAAATCGTACTATAAAAGATGAACTTGTTAAGCAGTCTGGCAGAGACGAAAAATAAATGTAGTAAAAGTCCCTAGGCTAGCATTAAATAATAATTACGTTATCCACGTAAAAAAAATTAATTAAAATTACTCCATTAATAATTTTGTCAAAATTCTGGAATAGAGTCATATTTACGTTACATTTTTCAGAGGGCATTAAAGCAAGCTACCTAACTCTGCATCTGAATCCGTCTCTTTAATAACCAAAACATCAGGTTTGGTCTGCCCAAAAAAAAAAAATAGAAATAAAAACGTAGATTGGACAAACGCATATTAAACGAACCGAATGCATTTTCTCGTTTCGTCTGTCGTCAACCATTTGCGAGAGCTTAATTAAAAATTTCGCCTATATAATGTACATGGCCACTCGACTAACTTTGCCGAACTAATTACAACTTCTAACTTTTGAATTCGAATGCTGAAAAGCCAGAGGAACCACCACGAGTGGTGTTTTTAGGAAAGGGCCAGGTCTGCTTTTCTGTCTAGTGTTACCCTGCCCATTCAATAGAGAAAACATTCGCAAATTTTTGGCCTTTAATTCCTACCTTTCTATACACACATCTACATCATTAGAACGACATGAAAAAAGTTATATAAGCGTAAACTTATTTTTTTTTTTTTAATAACACATACATATATTTAGTTGTTTTGCAAAATTCACCCTGTATACTCGAGAGCCGTATAAATTCATGTTGGTTCGTTCATTTCACGCGACTTCTACCTTTTACAAAGCAAGTTATCAAATTTGCATTGAATTTGAACACCGTGGCAGCCAAGTAAAACGATTCGATATTTTTTCGTTTCGCGTTATATGATGTGAAAATGACGTTGCGACATCGTTTTGCATGACAAAGGACCTTTTGACAGCGACGTAAATATGTGTGGAATTATTCATGAAACAAAGATATGAAACCCTCTCTCGTTGTGCTCACTAGGTCTCTACTCTATAAATAATAACTCGGCAAACGTTGAGCCGAGTATCTTCCTCTTCTGTACGCTCTCGTGTTATGTAAATCTAAATTCTCCTTCACCCAATCCCTTTCTACATCTACTCATCCGTTAATCTCATTAGCGATTATTGTTCAAATTATTTACTAAAAATTATTCTGATCGATAACAGATTGTACTTTTAACCAATAAAATCTAAAGATCACCGGCAGATATTCAAAGGCAAATTTTTTACAGTAAAGCTCTTGGTGAGAAATATTAACCTCCCAGGATCTATCACCGATTTATATCCATCGATCTATGAGTTAACACAAGATATCTGTGGCGGTGCGTCATAAGGTACGCCGGTGCGCGCGCACTACCGAGACTTTTTTAATTTACCATTAATAATCTTCTTTAGTAAGTATCGTTAATTCATCGCCTTTCCGCATCCCTAGCGTTAATACCATCCAAATATTAGTCGGCCGCAGCGTTACGACGTACGAGTCCGCCAGGCGCTGGGTATTTTCTACCACCTCCTTTGCAATCGGCGACTGGGCAAAAGTATTCGCCAGTTACGTGCTTGCGTTCGTTTGGAAATAGCGGACGTACGACACCTATGACTTACTACTGCATACGTGTCTTTGCTTAAGGTCCTAAAAATACATGCGATGGTTCTTTGGATTCGGAATAACGCCTAAAATAATTTACTAAAATTTTATACCTATTAGCACATAAAAAATTACAAAAGTTATAAACAAATTAAGATGAGAAAACAAAGGCATTTAGTTTTTCGTAAATAACTCAAAAACTATAAGTGATAGCACAAATTGGAAAAAGCGTCTTTAAAGGGGAAGAAATTTCCAATGAAAAATTGCTTACTTCCGAAATTCTATTTCGAATTTTATTGGATAAAATAATGTGAAAATAGTTTTTAAAAGTTGTTTATTTTGTTTATAATAATTCACTTTTGTGGATATTTGGGATATTATTATTATTTTTTTATATACGGCGCACCCTCAATATTAGAATCACGCACCGCCACTGCAAGACATGATATTATTTGTGATTTGTTGTACTTCTTCTGTTTGAATATCAGTCTCATAATACCTGAGACCTGAGGGCTTTAGTGGATAAAGAAAAATATACGAACAAAAAAATGAAGCGAGAATAACAAAGTGGGTCAGTTCCCAGGCATCGATTATTCGATATCGGAAACAGCCAAGATGCATAATTGATAAAATAACACAACTACCCTTGGTAATGAGCAGAGCATTTTTGTACGTAGAGCCGTTCGTCGATCCGTGTTCAGTGTTAAAGAAGATATCTCGTGGGGGAGGCGAGCGTAGGTACATATACCTATGCCCTATGCCTGATTCAATAAATATACCGCCACTCCAGTGCGGTGCTGCAACAAGCTCCGGTTCGTCTCGCAAAATATAGAACTTTGAGGGCAATTCTGCTTATCCACGTTTGCTTAGTACACATTAACTCGGCCTGGCGGTTAATTTTCAAAAAAAGATCCAAATTAGAAAAACTTGTGTCATTGTGAACCACAAAACTTATAGGTAATTGAACGTAGTGACGACTGACAATTTCTTACTTTACCGTTAGATAATAATTTTCTTTCGTAAATAATCGCCGCATTTTTAATTTATCGCCTTTTCGTATTCCTAGCGTTAATACCATCCGCAGCGTTACGACGTACGAGTCCGCTAGGCGCTGGGTATTTTCTACCTCCAATGCAACCGGCGACTGGGCAACAGTATTCGCCAGTTACGTGCTTGTGTTCGCTTGGAAATAGCGGATGTACGACGCGTAGGTATTACTTACTACTGCTTACGTGGCTTTGCTTAAGCTCCTAAAAATACATGCGATGGTTCGTTAGATTCGGAATAACGCCTAGAATAATGTATTAAAATATTAAATTAAAATATAAAAAACTACAAAATTTATAAACAAATTAAGATGAGAAAATAGAGGCATTTAGTTTTTCGTAAATATCTCAAAAACCATAAGTGATAGCGCAAAATAGAAAAAACGTCCTTAAAGGGAAGGAAATTTCCAATAAAAAAGTCTAGACCCACAAAACTGTATCTCCGTTATTACTAATTTTAATTTTAGGTTGAAAATAGGGCTCCCCGCGGCCGCTACAGGATGCGCGTGCTGCTTGATAGTCAGCACTATATAAATTAAGTTTTCTATTGTTTTAATTATCAATTTAAAATTTTGAAAAAAAATATGGTCTATTCTCAACACTTCAACAAATAAGGTTCCGTTGGAATAAATTGTTCAAGTCCAGTTTTCTACGAATGAGGCAATAAAAAATTAATAATAATTGCCCTAAAAATTTTCCTCTTCTTAGAGCCCCTTCTGCACGTATATTGGTAGCTTTTAAAAGTTGTTTATTTTGTTTATAATAATTTACTTTTGTGGATATTTGTGACTAAAAACCTTTAGAAACGTTATACATATTCGTCGATTTTTAATTTAGCTCAGCCTTTAACTGAGCAGGGCCCAATTGATGTGCAACTTCTTAGCCCGCTGTCTGTAAATCGATTCAATAATGTATTTCTCCATTCTGCATACTCCTCTTGTCGTTGTTCCTTCAGCGTAGAGAAGTATATGTAGGCTTTATGTCCGGCGTGACGGGGTAAAACCCGGAGATTGCTCTGAGGGATACCTAAACAGAATTAGCGCGATTTCGTTTGTGCGGAACAAAACCAAACAGATTTTTAAATATGCATTCGCCAGACAGGTACTTTTCGCGTCCCCAAGACGTCCCATCTCTTATGTTTTATTCTTTAGCCGAATTTTTCGCACCGAGTCCCTCTACTACATGAGATTCTCGTTTCTTTTAATATTTAGATTTTTTATCACCCCACTGTTGATTAAAAAACCGAGTTAAGCTAGACCAGGTTAAGTTTGAGTAGTATTTATTGAGCTAGACTCATTGGTGTACGTAGTATATTTTGTTAGGTCACTTTAAGAAGCAAAATAAAGAAGTCCATTAGCAATAGTGGCGTGAATCTTCCGAGAGATTTTGGTGAGGTCAAGTCAGTATATGTGCTATCGTCTAACTAACAGAAGGAAGCAATGTATTGTGTATCGCGTTCTCTTTTCTTGCTATTGCGTACAATAGCGAATTTAATTATTGGACGTTTGTTAGAGGAATTGAGTTTAGACGGACGCGGTCGCGGACGGTTCGGTCGCCATGTCTGATGTCCGTACACCTACCGATAAGTATAATAAAAGGAGCCGACCAAAAGTGCAATCACGGGAAATTTTCAGTGATTGAGGTTTGTCAGGAGTCATTATGTCGCCATTGGGAATGATGATACGTCACATTTTGATGACTTTAGTTGCGTCATTCTATTTATTGAACGAGCTCCGAGATAACGCACACTACTCCAAATGGGGTATTCACCGTGCAATACACACACACGAACACTCGTGTCTATACGTATGGAGGTACTTATACCAAAGACTTTGCGCCCATTTTTGTGCGAGAGCCTCGTTCTAAACTACAACAATCACTGACGCGGCAACTTTTTAACAACTGTCAGGTGACAACACGGCTTTTCAAGAGGGTTCACACCTTCTCTATTGATTTTATGATGAATACGTCGTCGTCTAGAAAAATATTTAAATACGAGACACGTTAGTCCTCTCTTGTTATACAGTGCGTTTAAAATTTAGGATTAATGGTCAGATTCTTTCAAATGGTCCGTCTAATTAATAGTCACTTATTTCTAGTCTTCACACAAACTAGTTCTTGTACCCTTGAGTAAAGTCTCCACCAAAACCAAAACCCATCATAAAATTGAAATTAGTCTTAATTTTACCGGTTTAGTCTTGCTTAAGTACTCTTGGTCTTGTTCAAAGTTATGTATTTCGGACGAGATCTCGTTCATGGCCTTTTTCTTGCGAATTGAATCTTTGTTTTGCTGATTAGGTCTTGATGTTGAATGGAAGTGTGATTTAGTTATTGGGATAAAAGCCTTGGTCTTACTCTTTTTGTTGAGTTCTTATTCTTGATCATATTGCTGCGAATATGAATTTATCGTTTTGTCTGCATCCATTTAATTCCTATAACTGACCTTGGTCTTGCTATTTGTAGGGTGTATGCGACCTTGGTCTTGGTATTTTTTACTCTCGAAAAACTTCTTAACCTTGGTCTTTTTTAACTCGTTTTCTCGTTGTCTTACCCTTTGTCTGTTCAACACATATGTACATATATCTGACCTTAGCCTTTGTCTGCTTAAAGCATTTGTTATGTTAATGTTTTTGCATCTAATCTTGATCATTTCAACGCATCAGCTGCCTCGGTCTTTGACTATTTGCCACATTCGTGACCTTAGTCTTGATCTTTTTAGTGCATATGTGATCTTGCTTTTGGTAATTTACTTGTGAAATGTCTTTTAACTCTTAGGCTTTGTCTGTTTAACAAATATGTGACCTTAGTCTTGGTCTTTTTAATGATACCTACCTATGTCATTTTAGTGTTGGTCTCTTTGCAACGAAATCTGATATAGTCTTATTGTTGGTATTTGTCAACTTAACATTTATGTGACCTTGGTCTTGTAACCTTAGGCTTAGTCTTTTTTACTACATGGATGTTCTTTGGCTTGTTCTGTAACCTAACCTAACCTGACCTTAGTGTTTTTTATGAATATGTTATGTGTTTTCGTCATAGTCTTAGTTTGGTCTTGCCTTGAAAAGTGTGCTTTTGATATTTCTGCGCAAGATCACGATCACGACCAAGGGTGGATGTTGGATGGTGTGAGTAATCAGTTCAACAGTCAGTTGTTTTTATCACTTTAAACACGTCATGGGTTTACTTACTATCGATGATATTCGTGTAAATGCCTGTTATATCGGCATTTATTTTACAGCCCGGTAATTGGTTTCTGTTTGCGCAATTATATTATCGACGCTGAGTTTGTTCATTTAGCCCGAGATTTCGTGCACGTTCCTTCGACTTGGACGATTTTTTTCCGCAATAATGGCCCGTCGAATGGCATCACGGAAGCGCAGTCGCAACCGCGATCGAACTTTCGATAAGCGTAAATTATACTTTTCGGTCTTGGAACGTTCATATAGTGTTACTACGTTACACACACACACGACTATGCCATCTGCCAAGCTTTCCGGTTCCGCTTACAAATTTGAGCAAGCATGCAATTTGACCTCACTCACATCGGAGTCGATACAGGAAACAGAGTTTGCCACGATATCAATTTTTATACCTTTCATATAAAGGCACATCTACATCTACATACCTACGTATACAGGAATATCGAACAGAAATTTTGTAAAATTTCTATTATCTATAAAGAAATTAATTCTAACCCTACTTTTACCTACCCTAACGTGTACCTACAATTTCATCTAAACGGAGATATTTGATACTAAATATTTGCTTATCTGTTTCAAAAAATGTACCTACCTAACATAGGTATATTTTTACGTCATCGCAAGTAGGCCGACAAATTTTGTGTTCGTTTCAACATGTGGTGTTTATATTCTCGATACGATCTATGTTTCTACAAATCGACACCTCGACAGGCCATAATTACCTACTATAAGATCCTGTTTTGTTTTATTGATGTAGATGCATATCGCTGTAACGAAAGCTAATTTGACTTAGGGGAAAAACGAAAAAGGGGAGAGTGTGTCCAAGACGACGAAATATAAAGGAAATCTAACAAACCCGTTCTGGTCTAGGAGCTGTAAACAAACAAACACTGATGAAACACTGAAAAATACCTATCGGCTCTGTAATTTTCTTTTCGTTTATGGCAGACGATGCCTAATACTTACGGGTTGAAAGACATATAAGTTGAAGTCCTAGAATCCTTGTAAAAGGTCCTTCGGACATGGTTTTCTGTTATCTCTCGTCCATCGGATGTTAACACTTAAAGTTTGATGGATGAGTTGTTGAGTCCTATCTGATGAACGAAAGTTTGGTCACGACTCGAGCTTCATGGAATTTCTTGATATGCTATCACACAGAAGGCGTGCACGACGGTACAAATGAGAGGTACCTATACTTTTATCGAATAAAGACAAAAAGACCTCGTCGCGCTTCGTCCTTTTTTACTTTTGCATCTTTTCCAACCTGCCATCATATTCCATACTTCACACAGCCCACAGTTTCTACAAAGAAAACATCCTTAGAACTAATAATATCCGTGGACATCGTTAAATAAATACCTATCATATAATTTAATAAAATAAATAAGGGATGAATGTAAATATGGATATGTATTTATATTAGGTAAGGGAAAAGGGGTAAAGTTAAAATCCATTTCGATGGAGATCTAAAGCAAAGTTTTCATTTAAGAGCGTCGAACAACAATCCGTTTATGGGGGGTAGGTATTAAATTACTGAACGATGTGAAGCCAAGCATTACCGCTTTAATCTATGTATATAGGTACGTTTACCTAAACGACAAATTCTGTCATAACAGCAGCGGCCATGATGTTGAATTCGAACGGACCGAAAAGACCATTGTGCAGGGAGATTATGATCCTTCGACCGAAATAATTAGTCCAGAACAAAACTGCGAATAAGTCCGTATTGCTGCTCTTACGTGAGCAAAAGGGGGGAGCGGATTGGTTGTTAAGCCAACATTACCCCACCAAATACTACTGTCTGAAAATAGCATTTTACCAACCAACAAACCGATTTTCTCCTCTACAGGGCAAACCGCAATAAACGTACTTACCACAAGAAATGTTAGATATTAATATAAAAAACGTTAATTAAAGAATATCTAAGTAAAATAAAATGCCCCGTATAGGTGCGAGAAATAGGGTAGGTATACTTATAGATGGAACGTTGTCACTGATTATTGAACAAAGTCTAAATAAATTGTGTCTTGTTCCGATAATGTAAACGCCTAAAGTTGCGTGTTGCGTTTCGAAAATAAATCACACGGTTCGCCCAAAGGTCCTCCAAGGCTCTGAAAGCTCTCTATCGTCGCTCCTGCTGTTTTGTTGACGTCCGCATGAGTCGCAATTCCATGTGCCTCTCCTCGTTTATACCCTATGGGTCGGCTACATCTGCCGCGAGAACAGCTGTTCTATGTGATCTACATAACTAGATCCATAAAATCTAATGAGGATAAGATTAACAACCTTTAAGTAACACTCAGCCTTTAATATGGTCTCATTATTCTAAAAGAGGCTTTAAAAATTGAAATCGATAAATCACCCGCACTCAACTGTCAATCGTAACGGTTGTCTGATAATTTTTCAGCGTGCACGACAAAGGAAAATCAGCCCAACGCCCTTAGTAGCCTCACTATATGACTCTCTAGTTTCTCTCGTATGTGGTCATGTGCCCGTGTGCCCTCTTCGCTGCTGGAAACTTTTGCAGAAAAGATTCCTATCGCCGTCAGACTTAATTATTTAGAATAACATTCGTTTCAGAACTCGGTGAGAAATTGAACATTTTTAATGAGATTCCTACGACACTAAAACTAAAGATTATACCGTAAGTGTCGAAAAGCGTAACTATGCGGAATGTAAAGTTAGGTTAGGTTAGGTATTTAGTAGAATTTTCATTACAAATGTTCTTACAATTTTGGATGATGTTATAAGTTCAAAGAATGGAATGGAATGATGTTCAGAATCGAAAAGGAAAAAGGAAAGAAAAAAGGTAGAACATTGGAGTGTAAGTTAATTTGCGCGTAATGGTATACGTAATAATTTTCAAGTTGGTTGGTGTTGGGTGCGCGATGGGGGGGTGTGGAGCGGCGTGGAGGGAGGTAACGAGGAGGACTGTGAGAAACGTGTCCTGCGATCAAGATTGTTACAGTTGCTGTTCGATTAGCATACAATGCAATGACAATAGAGTGTGTCGTAATGGGAAAGCTGCCGCGAAGAGAGGCCGATGCCGGTGCAGTTCCGCAAGGAAGAGCCCAGCTCGCTGATGACATGCTTCTTGAACACCGCCGCAATTACCGACTTATTACCGCGCTGTTAATTAAAAACTTCCACCTAGCCTGCTTCGAAATCTTATAAATATTCCGATTTCGATGGAAAATCGCGCAACGCACCGCGACCAAGTCCGTTTCTTTCGTCATTTGCACCATCACATCTGGTTGACTGACCGCTCTACCCATTTACAATCACACACACACACACATACATAGGCACCTCCATAAACTTATTGTTATTGTTAAAAGAAAAAAGAAAACGATCCGCTTTCTCTTCTGATTCTTATCATCTAAATTCTTAAATTAATTTCAATTGGCACTCAAAAGTTAAAAGCAAATTTTAAAAACTTGAAAATGGGTTCAGTTCCTTATAAACTGTTACTATCCATGGGCGTATGGGGGCAATGACTTTTGACTTTTTCCTAATATCTGGATAAGATGTTGGTAATTATGTACAATAG
Source organism: Agrilus cyanescens (assembly GCA_947389935.1). Classification (NCBI taxonomy): domain Eukaryota; kingdom Metazoa; phylum Arthropoda; class Insecta; order Coleoptera; family Buprestidae; genus Agrilus; species Agrilus cyanescens. The sequence goes on from OX376704.1 coordinate 6,605,101, forward strand.
CTTAGTCCCTTCTGATTTTCTTGAAGAAAAAGTATGTTGTAGAGTTCGTCATACTGATCAAGAATAGATGTATATGAAGCGCGCGGAAACCACCCCTTCATGGTGTTTTTGAGCTTCTTCATTTCGTGTACTTATTTGTTTTCGATGTCTATTGTAAAACGCGATTGGTAGTAGTGGTTTCTTGATTTATTCGAATATTGAGATCGTGTAGTGTTTATTGTTGTAGATTTGATACGGAATAATTTATAGTCTTTATCTATAGGTGATACATGATACTGCTTGTTTGTTTAAACTTTGAAGGCGGTTATTCTTAGTGTGTTACGAATACAAATATTGGGAAAGGGTGAGGAGTATGTAAATGTAAACACACCCATCCTGAACCGTAACCTCTTGCAATACACAAGGAAGTATTACGACAGTTTTTTGTATTTTATGACATCTTCCTACTGGTTTTGAGCCTCAAAAAATAGGTTACGGTTGAGGATGGGTGTGTTTACATTTAGCTACATATCCCTCACCCTTTCCCAACATTTGCATTCGTAACACGCTAAGAATAACCGCTTTCAAAGTTTAAACAAACAAGCAGTATCATGTATCACCTATAGATAAAGGCTATAAATAATTCCGTATCAAATCTACAACAATAAACACTATACGATCTCAATATTCGAATAAATCAAGAAACCACTACTACTAATCGCGTTTTACAATAGACATGGAAGACAAACACACGAAATGAAGAAAATCGGAAGAGGGTAAACTACTGTATCTACATATTCACCAGGATGATAATTAAATCATTTTACTCAATAGTTAGTCTCTTTCCCATTTCTCCCACTGTTGGTGAAAATGTTTAGAAAGAAAAGGAAATCAGTTGTAGGTTGCAACGAAATTACAATAATAATACGACGTGCACAGGTATCTGTAGGTAGGTACTAAGGTGACGTAACGACCTGTGTTCCTCTGAAATATCCAAACATATTATTGAAATAGCACGTTGGGAGCGAAAATAATGATGTTTTCGAGTGCGTGATCGGACCAAGAAATTGGCCGAGGCATATTCCAGTCGCACACTTTTATTATTTGTGCAATTGCCATTCAACGTCATGTAAATATACAAATGTACATTCTCATGTATCATGTGGCTACACCATAGATACATCTCACATTTTACATACATACGTACACGACACTACGAACACGGAAATATTAATTTGCAACCTACATACGCTGCAAGGCCATCCCTTTTTTTATAAACATTATTTACATGCTTACAATTTTAATCAAATTCATGGGTAGATACAAATTAAAAATAATCAGTCACAGTTTACATTTTCACAGATACCTATTAGCTATATCTAGACACATTTACGCGCAGTGCCATGTGGCTGTTGTTCACAATGTCCAAAAAAGCCGTTATTTGCCTGCAAAATTGACACAAATTCACCCTCAAGCTTCGAGCGCAAAACATTTGCTCCTCCCACTAAAGTAAACTTTTCCACGCGCAAAAAAACATGGGTACACAGACTTACACATACTTACCTATTCGTTTGTTCATGTTAACAGTTGGCCATGCTTTCAGCAAGTACACTTGAATCACTCCAAAAATGGGGGCTGCATGTGCATTAGCTGTCGCCTCCACGAACACAGATGCAAAGGGTTCCTTTTAGTTACGCGCCAACTGGATAGATACCAAAAAATATTATCTCGTTTTTTAATAAATAATAAACCTCGTCCAACTTTTGGAATTTATTATAAAAATACTTCATTTGAGTCCAAATGATTTTGTAGACATCTATACCTATGTACTTATGTAGTAATATTTTTTTTTAATATCCGGTCCCTTCTGATTGAAAGTACCGTGTGCTCTTTGGACATCCGTCAAGCGTGCACGTTTTGATCTTGAGAGTCCCACCCATCATCAACCCCGTATAAATTCGAAGATAAACAATGATGGCCGAATGAAAGGAGCATATTGTGCCGTAGCACAAAGGGTTGCACATTAAAATTTGACAAAGGCCTGCCAGCAAATGATAAAAAGGGGGGACATGTCCGTAACAGAAAAAAAAAATGAAAGTATTGCTCACCGCCACTACTGCGCGACAGCTTAAGTATAAACCCTCTTCCGGACTTTTCAGACGCAATATAAATCGACGATCCTCATCAATGACTCAATATTAAAAATGAAGAGGCACTAAATAAGACATTTTTAATTCTACCATGGTACATTAAATGCAGTGGGGTGCACTGTATACATAAACAATAATAATATCGCAAATATCCACAACAGTGAATTATTATAAACAAAAAAAAAACTTCCAAAAATTTTTTCTCGTTATCTTATCAAATATATAGGTATATAGAGAAAGGGCTCTACGAAGTGGAAAATTGTTCCAACATTTTTTATTGCCTCATTCGTTGACAAACGGACTATAAAAAAATATTTAAATAAAATGCTCACTTTCAAGCAGCTTCCTGTAGCCACCACGCGTGGACCTAATCTTCAGAGTTTAGTAATAATGGAGATAGAATTTTGTGGGTCGGGACTTTTTTATTGGAAATTTCCTCCCCAACAAGGACGTTTTTTCCAATTTGTGCTGTCGCTTACGGTTTTTGAGATATTCACGAAAAACTAAATGCCTCTATTTTCTCATCTTAATTTGTTTATAAATTTTGTAATTTTTTATGTGCTAATACAATATTTTAATACATATTTCTAGGCGTTATTCCGAATCCAAAGAACCATCACATGTATTTTTAGGAACTTAAGCAAAGCCACGTAAGCAGTAGTAAGTAATACGCGTCGTATGTCCGCTATTTTCAAGCGAACACAAGCACGTAACGCGAATACTGTTGCCCAGTCGCCGGTTGCATTGGAGGTAGAAAATACCCAGCGCCTAGCGGACTCGTATGTCGTAACGCTGCGGCTGAATAATATTTGGATGACATAAACGCTAGGGATGCGGAAAGGCGATAAATTAAGAATACTTACTAGAGAAAATTATTAATGGTAAATTAAAAAATTGTCGGCGCACCTTATGACGCACTGCCACTGATTAAATGTGATAAGATATATTTGTTGATTTTTCTACCACTTTATTGCCATAACACAGGCACTAAAATATTTTGATTATTGCAAAAAAAAAAAACAAAAAGTAAAATATGCACGTATGGAGGAATAGAGGAACAAAATACTAATACATATTTAAAGAAAAATTGGTTTCATTTGATTGCTAGAAATATTAAGTAGGTACGTACAATTATTATTGAAAAATGATGGATCAGTGGCTTAAGTAGGTACTTCCCCATAGAAGTACCAATAGGGTCGGTAGTTGACGGTAAAAGAGATGAACACTGTCGAGAATAAAGAAATATGATACAAAAATTCCATGTCATATGGTTGAGTGAACAAAACAACCATAATTTGTATTTCACAAAGGCATATTTATTTCATAAAGCGAAAGTTTCGAGCCCACAACGCCCTTTGTATTACACAAGGATGATCTTGGTATTGGTAGTGGTATTACGAGAGGAAACCATTCAAATGCATTGCGTTTATATTCTTCATGCTTATGTATTTATGTATAGGTACGCTTTTCTTCTGTCAATCATATAAGTATTCGTTTTTCGGCTATTATCCAAATAAATGAAATATTTCTATTATAATACAAAAGACATTTCAACATGTGAATGCACGTATATGTTATCTATTATCGACAACTGTTTGTCTAGAGCAAAAACAGAACCGTATCGGAAAAATTTAACTCGCAAAAAAATTACCTATTCGCCATTTAGTAGATAAAGGTTGGATTTCCGTATATTTATTGACCTTCCAAATTTACTTTTTATCGTTCGTTAATTAAACAAATTAGTTCTCCTACAGCAAAAACCCTTTTGTTTTACTTAACTACCGTAACACATTAGGATCTATCGATTGATTAATAAATACCTAAACAATTCTTTGTTTATTTTATTTCATGTACTTGCATTAATCAAATATTAAATAAAAAAAAGACCGGTAATGTACTGTTAGGGTTGTTACCTTCCTACCTATCGCGTGTTTCCGGTACGTGCGAAGTGGGTAGAGACATTACGACCATTTTGCATTCTCCCGTACAATAAGTGCCTATTGTGACAACGACATTGTGCGTGCCTTATATAATAGTGACAATAAAATACCGGAACAATTGCTATCCTACCGTCTACCATTGGTAGCAGAAATGCGACACAAACAACCAATGGAATACACCGGATTACTCTCTTTTCGGTGACGATCCAAACAACCAACAATATGGAACAGTGACCACCAAAACTTCGAGACTACTTGGAATGTGTGTGTCCTCAACAAATCCCCTCATTTAGTTATATAAACGAAATAAAGTAATGTGTTGTACTCTGGAGGTAGAAATTATTTGATTTCAGGAGTAGGTACATACCTACTAGGAATATGTAATTGTTGAATGAATAAACATTGCTTTTTGGTGTGTGATATGTAATGTAGGATGGCGGTTGGATGTTGAATGGATTTATCAGAAGTAGCGAATTTTGCGGGTAGAAACTTTTTCTGCAAACTTCTCGGGTAAACTCATAATGAAAATGCTTCATGTTGCTATGAATACCTCTGGACGATCCTGTGGCACATAATGATACGCTTGGCTGGAATGAAATGAAATAACTTGAAGGCTAATTGAATACCAGATCCCTCTCAAGGAGCAGCTACAGTTATCTTCTTATTGTCCAAGCAAGCACTTTTAACCTTTTCAACATCCATTGTACTCAAACTTACTCTTGAGTATCAGTTAAATATATTGCCTCTTTTTTATACGGATGCTTTCCCATAACAGCTTCTCGTGTTTCCTTTTCTTTTTATTATCTACGTCGTTCGCGCGCGGTTACATTTCGACCGTTAAAACCTTTTTTTTGCATAATGTATCTCCGTCTGTTTCAAAACTTCAAATAAACAAAGACGCAGAACTTTTTTTTTAATAATTTCTCAAAAAATACCTGTATTAGACAATCCAATCTACAGTTGGGTTTTTGAGGTTCCAAACCAAGATTCCTTAAGTAGGTACTAAATATATATAATAAAGAAATTGGTGACGATGATTCACATAGGAAGATGATGTTTATTAAACACTAAAATTGATACAATTTCAAACCCATTTTAAACTCCAAATATAGAGACACCCAGAACTTTGTTTGAGGAATTTCTCAAAAATATCCATATTAGCTCTATCCAATCCTCAGTTGAGTTTTTGGGATGCTAAATCTATACTAAGGAAATTGGTGATGATTCACACATCAGGAAATTATGTTTAGTAAATACCAAAACTGATAAAAATCCAAAATAATTCCTAATTCGATGGATGATGGTAGAGTCGGGTCCACGTTGGTCTCATAGATACCCTGTAGCTTTGGCATAATGGTACAAAATTCCAAGGACACATTTTTCTACTTCACACACACACACACACATACATAAATATATACTGGACCGCCTTAAAAATGATTAAGGAATAGCCATTCTCATTCTTTCTCGCTCCTTCTCCCTTGTCCCCTGATGCTATTAATTAGAAACGAAAATTCTCCATCTGCACGGGTCCGCGCGCAACCCTGTCATTAGTTAGATTTTATTCATGGCCCTCGCCTTTTTTTGCAATTCTCTAAAATTATTGTTGGGCGTAATAAATGTCGCGTCATAAACCACATGACAGAAGCAAGTGTCGTCGCCAGAGGGTGACCAACCAAAGTCGTCTAGATGAGCACATTCCTCAAGTTGACCGCCGTAATTAAAGGGACTCATTTTTATTACTACCTTTAACGTGTCCATTTCATTAGAACTTTTGTGTTTCGAAAATAAAAAATTATTGTCTTTCTACAGGGTGACCAAAAAATTAAGTACACTTTTCTATATTATTTTAATACCTAAACAACTTTTATGGCTCACTATTAAGCTTATCTAAAAGCGAATTGGTCTTCAGAAGTCGATCAGGCAGCAGCGGTGGGTCGAGGCTCGAGGTGGTCGTGTATCTATCTATCTGTATAGCGTCCACACCGGGCCATCTGAATAAGAACAACATGCTTGGTGAAAAGATGAAGATGGGCAATATAGTCCTAGTCATTCGGCCAGGTATTTTAGCTTTGGTACTGCCGCCAACTAATTTCAGAACGACGAAGGGCGGACTGCCTGCCTGTCACTTGCCACCGCCGGCCTCGACCTCGGACATAACATACACACACACAAACAAACATACACACACACATCGAACCGTTGATGGCTTTTCTAATTCCAAATACACACGCTTCATATATGTACCATAACAATATCTACTCATACATTATATAATCACCCTCGAATCTATTTATTAATGTTGGATTCAATCTATACAAATTTCAACAATATATGAAAACAACCATTAAACCCTAACTAACTGCACCCCATCTAAAAAAATTTAATGAATGAATACAATTTTGTAATAGGTATTATCTAATACAAATATTAAAACAATACTTAAAAGAACAACAATTTTTGCTTATCTAGGTAATATATTTATTATTATTAACATAAATGTATAATAACATTTAATTAGATATCTGTAAATCCCCGAGGGTTCCCTACCATTATGTTAATCAACACCATCTATGTACCTACCTATTTGTTACCTATTCCTAAAGTAAAGAGCAAACAACCAAAATTTACACCTAGTAGCGTTACGAAGTACGAGTCCGCCAGGCGCTGGGTATTTTCTACCTCCAATGTAACAGGCGCGGCGGCTGGGCAACAGTACTCGCCGTTTACGTGCTTACGTTCGCTCGGAAATAGCGGACGTACGACGCGTATTACTTACTACTGCTTACGTGGCTTTGCCTAAGCTCCTAAAAATACATGCGATGGTTCATTGGATTCGGAATAACGCCTTCAATAATATATTAAAATATTATATTAGCACATAAGAGATTACGAAAGTTATAAACAAATTATGATGAGAAAGTAAAGGCATTTAGTTTTTCGTAAAAGACTCAAAAACCGTAAGTGATAGCACAAATTAGAAAAAACGCCCTTAAAGGGAAGGAAAATTCCAATACAAAAGTACTAACTCCCGAAACTCTATCAATATTATCACTAATTTTAATTTTAGGTTGAAAATAGGGCTCCTGCGACCACTAGAGGATGCGCGTGCTGCTTGATAGTCAGCACTATTTAAATTAAGTTTTCTATGGTATTAATTATCAATTTAAAAAATAGAAAAAAATATGATCTATTCTGTACACTTCATAGAATAAGGTTCCGTTGGAAAAAATTGTTCAAGTCCATTGAGGCAATAAAAAATGATGGAACAATTGGCCTAAAAATTTTTCATTTCCAGGATCATTATTTTCTTATATAGATATCTAACAAAAACTTTTTGTGTATGGCGCACCCCTAATCTTCGAATTACGTACCGCCACTGCCTAGAACACCCCGCTTTGGGGTAAGTTTCGTAATCGGAAACATTTTTGGGGATTTTAAGAAGGACATCAAATGGTGACCTTAAATTTGTTCTTAATTTTGATTTTCAATAAGTTATTGTCAAAGATAGATTAAAATGACACCCTGTATATGCATATTTGTATACAAAAAGTGCGTATGCAATAGCTTATTATATAATAACAAAATACAACAAATAGTTCAAACTGTGAAAGAAATGGGCCTTGAGTGTGGAAGTTTGGGACAGTTTTTCTTCCAAGTGTGTCATTGGACAACGCAAAAACTTACGGTTTCAAATATAATACGCATTCAATTCTCAATACTTGTTAACTAAGGCTAAGAACAAGGACGACGAATATTGAAGTTGTATTCTGTAGTTAAATTGTTACATTTAACTTAATTCACTACAGAGCAGCAAAAGACATTAAGAAAAATGTACCTAAATATTTAGAACAATGTCATTTATCAATAACAAAAACAATTTTCGGCACGAGAAGGACAAAAAGGGAGTGAAATTATTTTAGAGACCGCATGGGGCGTCTGTCACGTCGGGTTCTTTGTGTTAAAAACTGAAAACCACAGATTTATATATTAGGAAGTTAGCAGGTAAGAACAACGCACGATAAAGGACCCGAAGACATAATATATTGTTCTCCCTATTTTTACGACTTGTAAAAACCATCAAAATGATCGTTTTGTAATCATAATCACTGACCAGAACACGGAATGCGCCACAAATGCTGTCACATTAAATTTGTCCCTTCTTTTAGAACCAAACCGAAAAACGAATTATGACATTTTATGTCTTTGTTGAAAAAAATTTTTATACATTCACCAATTTAAAATACATATTCATTTATCGAATATTATTATACGAAGTCCGGCCAATCATATAAACAAAAAAAAAATTAGATTTATACAGGGTGGCCCAAAGTCACCAACGATTTATAATAGATAGATATTGTTTTAAAAATGTATCATATTGTAGATAATTAGGTACATATCTATTTTCATATTTTTTAGAATTCTCTGATATTTAACGGTAGGTAATTCTTTTTGAAAAACTTAACAGTGCTATGCATAAATAGTACACCATGTAAGTAGGTAAGTAATTTCGTTAGATTTTGCGCATCAGCTCTAAGTAAGTACTAAAAATAGCTCAAACGGTATTTTGTGTTTAGTTATCTGTCTTTTTAAGTCTCATATGCGAAAAGGCTCTTCTTGTGAACACCAGACAATTAAAATAATTAATTAATTTGGCAGAAACGAAAAACAAAAAAACGGTAAAAGACAAATTTTGCACTTCGGCTATACATTCAGAAAATTTTAAAACAATTAAACCACTAAAATTTAATTCAAGAACATAACAAACACTATTATTAGGGAACCGAGTCGCTGGAGGAGACATCCATTAAAAATTTGTCGCGGAGGTCAACCGAGCATTCAAAGCTTTTAAAGGAACGAACGAACGAACTGGTGCAAAAGTTAGAGATCCCATTTAAGCATTTGCCACAGGCGATTTACCCTTACTGGCTTAAGTGATCATTGTTTATAATGTTTCCAATCTTTTCCGAAAGTTATATTACATTTTTCAATCTCGAAACTCGTTGAAAAGGGAATAGGGAACTCGAAAACATTTATCTATTCATGACATTACGAACTGAAATTAATAACGATGGCTAAATGATATAAATTTTACACTTGTGCCTACAATAACGGCTTTTGTAAATGTTCAAAAGTGTGTAGACAACTAACAATACAAAACGACAGACAGAGCGCCAACCGCAAATTAATAAATACACTCACTATAGGTTACTAAAACGAGATCACGTAGTTCTATAAATGGATTATAGGTCTTTTTAGGTTCGCATAGTCTAAAACTTGATTATTGTTGTCAATCTCCTTGACATTTATCTATTTATAACATTAAAAATTGAAATGGCTAAATGATACAAATTTTGCACATATGCCTACAACAATGGCTTTCGTAAATATTCGAGACTGTGTCGACAACTAACAATACAAAATGTACCAAATCAGTAAATTTAAAAACGAAACTGACAATTAATTGACAGACGTCATAACAATCCAGAGCGCCAACCTCAAATTAATAAATACACTGTAGGTTACTAAAACGAGATCACGTGGCATTGTAAATGGTCTTTTTAGGTCAATTTCCTTCCTGAATCCTTTGAGTAGTTGTCGAATTGAGTTTTTGGGATTAACTTGAAATGATGCATGCATTAGACGCACTTAAAATACTTAATTCTTAATGGCTCCGCCTCCTGATGTTGAGTTAAATATTATTCTCCATCACTATCTTCATTACGCTTTCTCCTATAATGTTTCCTTCCTGATGTGTGTGTACAATGATACTCAACATCATCAGGTAATTAAAATCTGGCGAACCGTGTACGCGGACATATAATAGGTACATAGAGGTACTTAACGTGAATATATATATATAGATACAAATGTACCTATATACCTCCTTAATAAAAGTACTTATTAGGCATGCCATCCGTAACATTAAAACCTCGTCAGCAAAATTAAGATTCGACGACTCTGTCCTACTTTTACAGATAGCATTATATAAAACGTTGATTGATAGACAAATTAAATTACACAAGCCTTATAGAAAGAATATCCATTTTGGCCAGTTTTTCTTTTCTTTTTACAGTTAGGTAGTTAGTTACAAGTTTGCGGAGTAAACAATTCTTTTTTTATGTTGGTCATCTTCTGCTTACATACTCGCAAAACAAATTAACTTTTTCCCATCAAAATCATTCTGGACTAAATATATTTTATTTGGCATTTATTAGTCAATTTGAGGAACAAAGCGAGATTTCTTATTTTACTTATTGCTAGTAACGTAACCTAACTTTCATGATCTTGCTAGATATTTTGGGTTAGGTTAAGTAGCTTCGTTATAATTGTTTACTTATAATGAATGAATAATCGATTGTTAGATATGTCACTTTGAGCTTTTTATGGTTAAATTTAATACCCGGGCCCCGACTGCCCCGAATGAAAAAACTGATTGGTACGAATATGGAGAGACGAGGCCCAGTTAAAAGAATATTAGGATGACATGGGCCTAACTCATCAGCCGAAGCAATTGTGTAAATTCGCTTTGTCATTCTTTATTATACCTCGTGAATATGTACTGCGGCACGGCGCCTAGTAGATCGATTTTTAATAGGAATCGAGGTTCCTTATTCGTATCCGTCAAGAGTATTTTCTCGAAAAAACAAATATGTAGGTGCCTACTCTCGCCTCTCGTTCTCGTTCGCATATATTATAAGTAATCAACGACGTGGACGCCAATAATAGTTGTCATCAATGACGAGGCTGTTATAAGAAGTGTATTACCTGCTTGATGCATTGTGCAGGTACGTACCTATACCTGTCGATATAAACCTAATAAAACAACTTTCTGCGATCAAAAAAGTCGCTACGACGACGACTAAGGTTAACGTTGCGGTCACTGTGTGTGCTTAGTCAAGCAGTTCTTCAGATCGGAATCATAATTAGCCATTTAATTAATTAACAACGTGCCACTGTAGCTTGGCTCCTAACTTAAAAGTATCGATCAATATGTAGGGTAGGTAGGGCATTATCTGCCAATTTTGCGAAAATTTCACGTATCTACGTATTTAAAAAATCGTTATTTTTTATCTGTGAGGAAATTTTTTGAGAAATGTATTTTCGTACTTACTTAGTAAGAAAAAAGGGTACCTAAGCTTTTTTAAATTTAAGACAAATGGCATAATAAATAACAAAATAAAAGTGTGTAAAAGTATTGACACGAATAAAAAGTTCTATAGGTAATGCTCTGAGAAATGCATAAAAATTATGGTGGTTGTAGGTACATCTTCATGATAAGAAAAAAGGGGAAGTTGTTTCAATAAATAACACCTAGGTCAGTGGCTCTAGACCTTTTTGAACAGTTCCAAAATTTGGCGGCACTAACAATTTAATGTACTTAGGTATAATTTAAAAAAATCGTTATGAAATTTTTTCACGATTTCGGATTACTTTTAGGTACATATTTTTTTCATAATCTATAGGTATGACAAAAAAACTTAAAAAATAAAACTTATTCAATTAATTTATCATTGATACCTATTACCTATTCAATAATAGAAATAAACAATTTGTTTATAAATAATGCTTTACAAAATGTGTCCACGTTTTTTTTTGTGGTTCCAATAGTGTGGGTGGTGATGGGGGTGGAAGTGGTGTTGAAGGTGGATGTCACCGAGATGAGCCAGGTGGTTTTGGGAGTAGAGGATGGTGTAAATGTTAAGAATGGGGTAAAAGTTTGAGTTTACTTCGGAGGTGTAAATTTAAAAAAAAACGTGTAGATTGGTCCAAACGATAGGTTACCGTGATTCTATATGATTACCGAATTAAAGGTTAATTACTGAGTTAAAGGTTACATTGTTTCAGTACTTCTAACTCAACATAATCTACCCTAAGGAACTACATAATCAGAAACAATAAAGGGTGTTATATTTTCATGGCTGCATTGGTACAGAAATTGTATCATCGCGGTCGATACTAACAAATTAATTTTTATTGTTAGCATTTAAGTAGCTTGTTTGAATTAGGAAAAAGGGAAAAATTGTATAAAAAAGGTATTGATCTATTTGCGTGTATGAAATGCGTGAATGAGGTAGGGAGAAGGTATTTATTCGTAATAAGAACAAAGGGGAAGTAAAATTCATAGAGGACTTAATAAATAAATAAATAGACACATCTAGTGGCTGTTTACTTTACATGTAAAGGTATCAATATTGTACTCAGAGATGTGACTTATTTAAGATAAGTACAAGTATCTGAAATACAGATACAAGATACAAAATACGTATTCTCATCTTGTGTCTAAAATACTTTTTTAAAATTCATTTTGTATCTTGTATTTAAATACCATTTGTTTAGTATCTTAGTATTTTGTAAATACCTTTTGCTAAAATACTTTTAGTAATAGCAATCTATGAACTTCTTCACGAAATGTGACAAGATTCTATGGTACCATTAATTTTAAATATCAATGTTACCATGGATAAAACTGAACGCGCGGTTAAAACTTTAGTCTGGGAGCAAATTGATAGAATGTCATCGGTTATGAAGTCCCCCCCCCCTCCACTGACTCGTGTCATTTATAATTATTCCGTATTTTTTTGTGTGGTATCAACAATATCGCCTTTGTGAGATTCGAGATCGCGAACATGGAAACGAAAGTTTTATTTTAACTGGTTTTACTTAAGTCCTTAATTAAAACCCTTAAAGTTTAATATTTTGTCTTGTCACATTTGCACGATCAATGCGATTTATTCGTAAATAATTCACGTAAAAAGATAAACTTACGTTCAATAAAATGTTGTTTTCTTAGAAAAGTATTTTATCTTGAAAAAGTGTTTGAAAGATACGTATTTTGTATCTAGTATTTCAGATACCATTCCAGAAAGTTATTTGTATCAGGGATCTGAAATACTTATTTTGAAAGTACCTACCTATCTTGCATTTTGTATTCCAGATACATAGGTAGGTACTTTGTACAGGGTATCTTGTACATCACTGATTGTACTTTATTTTCTATTTACTTACTTAACTGCATCCAAAACTTAAGAAACAGAATATAAGCTTTCGAGAATATAAAATAAAGGGGAGGTGACAAAATAAATTCAGATGTATCTATCGATATATGTAAAGAAGATGGTCTTCTGCATTTGATAAATGTAACTGCCAATAGGTAGAAAAATTAGTAGAACAGTGGCAAGAAAGTGGGAAAGCGACAGTAGGTGGGAGAAACGTAACTGAAGTAGACACTTATTTAAAGAGTAAAAAAGGAGAAGATGACTTTGGGAGAGGATTGATTTAATGTGATTGGAAAGTGAAGAAAGGTGCACACGTTCAACAAATAGTGTGCTGCTAGGTACTTTAACGATAGATAATAATATTACCTAATTAGAATTTGTATTAGAAAAATAGCAGGTAGTACCTAATTAATGTTAATTAATTTCTGGTCTTATAAGTGTATAAAACTCTGAATATTGAATAAAAATTTGAGAACGAAATCGTTGTTTTCGGGAAGGGTTAGGTACCTAATATAATTTCGAAATAGGTACGCAAACGGTATGGGTGGTCTTACCGACAAAGAATCGTAAATAAGTGTATTAGACGTGACGTTATTGTTCCGTAACAGGATTTCGACAAAGAAATCATATTCTTAATCTTTTCGAACCAAACTATTATTGTCACATAATAATATCTGTGTTGGTGCACTTGTTTTACTTGCAAATTACGAGTGGCGCTCAAACTCTTTCAGAGCCGCCTGACCGGAACAGATTTGTTTGAAAAGGTAATTGTACCACCATCAAAGACGGCATTGTGCCTTCCTCCTCTTACCCGGCTTAAAACCAAAACCTCAATACGCTTAAACAATCGTCGGTAAAAAAATACAAATTTATCTACAAACTCCAGGCAATCTCACTCTTCAAAAAAATGTGTTTTCTTTGGTAATTATGTACCTACAATAGCTTACCCCCTTCCGATTTTCTTGAAAAAAAAACGTATGTTGTAGAGTTCGTCATACTGATCAAGAAAAAAATAAATATAGGTATGTTGGGGGCGGAAACCACCCCTTCATGGTGTTTTTGAGCTTCTTCATTTCGTGTACTTATTTGTTTTCCATGTCTATTGTAAAACGCGATTAGTTAGTAGTGGTTTGTTGATTTATTCAAATATTGAGATCGTGTAGTGTTTATTGTTGTAGATTTGATACGGAATTATTTATAGTCTTTATCTATAGGTGATACATGATACTGCTTGTTTGTTTAAACTTTGAAGGCGGTTATTCTTAGTGTGTTACGAATACAAATGTTGGGAATGGGTGAGGGATACGTAAGTGTAAACACACCCATCCTGAACCCTAACCTATATTGCAATACACACGAAAGTATTACGACAGTTTTCTGTATTTTATGACATCTTCCTACTGGTTTTGAGCCTCAAAAAATAGGTTACGGTTGAGGATGGGTGTGTTTACATTTAGCTACATATCCCTCACCCTTTCCCAACATTTGCATTCGTAACACATTAAGAATAACCGCTTTCAAAGTTTAAACAAAGAAGCAATATCACGTATCACTATAGATAAAGACTATAAATTATTCCGTATCTTATCTATAACAACAAACACTACACGATCTCAAAATTCGAATAAATCAACAAACCACTACTACTAATCGCGTTTTACAATAGACATGGAAGACAAATACACGAAATGAAGAAGCTCAAAAACATCATGAAGGGGTGGTTTCCGCGCCCAACATAGGTATATACCTATAATTATTTTTGATCAGCATGACAAACTCTACATACTTTTTTTTTTTAAGAAAATCGGAAGGGCGTAAGCGAATGTACATAATTACCAATTTTTTTTTATTTAAAAAAATAAAATTCGTATTTAATTTCTTTTTTTCGAAGAATTAGGTGTCATTGTATGTAGTAGATACGTAGATATTAATTAGGTGTGTAGGTAATTAACAAACATAGATCTGATATGTAATCGTATAATGCGTGCCAGAAAGTCTTTGTAGCATCAACAGTTAATATTTTGGAATTAACGAATCGTATCGTAATTGTGCGCTTTCTAAAACGCGACATATCCAGATAAAACGAGTTTGGCCGTTCCGCCCTGCGATTGCCGGTAGAGAAGCCAGGCAAAATTTGCGTACGTAGCAAGACCATCTTCCGTTAATAACTTGGTAAACTTATATAGTCGGTGTAGTGGGACGGGCTGGGGGGTGAAGTGTCTCCGGCAAGGGGTACCCATCACCTACGCGTCCACCTTGTCAATATCCCCTCTCCGGCTCCGCCTCCACTGCGCACGCTGAGTAATGCCCCACTCTGTTACAGCGTTGGACAAGTTGGGGACTCGTCATCTCTTTACCAACAGTGCTCCTGAACCTGTGCAGTTGGATGTCGTTTTTGATATTGCCAGTTTGGTGCTGTACGGTTGCCAAGCTTTACCAATTCGATTGAAAATACTTCTCGATCGACTTTTTTCCGCTCTTCAGAAGGACCAGGTCGTGCGTGTTCTGCACGGATTCGGATGGACACTGGACGACTACGCCAGAGGATATATTCTCCAGGTGAGCTCATTAATATATATGTACCCAATTGTACCTAGGTTACTATCGATAGACTAGTTCTATTTTCGTAAAACCGAACACGTACCTACTGTATCTGGAAACTCGTATTAGGTACTTACGTCGTAATTCCAATTATTGTCGATTTACAACACAGTGTCTACCTATATCTATATACCTAGATAGAGATCGTATCTCGGAAGAATATGCAACATCACCTTTGTAACGACCGACGTAATTATTCATTTTCGTGACAGCTAATTACAAAATAATAGAGCAGATAACTGTACATATATGGCGGGTGGTGTGATGAACTCCAGCCGAAATATCGCATACTTAATGAGATTTAGAAGTCAGAACTGGATGGTTAGGTACTTTAAATAAAAAAAGAAATGTCTAACAATACTTAAAAGTCTTTAAAGTAATAAAACTGTTTCGCAATAGGTAATTAATTGACACAAAATTTCCTAGACTGTTGTTGCAATAATCAAAAAGTAAGGTTAAGAGTAGGTATTAAGTGTTTATATTTAAAAAAAAAAACTGATTTCAAAAAGATGTTTTTTAAATTCAATTAAGTACCTAGGTACCTATGTATAGGTACCTACCTATCTAAGTATCTGTCATTATTGAGCTCGAATAAGCGAAATGATTTACCGTCGGACTCGAATCGAATCTTCTCTGCATCGTCACCTTTTGTTCAGATTAAGGTTCGTCGTGTTGTGTTCGTTCGTAGGTTTATTTTGTTTGAAAATTTCGTTTTCGGCATCGTAGGTTGGTAACAAACACCTACCTAGGTACCCTCCTATAGTGGAATAAATAAACGCGTTTCTTTTTAAATAGTTAATGCATTCGTATATTAAGGAGCTAGCTACCTATACATTGGCACGAATGCATACCTATATAACAACCCGAGATCATAAATATTCAAACGTTGGGTCCGTAATTCGTGCAACGATATGTTGCATTCGAAATCACAGACACCAAAATTATAGAGTGTTTTGCATATCATTCTTACGAGACACAATAATTTTGTGCCGGGTATAATTTCTAAAATGAGCGCTTTATTATTTTTAAATAGGCGAATTTCTACGTCGTATACCTACCTACGATGGACAGCATTTGGGAGTATGGTATAATAACTAATCACAACACGCATGAACGATCGTCCGGTTAAACTAAACAGTTGCTTTGTAAATTCGTAATGATAGCAGCACTAATATGACCTCTTGGTCGTCTCGGACTCGGAACAACTAACCGGACTGTTTAGCAAACGAGCACGTTGCAACTTTTAACACCCTAATTTACTAAATTTAGTTAAACGGTCGGATTTTAATGACACACATATCCAGTTAAAAAAGAAAATAAAAAGAAATAGATTCCCTGTTTCCCTGTCAAATAAATACCTACCTAGGTACCTATCTTATACTTAATTTTTGTTATAAGTAAGTACCTATAACTTTTACAGGAAACATGTTCTGGACGGTTAGACCGTTGGAGCATTTGCAGTCCTGAAGAAGAGCCGCTGGTGCTTCAGCAATTTTTAAGGTTCGAAGAAACACGTTTAATTACTCAGCAGCTAATGCTCGCACAGCAAGTACTCCAAGAGACCGCGCTGGATCGCTTAGACTATAGATCAGCCCTAAACTCACGGCGACCAATGTCTCCCAATCGGCACCCTTCGCCACCAGCGTTTCCACCGTCGACGTTTCTTCCGGCTCATCTACTTCCTCTTTCTCCCCATAAGCAATCGTTAAAATTTTTTAATTTACCCACAACAAATGGCTCGCAATTATCGACACCACCTCCGGAAAATAACAACACCAGTCCACTTAACACGTCTCCTTTAAACAGGCTTCAAAGTATGCAGCCGTTCGATTTCCGAAAGTTAGGTGCTGGTCTTCCGGGATTCAACGCGTGTTCGCCGTCCGATCTGACGAGGAGGAAAGCGACCGAGGCCGAGGTGTTCAGCGGTCTAAATCTTTCGATGTCTTCGGCATTGTCCATGTGTCCTCCTCCGATACCGACGTCTACCCTTATACCATCTTCGGTCAATCACTCGTCATCGCCTGCGATGGTCGCGACTGTGTCGGCGAGCAGTGTCACCGCGCCCAGCTTAGTGCCGTCTTCGTTTTCCGGATTGGCTTCTTCGACCGAAAGCAAATCCGTAACGAGTAATAGTGAAATGGGTTCCGAAGACGACGACATTGACAACACACAGTCCGTACTGAATTTGAGTCGCGATAAAGATTCGGTTAAAGTGGCCCCGCGAGTTCCCCGGACATCCATACCGGGACGGAAACCTACGTTACCATCGAAAAGACAGTGGGGTTCGCCGGCATTACCACTAAATTTGGGTACTCAGTTTATCAATCCGACAACGGGAAAAAAGCGGGTGCAATGTAATGTGTGTCTGAAAACGTTCTGTGATAAGGGCGCGTTGAAAATTCACTTTTCGGCCGTTCATTTACGCGAAATGCACAAGTGCACAGTGGAGGGCTGTAACATGATGTTCAGTTCGAGAAGGTCACGTAATAGACATAGTGCTAATCCTAATCCTAAATTACATTCCCCACATCTTCGTCGGAAGATATCTCCTCATGATGGCAGGAGTGCTCAAGCTCATCCTATACTAATACCCTCTCAAACTGGATTGCCGTTACCGACAACCGCGTTGAATGCTCTTAACCCGTTTGGAGCATTTCCACTCCTAACTCCTCCGCCTGATATAAGACACCACTCTGCGCTGGCTGCTTTAGATTTTAAACATAGTTTAGATTTAAGTTTGCATCGTTCGATCATATCGGATGATATCAGGAGAGAGCACAAAGAAAAAACCAACTCGGAAGAATACGCTCTGGAACTCACAACCAACAGGCAAAGTGAAGAGAACGACGACGATTACGATGACGGAATCATCGTGGTTGGGGGAGAAGAAGAAGAGGAATCTGAAAAAAACGAACCGTCTAACGAAGAACCCGATAGACAGGAGTATTTTGCTTTGACACTCAAAAAACAAAAAATGTCCGTGTCTGATGTTGATGAAGACTTGGTCAGCAACGTTGACAGTAACGAAGATTCGTTGAGTTTAGTCGATACTCACAGTTACAAAGGAGACTCAAACGCTCCGACGAACAAACGAAAACGGAAAAGCCAAAATCCCACAAAGTGCACCGCCCCAATGATAATAGATAATGACGTCAGCGATGGAGAATCTTCCGATAACATTTTCGCTAGGGACACTTCCAAAGAAGAACTGAAACATCCAATAAACGACGCTGACGATAACGAAGAAGAAATTGAAAAGCACGAAACGCCAAAGCCACCGGACTCGCCGTTGAATTTGGGAAAAAACGCTCGAAATAGTCCCAGTGAAACAGAAACGCCTATTAACTCAGAGATTAAAACTAGTCTTGCGCCATTGTATCATAGCGATAAAGTAAAAAAAGAAAAAAACTTGGGAGAAACTGAAAACATAGAACAATACGAACGACCAGAAAGTTCAATTGAAAGCAACAGAAGTGATGAATCGTTCGATTCCTCGAATGCCTTGAGGCATCTCGAAAGCCTTTCACATGGAAATTTTGGGGAACTCCTTAGCCGAGGGTTACCACCGGGGTTTAATAGTCAAACAACAAACCTTTCTCCTCTTAGCCTCTCAGTGGGAGGAGGTCCACCTAGTCCCGCTCGTTCTCAGGCATCGTCAAGTTCTAACAGTGGCGAATCTATGGACGAAAATAGTCAAAGTTACTTCGGCCATTTCGATAACGGCCAATTTATAAGCACCATGGATGTTCCTATAGACAAAGACAATCCAAGAAAGTGCACTGCTTGCGGAAAGATTTTCCAAAATCATTTTGGGGTGAAGACTCATTATCAAAACGTCCATTTAAAACTTATGCACAAGTGCAACGTGGACGGATGCAATGCAGCATTTCCATCGAAAAGGAGCAGAGATCGTCACAGTGCCAACCTGAATCTTCATAGAAAATTGTTGTCTACTTCTACAGAAAAAACGGTAGCCAGTTTGTTGCTCGAAAAGTCTTCGTTTAATCCCCTATCGAATAGTCAAATTCCTAGCGATTTTTTCACTAGATTTTATATGGAAGAGGCTCTGAAACCCCATAATGTGAGTAGTCCAGGCAATTTCGATCAGTTGCTTTTAAACGGAGACAGAATTCCTCCTCCTCCTTTCCTAATTCCACCTTTAGGAAATCTTCCGTTCCCTTTGGGTGGATTTAACAGTTTAAAGCAGTTCAATGGGGCGGCACCTTTAAGTAAGGATCAGTCTTCGGCATCGAGTTCACCAATTCTTTCTCCGCCTCCGTCGTATGTAACGTGCAACTTTTCCGAGCTCGTTCACTGCATCGAGGAAGATCTTCCAACTCCCGATAAAGATGGGAATCTCCCTTGTAAATTATGCAAAACGTCTTTCAAAAGTGCTATGCAACTTAAAGAACATTGCGAACAAAATCACTTAGTTGAAATGTGCAGGTGTACGAACAAAGGTTGTCCTAAAGTGTTTCTTTCGCGGACCAAAAGAAACATTCACTCGGAAAGGGAGTTGCTGACCATGCAGAACAAGGAGGAAGATCGAAAGAGCACGTGACATTAATTCAATCTATCTACTTAATTAATTCGGCGGTGAAATTTGTAACGTAACGTAACGTAATATTATGTAATAGCAAGGTACCTACTTATCATTATTAGAACTTATTTTGGACCGTATATTTTTTTAAATTAATCTCGAATGTTATTGTTTATCGGTAAATAATTGTTATATTGGTTATGTGATCTCTTTTATTTATTGTGATGAAGTTGTACATATTTGCATACGAAAATACATATTTACCGAAGAAATCTAAATATCTATTCGTTGTCTGTAAAACTACTTCCTATTATGCGTAAAAAAAAAATTATTACCTACTTAACAAATAATAATAAATAAACGCCAGTGTGTGTAACTTTCTTGTCCGCTTTTTCGAACATTGTATGTATTAAATGTGCAATAACGATGTGTATAATGTCTGTAAATATTATTTCTGTCTTAAGTGTATAAATGTAAATATTTATAAATGTAAATGTAAATTAAAATTTACGATATAGCAGTTCAAATCTAAATGTGTAATAACTCTAGCTATACACGAAAAATCAGTGACTGCCCTCAACAAGGCAGATGTTCTCATCATTCAAAATACTAAGTGATAAGAATTTTGACGCCATATCTCTATAGGTACTTAGGTACCTATATTCCAACTGAACGCATTTTATGTTACCACAGCAGTAAAGTGACCTTAAAAAAAGCAATTTTACTTATTACGTAATTAAGCCAATTCCAATAAGTATTATCTATCTGTCTGATATTATTTTCGTATCTCTACGATATAAAAAATCAAATTAAATACATACTAACAACAATTATTATTATATGGCGTCAGATGAATTCGGAAGGTAATGGTTGTATTATTTCCTTTATTGTGATAATAACTATACATATATATTTAAAAAAAATCCTTATCAAATTCTGTTGTCTCCAATTAATTGTTATAATCGTATTTGCTAAATGAACTATGTACGAGAACAATATAAATAAATCTTATTTGTAGTGTAAAGCTGCTTATAAACGTTATTTATTATTAATTAATGTATAGCCCATCGGCTTAGTAAATATCACTAAGTATTTGAACAAGTCTTTTATTTATATCATTAAAAAAATTAACGAATCCTTCCGCTGGCACTTCCATAAATCCTACAATAAAAAAAAGTTAGGTTAGAGTACCTACGTATACAGTAGGTACTAAGTATACCTACCTAAACTAAACCTTACTGGAGATAGATTAGACTACTTAATAATTTAAATCAACGTAACATACATCTAACAAAATAACACCCCCTTTCATTTTTCTTGCTAATATTAATAAGGACAATTAGTTTATACATTTAAGTTAACCATATTGTTCATAGGTAAGTGAGGTTACATTACGTTTACACCTAACCAAACTTATTGTTGTGCTCAAAACGCTTAATTTATATACCTACAGATTTAAATTTTCAAATTAATAAAACTATGTGTGAAGTGTACACAATAAAAATTTGTTTATTTCTAATTGATTCTTAAAAAAAATTGCTGTAATTAAATTCAAGTAGTATGAAGTAATAGGTACGTTAAAAAAATGAGCTGCCAGTAAACTACAAATTACCCACTTGTACACTAAAATATTAATTGGTGAGTTATTTGGGAGTATGTATACCTATATGGTATATGTATATGTGTGCATATATAGGTATGTTGGTCTAAAGAGCCGGTAGGGCATTATCTATTACAAATACAGGTAATCCACATCCTCGCAGCATGTGGTAGGCGCTGGAATAATTCTTAAGACTGTGGAGAGCTCAAACAATAATTATAAAATGATTTATGGGCTCATTTCCTTTTGCTTTCGCTATTTAAATTTGCTCCTCAGTGGCAGACCACTGAAATGCACAAATTAATAAATTAAAAAAACATGTTTTTTTCATAATTTGCTTGAGTTAAGTAAGTAAAAAACAAATTGATTGAATTTTTTTTTCTGATTTCGATGGCTTAAGAAATTGTTCTGTTGAATACATACTGGAATATATAATCCTATGTAATTCTCTTTGTGGTCTCCCTTTTGCTGACCACCCAAATCCTAATGTATGCTGTCAACACCAATATTACGCTTTGGTAACTCGACGTATTAAGTCACCATGCAAATCTACATGCCATCATGCGTACTGACAGTGGCTGTGTTTTCATTATTTGAAAATAATTTGACCACACACGACAACAAAACCTTAGACTTTTCAAACAAAATTAAATTGAAAAATTCTTTATTTTATTTCATCCAAATTTTAATTTACAGAAAAGCCTAAGTACTGCTCTTGGACGAATTAAAGCTTCAACGACAATATTACTTAAGTAATAATTAATTAATGTAAGTAATTTTTTTTTTCGTTACCTAATTAAAAGTTTTTCGAGTTTACTAACACATTTTGTCTACAATAATTTTTTGAAAAGTAAACTATCAAAAAGTAAAAGAACTATATATATACTAGGTAAAATTATATTACGGGTCGATTTATTTTTTAATTTTTATAAGAATCTTATATTTTTTTTAATGTCTATTATCTGTTAATTTATTTTATTATGGTGGTGGTTGAATATAAAATAATTTCGTTGGCATAAGAGAAGACAAAACAAGAAAATAAAATAACAAGACGCGGACTTTATAATTATCATGATAAATGCATGTAGTGGTTTCGACTTAACAAAGTGTCATAAGACAATATATTTCTCGTGGAGAAATTAAAACTGATTCAAGTAGTATCCAGTGGTGATTGGAAATGAATACACCCCCTAGGGGTTGAAGTCTCGCAAGACCCCTGCGGCAAGTCGTAGGGGCTCATTATTTACCATGCCTTTGCCAAGACCGAATACCGCTAGCAAGGCCAGCTTCGATCTCTAAAACCGCATTACCGGTAGATCAATCACAATAATATGCTCTCTTTCTCTCTCTCTCTCGACCTAAGGGAACTAACTACTTTATATAGAACAGGTATTATGTTATTATGTACATATGTACCTATAGGTACACATAATATATAGCAGGTATGTCTACCTATTACCTACGTGTAAGTAATTTGTACATACCTACCTATATCTACCTGGAGAGATTTTACATATATCAAATCTCTACCTAATTAGGTACAATCCTAATCTTTTTCTTTTTTCTTTTTTTTTTTTTTTGATACTAAGCAAACATTAAATATTTTATATAAATCCAAAAAAAAAAAAAAAGAAAAAGCGATAGATACGATATAGGTACATAAACTAATGAGAATTTTAGAATTTTTTTTAATTTTTTTTTTACTTTTTTTAGATTCTTTGCTAATTGTTTACAATTACTTTTGTATTTTAAGACATCTTCGTACTAGTTTTGAGCTTCAAAAAATACAAAAAACTGTCCATAGCAATAGGTTAAGATTGAGGGTGGGTGTGTTTACATTTACAAACTCCACACTCCGTACCCGAATCTTTCTTAACATTTGTATTCGTAGACTAAGAATAATCGCTTTCAAAGTTTAAACAAACATACAGTATCATGTATCACGTACAGATAAAGACTATACATTATTCCATATCTAATATAAGTAACAATAACAATTATAACATGCATCGAATATTTAAAATTAATCAACAAACCACTACACACGGAAGGCAAATACACGAAATTACTGGTTGGGGTGGTTTCCACGCCCAACATATACAGGGTTTTTCACGTAACCCGTTCGTTAAAAGTTTTTTAATTTTATATATATATACCGGTAATGTTTTGAAAATGTGGCAAATAACCTATAATAACTGAAACTATATCTAATTAAAATATTTGCAGTCGTCTGTCACTTCCGGTTATACCGGAAGTTGACACTAGCTTTGTTATTTTAAATGGAATGGTATATTTTTTACGCCGAATTCGGACAGAACGTAAAATTTTAAGGTAAGTTTCATAACCAATTTATACATCTACGATGAGCGGTTTCTGGGATAATTTAATTTATAGAAAGAAAATTGCTACCGCAACTCGAACTATAAAAAATCATAACTTCTACAAAATATGACTAAGAGTGTTGAAATTTTTACTAGTGATAGCTGAATTTCAGAGCTAACGCCTTGACAAAATTGAACTTAATAATTTATACAGGGCGTTCACAAAAAAAAATGTTTTATTTGAAAATTTGTGAATAATTTTGAATTTTTAAAATATGTAATTTCATTAATTTGGGAGTGATAAGTGTGTCTTGGGCAATTGACAACTAACGACAATCAAACTAAAAACTTTCTTCGGATTAATTTCTCTTAGGAAGATAGTTGTTCGAAAAAAATGTTTATAATAAATATTTCAATTGAAGTTTTTGTTTTTGTAACATAAACTAATCGAAAGGACGATTTTTGGTTTTATATTGCATCGATAGACGATTAGTTGTGAATTGTCCAAGCCACACATGTGAAAAATGTTTTATTTTAAGTTATTAAGTAGGTACATATTTTAAATAAAAACTCAAATTTACTCAAAATTTTTGAAATAAAACAATAGGATCGAAATAGGATAAAAAAAGGAATCGATTGAAAAAATAAAATATGGTAGGTGCCATTTGAAGACGAAGTTATTTGTTTGAAGTTTTTAAAGTAGAATTTTTTTTTTGAACGCCCTGTATAAATTATTATGTTCAAACTTGTCAAGGCGTTAACTCTGAGATTTAGCTAACACTAGTAAAAAATTTAAACACTCTAAGTCATATTTTGTAGAAGTTATGATTTTTCATAATTTGAGTTGCGGTAGTAATTTTTTTTCTATAAATTAAATTATCTCAGAAACCGCTCATCGTAGGTGCACAAGTTGGTTATCAAACTTACCTTAAAATTTCACGTTTTATTCGAATTCGTCATAAAAAATATACCATTTCATTTAAAATAACAAAGTTGGTGTCTACTTCCGTTACAACCGGAAGTAACAGACGACTGTAAATATTTTAATTAGATAGAGCATCAGTTATTAGGTTACTAGCCACATTTTCAAAACTCTACCGGTATTATAAGTTCAAAAACTTTTAACGAACGAATTACGTGAAAAACCCCTGTATATATATTCTTGATCAGCATGACAAACTCTAAGTAGAACAAACTTTTTTTTTTTCAAAAAAATCGTAAGTAAACAATTACCGTTTCTTTTTTCGTTAGTTTGTATCAAATTCATATTCTGTTTTACTAACTTTTTTTACAAATTCAAATGGAATCAACTTCAAAATAAAAAAAAAATGATGGAAATCATTTGTTAGTTTTGATTGGTGGGGAATTTTATGAGTTTGGTTAAATTGAGGATGTAGGTACGTATAGGTAGATGATGGAGGTATGCCTATTGTGGTGTTATTGTCTGAGGGATTTTTAAGTTTGTGGGTAATTGCAGCGAATTTCGTTGTCTAGATGGGTATATGCCATCATACCACAGGATAGGTACATGTGAATCAGAAGCATCGACACGCAAATTTGGAGTAATGATAGATTATCTTTTAACTGCGGAGTCTAATTGGCGACCACGATCGCATGTGCAATCTGTTAAACTGGTAGCAATTTCGATTTGCATGTAACTCAATGGAAATCACGCATTCGCTTCTTTTTTGACAAAATTAGCGAGAGATCAGGAACTTTTTCATAATTTCGATAGCGCTAGCCTCGAATCACCGTACTCGATTTATCATTTTATACCAGAGAAATTAGTCATGGACTAGTATAATTCTTGAGATGATGACTTCACGAACACTGTAATCTTATGAACCTTGTACAACATGTACCTGTATATTTACTGCCTTTTTGCCACAACGATATGTCATTAAAATGTTTAACTTATCCTTCCACATCATTTTTTTATTACCTAGGTACCTCCACATAAATCCGACACCAATACTCACAGCACCCTTTTTACATTTACCCTTTTTTTACTACCCAATATATCGCATAAATAGCTATTATAAAAATGTGTTGTCCAAAAATTATTTTTCTGTTTCTCCTAAAAATTACAAAAAATTTCTGAGTATCTAGATATCTTTCGAAATTTGGTAGATGTTGGTGTTGCTGATTCTGTTAGTATAAATCTCGTATAAAATTATAGTTGGAATAAAAATGTCGGACAAGAGCCAGGGAATGTAATCATTCGAAAAGTTGGCCACTTAATTCCAAGAAATCCCCTCTAAACAGAAGCTGAAGAAGATAGCATCTTGCGAAAGTGTCATGTCTCTGTATAAAATATGATCACATTTATCAACCTAACTGACGACTTATCAAATTCTCGGGCTTAAGTCTTGTTTTGATAACTTATTCTCGAATATTTCCTTCGACCACGTACCTGATACCAAATCTTCCCTTATAGAAAAGCACAAAAAATTATCCTGTCGCAAATATTAATTATTATTATATCTACTTATAGAAAGCACAAAAAAGTTCGTTATATATTTTTAAGAAAAATATAGTTAGTTCATCCTACAACTAGATTACATATTAATATTTCCTATTTACGTAAGAAAAATCGAAATTAACCAAAGTATCTTTATCTATAGGTAGATTATTATTATTTCGAGTCTTAACTTGCAAATATTCCCGAAGGAAACTGGATATAATTAAGATGAATTTAAGGAGTTAGGGTTTCGAATGCGGACTACACCGAAGACCATACGTCATGTGCCCACAATTCCATATTTCACGAGACCGATAGTGAGTTATTGATGAGTATATATACGCGTCTTTCCCCCTGTAGCGTACGTCCTTTTGCCTTTGTCACTACATCAAAATATTATCAGAGACATTCGCATTTCTTATCAACAGAAACACTTAATTCACTCCATTCTTCAAAATCACATCTTACGTATCATTAGGTACCTACGTTTTGTTTAATTTTCATGAATTTTTCAACAGTGACCAAAATACAAGTTCAATATAAAATTTTTTCAAATAAAACTAATTCTCCACTTTAATCTCCTGCAAGGACCATATTTAATTTACTATACAGGGTGTCGAAAAAGTTCGCAAAATATTGCGACTATATTTGATTGTCTTTTATCAATTTCAAATATTTTTTTAAATATCCTGTTCTCACTAAATAATATTTAGCTTTTGGGCCACACTGTATATAGTGAATATATACAAATACTTACAAAATTTCTTTAAGTATCCACAAAAGGGGTGATTACACGTAATATTTTATGCGGTATAAATATACATGATGTATTAGGGGTTCCTCGTTCCTGTTTGGTTGAACGATTTAATTGTACTTCGGGATATCAAAGATAAACTGAAAATGTAAATGACGAAGGGACGAAAGGAACTTTATCCCTTGACCAGAAGATGGATTGATTTTGTATTTAAGGCTTTTCTTACGAATAATGTAGAGTCATGTTACTTTCCTACATTACATTCATTTTCAGTCTCGATTCCTACATTTTTTTCACTTGCTTATCCTCATATATTTCAATAGAAATTATTAACTTAATTTAAGTTTTTATCAAAAGAATGTCGATTTCTTTATTATTTTTGAAAAACTTTCGAAATTTTTAATTTTAATTTACATTTTTGAGCTGTACTCAAAAATTTAATCACCCTGTGTATACAAATTGAAATAAATTTTAGAAGATAGGTATGCAATTAATTAAAATTAAAACTAAAATTTCGATCGTAAATTTATTTAAGTGCATTGCATGTTCTTAGTGGATGAATGTTAAAATAAATGGAAGAATTGTAAAGAAAAGTAGTAAATCTTATCAATTAAGTAAATGGCCAACCTCTTTCAGGTTCCCCACAAAAAAGCTCTTGTTAAATTAACCGTAAAATTCTAAGGGTGCAATAGATTCAATTGAATGGTAAAAATAACCCAATCCTTTCAAGAGCAGCAATAAAATCGAAATATATTAGATAAATCAACAGTATCCAAACAAATGCAAACACAAATGTTTCAGTATATTTTTATTTTATTTTTTTGTCAATTTCGAAGAACAAATAAAGCAAATATTTTAAACAACATGATACTTTAAATGTTTAATGCATAATGATCCGTATTCTAATAATAAGGTGCGCGTTTGTGTGTCCCTCTATGAGGTGTTGACTGAATTAAGGTATACTTTATTTTAAAGAAAACTGCTTTATTCGCTGACCAAAACAATAATAATATTAAGTAAATAAATAAAATATGAAATTAAAACGAAAAGTTAAATTATTATTTGTTAAAGAAAATAGAAGCGTTTTTAAAATAGTTTATTTAGTGTAATTAAACGTTTTTTAATACCAAAAACGTTACGTTCTGTTTAGTTAAAATTAATAATTTGTTAAAAAAACTACATTAAAAAAATTAAATATTATAACGATTATATTCTTATATCTTTTAAAATATATTAAAAATAAATCCGTATTATTCTACACAGTCTAGGTTGCAATATTGAATTTTATTCGAAATAATTTTAATGATTTAAAGCAGTGAATAATACGTGGCAGATTATTATATTTACATCGCATTGTTGGTTTTAATGAATTAAAAAAATATATTAAATTAAGTTCCTAGGGTTTTTTTTAAAATAATGTTCCTTTGAATTTGTATTACGCGCTACATAACGAATGTCGACATCTTAGGAAAATGGCGGAAATTAAACAGAATAAGCACTGCAACAGCTAACTGGAGTTTGCCTCCCATCAACTGTTTTGAACGTCGCCATTAAATTTAATTTTGTTGTAAATATTGCGATGAATGTGTAAGAAGTGAATAGTTTTTATATTAAGTGCAACCATGAATTTGTTTAAGGCATCAAATACTTGATAATATACCTCTGCTTTATCATACTCGGATGGAACCCAATAAGAAGCATCCGAGGCAAAAACAAACACATTTACCTTCCAAAATGCATCGACCAGGTAACAAGTTTTACAAATACTGAATGAAAATCTAATGAAGGTATTATTTGAAAAACAGTTAATTGTGAAAAAACTAGTTAACCTATTTTAAAAAGTTTTCAACTTTTTCGTTACGTCAGATGTCCGAAATAAGTTGACAGTTACTCGAGTAAATTCACAACAAAGTGTTTTATGTGCATGTCTTCATTTAGTGTTTTTGTGCGAGAACGTTTCGCGCCACCAATTATCCTTACATTACGTTCATAAATGTTTATATTTTGAGTTTACAAGTGGAGGTTAGGTTGTGTTTATATCGGTGTTGATAACGAAGACGTCAGAAATATACAGAAACATTAAAAAAAATCTAAAGCACTAGGCTTTAACCACCTTTATGAAAAACCTAACATGCTGTATTCTAGATATGGTACTACTATACATGATGTTCGGGTGAGCTCAGAGCTTGTCCGTGGATATGGAGCGCGAAGTACCGAGTGTTCCCATCACCACACTTGCAGGAGTGGCCAGTTTAACTGAACTGCTGCCAGAAATGCCACTTCCCACACCTCTTCCACAAACATTGAGTAACAAGTCATTACTCTTTCATCCGAGGGTTGCAGAAGAAGCACAAAATTTATTAGGAACTAAAGATGAAGTTCTCATACCTCAATTAGTCCAGTCTTTATCCCAAACATCTTCACACTACATGTAAGTTCTATTTAAAAATACCAATTTTAAATATTGTGGTCATTTCAAACATGTAATTTGTTATGCTTACATTATGGACCTAATAAGTATTGATAAGTTTCTTTTTTATTAAATTAAATGGTAAAGCGAGTTATATTTTGTTACATTACTTTTAAAGAGGTGAAAGATGTTTTTGGCTCTGTGCCTACTTTATGTACCTAATAAATTTCATTTTTTTACTAAATTAAATGATAAAGCGAGTTACATTTTGTTGCATTGCTTTTAGAGAGGTGAAGGATATTTATGCAGGTCTGGAACAGCAGCAAATTGAACAACAAGAGAATGCTCCTGAACTTTTAAAGGCAGTGTTAACTGCAAACCCCAGTCTTTTTACTTCTGTTACTGGCAAGTATAATCGTCTATTTGCATACATACATGTTTTAACAAACACTGTAATTTCCTCCTAATTGATTTTCAGGTTCTCGAGTTGGTCAGGATCACTCGGTTTTTGTAAAGAAGGAAATAAAACAAGAGAAACCAGACACACCAAGTGCTGCTTTCAAACACGAGTTTTTAACTGTTAGTAAAGATCAGCAGACGAATGTTAACGAGGAAAAACGCTCAAAAGACACTCAGATTTGTGCTAGAAGTGAAACAATACCATCTGATTTGTTTTTACCTGCGACTGATGCAACTCAAATTGGTGAACTATCGTCCCAGTTGCAACAGCAGCAAGTACCTTCGAGACCGTCCGTTATTACAGCACAGGCAAATACGCAAACGAATACTCAGAGCCAATTATCACTACCAGAACAATCTCAGCCAAGAAGGGAGTCTTCCACAACAGAACAACTTCGACAGCTAAGGCGAACTACAATTACAAAAGAACCTGTTGAAATTGTAATTCAGGATGAAGAGACGCAAACAACACCGACACCACTTACACCTGCATCAGCTCAAACAAATCACATAAGACAAACGACATCTAGTAGCCAAACGACACCAAGTACAACGCCCACACCCTTTACAATAAAACAGCCTATTGTAAAATTAGACCGAATATCAGAAGATGATCAAATGCTAATGCAAATTAGCATATCAAAATTTGCCGAATGTAGGCCTGATTTGGCTAAGGAACTGGGAATTGTACCCAAACAGGAACTTGATGATTCGGAAAGTGAGGGTAGTCAAAAAAAAAACTCAAAATTAAGAAAGCGTGCCGCGGGCGCAGACGAAGACGCTGATTACATTCCCGATGAGTTTTCTGCACTTGTAGGCAGCACAAAAAGAAGAAAAACCGTGATAAAGGAGGAAAAACCGGAGCCGATCATGATAAAGCCAAAACTAAGGAGGGTGGAGAAGAAATTTGTCCCAGTTCTTGAGAAACTTTCTACTGAAGAACTTATGGAGACAAACACGTACCACCGTTTTAACAAGTCTATAGAATGTGTGCTAAAGAATCAAGAAGATATAGATTGTCCAGAAATATCTGATGATGGCATTGTCCAAGATGAATACCTTCTTAATAGAGTGACAATGAAAGAACTTGTTACTGAAGCAGCTAAATTAAAAAATTTGGGTGCTACAGAAATGATTCCAACTGACAAATTGGTGAGGCTATTAAATGTAATGGAATTAAACATAAGGGGTGGCGACCGTGTTTCTCCCATAACTGATGAAGATAATGAAAGTATTCGCCAATTATGGATGGAAACGACCATGGATAGGGTCATGGGAGCTGCCGATGCCTGTTTAGTTTCTCTTTATCTCATGACTTCACCAAACATGCCCAAAAGGGTTTATTTAGAGGATGTTATAGACAGGGTGGTGCTGTACATTAAATACCAATTGCATAACACAATTTTTCCTTCTTTCGATTCCACCTACAGGCTGGACAATAAGAAGAAAGATGGTCGCAGAAAGAAAAATGCGCAAGTGTCGGAAAAAAGTATACTGGTTTTGTACAATAAAATGTCGGAGCTAATTAACTTGTTAGCAGAATTGCTCAGTATTCAGGTATTAACAGATACGTCTGTTCTTCACGCGTCTTCGATGGGTGTGTCGCCGTTTTTTGTAGAAAATGTCAGTGAACTTCAATTGGCGTGTTTAAAGTTAGTGACGACTATTTTCACGCGCTACGAAAAACATCGCAGGTTACTACTGGACGATATTCTTGCCTCAATTGCTCGTCTTCCGAGTACAAAGCGTAGCCTCAGGTCTTACAGACTAAGCGGTGACGAACATATACAAATGCTTACTGCATTAGTTCTACAGTTGATTCAGTGTGTTGTCGCGCTTCCGGAAAACATTAATAAACCAGACAAACCGGCGGAAAATTCGCACCAAGTTGATCAAGACGTATTGATTTGTAACAAGTATGAAAAGGCTACAACAACAGCTGGAACATTTTTAGCTGTTTTTCTAAGTAAATGTGGCAGCAAATCTGAAGACATTGATTATAGACCTCTCTTTGAAAACTTCGTACAGGATTTGCTTGCAACTGTTAATAAACCAGAATGGCCAGCCACGGAACTGCTACTTAGTCTCTTAGGGAAGATGTTGGTCAAAAACTTTTCAAATAAAGGAACCGACATGTCCCTAAGGGTCGCTAGTTTGGACTACTTAGGTGTTGTAGCTGCCCGACTTCGTAGAGACAGTATTGTATCCAACTGTAAAGTTGATACAATTGATCAAATGATAAGAGACATTAAGCTAGAAGAGTCTAAAGATAGTGACGATGCGTTATTAAAGAAGAAGAAAGAAAAACTGGACATCGAGGAGGATAGACTTCGTTTTTTGCAGGGCGTCCTTCTTGATTTTTTAGCCGTGAGTGGTCAAACAGACGAAGCTCATCGCCATGCAAGGCATTTTTATATAGCCCAGTGGTTCAAAGATGCAACTAACGAAAAATCTCGCGTTACTACTGAGAAATCTAACGCTAAAGAAAACCACAGATCTCGCTCAAGGAAAGGGATAAACGACGTTGATGTTTCTGATTCTGAAGATAACGAAGCGAGAGACATATCGACCGACCAGGAACATGCGGAAAAGTTTCGTATGTTAGAAGATAGAAAGAAGTTCCTTATCAACAAAATACGTCCTTTCCAAGAAAAAATTTCTTCCGGTAATCGCGTTAAAGTTTTCGAAACTTACATTGATTACAGTAGCGCGGAGCTAATTGCTCAATACCTTGCTTCAAAGAGATACTTCTCTCAAAGTTTTGATCAGTATCTTAAAGCTGTAAGTTAAGCAGGAAACTCTTCACTTAACTTTTCCTCTAAAAATATTTTTGGTTTTCAGATTCTTATTGTGCTGAAAGAAACTTCTATAGCAATCAGAACAAAAGCAATGAAATGTCTTGCGTCAATAGTAGAAGCTGATCCATCGGTTTTGGGACGACACGATATGCAGATGGGTGTGAATCACTCTTTTCTTGACCACGCTACTTCTGTTAGAGAAGCTGCGGTTGATCTTGTTGGCAAATTCGTTCTTAGTCGACCTGAATTGATATCAAAATATTATGAAATGCTTTCTGCACGTATCTTGGATACTGGCGTGAGCGTTAGGAAACGCGTTATCAAAATTCTAAAAGATATCTGTATCGAATGTCCAGATTTTCCAAAAATACCCGAAATTTGTGTTAAAATGATACGCAGAGTTAACGACGAGGAGGGCATAAGAAAATTAGTCATGGAAGTATTTCAAAACATGTGGTTTACTCCTACCAAGGATTCGTCTCTCTTACGCAAAGTAATGAACATCACAGATGTTGTTGCTTCGGCTAAAGATATTGGATTGGAATGGTTTGAACAACTTCTAATTAGTGTAAGAAATCCTCCCCAATTTCAATATATTTTTCTTTTTTATTAATTATTGATATTTCAGTTGTTTAAACCTAAGGAAGACAAAGACGATTCTACCAAAATACCAACAGAACCTTCAAGAACATTGATTCTGGCGTGTACACAAATAGTCGATTGTTTAATTGAAAACGTCATTCGGCTTGAGGAGACCCACAACAGTAGCGGTTCGTCTCAACGGCTAGTGGCCTGCATGACTACGTTGTATTTGTTTGCAAAAATAAGACCTCAACTTCTGGTAAAACATGCAAGCACATTACAACCGTACCTTAGTTTGAAGTGCCAGTCACAGGGTGACATCCAAATTGTTAGCAACGTTGCCAGAATGCTAGAATTGGTGGTGCCGCTTATGGAACATCCCAGTGAAACCTTCCTTGCTCAGTTAGAAGAAGATTCTATGAAACTAATTTTGTACCATGGAAGACCTGTTGTCGCAAGTTGTCTTTCTTGTCTCGGTTCAGTCGTTAATAACGTCACGAGAAATTTCAAACTGATTAGAGATTGTTTTAAAAGATTCTATGATTGCTTGAAAGTATGTAAAACGTATTTTGAGAACGGGAATTCAGGTTACATTCTAGAAAATGTAAAACATCGTCAATATTTTAGAAGAGCGCTCTATACAGTTGGTTTACTTTTAAGACACTTCGATTTTAAAGATGCTGAAGTTATAGGAGATTTTCCCGTAAGTCAATAAGAATTATAGTTTCCTGTGGTTATAGCGTTATTTTTTATTACAGCCGGATATCAAAGATCAAGTGTTCCAAACGCTGATGTATTTTTTACAACAGGAAGATACAGATCTTCAGGCGTACACATTGAACGCTATCGGATCTATTTGTATAAGACACTACGAATTTATGTTGGAGAACGAGCTAAAAACATTTTATCATCGTATGCTCACATCAGATGATGCACCTCTCATAATGAAATCGGAAGTTCTAGTCAACATTGAAATGTATTTGATAGAAGAAGAACGTAGAATGATTCAACAGGATATGGAGTGTAAGTTTCTTTAATCTAAGTGTTATTTTTCCTGCTTATTATACAAAAAAAATCTTCGCAGGGTCGAAACGTTCCAAGCAGGAGAACTTGAAAGAGATGGGAGACATATCTTCTGGAATGGCCAGTACAGTGATCCAGTTATATTTGAAAGAAATTTTGCAGTCTTATTTACATTCCAATTTACAAGTCCGTCAACCAGCTCTACGAGTAATTCAGTTGATTTTACAGCAAGGTTTGGTGCATCCTGTACAAATAGTTCCCTATCTAATTTGTATGAGCACAGATTGTGAGAAAGTGGTGTCTCACAGTGCCGACAAACAACTTCTAGAGATCGAGAAAAAATATCCCGGATTTATTCATACTAAATCTTCGTTGGGTATCAGATTATCTTATCAATTGCAAAAGATTTTACAGGCGGAGAAAATCGTGCGTGGTTTCAAGATAAAGGAGAAGGGAGAATATCCCACTGCACTGAACGGTTACCTCTACTCTATCCTTAGAAATTCTAGACAACAAAGACGTGCCTTAATTCTTAATATTTTAAAGCAATTTGATGAACAAGTGGTAAGAACTTTGTCCAATTAATACCAATTCCAGCGATGTACTAACGTTTTCTTTCTTAGCATACTACTTTATCATATATGTTGTACCTGGCTGATAATTTAGCGTACTTTCCGTACCAAGTTCAAGACGAATCCCTGTTTATCATTCACCACATAGACATAATGATCTCTGTATCTGGCACTAACCTTTTGCAATCGTTTCGCGAAGGATTAATAATAACTGATGCTCAGCAAAAAGTTCTCGGGGAAGGACAGAATGACGCGAGTACCAACTTGATATCGGCATTGGATGAAGAAGATGATGACGAAGTCGCCCTCCTGGCAAGGGTTCCTCAAGATACTTCGCATCTTCAAGCATGCATCACAGCTGCTCAAGGCTGCCTTCTGCTTCTTATGCTTAAGCAACACCTTAAAGATGTCTACGGTCTTAGTGATGGGTAAATTATATAAAAAGAAGTAGATCGACTTTTTGATATTAAATTTTTATTTTTATTTCCAGTAAAATTCAGCAATATTCTCCGTCAGAACCAGCTAAAGTTTACGAGAAAGCTACAAATCGCAGAAGTAATACGCATTTCAACCCTAAAAGTACAATAAATAAGTTGAAAGAAGGAACGCCCACCAAGTGCTTAGATGAAGACGGAAGAAAAGATCTAATAAATCAGTACTTAGATGTCAGTATCTTAAACTATTCCGCTCTTATTAATAATATCCGAGTATCCTCCTTTCTTTTTTTCTAGTTCAAACAGCTTATGTTAAAATTGGATCCAGACGATCCTGACGATGACGAAAACAACAAGGTCTTAATGGCTTTAAGTTCAGGAAATCCGACTACTGCAGTTAACTCCTTGGACCCTACCGCGCAAAGCACAATTCTTACTGAAGCTGACCAAGTGACGTTAGCGAATTATAAGGTAAGTTTCAAAAACGCATTTTTTTTTAATGTAACAAAAAAAATCAATTTAACATTCTTCAAAAATTTTGTTTTTTGATTTCTGTAATTACTTGAGGCCTATTTAACCTTTAACATTAAAATCGGAAATTATCAATAATCTAAAATATTTCTTAAACAGGAAGTTGTTTATGAAATAACTCAGATATTATTTTTTTGTCTGACTATTAATTTTAGAGCTGTTAGTCCAATTTTTTTTTACAGTTTGTTTATTAATTGAATTAGTTAATTGTGTATTTTTTTGTCGGTCACCACTAGCGACTTTAAACTGAACAATGAATGAATGTTTTTTTAAATAGGCTACAACACCACCAAAAGTGCCCAAACTTATAATCTCAAATCGGAGACTTGATAGTGATAATAGACGAACCCCGCGAACGCATAAAATGGACAAGAATAAAAAACATAAACAAAAAAAACGAAGACGGAAACTAATAAGCTCATCAGGTGATGAAAGTGAAAATGACTATAGTGATCCGGACTTTATGGCCTAGCCAGTGGTGTACAGTGATCATAGTATAATTGTAATAATATCGGCTAAAAATTAAGAATTTTTATAATTAAGATTTATTTCGTCAGTTTTTGTAAATTAAAAAAATCACCCATCAGGATTAAATTTCAGTAACTCATCTCGGTTTACATTTCACCGACAAAAACCATTTCGTTACGATGAAGAAATCATTGCATCGGTTTGTTTATAATTTAGAGATTTTATTTTATGTTATGATTTCTTCACTGTTAAAAAATCGTTCTTTCCTATAAGTGAAGTTCTCAAAAAAAAATTTTTATTTACCTTTACACCGACACATATATTGTATTTCCCTGATTTTATTGAATGATAAGATGTATTTATTATTTTCACTACAAAGGAAGTATTGTGTCTTATTTTTTTCATTATTTACAATTAAATTTTATGTTACATATTAATTTGCTTTAGCATTACTATGATATGCTTTGCAATAAAGAAAAAATAATAATGGGGAAACTCACTTATAGAAATAAACAGCTTTTCGGTTACACTTTTTATTAATGCATACTCGGCATGGTTTTATTTTTTCTTTCAATAATGCAAGGCCGCAAAATGTGAATATCAGTGTTATTTTTATACAAATCGTTATTTAAAGTTAACTGTTTAGGAAAACGCTCCCGTAATAACAGATTACGATTAAGTGTTGGCTGTCAATTCGGAAATAAAACAACAAAAAATTAACAGTCGAATACACTTTTACGTAAAAACAAAACTGTGAATTATGTATACATCGCATCCTGTAAAATAACAACAAATTTTCTCTTGCATAAAGTTCGAATTATTATGAGGTTACTTTAAATAACCTGTGAAAATTGATTGATTTACCTATAACTGTATTATTATTCTAAAAGCAATTATTTGTTTGATGTGATCGTATTTAAATTATTTGTTTATTTAAAAAAAAATATTTAAATTTCAAATGAAACAAAAATTATTTCTCTTACAAAGAAACAGTTCGAATTGATACGTTAATCTATTTTAAAACCGAAAAGGTACGAATTTTCTTAATAAAAACTTTTTAAAAGAATTTAAATCATCCCCGAAAATGATTCTCACACATTTTCAGTTGTTTTCATTGTTTTTAATTTTTTTTCAGTCATTTTAGAAAATATTAACTTAAAATGTGGAATGATTTCAATCCTTTTCAAATGTTTTTCCACAAAACAAAAAAAGTTCCAATCATTTTAAATTGAAGTCACGTTTGTGTGAATCGGAGAATGACGCCTCGAAATGTTTTCTTATCGCAAGTTGTAAATATTTATATTACTGCAATTTTGCTTTTATTTTTGAGTGTTATATTACGTATATTGGTAAAATGAACCGAATTTGATCAAACTATTTTTGTAAAACTATATTTAGTTTTTCACAGCTGCATGATGAATTGGTTATTTCTATAAATTCTAATTTTCAGGAAGTTTTAAAGTAGTTTAAGCAAAATGCACATGCATAGCTAAACTTGCTGACTATAATGAAATTTTTCAAAAATTTATATATTCATATATGTATATTTTGCATGAAAGAAGCAGTAAAAAATCAATTGTGAACGGAGAAACTTGCAATAATGATATTATTTTATTTCTAAACGAAATAATCTCCTACTGGACTCGTTATGTTGTAGAA
The DNA here is from genome assembly GCA_947389935.1 of Agrilus cyanescens. Taxonomy (NCBI): domain Eukaryota; kingdom Metazoa; phylum Arthropoda; class Insecta; order Coleoptera; family Buprestidae; genus Agrilus; species Agrilus cyanescens. Next base: position 6,643,385 of record OX376704.1, read on the forward strand.
TAATTGTATTACAAAACTTTTACATACATACTGTTATTTGCTATTTTTTTTTTTATTTATTTTTGTATTTTTTTTTAATTATTTTACGTTAGGTGTTTATATTTTGACAATAACTTTCTATTAACTACCAAGTGTGAAACGAAATTAAGAGTCGCAGTTTTATTCGTGTGTTAATATTATGTCTATTCCTAATTATGAATAATTGGTTATAATTTAACTCTGTAAGGATAGCTGTGATTTTATTCAAAGAGTATATAGTTTTCATTACTTTTTAGTCCCTAATACGAACGTGCTTTTTATATTATTTTCATAAATCAGTTGATTGAAATCAGGTTACCCTAAGTGTGTCTTTTTCAGTATATTGAAATATAATTTTTTAATATGAAAATGACCCTTTTTTTAATTTTTTATTTTTTGTCTTATTGCCAAAAACAAACTACTACACCATCTCCAATTACATAGATATATGTATGTATAGTAAAAGTAAATGTTATTTCCAGCAATTTACAATTAGATTTTGTAAATTTTAGATTAAATTTAAATGCAGCATATGTATTTGTGAACGTTCCATACAAACTAAATTGATGTTGCAATACAATACAATAAGAATATTTTTTTTGTTAGTCTTCTTGCAGTCGTTATTTGGAAATGAACATGGATAGCTTTACAATTACATATGCATTATAAATTATCAGTATGAATTGGGAAAATGTACAAAGGTTTTAGTGATTATGTATTTGAATTTTCACATGGTTATTTATAAGTGAACTGTTTATACTTAAAATAAACCTTAGTTGTGAATTGTTAGTGATTTGTGTAGTTTCCTTACATTATTTCTCTTTTATATTGGCCATGTTATGAATTTGTAAATTACTGAAAATTGGCCAAATATCAAAACTCTGTAATAGGGATTTTCTGTTCTGTGGAATCCACCATTTGTATTTAAATAAATTTATATTTGTAATATATTATTTTCATCCACTCAGAATCGTCTCATCAAGTTCAGAAAATAGTTTGCCAACCAATTTAGATTTTATTTTAAATCATCTTTCATTTACAATAGGTCTCTACAGGACGTTTATCATTTCCTTAATTGTTTATTACACACAATTTTATTGTTAATTTATTTTATCAATTTGCAAAATTCAGAAACATTTAGTTTTCTGTTAATGTATGTACCTATTTTATTTTTGCATGTATTTATTTATTTTCATATATTCATGGTATATTTTTATTGATTTAATTTAGTAACCGCTTTATTTATACCAATAGATAATAATATATACTTACGCTAGTCTTCTGTAATGACATTTAGTTTAGTTATAACTTCTAGATGGCACTGAATATATAGGTTATATTTGATAATTCTTTTTAAGAGTGTGGACTTAATTGTCTTTTATATGCTTATAAACCGCTAAATATGAGTTGAATTAGTTATCAAAAGTATTAAAACTGCAACGAGAATGAAAATAAATTCCACAAACTTCGTATGTTGAGCGCTGTCTACAGTCATGATCAAAAGTAATATGAATGGGTGTTATATATATATTCCGTTATAATTTATCTATGGTATCTACTATTTAACCTGTTTTTTAGTTAATCGATGGTTACTCGAGGGTTACTCGCATCACTTTTATTTTTAAAATACCAGATATCGATTGTAAAATTAGTTTTAGTTATTGTTAGTAAATAAATGAAACCTTATCATTAATTATCAAGTATAAGTGATAGGTAAAGTTGTACTCCTGTTGTAATTAATAGTGTCAAAATGGGCTTGCGATTGTTTGAAATATTTTTTGATAAGCCACAGAAAGTGTTTTCACCCGGAGAAACTATTGCAGGACGAGTTAAAGTGATTCTAGACTCACCTAAAAAAGTTAGGGGTAAGTTGTTATAACTGTAAATTCATATGTGGTTAAAATATTTGCTTTTTAAGGTCTAGAATTTTGTTGCAAAGGAGCAGCTCATACAAGTTGGTCTGAATCGGAATCAGTTATGGTAAATGGTAAGAGTGAACAACGTAGCGTTGAGTATACAGGAAATGAAGAGTATTTTAAGATTAAATATTATTTGGTTGGAGGAAAAGGTGCAGTGAATATATTTATAAAGGGAAAAGTTTGTTTATTATTTAATATTTATCTTTTATAGACCAAGAAATGGAATTGCCCCCCGGAGAACATATTTACCCATTTGTGTGTGTTTTACCCCCAGTGTTACCTTCTTCATTTGAAGGTTCTAAAGGTTACATTAGGTACACAGTAAAAGCAAGTTTGGATCGTCCTTGGAAATTTGATCATAACACTGAAGTTGCTGTCACTGTTATCTCACAACTTGATTTAAATGCTACACCTCATTTAAAAGTAAATATGTTAACGTTTTTAACTTAAAATCAGGTTTTTATGACAAAAGTACACTTGTAGGAAACAGTTACCATGACCTTAGAGAAGTACTTCTGTTGTTTATGGTGTAAGTCTGGACCTTTATTAGTAGAAGTATTTTTGCCATGTTCCGGCTACGTACCAGGACAAACCATAAGCATGAACTGTAATGTGGATAATGCATCTAATGTAGATATTAATAAGATTACATTTACCTTGCGGCAGGTATAAAATGTATACCCTTTTATAAATGATGACAGTGGACGTAATTTTTTAATTTATAGAAAATTACTTTTCGATCAATGTTTCCTAGTAAACATATACAAACCAGCCAAACGGATATAGCCTTTAAAAGTTACAGCACTCCTATTCTGGCTAAAGAAAACAGAAATTTTGTTGAGGAAATTGTAGTGCCTTCAATTCCCCCGTCGAACTTAACAAATTGTTCTCTGATTGATTTGGATTATGAATTAAAGGTAGCATGTTCTCTTTACAATTACAAGATGTAATTACAGTACATGTTCTGCTTTCAGGTGGAAGCGAATGTAACTGGACTTCACACAAACCTATCTTCAATTATTCCTATAACTATTGGAACAATTCCACTTCAGCAAGGTGCAAATTATGTTGCATCGGCACCTGCAGGTCATGTTGCAGTTGATATAAATAATCTTCCGAAAAATGTCCAAAATCCGACCATTGGATGGGTAGCTCCCACAGTAGGCGATGCCCCCGCTTTTCTTCCAACGTACCCCACTGTTCCCAATGATTTACCTCCACCGTATCCCGGGGATGATTCAGGTAATCAATCTAATTCTCTTGCTGCTGATTCAGGTTTTAAACCTTTATACCCTGTCTATACATTTCCAAATGCACCAAAATCATAGAATTTGGAATGGAAATGAAAAATTATTATTATTAATTTTAAAAGAATGGCCTGCTTTTTTGTTATTATAAAAATATTTCGCACTCTTTATATTTAGCACATCTATTTTTAATACTGCATTTTTTAAGTGCCTTAAATATTATAATTTTAATTTGCGTGAACAAAATTTTAATTTCAGTTTAAAATTTGCGCTCAAAACAATTTGAACTAGTCAACAATTTATTAATTATTATTGTTCTTGTATTATTCGGAGTAAAATATAAACACTTGATTCGAATATATTAGATATGGTCTAATTATATAGTATTTGCTGCTATTGCAATAGGATTGTGATAAAAATCTGTACAAGTACATTAAAATATTTAGTCTTTATATATATATATATACTACCGCTTAAATAGTACCAGAGTGTAAATGAATGTGTTTGTTTTGATACCGTCTTTTAATAAATTCTATAAAAGCGAAAGGCAAATTAACAGTTTATTTGTGTATAAAAACATCATTACATTTTGCACTTTTTAACAATTTTGTAATATATGTATTACCCAATCTGTTCTTATGACTGGAGGCTTCCAATAGATCGTATCTACAAATGCAAAGTCGTACAAATTAATATTTTATCTAAAATAAAATAATTACTGTGATTACCTAATGAAAACAAATTTTGTTGCAATACTTTAATATCGTACGAGTTTAGATCGTCCTGTTTTAACAATATATCGGGCCAAATTTCTTTAGTGTCGTTTTTCATTTTATTTTGCAAATTGAAGAGTGAATTATGCAATTTCGTAGCGTCGTTTTCGAAATTTAATTCGAATAATATAATACACACTTCCCGAACAATTGAACAATAATTACAAGCAGAAGATATTGTATCATGTAATGCTTTCATAAGAGCTATGTCTTCATATTGTCCACCTTCACGTAAATCCTCTTTTTTTCTTTGTTCTTTACGTTTTGAACGACTTGAACTTGTACTACTTCTTGATAAATTCGACGCTGTTGAAGATCTAAAATATTTTTATTTAAATATTTATTCAATTAATAAAATTCAAATATATTTTATACCCATATTTTGTAGAAGTCATACTTCCTGCAAGTGAGTACAAATCGTCTTCAATTCCTCGATGTGTTTGATAGTTTTCTTGATATTCAAAATCTTTATTTTCGTTTTCATTTTTAAGCTTTTCAATTTTTTCTTTCCTGATTTTAAATAAGCGTTCTTTATACTTCGTGTAATCTAATTCTAACTTTTCCAATTCTGTGTACATGTTCAAAGTAAACTCTTTCAGGAGAGGTACAACATTTGTTTCTGAAATAATAACTGTGAAAAATTAATAACAAAGTATTTAACATTTTATATACCTATGATATCCAATCTTGAATACTTTTTAGCCATTTCATATGCAAGGCTGAAATGGTGTTTTTCGCTAAGGAGCTTAATAGCTATTTCGTAATTATTTAAATAAGTATCATATAAATAACTTGCATCTATTGTTTTATCAGCAGAAATTAAATTTTCAGCTATTTCTCGAATATTTCTTTTAAAGTTTAATTCATCAGTGTTGCGTGTTTTCATTATTTCTATTGACTTTTTCCAGTTTTTTGCCTTTTTGTAACTTTGTAAGGCTTCATCATAAAGTTTTGCTTTTTCTAAAATTAATCCTGCCTCATCATACAGTTTCTGTGAAATCAATTTTTCAGCGTAGGATACAACTACATCTGTGTAAATTGAAGATTTTTCAGAAATATTATCATAAAGTGTTTTCTGTAAATTATGTTTGTTCATGTAATCTACAACTTGTTTACATCCATTATTCACAAACACTTCATACAGATAAAATATTGCCATTTGATAATTTTTCAAATGATCATTTATAGTAAATTTCCTCTCCATATCTGACATGCCTTTTAATTTTGTAATGAAATCTATGTATTCTTTTGGATCCATCTCCGAATGTCTGGCTATTAAAATGGCTAATTCTAAATCGTAAAGTGAAAGCGCTGCTTGATATGCGTCTTTTATATAGACGTATTTTAACATAAATTTGATCGCGTTTTCAATGGATTTTTTAAGGGTTTCAGTTTGTGTATTATACCGGAAAATTATCTGTATATGTTTTAAAGCTTCTCTTACTGAATCAACTGAAGAATTTCCCATTACAAGACACGCGTGTACTATGCCAGTTAAACATTCCACATAACTGTTTGTTACCAAAAAGTCTATTATTTTAGAACAAACAGTTTCAACTTTTTTATGAAATGTTTCCGATATAAAACCAGATGTAGTGTAGGCTTTAGTAAGGACATTATCTTCCTCTAATTCTGACAGAAATACAGTTAACACCGATGCTTCAATGAAGTCCTGAATATTTTCCAAAAATCTTGTTGGATTTAAATCAAATAATAAATTCGAGTTTAGTTTTAAGAGCCGAACTGTATCCCAGGCTTCCTGCCAATTGTTATTTCTGAGGAAACGGTCAATGTTATCTATGTTTATAAGAAGGCACGATATAATTTCAATATTTCCACGTGGAGCTTGTAAAATTAAATTTGAAGTAGAGCCCATTCCACAAATGAGAGATGATCCCATCTCAATTGTCCTTGTGTATAAAATTGGTACTTTCCCGGAATAAAGATCATTCAAAGTGTTCAAACGAATTCCTATCAATGTATCCTTTGTGGTAAGAAACAAGTAATTCTGATGTATAGTGTATGACGTTATATTATTCCACGTCAGTTTAAAATTTAAATAAACGTTACGATACTCGTCCATAGTTAATTTAAAAGTATTTCTATCTGTTTTTATCATTTCAGAATAAACAACGTTTGTATTTTCTTGCAACTCAGTTTCGTACGTTATTTCCGATAAATTTTTCGTGTCAATATTTAAAAAATCGATTTCAAATTTTTTAATGTCTTCAGTATCGGTGGTAATTCCATTAAATACATATTTAGATGTATTATAGACGGCATTAAAAGAAAAAAAATGAAGAAGTGATTTATCCCAAATTAAGCTAATTTTGCCTAGAAGTTGCGGGTTTTCTTGTATATCTTCGTACTTGTACAAATACAGGTTCTGAACTCCAAAAATTGATAAGTATCTGCTACCGTCATGTAATATTACAGAATTAATTGGTTCTTGTAAGTGTATGTCTTTGTACGAAGAGCAATCAGACTGTGTATATCGACACAAATGTAAAGTATGACCATCAACAACAGCCGTAATTGTACAATTACTGTCAATTATATATACTTTATTAACAACCAATTTAAAACTGTATTTTAAATAATAATTGGGAATAAACACAGATAATGCATAACTAAATGACGTGCCTTCATACCATTGAAAATTAATTATATCTGAATTACTAAAAGCTAATGTTTGTTTTAAATATAAATGGTTGTTTTTTATCATATAAATTCGTATTTGTGAAGAATTTTCTTCTGGTATGTATAAATAAGTAGAGAGTAAGTTTCCTGTTTGATCCCACTTTAAATCTTGTATATAAAACTATAAACAAATTGATTACGCAACGTAAAATTTGCAAAAAAGGTAACTTACCGAATGTTCAAGCTGAAATTCATTTCTTACAGTTGCATTTTTCTCAAATAACACAAGATAACTTTTATTTTTAACAACTGATATAGATGCTATAGCAGCACCAAATGGTCTCCATGCTAAAATTGGTTGTAAACCATTAACACCACTGTTTTCAAATGCTGGTTGACATTTGCTATTAAAGAATTTAATAATTCTTCTATCTTTATTCCAAAAATTAACTGCGAACATTTCTCCATCTGATCTCCAAGTAATAACAGGCCTTTTGGTGTCAAATTTAGAGGCAGACTCTATTTCACTTTCATCATTTATCAAAACTAGGAAAACATTTATTTGTTTGTTATTGAAAAACAAAATTGTAACTTATTACCATTTGAAATTAATGTTAGCACATCATCTGTTCTTTTTTTCAATGGGCCTCTAAATTGTGTTTTAGTAGAGCCCCAGCCAATTGTAATTGTTTCTGGACACTCAAAACTTAAATTTGAAGATTCTTTCACATCAAACGTCTTTTCCTTTAAATTAAACGTATACAACTCAATATTACCATCTTCAAATACAATAGTTATGACGTCTTGAGTTGGATTCCATGCTGTTGAAGTTATTGCTGTTTCAAAATCAAACGTTAAAATATCTTCGTTATTTGTATTAATAAATACTACTGCTTTAGGGGTGCTGAAGTAAACTACTTCATCAATCACTAAGTGATGAAAAGGCGTTATAATTTCGGTATATGTCCCAATTTTAGTGTTAGTTTTCTCCAGTTTATTGTAGCACCACACTTGCACATCTTTTAAAATATACAATTTGTCAGCAACATTAATAACATCCACAGCGTTTTCAAAGCCCGTATAATCTTTACACACTTTGTATAAATTAATATTTTTCATTTTTAGTTTATTATAAACAACTGGAAAATAAATTTAACATTTAGAATAAGCAGGTTATGAACAATTTGAGGATAATTTTTAAGTTGACAGCATTGACCTTGAAGTAAATGTGTTCGTTTGATTTTCTTAAGGCTCGTTCTACAAAAACGACTAAAACTGAACTTCAACTGAATTAATCTCCTAAAGAATTTCACAATTTTGTCGAAATAATAATATTGTGGATGTATTAAGTATTAAATAATACGTATATTACTTTAATTTTATCGATAGTATACTTTAATTGCATATGGGTTATTACTTTTATTATAACTCGTAACAAATAAGCAGTAGGTAATTTCGTAACATATTAATTTTTATCTCTCTTATTTTTATTATATAAATAAATTAAGTGGATAAATTAGGGTTTTATATTTTTTATATATTTTTGAAGTTGAATTTTTAGCACGGAACGCGACGCATGCGTATACGAAATAATAGTTCAGTGGATCTTTTTAATGACGGGTGGTAGATCATCCATCATAAAAAAATTGTATCAAAATTTGTTTGTAAATTAGATAATGGGCCTTTTTTTAGTTATAAACTTATTAATATCAGAACAGTTGCTGACAGGTGATTTTATGGTACTTTGAACTCGATCGATTTGAAACTGAAATTGACAGACTTTTCTTTTGCTAGAATTTTAACCATATGATTGATCAGTAAAAGGTAAACCTGGTTAGTGACACTGGTGAAATCACATATAGCCATGTAAACATTTTCGAGTGTTTTCAGTTTTAGTCAGTTAATCAACGTTTAAAATCATTGTTTCATAATACGGGATGTAAAAAAAATGTGATTTATAAACTGTGTTGTGCATTTTTAACTTGTACTCCACACATTAAACATGGCTTCTACAATAGCTTGAAGGAATGTCAAAGGTATATGAAGATTAAGGATGTATTATTTCAAGAGCTGGGAAATCAAGAATAACAAAAATCCGTTTAGTACTGGTATGTTTCATATACTTTTTTTTTTGTTGTTTTTCGGTAATTTCCTCAAGTTTAATAATAAAGTAATGTTCATAACAGTACTGTTATTAGTTACTGAAATTTTGAATTAAAAACAAAATGTATGTCATGAAAATAATAATTCTTAAACTTTTGCTCAAAATACGGTTTGCAAATACTATTTTAGAGACAATGTTCTATTTGCATAATTTATTTTTAATTGCTTGTTTGTTATTGTACTTTTTAAAATTATATTTGTGTAGCTAGTGACCCTGCACGAAGCTCTAGGTTCAGAAAGTAATGAACCTCTTTGACTGTCTTTTTCCCTGTGCACTACAGCACAGTTGGTGGAACATTAGTAGTGAACATTGCATGAGCCAAGAATTTGTGAATAGCATGGGCGTCAATTCATCAGTTGCAGCTGCAGGAGATCTGGGAAACTCACCTGGGAATTCGGTCTTTACTGATATGTCGGCATACAGAGATACTGTCGGAATAATGATAAGGTTTGATGTTCTATAATTTTTTAATATTCACCAAAATTAATAATTCAGGTGTCATTTAAAAGATTACATTCCCGTCTATTGACATACAACAAACCGAAAGTTTAAAATTATAGATTGTATTAACATAAATATATTTTACAGTAGAGAAAGAAAGAAAAAAATGGCCAGTCTTTCAACTCTAAAGAAAAAATTTATTAAAAGAAGAAGGTCATCAAAAGCTTGCGATCATGGTCGTATGATTAGGGAATTAGTATCAGACTGGACACCTTTGGAAGTGACGGCTCTTTTAGAGGAATATGAGGCACTAGCAGCTCTCAAAGACTTATGTGTTCAGGCTGAACTAGCAAGACCACCAGCTTCGACGTTTAAACAAGACTTATCTGCACTTTACGATTATAAATACTGCACTGACGCTGATCTGGTATATCGAGGAGCATGTTTCCCAATTCATCGAGCTTTACTGTCAATAAGGTGTCCTTATTTCCGTGACCTTCTTGCCGGATGTCCTGGTTATGGTGCAAGGATTTGTTTAGAACTGCGTACTCAAGTAGATGTGCAACTTTTTTCTGCCCTCTTAAGATATTTATATACAGGAGATATTTGTCCGCATGATACGAATATAGATTTAAATTTACTCAGACGTTTACGAGAGGAATTCGGAACTCCCAACGCTTTAGAAACAGACTTACAGTACTTATTAGAGACTGGCGATTACGCAGACGCTGCTCTAGTATTTACATCGGACGGCCTAGACTGCCAAAGACCCGACTCGGGGAGTTCAGAATACGGATTTAGGCCTAAATTGGAACTTCCTTGCCACAAAGCTATTTTGTCTGCAAGGTCTCCATTTTTCCGAAACTTATTGCAAAGAAGATCTCGAACTGGTGAAGAACACACTGAACGTGCTTTGCATATTCCCACCAGAATAGTCCTTGATGAAAGCGTTATACCTAAAAGGTATCAACTTTTAACAAAATATTTTTTCTGTTTTACTTATTGTAAACTTTTTTTTTTTTTGATAGATATGCGCGCGTTCTTCTGCATGTGATATATTTAGACCATGTTGATCTCTCGCTGATTTCAAGAGGTGGTTGTGGAGGAGGTTTAGGCGAAGCGCAAGCGTTGGCGCATACCGGCCGGGTTCGACCATCTCCATTGGAAGAAACGATGGAGTTGTACCAAATAGGCAGATTCCTTGAACTGGACATTTTATCTCAAGGCTGTGAAGATCTCATATTAGAATGGTTATCACTTGAAACATTGTCAACTGTTTTACAATGGTCTCAGCAACCGTACGGATCCGCGTGGGTTCACCGTCAGGTACTATTTCTGTTGAATTGTACCTTGCAAAAAAAAAAAATTTATTTTAATGCAGGCACTACATTTCCTTCGTGAAGAATTTCAAGCAATCGTCCAGTCTCCTGTTTTACATCAGTTGGACAAAGTTCATCTCCAAGAAGCTTTGAAGAGCCCGTTCTTGCAAGCGAGTGAATTAGAAGTTCTTCATGGGGTCTTAAAATGGGGAGAACAGCAACTGGTTAAAAGAATGGAAGACAGAGGTAAATTATATAATTCTTTTTTTATCGGTTTGGTTCTCGGTCAAAATTTTCCTCGGGAAGGTTAATTTTTGTAATTTTATTACAGAACCAAATTTGTTAAACCACACAGCACATTCAGTGACCCGAAAAGGGGTTAAAAAGCGCGATTTGAGCGACGTAGAACTGCGTGAAATACTTTCGGATTTGCTTCCTTTAGTCCATATAGATCATGTTTTACCTCCAAACAGTGAAATACTGAATCAGGCGATTCGTAGAGGTTTGGTGAGTACTCCTCCGAGCCATATGCTTGGGGGCGACGAAAATATGCGCGTCAATGCCTGGATAAGATGCGGAAAAAATAACGGCCTTTTTATACGTCCGCGACTATTCATGCCCTACTACGAAGAGCTTAAAATTCTAGTTGAGGATCATTTAGTCCAGGAAGTTGAATTGCACCGAATGAGAAGGGCTAGATATATGCAAGATATACCAGATACATTATATATGGTCGGTCATAAGCCGAAACATAGACCCTACGGCATGGCAAACGTCGACGTTTTAGCGGCTACAATACCCGTGCCTGATCGTGCTGTTACCAGCGCTATGTTAAAAAGGGAACAAAAACTGAGACAGTCTCCAAGTTGCCAAAGAGCACTTAATTTACTGCTATCTTCAGTTCATGAAATTAATCAACAGATACGCTTACGTGTTGTACGAGAATTTAATCTTCCCGATCCGGTGGCTGATATTTTGGAAAGTTGCCACTGCGAAAACGAAATAGGACCAAACGAAGAGAGTGTAGTTGAACCTTCGCCAAAAAAACTAAATTTAAAGGGACACGGTAGCAATTATGGTCACCATATGACATTCCCAAGACAGAATAATTTCACAAGGACTCCGCATGAATTGCCGGCTGTTGTTCCGGAAGGTGATTTTCGGTTCCCTAACGAACCAGAAAGTAGCTCTTGTAGTGACGGTCACTTATCCGATATTATGCCTGATGTAGCCATGGCGTCTGCAAGTCTTGGTCAAATTCAACTCCACGAACAGCCAGAAATGGAATTGGATTTGGGCGATGGAGGATCTCATCTTCATGCAGTCGTTGAAACACCGCAGAGTTTACGTAATTCTCTCCATCATCCGGTCGATTACAGAAATTATTCTTCAAGCACTTTCCCTCATCATCGAACTGAATCAACTCAGTCTTACCACCACCGGACACCGCCAATGCCTAGGTTCTTATAGTCCAGGTTGTACCGATACAATTAATTCCGTTTTAATCATTTGGCGTATTTTTAATTCAAATTTGTTGTTTGTTGATTTACCAAAATGGGACTTTCTTTTTCGATTTCTTCAACAATTATCTTAACTGTATTCTCATTTAACTGTTGAAAACATGAGGTATCATTTTAACTTTTAAATGACAGAATATAAATAGTTGTTTGAGAAATGGTAATTAGGGAAGCTTCCTGTGTTCTTGATTCTGTTTTATTTTTGCGGTTCAGTTGAAATTTAGTTGTGAATTTTGAAAAGGTACAGGGTGTTCCTTTAATTTCGTTTTGCTACTTTTACCAAATATTAATTTTATTTTCTTTCCTTAACAAATGGTAGAAGTTTATGTGAAAGCGTTTACTGTAGTGCCCCCCCACATGGAATCTGTGATTATGTAAAAACAATTAAATTACATGGTATTCGACCACAACAAGGCGAAGTTTGATCTCCTTAAACAAACTTTCCTCAAACCTGACTCGTATTTTTGACACTTCCAGCGACCAGTCATGCTCTGCCAAGGTAATGTAATGTAATAATCCTTAATTGTATACTGTTTTTCATAATAATCAATACTTTTATTTGTTCTACAACTCATGAGGTAACTTTTTAAAATTAGCCTTTGTAAAATTATTTATTGTCTCTTAAATCTATATTTACGAAGTTCTATAATCGCAGGTATTTATTTTCCGGTAATTATTTTAAAAGGTTTGTTTAAGGAATGCCTTTCATTTCTTTTTTTTGTATTTCCATGTCATGGCGCTGTACTTAACTTACACAAACTGTTTCGAGTTATCTGATAAGATGTAGGACAAAGTAAAAAAATTATACTCTTGAAACAGAGTGAATATTAATAACATGCTTGTATTCCATTCTATTATAGTAAGTGTGGATATAATAGTTCATATTACATTTTTTTTCTATCATTTTTTTGCAAGAAAAGATGTGTTGCAGCTTTTTGTAAAGAATGGTGTCGATTTTAAACTTTTGTAATAGTTGTTTATGACGTTGCCTGGTCTATTGATTTTAAAAGGAATTGTTGTTATCGTGGTAGACAACAATATTTTATGAAATAGTAATTAGTCTGATGTTCTATGGAGATTAGCGGTTGTGACGTTATCAAAGTAGATTTAAAAAAACGGTTTTTGCATAAATGTTGAAACATAAACCGGTATATCGACACATTAAAATGTACAACTTAGATATTTATTTACATTCGTCGTAATTATAATATTTGCAGCGAATATATGTAAGTGTATTAGCATCGGCATTCACTAACGCACACCTTAGATAAAATTTGTGACAGTTAGACAAATTTTCAAAGGTGTCTGACTTTTACAAGTTCAATCTCTGTCCGATAGAGCGTGTTAGTGGATTTGATCGTTGCCAATAGCGCTCTTGGTTTTACTCGTAGATTTTTTTAAATATTAATTCGTTATTTATTTTTTAAGTAGTTGTACATACAGAATTTAAATTGCATTATTATTAACAAAAATAATGATGATACTTATTAGCTAATAAGGTAAAACCGACAAAAAGAGGAAGTAAAACAAAACTCGTATTGTACAAAGATTTATTGTTTTTCGAAGGTAATTAACGTTATCGTGTACCTGTGTAATCTTCTATATATATATGTATATATAGTTTATGGTACATAGTGTAAATACCTTGCAAGAGCTTTTCTTTAAAAATATTTATGAAATGTAAGTTGCAGTTAAAAAAAATTAAAATTAACAAAAACAAAATTATTTCAATTGTAAATGTGATGATGGTGTGAATTGTCAGGCCATTCGGAAAATAGATACAGCTACTAGAAGTAAGTTTATGGTGAAAAATCTATATACATATATATATAAATTATACATAATATATTATCGTGTTCGTGTGTAAAATTCCTTTGCGCGGCAGTATTTATTTTTCGAAATTCCCTAATACTAAGGACATATATTTGTACTTAAATTAATGGATTAAGTGTTTTTATTTGTTATGTAGTGGGTAACTTATACATTCTTTTGTTCCAACAATTTTTGAGAAGACTAGAATTATTATTCATTCTACTTCATACTCACAAAAAGATATCTTAGTGGTAGACTCGAAGATTCAAAAGAAGTGCACAATATAAAAATAACCAGTGCTGTGTAGGCTTAACGTGTCTTTTGTAATCCAATATTATTTTTCGAAATATTTCAAGATATTTTTAATGTTTAATACAAGTACGTTTATTTTTTACTAGTTATTAAAGTACGTTAAAGTGATACTATAATGATAATGTTCTTCGATTCTATTGCTGGTATATTTTTGTAACGTTTAACTTGGTTTGTATAGGTATTCTTAGTTGTATTTATTTAATTTTAACAGTTTAAATTGTCTGTTTATTATTCCTGGACTGTGATAAGAGTGTTTCTTAATTTTTCTTTTCCACTCTTTACTAATTATCTACTAATAAAGTCGTTCAATCGTCAAATCAAATTTTTGCTATCATGTCTCTCTTCAAGCCTAACAATAAAAAAAACAGTTATACTTTAATCCATTTAATCAATAATTTTTAATCTTTGTTTACGTTCAATGGAAAAGAAAACATTAAATTATAAATTCATATTTGCAAAAAAAAAACAGTAGTTTTAACACATCACGTACATATAAATAGTACTATATTGGCATAGTCATATTCTTAAATATTGGATTGATAGATAAACAGTTAATTTAATCAAAAAGAGATTCGTCAGTTTGGGTGGCTTTGTCTGCCGTTTCTTTAACTCTTGTAAACGAATTCATCCTGTACTCAGGTTTTAAGTTTCTAATAGTTGGACGACATCGAATATCTGTTAATTTCATTCTTTTTAGGTAAGGTCCTTGTTCAATACTGAAAGTGTCATCTTCAGAAAATGAGCGTTTTAATGGATTTAATTTTTTAGTTTCAGTTTCACCTAAAAAAAGTACAGAAACTTCTCGAGTATTTGATATTCATTTAAATTTACCATGTGAAGTGAATCCATGAAAAACAGTTTTCACCAAATTCGTCATTGAGGACCATATGCTGTTTGTTCTGCTTTCAGTACCACTGGAATCCTCAGATATAGAAGAAGCAGTAAACTTAGATTCACAAATTTCGGCTTTTTCTGAAAGGTAAATATATGCTTGAGTATTTTTTTCTGTAAAAAAAAATATTTTTTACCTGTTGTTTGTAAGCAATATTGAATAATTGACGATTGGGCAATTGGTTTTCTTAGCTTAATTTCGTTAATATTTGCTTCAATTAAGTGTGTACTGTTCAGAATGCATTTGCTACATTTTATTTCTTTTAATTTTGGTGTGTATTGTAAATCAATATTTTCTTTAATAATGTTAACTGAGTCGGTGCTATTTTGTTTGAAACATGATTCCTCGACGATAAGACAACAGTTTATTTCACATAATGGAGTTCTAAATTCGTTTTCGTAATTATTTGTCTTTTGTATACCAAATTTTCCATTTTCCTTAGATGAACTTGGTTCATTTGAATTAATTTCAGAGGGTGTATTGTTTGTACAAAAGTTGCAAGTTTTATTGTCATCGTTTTCGTCTCGTTCTGGTAGAGTTGGATATTTGGATTTATTACAGTTGTTAATAGCAACTGTTGGAGTTTCACATCGAGACTGTGCTTTATTTTGTGATTTATCAAAAAGTTCAGGCTTTGAAAGCGGGGTGTGAAATTTGCTAGAATTATGTGAAAACTGTCCAGAATCTGTATTTTCTTTAATATTTTGATGAGTGTAATTCTTGTCTTCTGAATTTCTTGATGCAACATTTTCGTCACAAGATTTAAATGATGCTAAATTTGATGAATCGACGAAGGCACTCGTCCAAACTGACTCGTCATTTTTCATATCGTTTCTTTGACCATTATCATCACTTTTGCTTGTTTGTTCTAAAAATAGATTTGAAGAGGAATGTAAAGAAAACTAATTGTCCAATACTTATACCTATATATTTGTCGTCTTGTATTAACTCAGAATTTTTGTCATTGTCTAAATTTTGGGAAATTATTTCGTTAGTGTTGTTTTTTGATGTTTCTGTTTCTTGGCCACAATTTTCTAAAAGAAACAAAACAATACATAAAATAAAAAAAGAAAGTAAAATTACCTATTGGTGCAGAGGATTGACAGTCTTCTTCTACAATTAAATATTTAACTAGGTCTTTGGTGAATGCACCTTGTCTGTTTTTTTGATATTCTACATTTGGTGTGTCACAAAAAGTGACCTTTCTTTTCAGCTCTTCTATTTTTTTTGGTTCATCAGTAGTAACAGGAGTTATTCGGGAAGTATTGGCATTTTCCCTTTCACGGTTGTCCAAGGGTGTCAAATCAGTGGATATCTTTTCCAAAATATCACTTTCACTTCGTATATTTTGCAATGGAGTGCTGGTAGTAGGGTGTACAGTGGTACTTGTTATAGCAAAATAAGCATTACTTGCCATAATAATGCTTTTCTGGTAGGGCGTTTGTATTTTTGATGGGCTTTGACGGTAAATAGGGGTTATAGGATTCATTTCTAATCTGTTACTTGTTATCCTTATACATTTAGAGTAAAATTCAATTTCTGACGCATTTTCAAACATTTTTTTACAGAATACACAAGAAAGTGGTAAATGCTTGTCTTTAATGTGGTTTAATAAACTTCCAGTAACTTTTTTTGAATAAATTTTTCCA
Organism: Agrilus cyanescens; assembly: GCA_947389935.1. Classification (NCBI taxonomy): domain Eukaryota; kingdom Metazoa; phylum Arthropoda; class Insecta; order Coleoptera; family Buprestidae; genus Agrilus; species Agrilus cyanescens. The sequence goes on from OX376704.1 coordinate 6,660,088, forward strand.
TTTAAACAGATTTCACATGTCAGGTTCACGTTATGAAAATTTACTTCATGTTTCTCACGGCAATTTTCACAGCAAAACACTTTTAAACAAATGCGACATTTATTCTAAAAAAAATAAACTTTGGATTCAAAATATTTGGCACGCGGTTAATAAATACAAATACCTTTATTAAGTCCTTCATAATAAAAATCTTTTATAGGTATAACAAGTCAGTACAAGTCAAAGATGTTTTTTTTTATATACTGATATAGCGATAAAAAAATCTCCTTGAGTATCTGATAAAGATTTTTTTAAATAGTTTTCGTTAGTAAATTAAAAATAAATAATAGTATACTTGTGCAGCATTGAAAAATTCTTGCAATTGCTACAAATTTTATTATAATAAAATAGAATGTTATTACAAGTAATAATATTTCAATAAAGTATCGAAAGTGTATGTTGGGTTGCCTACATTTTTTAAAAATATTTAAATGGATAGGATGTAGTTTGGGTTGCATATGTTTTTTAAAATGTACAATTGCAATTGTTTTTGTTTTGTAAACAATCTACTACGTTACTTTTTGTGCTATTAAAGTATATGTGGCTTTATTTTGCAGCAAAATGCCAAAAATTATTTAAAATAAAATATTTGTACTCATATTTAGCAGATAATTAGTTTCGGAAGTGCAATATGAGCGGAGCGGTATATGGTGGAGGTTAATTTATTGTTAATACTTGTTGTCTTTTATTCCTAAAAAAATAAACGCTATTTTTAGACGAAGTTGGAGCTTTAGTCTTAGATATTGGCCAAAATACAATTAGAGCTGGTTATGGCGGTGAAGACAGCCCTAAATTAGATATACCGTCAGCAGTTGGTACGTGGACTGAATCAAATAATGATACAGAAGATGTACGCTATAAATATAATATTGGTTTAACAGCAATTCACGTTAAAAAAACAGGTGAACCATAAGTTCTTTAGTTTTTAATTAGGTTTTATATTAATTTTTTTTTACATTGAAGATATGGAGTTGGTTACTCTTTTAAAAGATGGAATGGTTGAAAATTGGGATATTTTCGAAAATGTGCTTGATTATATCTATAAACAAGGTCTCGGTGCAATTCCACGGGATCATCCAATGTTAATTACAGAACCTCCAGTAAGAAAATAATTAGATATTTTAATTTAATAATTTAATAATAATATTATAGTGGATAACTATTCCTAAAAGGGAACAATTAGTGGAATTGATGTTTGAAAAATACAAAGTTCCTGCGTTATACTTAGGCAAAAATGCTGCTTTAGCTGCTTTTGCAAATGGACGTCCTACATGTCTAGTTGTTGATAGTGGTGCTACTCATACGTCTGCTGTTCCTGTACATGATGGGTAACTAACTTTTTGATTGTTAATCTAAAAAATACTGAAAAGCTCTAATTCCAAACTCTAAAGTACCTTCAAAGTTTCAAATCTTCTTGAATTAATTTTAGATTTGTATTGACGCAAGCAGTTGTTAAGTCACCTGTAGGGGGTGACTACATAAGCCAACAATGCAGAAATTATTTGGAAGAGAAAGGAATCGAATTAATTCCCCCTTATATGGTTGCAAGCAAAGAAATCACAAAACCAGATGAACCTCCCAATTGGCAGAAGCGCCCGTCATTACCTATAGTAACTAAATCATGGCATAATTACATGATCAGGGTAAGTTTTTGTACAATAGAACCTTTAATTGGTTCTTACAATTAATGTTTTTTTTTTTTTCAGGAAGTTATGCAAGACTTTCAAGCTTCTATTCTTCAAGTATCTGACAATGTCTATGATGAGGAAGTTGTTAAAACTATGCCTGCAATACACTATGAATTTCCAAACGGTTTTCATAAAGATTTTGGTGTGGAACGTTTTAAAATTCCAGAACCACTTTTCAATCCTACTGCAGGGGCTAAAGCCGGCATTCAACCCATTCTTGGAGTGGGTCCTTTAGTTACAACAAGTGTTGGAATGTGTGATATGGACGTTAGACCCGTAAGTTCTACTTATATTTCTATAAAAAAAAATATTTTAAATCATCAGACTTATTGGAAGAGAATGATTTCATTCGGGTTTTATTTTTGTTTACAGGCCATGTACGGTAATGTTGTAGTTACTGGAGGCAATTCAAACCTACAAGGCTTTACAGAACGGCTTAATCGAGATTTGGCTGCCAAGACTCCACCTGTAAGTTATTTTTTTTTGTGTTATTTACTAACTTTAATGAGAAAGGTGCTGATGAGATTTAATTTATAGAGTATGCGTTTAAAAGTTTTAAGCGCAGCTGGTGCGGTGGAACGTAAATTTGGGGCTTGGATTGGAGGGTCTATTTTAAGTTCATTGGGTTCTTTTCAACAGCTTTGGATCTCTAAGCAAGAGTACGAAGAAGGTGGAAAAGCTATAGCACAATCAAAATGTCCATAGCTTTTTCATCTCAACTTTTTTTACTATTTTTCTAAATGTTTCCTAAAGACTAGGATACAAAAATTGACTGAAAAATATATATCAAAACACAGTATAGACGTTCTACGTGAAAATTATTTACATCTATACTGTAGTGCCATTAATAATACACATTTCAGACTTCTAGTCTTTAGTTAGTTTTTTGTCTAATTGCCTAGTCTTTTTGTTCATCTAAAATTAATTCTTGGTGCTCCTCGTTTATGTATTGTGCAATGTCCTATTTTTTAATTGATATGGGTTTATAATTCAAAATTATGAATTTCTTATTTCTATTATGTGTTAATTATTTTTTGTTGCTTTTATTTAAATACGTACTGATGGGCTCAAGTGGTGACTGATTTTTGTACTTTACATTAAATTGTTAAAAATGTATTTGAAAATAGCAAATATTCATGGTGTGTACATGATAATTGTCCAAAATTCATAGTTTATTATTATTTACATTAAATATAAGTAAATAAAAATTGCTATTTTTGAATATTGATATTCAGTATTATTTTCTACGCTTATTTTCGAAAATTTTTAAGGCTGATTTTTTTTTCTATTGTCAAATACTTGATGAAATGACATATTTGACCATAAACTTTATTTTTGATATAGGAAAGAGTGAACAAATTTGTTTAGTAATTTTGCTACATTCGTACTTATTAATATTTAAAAAAATTCAGAAGTACACAAAAAGTTGATATAAGAAAGATTAAAATTGAAACTTAATATTACAGGTGTTTCATAAGCTAATAATCGCAAACTATATTATACTGCTTTAATTTTAAATCTTTAATGCTTTAAGTTTTTCATTGTGCCAATATATTAAAATAGATGGTAAATAAATGATTATGTTTATTTTATATGTAATTAAATACTTGTACTTGAATCATACATTTGATAATCACAGTGGAACGGTAAAAATTGATTTAAAAAAAATTAAGCTAATCGTTCAGGTCTCGGTAAGGCACATATTTGATTGTGGCTTACTATAGCAAATACCCCAGCCAGAGCAATACCGATAGAATCAGAAAACGTCGTTATTCCCATGGCAAAATGCCTTTGTTCTTCAGGAATCTGGAAAATATAATTAAAACAATAATTTTTTATTGAATACTTTCCTGATGGCACATATACCTCCGTTGAAACTCTGTAAAAAGTATTAACATACGCAGCACCCCCTAGAAGGCCCTCCCACAGCGTTATGACCAGCACTATCCAGAAGGATGGGGTGTAATAAAATATTACTTCAGTAGTAAAATACACCACATTTATTAGCTGTGAATCAGAAAACAAAATTACAAAACTAATTCCAAATTCGTATTTACCTCAAAAATCTGGTAAGTTTTTTCTAAAGGTTGCTACAGTGCAGTTTAAATTTTATTTAAACGAAGTTGGTAAATGTTGTTTACAATTGTTAAAATTATTTTATTAGCAAGTGTTAGGTGGCAATTTACGTTAAAAGTGATTTTATGCAAAGATATTATGTTTTAATTAGCATTTCATTTAATTATAAAATACAAATCAGTATGAAAGTGCCATTAAATATTTACATCCGCTGTCGTTAAACTTATGAAGACAATTTGCAATTTTAGCGTTTTTAGTAAAGTTAATTCAACGAGTATTTTTGAAATGCTTAAGTTGGCAACTGCTAGTAACTTTTGTTTTAAAATGTTTTGTTCAAATGTGAAATAAACATGTTTAATCGTGTTGCCGATGGTCATTATAAGGTGAATATTTAAAATGTAAGTGGCATTTTTTAAAACGCTAATTAATATAAAGTGTTTGTGTATTAATACAACGTTGTTTCCATTGTCCTAAACCGGCCGGCGTTTGCGGTGAGTCAAATGTTTTTGTTTTAGTCGATGTACTTATTTATAGTTGTTATAAAAAAAAACGTGAAACTGAAATCATTAGGTTAAGATGGCGGAGAAAAGCGTGTTTTCTTTAATTCGAATTATATCTCGTACGCGTGTGATAGAGGTCGATTCATTCGGTGTCTCTAATTGAGAGATGCAGAATGTTAGAAATTTGATGTTAGAACTGTCATTATGAAATAGTGTCACGAATAAACGTGTGCTGTAGATAGTAGGAACAATTTGTATAAATGCAAAGGAAAAACTTTTTAAGTAGTTTGATATTAAGGAATACAATTTTATGATGTTTGTGTTAAATTGTTTACAATCTGATTTGTGGCACCGATTAATGGTAAGCTTAATAAATTTGTATGCGTTTGATTACCACTTTTTTTAATTTACGTACGTATTTTTTGCTTGATACAAATTTGAAAGTATCAGGAGTAAGTGATCATTAAAAAAGAAGTTAGATTAGCTTAGGTTAGGTTAGTTTAAAAAGTAGTTAGGTACGTGGTATTAATATTTCCTCAACAATTATCGCTATAATTGTGTATAATTAGTTGAATATGTATTATATACCTGAAATACAGCCATCAACCAAATTTTCCTTATATGTATGATGTTTACCGATGATCTAGATAAAAAAACTCCAAGTTGGTAATCTACTTGCAACCACCGATATTGAGAATTTCTGTCGAGAAATGTATTTTCGAAATTAATTAGTTCAAACTGAAATAAAAACATTATTACGATATGTAATAATATTCTAGCTCTGGACTTAAATTAGCAAAAGTTTTTTTGCTGTAAAATTTCATCTGGCTAACAGAAAGAATATTTGAAATAAATAAAATATAAATTAATAGTTTGCAAATGAAAATTAAATTAGGTACTTACCATTCCTTGGTTAATAAAATATTCTAATAAATAAACAAGGCCCAAGGGAATCATATACTTGAGTAATTTTGGTAAAAAATACACTTTCTTTTTGAAAGATAACTTTTTGACTTTTTGAACGTTTTCATCTCCATCTTTTTTATTTTGTACTGTCGGTTTAGAGAGAATAATCCAAAAGCTAAAATAAAATTATTTGACGTTTTGTACAGATGCGATGTTTTTAAATTTGGGGTAAGAGAACTAGCGGGGGAAATTTGAATTTTATTTGGCTGTTGTATAATGGACGTATTATGAAACTTACCTAATTCCCATAATAACCGGAATGCATGTCATAATAAGCAATGCTGTTCTAGTACCTAAGAGATTAAGGGCTACGTACGAAAATGCCCCAACTATACCGGCCCCTCCTGTACCTGACGACCATGTAGAAACTACATTTCTAAATAAAAACTTGCGCTATTAATTTTTTTTTAAATCTCAAAAAATCTTTGAAAATAATTTTTATCTTTTAAATGGATATACCTATCGATGGTGCAATAATAAAATTTGTAAAGTAATACTCGGTGAGGATACCTATACAATATTTTGTACTATGTATATTATTGTATATTTTCTAACTGGTAAATAAATAAATTACAAATTACAAAATTACAATAGGAATAAAAAACGTGAAAACAAGGGTATAAATATCTGATTTTTTATTAAGCTTTGGCACATCTGTGTAGAATTTTTGGATAATGTATAATTTGTAATTTTTTGGAATCTATATATGTACTATGAATGTGGTGGCTAAAAATATTTTTTCCATTTTATTTTTTTAGACTTTTGCAAAAGAAATCGACTCCAAAAAAATTACAGATTATAGAACACTATCCCGATATTTTTAAAAAAATTATTCCATTAAGTAAGTATCGCGTATTATGTACATACTTATAGTTAAAAAAATGCTCCAAAAGGTCAAGAAATATTAATAATTTTTTTTTCATTTTTCCGTCATTAGATTTCGTTGCCATTTTTGTCATAAATGTCTTATAATATTATCTATAACTGGCATAATTTAGCCAATCAAATAATAAAAATTCTATGGATGATATCATATGTAGGTACCTATCTACTTACTTATGGTAATTGGTGCTATGTTGTAAAAATGTGATTTCTCCAAGTCCAGAAGCTAGGGAGGTTACAACGACTCCTAATATAGATAACCATTGCGAAAAACTAAAAGCTACTATAAGAAATCCACTAATTGCCAAAAGCACACATATTGCTACCCGGACGCTAAAATTTTCATTAATTTTTATTTTGTATACCTCGAATTTTTTGAAAATGTAGTCATTACTTGACAAAAAATGGTAGGAAAGGGGCTGTAATTTTAACGATTAGTGACGGCAGGATGTCCGCTAACAGTATGGCTCCTGTGGACATATAGTTACAATCGCGCTCGGGGTTACCCGTTGAATTACTTGGGGGCTGAAACGGAGTTAATTAACATTTTTAAATATGGGTCATTTAAATAAAAAAATACTTTTTTACCTCTTCCGATTCTTCGCTAAGTATATCATTGGCAGCAGTGAGCATAACGACATAGCCATAGTTATTACAAAGTCCTAAGAGCCAGTATGCAACTAACGTTCTCCAATCATTTTTTGATCCTGCATTTCTAAGTCTAGTTAAAATTCCTTTTTTAGTATTTTTCGGTTGTTCTTCATATTGCGGCGGTTGTTGCGTTTGTGTTAATTCGTGATTTTCATTACTCATACTATAATTGATTATTAACAAAACTACAGTTGTAATAAATACAATAGTCACTTTATTTATTTAGAGCGTGTTGTAACTGTTTTTAACAAATTCAATTTCTTAAAGAAATTGTTGTCAATTTATTGCACTGTCTACTGTCTTACTGTAAATTATTGTCGTCATAAAATTAACGATAAAAACAGATATAGCACCAATAAAGATTCAATTAAAATGATTACTGACGGTTTAATAAATAATATTTTACCGGTGATGGGAGAAGATAAAATAAGTTTTCTCACATTCTTTTTGGCTTGTTTATTGTAAAACAAATTTTATATGCACGTGTGTGTCCTGTTCTTATTTTTACAATATCAGCTTTTTAAATGTTTTTGCTCGTCGAAATTTGTTATTGTAGGCAAGATAAAAAATTTTAAGCTATCAGACTTATCTACTACGTTAATTCTAATACAAATATATAATACAGATTTTCATTATTGTTAAATTGCTTATCAAACGGTATTAATATAACTATTAATATGAACCAATTTTTTATCTTATAGATTTCGTTAATATAATTGTAACTACTTTTGCTTGATTTAATTTCGTTTATGTAGTTTGCTAATTAATTCTTGATTTTTCACACATTGTCGCATTTGTCCTTTGGTCTTTTTCATTTATTTACAATATGAAAAAATCAATTAATTTGTGGTGGAGATAAAACGTTTAATTTTTCAAATTGAGGCTCGTTCTTAACATAAACACAGGTCAAAGTATTAATTGATAAAATTAATTAAAATATGTATGTACTTTACCTATTATTTGTGATATAATTTATAGTAACTATGCACAAAAGAGACACTTTGTGTTGCTAAACGGAATGTAGTCTTGCTTCATTGAACATGTTTCGTTCCAATACATTTAAATTACTTACGAAACATTTTTTATTTTTATTGGCAATGTTATTTATTAGTTACGATAATTGGTTACTGCTGATTTTAATTTTAACTTACTTGCTTTGTGTTAACTGTTGTTTCGTGTATAAAATTAAGTAGGTACACTTCATGCACTTATTCACTTGGACACCTATATAGGTACCTACTGTTCTTTAAAGAACGTTCGATTGACTATCGGCTAATCTATACCATATTATACCCTAATCCTAATCTACATGGTGTTCCTTAAAATCAAGAACTGTTCGATTTACGACAGTGGCGTAGTTTAAAATCTTTAAACCGAATATTAATTAAGTAAGCATTTTTTTAAAATAGTTTTGAGTTGAAACCAAGGACGCTAGTTACTTATAATTAACACAAAAAAATTACTAACATGGCACGTATATATAAATAGTGATAAAGGTCTGCTACCGGGTGGACAAAATTTATAATCGATATATTTACTTATTCTTGTCTGTTGTTCTGACACAAAAAGAAATATTTTGTTTTATCATAATATTTGAACTAAGTTTTAAAATGAAGTACATATATTATATTATACGTAGTTACACGTAAATGCTCTTTAGTATTCATTAAGTGTAACCAATCGGAAACACTGCTTTTGTATACGTAATTAAGTCATTAAAAAAACTTTGGAATTAAGAATTTTATTTTCAGTACAATAGGGCATTTGTTTCTAAGTACATGTTGTTTAGTAACGTTTGACCTTTTATCATAACAGAAGAATTTTTATAGAGCTGCAAATACAATAACATATACAGGGTGTCCAAATCTAATGGTTTAGAACATACAATCGTTAATAAAAATTTTGAAACAAATTTTTTAACCACCCAATAGCATTGGAATATTTTTCAGATTACAGTGAAATAATTATAAAAACACAGAATTTAAACTAAGTATAATATGTAAAACAATTTAACATCTGTAATAACAAAATGTTTTTATATTACACGTACCTATCTACTGATTAAAAAAAGTATCCCCTGAAGCTTTCAAATGTAAAATAGTTAGATACATGATTTTTGTCTTTTTTCTTGATCCGTAGATTATTTTTGTAGACGTTTCTATGGGACGCCGTTAGTATTTTTAATTGTCAAAATATTAATAGTTTAAATAAAAATAAAATCATCGAAATAAAATGGATTTAAAACTCATGGTAACTATTTTGATTATTATAAAAAGAAAAAGAAATAATTTGTATTATGCTTCAAGATAATATTAAATGTTTTGTACATAGAGGATAGGGACTTTCACCTATTTATTATTATAGTAAAATTCATTGTTGGTAATTTAAATTATTACACCATAAAAAAAACACATTACAGTGCAAAAGAATTTTAATTTGTACAATTGCAATTACTTTGAATAAAAATGAATATTGCCGCATGTTTATTTTAAACAGTTAAATAATATTTTGTGGAATTTTTATTTAGGTTATTTAATACGGAGCAAATTTTCATTATTATGCAGCTAACTAAAAAGACAACCTTTCCTGTACCATAAGAATTTGCTCAATTAAAATTATTGCTACAATACAAATAAAAAAGTTATAATTATCTATAACGTAATTTTTATACACTAATTTACATTGTCATAAAAAATGCTTCAAATAAATTTCAGTTGGATATCGAGGTAAAATATATGTCTCTAAGCTAGTGGTATGTAATTTAAAAAAGTACAATTAAATTAGTTTATAAAAAAAATGTAATGGATCTGGCAAACAAAATTCATGTATAATTCGAATTCAGTGAATTTCCATTATTACCTACATAATTTTATTTCCAGATATTTTCTTTATATTTCATTCTTAAATTGTTATAAGTGACATGTTATTTAAAATGAATTAAAATTATCTATATAGATAATAAAAATTCTTGAATTAGAATTATCTATGTAGATAATTTACCTACATACGTTTCATTATTCTTCACGTTCGACATCAATTAATTCAGTTGGATGCTGTTGGTGAAGGATCATGAAACTCAAATTTTTTATGAACGGTCCAATAAAAAATCCGTCATTGCATATAAAAAAAATACAGTGAATTTCACTTATAACGTCCTCGGTTATAACGACCTTTTGGTTTTAGCGACGTTACACTTGAGTCCCTTGAATTTAAAGTATAGGTACTTTCAGTGGACAATAATGTGGCTATAGCGACTAATTTTAATGAACTATTTATCACAATTCCATGCAGATATCTATTGCCACCGAGTGTAAAGATAAAAATTTGCGGTTTTTTACCAACTGATGAGAAAATAATCAAACATGAATGTTCAAATTTTTTTTTGTCGAAGAAATGCAAGGAAATGCCAAAAAATATTTTTTTTTCAGTATCTATAAGATTAGGTTATACGGTTATATGCGTCTCAATGTACAGATCCATAGGTACCTATAACCATATAACCTAGTACGCAACTATAAATACAAACAATTCGTTGTCGAGTTGCTTTATCTAATCTTAACATAAACAATACATGGTCGAAAGAGTAATTAAACACAAAATTATTATTACTTTTTTCTACTTCCGTATATAACGATTTTCGGTAATAGCGACGGAATTATAGTGGTCCTTTCACCGTTGTTATAAGCGAAATCCACTGTAGTAGTAAACATAAATTGTTAAAAAATACGTTACATTACCTTTTTAAGTTCCCCTCGAGGACCATTTTATGTTTTACTTCAGATTTTGGACAGGATTTACGTCAACGTCGGGTTTCCCCTGTTTGGAATTGATTATTGCCCGAAAGCCAACCAATGCACGGCTTTCTGAGCAACAATCAAAACCGTACAAAGTTTATCATCTGATGTCCGTTTTAAACTTTCGGCACTTGTAGGTACAATATAGACGCACAGTTAGGGTGGTTGTTCTTAACAATTCGCTGATAAGGGATAAACAGTAACAATTTTCCTTCAGTTTAGTCATTTATAGTTGATTTAGTTCATTAGGTGCATGCGTGGTTAAATCTCAGTGCATTTATTTAATTTCAATTGCAATTGCACCGATTGTGCGCAAATGGTAACGCCTTTTTCACCATAAGTTGCCACCCCTTTAAGGATAACTACGTATATAGCTTACCTAATATCTGAGCAGGTGACAAAAACAAAAAAAAATAATTAACATCCAGTTGAAGGACAGAAAGAAAATTTAGCAGATTTTTTTACTACTTAATTTGTGTACACAGTTAGGATTATATATTTGCAATTCTTCTATTTATTTGATAATCGCTCACGTAAGACGCAGTCAGTTTTTTTAAATAAATTAATAACAAAACATTAATCTCAAAATTTACGTGATGTACAAGAAAATGATTACTTTTCAAAAAACGTTGGAGTATAAACAAAATCAGTAATTGTTTTGTGTATTTTGTACGTGAAATAAACAAAACCGGAATTACATGATCTTGCATTTTTTTAAATTTATTAAGAAATTGTTAAAAATGCTGACATTGACTACATATTTTTAAGTACCTACCTAGTAACTTAATCTGGTAATTTTATTGAAATATATTACTTTGTGAGCGAACAATTTTATTTAAAATCACTTATTTTTTCTTCAAAAATAAAATCGAACTTGGTCAGAAAAATAATATAAAAAATTAAGAACGTTTTGGGCAAGTGAATGACTAACCAAAATAATTCTGTCAAAGTCATAGGGCCCCCCATCTTTAAGTGCCCAAGGCAATAATTCAATGACGATCCTGTGTATAATGTAATATCTAATTAATCGTGAGAAATTATTTCAAAATAAAACAAGATGTCACCCTCAAAGACTCGAATACGTTTCATTTACCCCTTAAAACTGTGTGTATCGACAAAAAGTTTTGTATAAGTATCTCTAGAACAAAGTTCCCTCTAAGCTCACCAACTTTTTGAAAGTTGCACAGCAATTTTTGTATTTTGCGCACAACAATTTTTTTAATAATTTTATGAAATAATTAGAACTAAAAAAGACAAAAATCCAAATTTCACAAAAAAAAATGTTGAAATATTTTGAAATTTGTCTTTGACATTTAAAAAGGATTGACGATGATAATAGGTCCAAATGTTACAAGAGGGTTGTAAAAATCTAGTGCGGGTACCAGATATCCAGCCTAACAGGAACGGGATTCTGAATTCTGCAAAATTTTTGTTTTGAGAGAGAGCGGTCACTTTTCAGATCTTAAACCATAAATATTGGACAAAGTTTAAAGTATATTACCCTATAAAGGTTCAAAGAAAATAAATTTCTCAAGGTTCGCCTACAACGTTAAAGAGCATTGCTTTTTTGTAAGCATCCCAAGTTTTGTAGTTTAATTCAAAAGTGCAAATATTGAAGATTTAAGGTAAACTGTTGCAACGATTTGTTGAATTTCTGTATTATTGTTATATAAATACGTATAATAGAATATTATTATTACTATTATAGTTGTGTTTATAAAACATAAACATAGAAGGGAGTAGTATTTGTGAAACTGCGTTTTGAAAGTGAAAAATAGAAAATAAAAACCAGGAAGTTTCACCGAAAATTTATTCGAGAACTTCGACAAATTTGCATCGACCCAAACGAAGTCATTTAAAGAGGAATACAGAAATTTGTCGAGGTTATCGAATAAATTTCCTGTTTTTTATTTTCTATTTTTTCGTTGTTATAAAAGTAAATTTTAAAACATAAATCTTATAATAATTCGCATATAAGCATTATTTATTTTAGATAAAAATGTCTAAACGAAAATTAAACTATTACAAAAGGATGGACAAGATAAAACAATAATGTAGAAATTCTTTTCTTGTTCATCTATTAATTAAAATACTTCAAAAAGTAATTATTAAAAAAATTATGGCACCGGACCACCCTCTCACTTGCACACTTAGGTACATAATACGTTTCGAAAATTTTTGCTACTATAGATATAATTTTGTACCGCGCAGTCAACATAAAAATTAGAGGGAACATTGCTCTAGAACGTTTTAAAATTTCTTTTTGACTACTGGGAAGGTTTTATTTGAATAAATCAAAACGGTAAAATGGCGACCATATAAAAAAGTCTTTTTTTGTGTCAAAAATTTGACGGTTGGGACGTTTTGATAACATCGGGTTGTATGAATTGGTATAAAATCTCATTGTAATTTCATGTGTTGCTTAATGATGTAAATGGGGTGCTTGTTACCTGCCTGATCAGCTTCTGACAGTCAATGCAAAATTCACCTCAGTCGCCACTTCGGCTCCATTTTGTACGTTAAAAATATATTAGCGCTAATGTCAACTGCCATTCAAGGCATTTCTTCTATTAAATATTAGTTAGAGCTTTGGAAGCGCAACACTATTATTGCATTTTGCTGTTTTGCATTCACATGGTCCCTTAATACGTCCACATAGATAAATTTAGCCATCCGATTATCCTCAAAGTTCTAATTTGCATTAACCATCGCATTTTGCATATTTCAAAATTATTTTATTAAACAAATAAAAGAAAAACATTGAAATTTTATATATTTAACCATTAAGTTATAGAAATTAATGATTTTTCGGCTTTCCGTTAGTATAAAGTTTAAAAATTAGGCATCAGTAGGTTTTACAATTAAAATTTCTGTATTTTTATTTTATTTTGTCTGCGAAATTTAACTTAACACCAGTCGTGATAATATTTCTGTGTGGCCAATGGATAGTCTAAAAAAAATTAATTATATCGTTTTTTACATAACAATAATCGTTGACTCGTCTACTATCCTCCCTATTAATTACCATTAATAAAAAATATTATGTTTTTATTACTTGTACATAATGTATAAATATGTATTGAGATTTTGTTGAGATAAAAAGTTTATACCGAATTAAAAAGTTTGATACATATGACTGATACATAGTAATAAATAATTGGGCACAATAAAATGGCCAAGTGGAACTAATAAAAGCAATAAAACATTAGAGCATTTTTTTAACGCAAAAATATTACTTAAATTGATTTTAAAAATTATATGTATATGTATTTAAAAAAATTTACTCCCTGCTGTCTAAAAGTCGTTAATTTAAATATATAACATATAGGTACTTATTAGCATTTTGTTATAATTACAAGAAAGTAAAATAGGTATGTACATAATTTTACATGAGATACCTATGTTTTGATGCTTAAAACAAAATTAAATAAATAATATTATTATCAAAAGTTGAATAATAATGGAATTAAATTGTAGTGGGTACTTAGATAAATTGTTACAAATGCCTATCAATAATATTGCAAAACAATAGTTATATCAACAGTTTGTATCATTAAAAAATGATGAATTTACTTTATTTATCATTTATGCTGTCGTGTATGAATGATATTTAATACAATTGGAATTTAGTGTTTTTTTATAAAACATTAGGCAATTATAAATTGAGTCGTGAAGCGTTTAATTTACCATAGAGAACTCTCTAATGTTTTTTTATTACTTTAAAAAACAAATAGGTACTTTAATTTTAAATTAATTTCAGCAAAGAATAGATTCTTTAGCAACAATTTAAAATTTTAGGAGGTTATGATGATCGGTTTTGACTTTATGTTAAATAAGTATTTAGATAAAACTTTTTTTTTGTACCTTTTGTAGCACTATTAGTACCTTTTATCTAAAAAGCATTTACAATATCAAATATTAATTTTTAGTTAAACTTATTACCTACACAGCTATAAGTAATCAATATCAAAAAAAAATTCTAATTTTTTAAGTCATAAAAATAGTGAAATAAATAATGTTTTAAGTTTTCGGGCCAACAGATACCTATTAGATACATTATACCATCGATTTTCAACATTAATAAACAGTTTTAGTTTAACAAAAGAAAAAGAAAATACTTAATGCAATTTTGGATGTTGAATGTACAGACAACTAAATGGTACCTACGTAATATCAGGTTTATGATTTAATTGTACCATAAACTTTAAGTTGTTTTATAGCGTCAGTTTAAAGTAAAAGCGAAATAGAACTAGACTTTTGCAAAATAATAAAAAAAAGAAAGTTAGCACGAGGTGAAAGTTGAGGTTATACGTATGAGTGTTGAATCTAATCGATATTGCAAAATTTTATACTTACATGACGTGTTTTTTTCCATTTAAACTAACAAAAACAAAATGTTTGTTGCACTTTAATTAAGAAATGAAGTCGCACGTTTTAGAAACAAATATTTAAGTATTAGTAAGCGCAATCACAATCACAAATCACAACAAGACCGCGGGAAATTCGTGCACATTTGAAATACAACAAACATATACATATTTAACAATAATTTGGTTATATCTACGGAATTGTACGATGGGTCGTTTGTCGCTTTGAGGGATAACATTAGCAAATAAGCTGTCCATTTGGACATAAAAAAAATCACCCTCTACCTGGTGCGACCACCTCATTTGGTGCCCATTGCTCCGCCTTCTTCTTCAGCACCCACGCCAAAATGGAGTCTATATTCAAATAAAAATTGGCCACTTTTCTTTACTTTTAACCCGAATATTTCATATACACGCAACTGCGTACGTCAAAGTTGTGATAATTGTGAACTCGAATTTTAAAATCGCCCCTCTTCTTTCCAAACCATCCCCGGGGTAACTAGAGGGTTGGATTTAACAAAGGAAGGATTAAACTCTTGTTTCATTTATACTTTATCCCCTAGTAAAAAATGTGGTACTTCTGGTTTACCTCAGTTTAAAAAAAATAATAAAATCCGGTTTCATATTTTTGCTTTTATTTAATACGTAGAGTCAAAGACGTCTACCTACAATGTACTTACTTACAAATGTAACAAAAAAAAAATAATTATTTTGTTAAGAATACGTATAGTTATTATTAATTTTATTTAGATTATTATTTTACAATACAGCATTTGAGGAATTTATACAAATTTACGAGCATTTGTTAAATATCTTCTTATTTCATAGTTGTTAATTAATTATTAAGTAATTATTTTCATCAATAAGAATGTTTCACATTTACTTATACAAAATAATAAAAATTAATCAACTACATACTCGATAAAGTTTCACAAAAAAGAAATTATTTTAATGCCATTATCAAAAACGACTTGGCAGATTTTTTTAAAAACTTTTTTTTTATTATTTTACCTAAATAATTATTTCAATCAACTTAAATACTTTCAGCAGAATCGTACAATTATTAATAAAATATTCTGTAGGTATCTACTAAAAAAAATTTTTGATACTATCTAAACTAACATAATTCGTACCTAATAGTGAAACTGATCACCTGGTTTTAATTAGACCTACCTTTAAATATTTCTGAAGGTTAATAAGTTTGGCACATGGTTTCTATTCGCTAAATTGGCCTCATTTGGCCTAGTTATAATGAACTAACTCGCTTTCGTTTTCTCCCTATTTTTTTTACCAAACTTATGTTTACAAAAGAAAGAGTCGACTGGAAGGAAGTCCCAGGTAGTAGTAGTATTAAAAAAAAAAACGGAACTAACTACTGAATAAGTTCTTAAAAAAAGGGGACACGTTATAGAGTGTGCCTTTTCAATAAGTGAATGATCATTGACAGAAGGTATCTTATACCTACTACACCGTGAAAAATATCTTGATAGACAGAACAGCATATGGACCCATTCGGTTGATAAATAAAGTTAAAAGTAGTATCAAATTCTCCTACAAAAAATAGAAAATTTAATTAAAGTCTTATTTTACAAATGTATAGTAAGAAAATTATTTTCTTGATAGGAAACAAATCAATTAAATATAAAATAATTAAAAAAAAGGATACCAACATAAGGTACCTACATCGTGTTGTATTACCTAATGGAATTATAGGTAGGTACATAATGTCCCTGTAGAAATATACAAAATATTTCTTATTCAAGGAATAATTTAGCGTCCCGATGCCTGATCGAAAGAAAGGTATTGTCGTCGCTTCTGCGCACATGCGCGACCGAAATTTTGCATTTTTGTCAACTACTAACTGTGTTGTCAATTTAAATTGAAATACATAATTTTTAAAGTTTTAATTGTTCTTCAATTTTTTTTAATTCACACGTAACTACTACATAAAAATAAATTAGAATTTGATATTTATTCATATATTTAAACCAATGTACTTTAAATTTTGGAGATAAATTTTAATTTTCTATCTCATAATTTTCAAGAAATAAATAAAAATCATAAAACAGATGCAGTAAAAGTAAAAGAAATTATTTTATTTAAAATAAATACTTATATTATTAATTTAAATAAAAGTAGAGTAAAAATATTGAAACTGATAACAAAAATTATTTACATTTCTTAGTACATATAAATGATTATTTTACATAAATTTACTGTTAGGTAAAAGTTATTTATTAAAATTTGTTAATTTGCTAATTGGTCATTCTTTTATCAGCTAATTAAAAATTACTTTATTAATTATTGATGTATCACCACAGGGTCCTTTAATCTACATTTATATTTCTAGAACTGAATAATAAGTAAATATTTTATCTTTCGTCGATTTTACATATTTATAAACATGGCAGTTGTAAATTACTAAAACTTAAAATTTAAGTGACAAACAAATTGACGCGTTGATATTTTTTTCTTTTTCTATTCTAATGCTTGTGGTTTATATATGTATGTATTTATACAGCCCTGTGTCACTTATCAAAATTTCGCGAAATGTTGACTTCAGAGAAACATTGTTTTCTAAAATAGACATCAGTTTTGTTCAATAGGTAAGGAAAATATTTCTGCACTTTTAAAAGTATTTCTCGTACCTTAATGTAATGACAAGGCAGAGAAATTAAACTCGACAATAAAGAGTTGAAAGATTCTTTTATTGACGTAAAACTGATACCTACGTTTCGTCTTATATGAAAAACTTCTTCAGGGTAATTTTTTTTTTCTTCAATAAACAAATAGGTGTCGGTTTTGCACCACTAAAAAAGAAACATTTCAACCCTTTGGCTTAACGTATCTCCTTTATAAAATATATATATTGTTATGTTATTAGATGTGGTGGGGCTAATAAAATATGTTATGATCTGATGATAACAAAACAATTTTTTAAATAAAATTTTAATTTAATTTAGTGAATTCAAGAACATGAATAACCCTTAACTCGGAGTAAGTTCCAAAATATAAAAATTACAAATACCTTTATAAACGAAATTAAATTCAAATACTACTATATAACTAAAACTAATTAATAACTATAAACAATTATTAAAAATGAAAATTTTAAATTAACGAAGTCAAAAGTTTTTCTATTATATTATGGAAACATATTATTGACTAACTGTCACAATGTCAATCGAAAATCAGCTTTTATCAAAACAATTCCACATTCACGTTAATCTTTCTATTTTTTCTTTTGTAGTGGCTCTTTATCTTAATCTTCTTCTTGTACTTATTCTTCTTCTTGTATGATTATGATTACATTTAAGTTGCTTTTCTTAAAATTTCTATCTTGCATTAAACCTTGATTTTCTTCATATTAACACATGTAATACTTCAGTCATTTCAAATATCTTCAATTTAATCAATAATGTTCTTTTAATTTAATTTATTTTCTTTAAATTTCTAAATTTCTATACTTAATAATCATTTTAAGTCTCAACCCCTAGTAACAATAACAAATTCTCTAGTGTCTTGATCTTTCAAATAAAATTTAATTTTCTTTTTTAAACAATCAAGAACGATATAATAATTTTGAAATGCATCAGTCAATTCAAAACATTTTAAAATTAAATTTTCTTTGTTACAATTTTAAACTATTAATAAACAATTATAATACATAACTAATAATAATAATACATTTCTTTTTTAAAATATTTTTTTTAAATATTTTGGAACTTTTGTTTCAATTTCTAAACTTGTTAATATTTTTAAAATTGTATTGTGACCATCCCTATATCATGACAATATATATATATATATATATATATATTTATTATATAAACCTTTATTAAGTACGACCTTTTGATCATTGTCAGAGAGAATTGCAAGAGCACTAATAAAACTGTAGCAATTTATTTATTAGAAAAACAAGTAGGTACCTACCTAAAGTGGTTGGAATTTATGAAATTATTTTACATTTTATTCGGGTTGTTTTATTCCCTGACTGGCTTGAAACATTATTGTGACTTTAGATAAACGACAGCTGATGATTGAATAAAGAAGTGGAATAGTAAAAAAATGCTGACGCACATTTTAGCTATTATTAACATTTTTTGAGTAAAAAGGGACAAAACGATTGTAATAGCTATGGATTGTAGGACAACTATTGCTATTTTTTTTAACGCGCAACCAAAAATCATGATATTTTATTAACCATAATTACCTAGTTTAAAAAAAAAAAATGTCACTTTAGTAAAGTAAAATATGTTTTTAGGATTCAGTTTTATAATGTGTAGGTAAGTATTTTGTTTAGGTTAGTTAGGGTTGCGTTGTGAACAGCGCGAGAGTGGTTAGGGTTGTGTTGGATCGGAAGAGTTCGACCGATGTTCGACCCCGTGAGTTACAGTGACAGAATCGGACAGGTGTGACTTAATTCGCGTACACCCGGTGTTACATGCGTACTTAGAGAATAGGATTCGCGTAACCCATTATAAGTTATTCGAATTCTTTTTTGGTCGTGTAGCAAAAGGCATCCGCACCTGGATCCTCACCCCTCTCATACTTGTTTTAAACACACATCTTTGGCATAAAAAACCGGCTCGAATGGAACATTTAGGGATGTCGAGTGAATGGGGTAGCATAATGGAATCTGAGACGCGCCGCTGTCGTACCCCTAACGTACCCTTTTGATACGCAATGATGCTGCAACCTCTAGCTAACGGTTTACTCATCCTGCCTAGTCTACTACTACTACGATTTTTACACTGGCAAATAATGTAGGTAGGTACCTACCCCATTACGTCTCTGACCTAATTTTTTTTTTTTCGTGTGCTTCCAAGATGTTGTTTTTGGAAGAAAATGTTTCCGAAGGGCATATTGCTTTTATATAATACTTTTTTCATTCTTTAAATTAACACCATGCCATATCGAATTACTACAAGTTTACACATTTATCAATTAATTAATTAATTATAATGCATCCGAATACCTATACCTACATAAAGGGCCTAATGAGGCTGAAATCCTCATCAATTGCCCAAAGTTTTTAATTTTCTCTCCCAAAACGAAAGAAATTTTAAATCGTACCTACATAAAAATTAAAATAACAAATACTTTCAGTACTTTTCATATTTCAAAATTGCAGGTCTATAATATTTTTAAAAAAATTACTTCAATTTCTGTTGAAAGTAAGAAACAATTTATGACACTAAATTATTATTAAATAATTCGTCAAATGTGAAAAAAAGCATAAAAATGTTAACACTTTTAACCACTTAAATAGTTCTAATCTTTTTAAGGGAAAATTATGGCTTTAAATTTGACCCTAAAATTAAATTTCAGAATTATTTAAAAATAGATTCTTTTTTTTATGACACCTATTTTTGACTTCGAGTTCTAAAGGCACGTAAAATTATGTTATAGTTGTAAATTATATATAATTACATAATTAAAAAATAAATTTGACCTCAGCATCACATATAATTCGAACGATATTTCAATATTTGTTTTCAACTTTTGTGTTTTTTGGGAAAATACAAATGAACACCCTGTGTATGTAATGTATCTAACCTGAAGTAATTTTAAACACAATATTAGCGGGCTTTCGTATGCAACCACGACTACACTGTTGTATGTGGAGTTTCATATACGCTGTATTGATATATTCGCCTTAATATTGCATATTTGATATTATTGTTTTAATGTCTTAAATTTAAATATTATCTCATCATTTCTACACCGAATAAAAAGTTGAAGAAAAAAATATTCAAAAATTTAACAATTGTGTTTTTTACAAATCGTTTTTCTTTTGTTAGATGCCACATTTGGCGGTTGGTTAACCCCAAAAATAATCGGGATAAATTGGTGTGAAAAGATTTATTATTAATTTGATTTAATTATTTTTTAATTAAAAATTAAATTAAATTATTAATTATACTTGGGTGATAGAAATTTGCATGTTATTAATTTATAATTGCAGTTGAATTGTTCTTGTTTATACTCCTAAATTTTACACGTATTATTACTTATTAAATGTTAATTGTTACAATTCCAAAGCTTTTAGTGCTTTAAATAATATATATTTCTACAGGGTTGCTAGTGAAAGAGAGTACATCATAGTTTATTTCAATTCAAGTGGAATTAGTAAGGTCTTGGTTTATCATTCACCTTCTTCAGCTGGGAACATTCGGCAGTTATTTAAAAAGTGAGAAAACATGCCATAATAAATGTTTTTATATATACGGAAATTAATAACTTTATTAATTTATTACAGTGAAATTAAAATATAAAATTCAATAGTATAAAAGTCAGTCAAACAATAGAAAAATGGAAGTTTTTAAACTTAGTAATTTTTAAATTTAATAATGTTTAGAATTGATCTTTTTTCTGTCTTTGAATAGGAAAACTTAACAAACCCTAAACATAAACTGTTAATGGGCGTTAATGGCTAAAATCAGTTAACCACCTCATAGTCAACGATGTTTTTTTGTTAAAATTATTGTATTATGTTCCAAATTATTTTCTTTTATTTTAGAAAATGCAAGTAATATTTATTTGAACCTCTTTTTTATTAAGAATACTTGTACTTTACTGTCCTTATTTCTTGGTTCGTGTTTATTGTATTGTGTGATGTTCTATTATTTAACAGAGTCATAATTCATTCCTCTTATAAGTCTTATCCGTTTCTATAGATTGGTAAATGGAAGGTATTGCACTGAAATTTATTTCAAACGAAAAGGACAAGTTGTCTGTTCACGTGAACTTCACTCACTGTTTCTTTTCTTCATCTTCATATACTGCATGTAGTTAAAAGGAAATTAATATATTTGATAAATAAGAAATAAAGCCCGTCTTTAATCAATTGCTACAGAATTTGTTTTAGGTCTACTTTCAGGTGACGGATATCATAATAACAATATAACAAAGTACATTGTTTTTTACTTTTATGAACTGTTCTATTCTCACAATATTACCACAGGCGGCATCACTTTTAGTTACAAAAATCTAAGAAATAAAATTAATTAATTAATAAAATTCGTCTTAATGTTTACTAGTTCCGCTACATCATGTTAATTAACGTTAATAAAATAATTATTTGCATTTGATTTCATTGAACATGTATTCTCTTTAACATAAAATAAATAGTATTTTTCTTAGTAACGTATGACGCAAAACAACAGTTCTTAATAATTGTTTACTTTATCAAATAAACAATTTATGTGTGGAATTATAATTGTAGGAATAATGGTAACAAAACTAACTCCCTCTTGACGCTCTTGACATTATATTGCGATTGCGCTACTGAGCGCTGACTGCTGCGTCCATGCGTCCATCGCGTAACAATTTACAGTCGACGATTATGCGTCCCCTCTCTTTCCTAGTCTAAGGTTTTATTGATATTGATATTAGCTTAGGATTAGAATTGCTAAATTATAACTTTCTAAATTTACTTTTGGAAATACTGTTATAATAAATTCGAAATTTACTCTTTAGATATTATAAAAGTAATTATCAATTGGGACTTATAAGGGGAGATGTGGGGATCAAAGGGGTATGTAATGTATTGAATAAATTATTGCAACAGTTAGATAATTTATTGTGAATAATTAAGCTTTGTTTTATAATTTCACCAAATTATATGTATTGTACAAAATTTTGTATTAATGTAACAAATATGATTAAGTAGATAAGAAATACATGTGTATCCTTATATATTTTCAATAAATGTATGTATTACAATCAGAAATTGTTTTATTTTTTTGAAACAAACCAAATTCAAATATAATTGAAGAAATTTTAAATTCAAAAGCTCCTGTAACTTATGCTCTCGTGGTACAAAATATGAAAAATTTAATTTTTTGATTGTCAAATTATTTGTGGATCAGAACTCGTATATATTGAAAAGTTAAAAATTTCGGATTTTGTATCAGGAGAGCATAAGCTATTTGGGAAATATGTCAAATTATTTGTTGATTAGACCTCGTATAAAATCCACTTATGCTCTAATACAAAATTCGAAAATTTTTATTTTTCAATACATACGAGGTCTGATCAACAAATAATTTGAAATGTTTCCCAAAAATCTTATGCTCTCCTGATCCAATATCCAAAATTTTTAATTTTTCAATATATACGAGGTCTGGTCAATAAATAATTTGACATACCTTTAACTTATGCTCTCCTGGTACAAAATTTCGAAATTTTTGAATAAATACGAGGTCTGATCAACAAATAAATTAACAAAAAGTTAATAAAAGAATTTCTTAACTTTTATTTATTTATTAACAATACTTTTAAGAAACTGCATTCCAATTTACAATGTCATATCAATACAAAAACTAGATTAAAACACAAAAATTGCAATGAATAATACGCTTATAAATACAGTACGAGCAGTAAATGGAGTCCGTGTAGATGACTTGTCCCATGAGATGGGAAGCTTCGAAGAGATGAAGAAAAACGATATTCTTCTTCCAGCGAGGTTGAAATAAGCTTCGATTCGGCCTCTTCCATCTTTCAACCTGTGGAAATGAGAAGATGAAGGAATTAACAACGTTGTTAAACAATAATACATCGATAATAGCGTATCATTCATATTATTAGGTAACAACCAAACATAGCTTATTTTAACATTAACAAATTAATATATTCGGAAAATAGCACCTTGTTTATTTTTGCAAATAAACACTGTATTATTATTCAATACCTTAAAATACGAATTATTACCATATTATAGACCAAATTAACTAATTTTAACGTTAATAGATTAATAAATTCGGGAAATAGCATCTTATTGCTTTATTTTTCAAATTTATATGCTATTTTTACCGAATAATACGAATAATTAACGGCGGCTAAAATAAGCTTATTTTGACGTTAATAGATTAATACATTCAGAAAATAGCATCTAATTGTTTATTATTACCCTATAATACGATTTACATTTCATTTTAATAATTGTCGAGATAATTTTTACAAAGAAACAAAAAGTCTTGCTTATACAAGTTTATAATTTGTCTAAATTCCTTAAAGGATATTTATTTATTAACAATACCAAAATGAAGAATTTAGATAAATAACTGATCATTAGACAAATGTCTAAAATAATTGAAATGAGTATGTATGAATCTAAAATCAATTTGAGCAATAATTTAAATCAGAAGTGAGATATTTTACAATTATTAATTATCATGGTACTAAAAAGATACTTATGTGTGGTAGTTAACCAAACTCCTAGAGCATCTAAAAATTGCCAATTGAATCATTTAGCAACAAACAGCATTTACTGTAAGGTAGTCGACTCACTATAGCTATTAATGTTCACTAACAGTTTGTGTTCAGTTTATTAAATTTTCCTGCTCAAAAACAAAAAAAAAACTATTCCGAGCCTTATTTAATTGACTCTTTTATCCTGTTGAATTTTATATTTTAATGTCACTGTAATAATTTAATAAAGTGTTTTATTAATTTCAGTTTATATCAAATACAATTATTATGGCATATATTCTCACCTTTTAAATAACTTCAGAATGTTCCCAACGGAAGAAGGCAAACAACAAACCAAGACCTTTCTGATTCTACTTGGATTGAAATAAACTGATGTACTCTCTTTCAGAAGCCATCCTATAGAAATATACAAAAGGGATGAATTAATAATTAATAAATAAAACTCAAACGTTTGTTTCCACAGTGTATATTTGAACTTTACAATTGTTTCGCCTTCTTAAGACTTCTTCAGAAGTTAGTTATTGCAATAAACTTATATTACGAACTAGGTGTATTTATATAAAAGATCTTTTGAAAATAAAAAGCTCGATTCAAATTACGCCAAACATCTGATTGAGAAAGGACACAGTTTTAGTACAAAATAAAAGTCATAAACTATCATTATTAGAAACCCTCGAAATTAATAGAAATAAATACACAAAATTACTTCTTAATGACCAGCTAGATTTGAATAATTCGCCACTTCTGAATATTTTTGTAACCCCCACCCCCACATAACCAAACAGTTTCAATATAAATACACCTAGTTCGTAATATAAGTTTATTCGTTTATTGTAATAACTAACTTCTGAAGAGGCCTTAAGAAGGCGAAACAATTGTAAAGTTCAAATATACACTGTGGAAACAAACGTTTGAGTTTTATTTATTAATTGATAATGAGTTTCCATCAAGCAAATGTAGACATGGTTAATCAAATTAATAATTAATTACGTTATATAAATCACTAAAAGCTCTACTAGAAAGCCAACTAATTTAAGTGTGAATACGAAGGAAGTACCTCACTTTAGATATGTTAACACAGATCATCAAGCATATTTTCGCTTTTTGCTGTATCGACAATATTTATTTAATACGATACGATACAAAAGGAGAAAAATCTAAAGGAAAATAAACTTAACTCACCCCTTACAATATACATATGTACTTAACGAGAGGAAACTACTTATAATTAATAATTAATAACAATAATATGCATATGATAACAACCTGACTGAATGGACTGAATTTACAAAAATAGATTTATTTGCAAAGAATATATTGTGTTTGGATTTACCGACTAGTTTATGTTTATTGTCTACCACCACCACAACAAAACGCATAACCGCTATATGGTATCTAAATAGCACATAAACGGCAAAAATACTGTTTCTTAGAAATGTTTTATAGTTTTATCAAACTTCAATATAATTATCTCATCCTTAACCGTTAATGTAAGAAATACGTTATAGTTGCAATTAATGATAAAAACCGTATTTCCTATTACGAAAAATGTAATTTGTTTAACAGGTTAACTGTCGATCGCCTTGCCACTATTTATTACCTATAGAAAATTTTGAAACGTCATAAGAGTTGTTAGTTAACTTTGACTTAGTTAACCTATAAACGGATTACAAAAAAACATTTTATATCAAAGTAGTTTCTTTTTTAAAAATAGGAACCTATAAATTTGAGTATTTTTTTTATCAGACAATACGCACAATGTTGTCAAAAGTAGACTTTAGACTTTGAAATTGGCACAAAAAAAATTATCTTTTGGAATACAAGATGTTGAAGGCTGTTATTTTAGGTGCTCCAGCTTCTGGAAAAGGCACAATTTCTTCCAGAATAATAAAACATTTCAATTTAGTGCACATTTCAAGTGGTGATAGATTGAGACTACATATTAAAAACAATACTTGTAGGTAAACGTCTCTTCCATGAAACATTGTTTGATAGTAATATACAAAATAAATATATTTCTTGTTTATTTATTGTAGCATTGGGTGTAGAAGCCAAGAAATATATAAATGAAGGGAAATTGGTACCAGATGAAGTTATTACAAAATTTATACTGAATGAGATAAAACAATATGATGGCAAAAGTTGGTTATTAGACGGTATAAATAGTAAAATAAATCGGAAATGTACTACAGCTTCAAGTTTTCAGGTTTTCCACGCACATTATCTCAAGCACAAACTCTTTGGAAAGCTCAAAAAGTAGACACTGTCTTAAATTTAAATGTACCATTTGATGTCATAATTGAAAGGGCTAAAGGACGACTTGTTCATCTTTCTAGTGGAAGGACTTACAATATTGGTTTTAACGAACCAAAAGTTCCTGTACATCTACTACAGTTCATTAATAATGAAATAATTGTCTCACTGTAACATTTTGCAGGGAAGAGATGATGCAACAGGAGAACCATTAGTACAAAGAGAAGATGATAAACCAGAAGTGGTGAAAAAAAGGCTGGAACAATATGAACTGCTTACAAAACCATTAATAACGTTTTATAAAAGACTAGGTGTATTACACACATTTACTGGGAAAACGTCTGATGAAATATGGCCAAATGTTAATGATTATTTAAGTAAAACAATTAAAGAACAAGAAGCATTAATGGGATAAAACAGAAAATATCAAGTATTATTTTATAACGTAACTGCCTGTATAACTTTGAATTTCTATAAATGTTGCCGTTGTAAAATTTATGACTTCAATAAATTTATGCTTTTGTTTAATTGTCTTTTATTTTTGAGTGGAATTTGATGTAAAAAATGTAAGAGTAACTTATCATCTGAATGTCATGGATTTATGCACTACAGATTAACGAGATCATCAACATTACTAAACTGTGTTTGCTTTTGACAAAAAAGTTTTATGTATACTTTGGAAATGTATCGTAGTTTAAATTAAAATCCTGCATATAAAAAAAGTTTTATCTTCATACTTATCTAATAGCTTATTTTTAAACATTTTAGTATTCGTAAACAAACATTTAGTCCCTTGCTCTACTATTACAATAATTTATGAGATCTATTACCTATTACAAAAGAAAAACTTTTCATTTAATCTTTTATCCCAGAAAACGTAACAGAACAAAGAAGTACTAGAGAAACATATTTTGTTTCCAACAAATTACATAAATACATTCTGTTATTATTTTAATAAAATCTTATCTATTTAAGATTATAAAATCTTACCTTCTGCCTGGTTCAGAGGCGAAGCACCAACATAGGAAAATCATAATGATTTTAAAGTATTTCAAATTCTTCTGTTTCTGTACATTCTCCAGGGACATCACTAGTTTTAAATTCATAATCAACATGATGTTCTCTAAGAGTTAATCCTATTTGAGTGTCTTTACTGCTACCATTAGAAAAAACGAACATTGGATATTCATTGAACACTTTTGTTTTAGTAGGTGATATCATCTAAAAAAAATAAAATAAAAACATACCACTCAGCTTCATAGTATGAGATATTACCAGTTTTAATGTTTCAACGAGGTTTCTAAATTCTTCTTTTGTAGAACAATAAAATCCTAAACAACAAGATGGATCCATCTTAGTTATGTGCAACTTTCTGGGTGATCGACAATGAAAACTAGAGACTGGAAAATCTGTTGCCCAAACATCTACCATTTCTTGACAATAATGCGGATCTAAATGGATAAGTTTGTCATCTAAAAAACAAAAGGGACAAACAGTTAACAAACTTTATTCACCTATAACTTGTTTAATAATACTGTTAGTGGTGCAATCTTGATGAAACATTTTTAATAAGATTGAATAAAAGAGTATTTGAAAGTTTCAACTATTTATTTATTATCACTTTGACAATTGTTTCGACCTGGCGGTCATTTACGAAGATTAGTTACAAATACTGAAATTAAAAACAAGTTTCAACCCTTAAATACCTAGTAGTTGTTGACGTCATGGGAAAACGTAAATTATATCTACAAGTTTGACAATAATAAGGGTGTATTATTTGAGCAAAGTTCCATTTGGTTATTAACTAGTAATTAATTGTTATGTACCGCCTTTTTGATTTCTAAGTTTTCTAGTAACATTAAAATATGATTTTTATTTTCTGTATGCAGTACTTTTACATTGTTCACATAGATGTGACCTAGAGATCATGATTATTCTTAATACAATGTTCTGAGAAACCTGTCGTTTGTTTCCCATTTTTTATACAGTAAATGTGTTCCTTAACACGATTTTTTATAGCTCTAGCGCATTTACCGATATAAATAGCATCACAGTTTTTACATTGTAATTGGTATATACCACTTTTATCAGTTTAAGAAAAAGAAGAACCAGTATTGTTTTTATTAACTTCTTAATTAATAATAAACAAAATTCAGAGAAAACTGATAAAAGTGGTATATACCAATTACAATGTAAAAACTGTGATGCTAATGATGATGGTAATGCAACTTTCAAATACTCTTTTATTCAATCTTATAACTTTTTTGTTACCTTGATATCCAATAAAATACAACGCATGCTTAGGCCGTCCTCCAATTATCCCAATGCACTGCTCTAAAGTCAACAAACTTGTCAACTGAGAAGAAAAGAAAGTGTTAAATTTTTCAGTGCCAAGACGAACAGGAACTAGTAGTATTAATGATTTCCATTTGTTGTCAAGTGTTTGACATTCTTCTTCAATGTCTTTCATATATACTGTAATCATATAATGTAACAAAACTTAACAATTAATCAACTAGTTTTAAGATACCTGCACAATCTTGGGCCACATAAATGTTTAATTTATCAAATTCATAGTTGTCTTTTGATGCTAATTTCATTGCTTCTCTAGAAATCATAACACTTTATTATATAAAACGTGATAAAAATGCTAAAAATACCTTAGAAGGAAAGCAACACATCCTGGGCCATACCAGTCACCAGGTCGTTTACCAGAATTTTCCCCTAATTGTACCAAAGTATGTAAAGAAAACGGACTATTTTTTGAAGGCTTGTCACCAAACCACTTTATAATCTTTCTATGATTAATATTTTCTATAATACCTTGTCTTGTGTTGGGAATTTGGTCAGCAATCCACCTCCAGCCTACATTTAATTCTTGTACATTTACCTTATAATAAATCAGTTGAGAAAGTCTTACCCCTTCCTAAAAAATGGCAAATTAAAGCTTGAGCTAAAAGCATTTGTCCACTTCTTAACATGCAGCCCCATCCACAGTCACTGCTGTAGGTAGAGCCATTTAACACTGGAAACTCTCTACGATAAGTCAACCATAACCTACTGGTAAAATCACTTTTAAAGCCTTCAAAGTCATCTTCTTCATTATTTGATATCTAAAAGATATTAAAGATAAGTGTAAATTTCAATTCAATGTGTATATTAGCTTCTTATTTACATTACTATTGCTGTTATAAGCAGCAATGTCCATTCCTTCTTCAGTTGAATCTTGAGGCTCAACTTTTTTGTAACATCTCCCTAATAACCACACCGGAGATTCTTTAGAGAAATTTGTCTTTAATTTCATACCTACAAAGATGTTTTTACTAACTTGTTCGTTACAGAAATGCGTTTCTTTTACCATATTTCATGTTATTCCACATAGACAGTAAACGGGTTTTTACTTTTCCTTCTACATCGTCTTCTAATCTAGAATTATTTGGTGAGCCTGAAGGAGTGCTGGTTGTGCTGGAATTTATGCGAAAAAGAAAACCAGTTGATTTTTCCCGAAGTGGAATATGAGTGCTCATCCTCAATTAATCAAAGCATAATTAAATTCTACAGCTACGACTCACAAACGTATCCGTACTATTTTCCCGTATTAGGTCATTTCGTTATCATTAATTATTCATTTTCTGCATAATTTGCTTATTATTTTGTAATAACTGATAATACCCTTCCAAAATAGCCGTCCGTAAAAAACATTTTTTGGGTAATTTGGACAGAGAAATCACTAAAAGCTATTAAAAATAAACTAATAGTAACAATAATGTCATTCCTCTATAACATCTCTATGAATTGTAGCTTTTTATAAGTTTGAAGAAAAATATTGGTCCATGTCATGTTGTGGTGTGGTCTGTGTTCTCGCCATGTCTGCAATTTTTGATTGTCTGCCATTTATATCTAGTGGAAACTACTGGAAGCGCCTTACCTCCCAGAGGTAATACGCTCCCAGTACAAAGATGGTGGCAAATATGACGTCATTAGTTTCCAATAATAAAAGCCAAGTAACAACATTTCAGCACTTCGTCTTTTTTTCATCTTCTAATAAATATTATCGTGATACGATAAGCATTACCATTTACAAATTCAAAATTAATTTTCTGTTGTTTCGAATATTTGATTATAAATGGATTATCCAATCTCTATGCCTGTTCGTAAATGGTAGTCCATATAACATATTAAATTAAATACAATTTAAATACACATTTTCTATTGGTCTTTCGATGTTTGCGCGCGCATGTAATAGCAAGAAATGCCACAAGGATTTTACAACCAAACATACTTACAAATAACCTTCTCACCCACTCAGTTTTTGATTTTTACTGCTTTTAAGGCGAAAATGGTTGTTAAGGTCGGTAGATTGGAATATAGATATTAATCAGGTCATCAGGTGATACTTTTTGAGTGTTATTTCAGACAGATTTCTAGCTATACTCTGCGCGCGTAAGCATCAAAACACCAATAGAAAATGTGTACACGTTAACAGACACAATGTGAACCACTGCAACCAATCATACATGCTACTTAAACTTTTTTGTTTTTTGTTAACAATTTTTTAAAATAACTTTTTAATCAAAACGTTAATTCTAAACTAAAACTTTAATTAGGGATCTAGCGTTTTAAATTAGATATATGGGAATTAAATATTTTTTTACTAAGTATCTAAAAGAAGTGTCCGAATTGTACTAATAAACTATTTGCGCAAAGCGAACTATAAATAAAACTATACACTTAAGTTTAAATAAAAAGAATTTCTACAGCATACAGTTATTATTAGGCAGTTGATAAATATCAATACAAATCCTTCATTACAAAAACATATAGCTACCTAGGAGAACTTTTACGAGTTGATCAATTGTTAATAACTACCGTTATATCCACATATATTACATATATTTGTAGCCTATTCAACACATGACATAAAATCTGTAGGTCCTGGTAAGAATTGGAAAAAAGCGCTAAAATAATATTTACAAGACCAAGACCTTCAAATCATTAAGCAAGTGTAAGCTTAAATACTATGGTCGATTTGACCAACTCTCTCAGTCAAAATAATTTTCAAAATTCAATTCCTAGAAAAAGAAAAACAAAAAAAGAACAAAAATATTCGAACATTTTAGCTAAACAAGAATTGCGTATTATACATACATACTGCGATCAAATATATATATATATTTGAGTTAAATATGAAACAATAATAATAAAAATTAATAAATAGTAAACAGAATATATCACCTTTATAAGATTCAATTACACCAAATTACACTGATAGCATGGATCTACTTGATCCAAAAGTCAGACTAGAAAAGCCGTGACCAGCTTAATTTATCTCTCTTTGCTGCACATGATGTTACAATAAATTATTCAAAAGATTATTACAATTGAAATATTGATATTTTTATTAAGACACATTTTCTAACGAAAATGAAGCGTTTAACTAAGCAATATAATCCACAATATTTCAACAAAAATGGCAATTACCGTTACATTATAAAATATTAAACGTTATAATTGCTAAATAGCTACAAATACTTGGTATCACTGGTAATAGTGCAAAATACGTATTGTATTTTTTTTTCTAAATTGTACTGATTTATGGATTTTTTCTATAATTTGAAATTTGTGTTAAACCCTATTACCTTTTAATTAATGTAATTGCGAATAAAAGCAAATCGTTAAGTTTGTTAATGAGCATCACATACAAATTAAAGCTATTTTAAATATACTTTGTCAGATATAAACTTAAGAAAAAAAAACTAATTACCTAATTGAGTATTAGTTAAAGCACTTTTGAGTAACAGAAAAATTACAGATTGTGGATTACACGTCAACTGAAAGTGACCAAAAAACAGCATTTATTGTTACTATAAAAAAGACATGCTCCATCTGTAACTAATATGTAAATAAGTTTTTCTTTGAATTCGAAATACATTTTCTGCCAAGGGAACACAACATCAAAGTATCAACGTTTTATTAATTTACACACAACATTGATATGGGTAGTAATCCTATATCATTTTTTAATAGCATTGTACCTTTCAGTCAGTCATCAATAAAAAATGGTAAAATAACTTTTACCAAAATCAAAAGTCTGGAGTTTACTTAAGAGCATTTTCCTTATATAAATTTGCTCACAATTTATTATCAACAATTTCCCCTTCCTTTTTAACGTTTCAATTACTCAAGAAGCATTTATCCTACTATTGTAAAAATACCAATCACCACAACTGATGACATCAGCCACTTGTACGAAAATACAAAATCTGTCAACGTGTTTCCAAAATGTCTACCTTTATACGAGTGAACGTGACATCAGGAAGGCCCCCCATTATAAGTTTTACTTATTGTTGGAATGTTTAAATTTGTGCGTAACAGCTCCCTGAAAAACTATTATACCATTACGAACGCTTCTTTGCCACAAAATAGAAATGGATACTGGTCGATCATCGTTTGGACGATGTCTTCAAGATATGGACGCATCTGTTCAAATCTGCCCATATCGCTGAACTCAATCGGAAGCAATGTTGGCCACCAACATATTGCCAAATTTTTGCTGTCCATGTTATTCAATTTCGAATTTTCTGCCACTCTAGTAACAAACAAATCATCAACGAATCTCCGAATATATCACAAAATTCTTCCAACAAAGACTATCAAGTCATATAATAAATATAAAAAATATTTTACCTTACGAAATGTTGAAAGATGAATTTCAAAACGGCAAAATTAACAGCCGGAAGTTTATCTAGCATACTTCGTAATGCAAGAAGTCGGCAACTACGGTCAGCTTTAACTTCCATGTTACCTGTAGTTGTGGCCATTGGTTTAATTCTTGTACCTAAAAAAAATGTTGTTTGCAAATTACTTATAAAATATTTTGTTCTATAAAATACCTGCAATCTCTTCTAGTTCAGTCATGACGTCCTCTTCAAATAACGGAGGCAAACGTTTCGATACAAAATCTTTTAAAGCTGTAGCTACAGTATTAACAGGTATATCTAATTCATGAATTTTAATATTTGGATCTAAAAAAATTAATAAAGTAAATAAACAAATAATAGAAGTTTTATTTTTTTACCTTCTTCAAATTTTTGAAATAGCAAGTCAACATGTGCCCTATTGCCAGGTACTCTATATATTCCTTCAGAATCTAAACCTTCTTCTTCTATAAACTTGACACACTTTTCGATGAAAAGAGGAATATAATTGGTATCAGACTAAAAACCGGTTTTATGAATAAAAATATTATTAAGCCAATAATTAACATCTATAAATACCTGAACAAAGTCACTAAGTTTTGGTATTCCTCCAGTTGAGGCCGACTTCTGCTTCAATTTCTGTTGCTTCTTCTTATCTCTTTCTTTCTCCTTATCAGCTATCTTACGTAGCTTTTCCTCCTTCAATTTACGTTTCTCCAATTTCGATTCGTCTTTTGCTTTCTGTTTCTCCCTCTTTCTCAATATCTTTTCTCTTTCAATGTCCTTATAATGTTTGGGAAGAACGCCAAACTACAATCAAATAAATATGAAATTTACAAAACAAAAAAATTCAATTAAGTTAAATTACCATTTGCGAATTGTCATGCGGTGAAGAAACATCTATACTAGATTCGTCGTCATGTATATTTACATACGAGTTTGGTTTAACCAGAAACAAGTCTGGCGAATTGAGATTCAAACTATGAGTATTATGTAGCTCAGGTGGAACTGGTACTACTACCGGCACAGGCACGCGCTTCTTCAAGCTGAAGGAACGCTTTTGCGAAAACCTGTGAAGGGGTTCAGTCTGTGATGGAAACTGTTCGACATCACTCACTTCTGAAGATTCCGAATTGGAATCACTACCAACTAAAAATAGTTGTTACAAGTAAAATACTGTAACTAAAATCGTAATTAAAAACATATGTATAATTACCATTGGCTTTGTCTGCCTCTACATCGTTATTAGGTGCAGTGTGCACAGGAACTAGTGAATAATTGCCACCTAATTGTGGTACCCTCGGTGGTTGTACAGGAATAACAGTTCTTTTTCTTCGCGTTCTCTTATGAGTTCCTGGTTTACGATTTACTTTAGAATAGACCTCGCTAGCTCTTTGCCTGCGTTCTAAACTACTCCATTCGCTATCAGTATCAGAATAGGCTGGAAGAACTTTACTAAAATGCTTGCCTTCATTTTCGATTTCTATCTTACATGGCTGACCCTTCTCGCGTCTCTGTCTTAATTTGGCCTTGCCACTAATAGCATCCTGTACTAATGTGTACATGTATTCAGTATCTCTTGCATAAGGATGAACCATATCTTTAACTTGCGCATATTCTGAACCTAAATCAACTACTTCAGGAGTAGCCAAAGGGGCAGTGCCGTATTTTGAACTTCGGTTGTCATTGCCGCAAATATTCATTCTAGCTATAGTTTCTGTCACGACCGAGAAATTTTTCAAGTTCAGCTTACCCGGTTGCTGAAATCAAAAATAAATTTTATTGATCTTACTAAATGTTTTTTAATTATTTAAGATTTTTCCCTCTTACCTTTAATGTTTGTGATACACCTTTAGGGCGTTGTTTATTGGTTGAAATATGCCTGCGGCCAGTAGTAAATGCATGTTGATTATAATTATTCCAACTTGTGGCCACTGGAATATGATGATCAGCCTCTCCATCTAATAGAAAAATCATAATCTTTTTATGTTTACCGTCTATTTACAAATAAAGTATAAGATCTAAAGAGATACAGTACAAAAAAATCGATAAAAATAACATACACATAAAAAAATAAAGGTAAAAAAATATGCGAAACAATTATTCTGTTCTAAATTGTAGTTGTGTAATTTTTTAAGTGGACAACACATACTACAGCACAACAAAAATTCACCTGAATCATTTGTTGCAAGTGATTCTCTCGATCCACTGATATCAGCTTGGTTTGGATTGAAAAAAATACAATTAAGCAAAATTATATTAAACTATTATAGTAACAACTTACAGGTTATTTCATCTAAGCTGGTTTGTGAAGCTGATAAAACAGCTTTTTTTGAAGCCCTAGGCTGTGGTAGATCAGGAGGAGCAGGTTCCGGTGGAGTTGTGGGAGGTGGATATACTTGAAAACCTATAAATTCGACAAATTTATATACAATCATATATTTCAAATTGTTTGCGTGTTACCGTGATGGAAATGACGCTTTTTAGAAGATATTATGTCGCCATTTTCACTGCCGTACATGTAAATTTGTGAATATTTATCACTGTGATCACTTAAACTTAAACGTTCGTCGGGGCCGTTCACTTCATAATTTTCACTACCACTCCTGTAAAAACAATTTCTTGCTGTAAACAGAAAGGAATGTAAAGAAAAAAAATCAAACACTTACCCATCGTTTAATTTTAGATGATAACTCTCTCTTCTAGGAGGTGGAAGAGGATGGTGCCTTTGTGATCTTGAATGCTCCAATGTACCTTCGCCACTATCTTCCATGGTTGAAGGTTCTTCCATGTGGAATGCTTGTTCAATTTCAGGTTTTTTGTCCCACACTTCTTTAAAAAACGGCGTAAAGAAAGCGGCTAATTAAAAAATAACAAAATTACGAATTTTATCGACGGGATATCTTTTTAAAAAGAGTTACTTTTTTGTTGTGAAGAAGAATTTGTTGTCATGAAATGTGCGTGAAGCTGGTCTGCAGTTGCATTGCCTTCAGTAATTAAATGATGACTTAAATCATTGCTGAAGAACGCATTAGCTCCACCTTCGTCGGTCACTGCAATTATTTGTATCGGAAGATTCGGAATGTTCATAGAAAAAGCACTACAAAATAAAACATATACGTGACTCTTTTCGAATAATATTATTATTAAATAGAAATATACTTTAGAGTAGCCAAAGATGCTTTTCTTTTGGTTGAATAGACTAAAATAAATCCATGAACTAGTTCATCACGGAACGCATTTGCTCCATGAAACGAAGAAATAATAACTTCCACTTTTCTTTTAGAATCTCCAAGAAACGTTTCTAAAATTATGCTGCGCTCCGCAGAAAGAAAACAACATTGATGTTGTAGTAAAGGTGCTAAAATGTTCTCTACAGAATATGGATCACCGCAAAACATACACATTATAATCCTGAAAAAAAAAATACTGATTATTGAGTTCCTACATCAACAAACTATTACATACACACAAAAAATTATTCCATGTTTTGTAAAGGGATTAAATGTTACCTGATATCTGGTTCTACACAATCAATCACTGATTGATATATATTAAAAAAACCAGCTCGATGATGTATGCTTTGAATTAACTGGTGTAAAGCTTCATTGACCAGCTGATCTTCCGTGATTTGATCAATGTTAACATCCATATAGGGACACTGCAGACTAAATAAATATAAATAAATGAAACTATAGCAAAACACACTGTTAAAACTAATAAATAATTATAATTCTAGAATTGAAAGTGACCCTTTAAATTTAATAAATAATAAATCTACTGTTTTAGTTGTAATTGAAAAAGCAATTAATATTAAAATTAAAAAGTAATTTCGTTTTGACTTAACAATTTAAAATACCTATCGGCAAGATTCTGTCCTTCTTCACGCAACTTGAGAACTTCTTTTTCGTCCATATAAGAATCATGCATAAACAGCAGTACAATTGGTAATCCTTGAAATGGTAATTTGTCTTCTTGTTCAAGATTTGATAATAAAGTTTTTTCTAAACTTTCTCTTATATACTCAAACGATTCTGGATGTGAATAAACACAAAATGCGCCGTGAGGCACGAAATCTGAAGTCCTAAACGAATTATGAGGTAAACTCACATCCCCAGTTATTATTCTATAATCCATACTATAAAATTGGCAATCTATTTCGTACTCATCATCATCACATTGTGTCTAAAAGTTTAATAAAATTTTACTTTATTACCGAAAAGAAAACAAATTCTTATTAGTCCATACTCTAATTTTCGATGCTAATTCTTCGGCTAAATTGTTAATTCCAAGTATAACGAGGTTCAACTGATTATTGTCGGAACTCAGAAGCCACTGTGTACTGCGGTTCCAAGAAGAAGGTCTAAAATATTTATAAAATCAACTTTCAAGTTTCTTTAACGTCGTATCAAGAGACCTGTGTGCTTTAGTGGCCAAAATTCGTTCAATAAGCGCATCCATACAATTTGGAAATGCAGGACAATGTTCTCTAATTGGACAATGAATGAAACCTAAATGTTGAAACAGCATCAACTTTCTGTCCTGATCTAATCGGTCTAAAAGTTTATATCTAAAAAGAAACCAAGTTATTATAATTGTTTTACTTTACAATATGTTTTTTTACCTAAAGTCATCTTGTAAAACATCGGTTATTTCTTTTATGTCCTCTTGGGTAATAGTACCAGACGGAGCTAAGCTTTTAAAGTGGTAAAACAAATCAGCATGTTCCAATAATAATTCCTACAATTCATAGAAATAAAAATAAAACCTTAACAGACAAATATAATTAAATAAATACTTGGAAATTATGTTTAGTTGTTTCTATTAGTTCTCGTTGATGATTATCGTAGATTTGTTGAACTTCATGTTCTGATAAAGCTTCAAAGCATTCTCGCCCCATAAAGAGTACCCGTACTTCAGACAAATGCTTGCCTGGTGTGACATACCCTGTATCTTCCAAAAGTTGTTTAAATTGTTTTTTCCACCTATACAAGTATACAAAAACTGTACATCTCAGAATACAAGTAACACACCAAAAGCAAACACCTAATTTGTGGCAGTTTCTGCACTTTTTTAATAATATTTAACTAATAATACTTGAAATGTAGCAATTCTTAAGCATGCATTTTTATAATAAAGCTACTTACCTTTTAGGCATCCTGAATAAGGTAGTTAAAAAAGAAACAAAATAAAAATTAGAAAACAAAGCTTATCAACAAAATTTAAAGAAAATGGTGCTTGAACCAAGACAACCCAAAATTAATATTTAATTTATTTTAACTTACTCCAAACGTTTCTGTTCTTGTTGGAGAACATTCACATGGTTTTTATAAACTGTTTCTGCATCACTTGTATCCAAAACATCATAAGGAATCCTTGCGTCCTCATTATCAGAATTAAGTTCGCATTCAGTCCAAGAAACATCTTCTGGGCATTCATAAAAATACTGGGAGAAATCAGGGTGAGACTTTAAATACTGCTGGATTGACGGCCAATCACTAAACCAATTAATAAGTGTTAATAATTTTCTAATTTAAAAAATTGTTCATTTAAAGAAATTACCTTTCTGTTAATGTATTAATATTTGGTACCAATTCATGTAAGATATCTGGAAGCATTTCCATATAACGGGCAATTTTTTTGGCTAATTGTTCTTCTTTAAGTTTTTTTATATGCCTCCTAAACAATCTTTGTGTGCCATCAAGTCCTAAGCAAATTAAAATTAAAAATTTGTTTGCCGTATCTTATCGAATGATATTAGACATACCAAAAAGTTGCACAAAATAGATCCATTCCTTATGGTTATTCAATTTTTTAACAGTTTGAGACCAGAGCGCCCTACAGTCGGTTACGTGTATTCTAATTAAACGTAAAAATGCTTCGCTAGCCGCATCTAAAAGTTCCTTTCTAGCCCGGGCGGCTTCATTGTAAGGGATTATTTTTGAACGCACTTTGCTCCTATCTATAACCTGAGCCAGGTAGATAAAAGCCAGATCAACGTTTATATTTTCATGAGAGGATGTTTCAACTAAAGGGATCTGACCCTTGTACTCCTTTCTTTGGACCAGTTTTTCAACTTCTTTAATATACTGCTCATTTGAATCATCATTTTTAGTAGTAACAATAACTATAGGTTTTTTGGTTTTAATAAGGCTGTTTAGAATGGCAGCAACAATCTCTATTTGCTTTTCTATTGATCGACTTGGCACAACACTAACATCAAAGACACAAATAAAACCATCAATATTTAACTTTCCATCAGGTAAAACTTTCTGCTCATACTCTTTTTCAATTCCTAATTGATTTTTACAAATATACATAAGTTTTTCAGCTGATTGAATTTTAGTTGCTGCACATCTTTTTACATAAGGTTCCATTTTGCCTCCTATAAAGTGAATATGCTCAATTCACTTACTAATTTTACTTTGAAATGCTGAGTTAAAATTTTTACTGTTTTTTTTTAAATATTACTGCACGTTTTAGTATTATTAGTTGTAAGAAAAAGTTGTTAATATCTGGTTATTGAATAAATTAAATTTTGCGTAACTGTAAATTTATATAAATGAACTAAAAAGAAACTCACTTAAAAACAGCGAACACGTGTTTCGCCCACTTCTGATGTCGACATATGAACGCGAGACTGTAACTGCGAACACGTTTTTCGACCAATTCTATTGTAGACATTATCAACACGAAATTACGTTAATAATGCTACAAGAGATGTAGGCGAGACATGTGTCCGCAATTATCAATAAATAACAATGATTAGGATGAGTCTCTTTCTAGTTTTTATAAATTTGAATAATTATCCTAGACTAATCAGTTAATTTTTAATAACATGCTTGAAATCAAACCTTTAAATGGTTGGAAAGATGCATCATCAATGAACTCAGTTTGCTCGATCACATTAAATTGATAATCTACTCCTTCGTCTGAAGTTTTTATAACTTCACCCCAATATAAGAAGTGGTCATTATTGACAACCCGCCCACTGAAATCCGTCTATAGGGAAAAAAAAAACGAACCCTCAACACATTAAAATTCTACATCATGCTTGTAAACTTACTTGACTTAATACTGAAATGTGATCAACATTATAATCATCTGCTAAGTGCCTCATAAAACGATTACACAGGCATGACTTCCCAACTCCTGCATGACCTTTATCTTTTTCCATACCAGACAAGCCAACTACAGATATGTTTACTGCACGCACAGTGTCTGCTTTACGTGCCATTTTAAATTTTTGTTTCACTGTACTTTATGTAATGTCACTACGATATATCATGATGTTACAAATCTAACAATAAAATACAATTATTAGAAAGACAAATTATAAAATGAAGCTGAAAGCAGTACTTTAACCATAACGGCAGTGATGACAAAAGAGAAGAACTACCTACTAGATTGATTTTTTAAACATAAACATATTAGTAATCTAGCATATTAATTAATTGACATGTTACAGGGTACAATAAAGAATAAGTATAAGAATAAGTCATCAGATATTGAGTACTGTACCTTAACATCATTCATTAATAAATAGACTACCCATTCATAATGCATACTCTAATGATCTTAAAGAGCATCTTAATACCATAAATTTCGTTATTCTTTTTGGGTTCCCATAAGGCTAAAAATGTTCAACTCTTCAACTACAAAACTGCAACAACAGAATCTAGTTCGGATTTTTTTTTGTTTTTAACCAGAATCTTAGAAAATTTATGCACTGTCAAACTGTTCCGTTTAACCCACGTTTATCCATCGCTTAGCCTACC
Source organism: Agrilus cyanescens (assembly GCA_947389935.1). Lineage (NCBI taxonomy): Eukaryota > Metazoa > Arthropoda > Insecta > Coleoptera > Buprestidae > Agrilus > Agrilus cyanescens. Next base: position 6,700,996 of record OX376704.1, read on the forward strand.
ACCACCCACCACCTCTACACAGACGCCATTAAATCATCGACATAAACATAATGCAAGAATGAGAAGATAGGCATCAAAAGAATTACCGAAATAAATAGGTACATATTTGTTAATAAAATACTGTAAAAAACGAGTAGTTCTTTTTTATTCCTCATTGTACAATTAATTTACCAATTTGTTTTTAAATGTGAAATTCAAGTATTGATTTTCACCAGTGATACCGTGGGGAAAAACGTTGAAATACATTCAAAATTTGTAGCGCAATAAAATAAAAAATTATGAAAGAAAAGAAAAAAATTTGACTTAAGTTATATTTTCTGGGTTTAGCTCCTCTGATATATTTTTACTGTTTTTAAAAACTACTACACATTTAGTTTATATACATGAAATCGAAATTACAAAAAGACGCAACCGAATGCAATTAATATTTTCCCCGTTTATAAAAAACACGCGTTGTTGAAGTTTAATTATCATTTTATTCTATTTTAATAATTATTTGTTTATGTTTTTATTTTCCGAATTGTATGAATCTCAAACTGTTTTTTCCCGCTTTGATGTTTATTTTAAGTACATAAATGTGAATTAAATTCAAGAACCATCTACAAATTACCTCAACTACTAAATGTTTCTTCATATTTCATTGTCAATAGATATTTATTTTATGTATTCAAGGATAAATTACAAAGAAACCCACAGACACGTGTTTCGCCCATTGTAGTGTGGCATTTATAATATGAGTGTATCATATTTAAGTGGGCGAAACATCAACGAAACATGTGTCTGGATTTTTGAGTTTAAATGATAAGGTTTGTTCTAGTGAGGTGCTTTTTAATTGACCAATCACATCACAGGAATATTACCATAGATAGTTTAATAGTATCCATAAACCATCACAAGCAGATTGAGAAGTGAAAAATATAACTAATGAAAGAGTGCCATCTACATTTATATTATTGTGGTGCTATTTTACATGTATGCAGTTTATTTGTATATTTATTTATCAATTTTACCTTTATTTGTAAGTCAACGTCTCCGGTTTTTTTTTATCTCGTATTTGACTGCATTATTCAATTAACGATGCTGTTTCTTTTTTACAGGACTTTATTTGACAGCAGCTATCAGAGCCCTCTGTTTGATGTAAGTAAATTTTTAGATGTCTATGGGATCTAAAAGATGAAGAAACAAAACAAAAAATAATAAGGTAGCGACCTCTCTTATCTATTGCAATGACATACGATTTTTAAGGTTAAACTTCGGTGTTCGAAGTAAAAATTTAATTTGTCTATGAATTTAATGCTTTCCTCAATATTGTTTAAATTTTAAGTTATGTGGCTGTAATAGTTTAAAATATGTGCTGTAATATTTTCTTATTATTGAAAAAAGTAAAGTAATCGTTTAAAAGTTGAATGCAACGCACGTTATATCAATATCAATAATATCCAGTGAAGCCGTTACTGTATTTGTGAAAATAAATCGACATAACAATACTGGGAAAATACATTTTCATTTTTAAAGTAAAAAATGGGTGGCTGTCGGTGTAGTTTTAGAAAGTGTAAAAGTGCTACTAAAAATTGTGACAGTATACATTTTTTCCATTATCCTGTGAAAAATCGGTCCAGATGTAAACAGTGGATCGAAAATGCACAACGACCAGAATTCTTCAACTTACCTGAGGATCAGCTTCGTAATAAAGTTGTATGTGAATTGCACTTTGAACAAAAATGTTTTAGCAATCCTACCAGGAAAAGACTATTACATGATGCAGTGCCTACATTAGATGTGGGATGCGAAGAGGATAGAAGAAATAATGAAGAATATAATGATAACTGTATCTATAATAATGTGCAAGTACTACCGGCTAATGCTGATGGTACAATTTTCACTGTGGATACAGAAGGAATGCAGCAACTGTGTGAGTCCGATGAAATTGATACTTATGTATATAGAAATGGAGTGCTTACACCAGTTCTTAAAAGCGAAACCAGATTTTATTGTGACAATGAAACTATTGTTTATGCTGTACCTGAGGATGTGGTACAGAACTATGAAAACAGTAATAGTGTTATACAGAATTTACCACATGAAACCAGTAATGATGCAACATCTGAAAATATAAATAGTCACATGGTCCAAGAATATTCCCAGCTTCAAGATGTTTTCGATATGAACCAAACTCAACATTTTGCACCTCTGGTAAAACACGAGAATGCTACTGATCCGAATAAACTTCAAGAAGAAAATGTTATTTGCACTGAAATTGAAATAAATTCAAATGAGGAAAATTCTAATTCGTGCTGTAACTTTCCTGCACTTCAGCAAACTGCAGAAAATACTTGCCCAAAACAAAATACATTAAAAAGAAAGCGACAAATACATAAGAGAATAGTACAAAAGCTAAATCATCACAGTCAAGAAATTAATAATATTAAACATCTACTAAAATCCAATCCAACTTTTCTGCCAAAAAAACAACTGTTAAATGCTGTCCTAAAAGTTTTAAAGCAATCTATCCCCAGCACATTATATGAAATTATTTTAAAAACATTGAAGAAAAAATCGTGTACGTCATTTGAAAATAATGACTTTTTCAAGAAATTATATTTAACATCACCGAGAGCATACCAGTTGATTCAAGAAGAAAACTGGTGTGTTCCTAAAGATTTTAACAAAGATGATATTTTAACTCAACAAAATAACAAAAGCACACAAACAGTTAATCAAAATTGCAATGTACAAAGCAGTCAAACTTGTAACTTGGAAATACAAAGTGTTAAAAGTGTTCAAACTTTAGATGCAAAGGAATATTTAATTGAAAACTTTTTAGAAAATACCGAATTGACTACACAAAATTCCACTAATTTATGTACTGTTGGTACCCAATATTTTTCTGAAATGGTAGAACAGAATACAATAGGCATTCAGTCACTTTTGGATCAAGATTTAATAACACAAAGCACAATTGGTATTCAATGCTCTTTTAATGGTACTGTAAGTGAACCGAACAATTTTCCTGAAAATGTGCAAAACCCCACGGTTGGCGATCTCTTAGATAATGAAATTAAACAGAGTATGGATGTAGAAGAAGTCAATATAAATGATGGAAAATTATCGAGTCAACAAGAAGTACTAATGACTGAAGTCGAAATATGTGAAGATTTGTAAACACTATGCTTTTTTTAGATCTGTGGTAAAAGAATAAATTAACTAAAAAGAGACAAGAGACTCACCTTAATTGCCACTAGCATTTAAAAGCTGGGGACATATGTTTCGCTCACTTCTATTGTGGAAAGTATCAACGCGAGACTTGGGCGAAACATGTATTTGGTTAATTTAGTTAATTGACTTTTTTGTTCACATCTACATAAACACTATACCTTTAAATATACTTACTTAAGTGACTATTTTTCTGGTTTTGAAATTTCATTAGTTTTCATATTTCAAAATATTAATTTTTAAACTAGTTATATTTACAACTTCTACTACTTCTTAAGGTCAGTACAATATACAATAAACTTTTCATTTGAGTCTAGTAATAGAATCTTTAAATAGTTTGTGATTTATCATTACATAGTAATAAGTTAAATTAATGGCATTTTATTTCTATATTTAAGTAAACGAGTATCATTAGGCATTATTTATTTATATGTATACCCATATAAATATGTACAATAATTAGCACTTAGTATTTTTAATTCTTTTTTGTGATGTGTAAGATTTTAGAATTTTTTATTTTGTCCGTGTAACAGTTAGTTGACAATAGTTTGTAAGCATTTCTGTCGAAAAATAAACGCAAATAAACTATAATTTTTTTTGGGATTGTACCAATATTTCGCTCATCAGTTTCTCTACTTACGGATTACATTTGTGTTGTATAAATTGCTGCAACAGATCATGCATCACTTAGAGCTTTATTAAAAAAATTTAAATAACATGTTTTAATCAAAGCATTAATTTTATTAAATTCTGGCCAATAATTAAGAACGATATCTCAATAATTAATTTTGGTAGAGTATTAAGGAAGATACTACCTGTTAAAAAAAAAATAAAAACGAAGATTTAATATGCTCAAAAAGTAGTTTATATGCCTATTTTTTTATGCCAATGTCTATATGTTCTATAAAAATTCAAATTGGACGAAACCTAATATCCACTTAGATTAATATATTAATCAACAAAACGTTGGTATCTATTATTGCTGTTTTTAATTGATATAGATTAGTAATGTGAATAGTCGCATTCGCATTGACCATTGACGAATATTCCGCAAAATTAATGTACATAAATTGATTGAGCAGTATTATATTGTACTATAAAGTAATAAATAATTCGGATATTCGTATGCTTTTTGAATGATACGATAAGATGAAATAAATTTTAAAACATATCTGATAAGTGAAATGAGTTATTATTACATATTCATCTCAAATATGTAGAATTATAAAGCAAAATATATATTTAGTGGTAGAAAAAAAGAAAAAATAAAATAAATGAAAGTGGTATAGTAATACTAATTAGTTGCCCGTATTGTTTTGCGTCAGTATTGGCACTGAAAGTGTTGGTGTCGCGCAGACGTAAACAGATGTAACTCGCCCATTGAAACTGCTCACCTTGGCCGGGACGACAACGAAGTGTATGTCAAAAATAGTTTAAAGTGTGTTTATAAATTTATTATTTAACATGTTAAAATATTAGATAGTTATTTAGAAATAATGTTTGTTGTGTTAAACAACAACATAATTAAAAGTTTATTTTTAGTTACTTATTTGGTATGCGTTCCTTTAGCAACATTTGGATTTACAAAGAAAGGTGAGTTTTATTCAATTTATAACTATTTAGATGCTATTTTTTGAGTAATTATTCCAAATTGTAAATGAAACCGACTATTTTTAGTGTGAAAGTTAAATATTTTAACTATACCCCTCTCGAAGGGATCATAAGGTTTTGTGTTTGTGTTAATAAATCATAGGAAAAATAATTATAAAAATAAAATCGTATGATCATTCGGTACCACGTAAAAAGCATGTAAAATCACCTGATTCTTGGCCTTAGCGATGTTTACGTACCTAAAATAAAGTGGTTAATTTTATGCAATAACATAAATAGCCAATATTTTTTTTTATTACCTTTTTTAATTTTTTTATTGTTTGTTAATAAAAGACAATTAGTGCAAATATTGAATTTTTTAAAATAAAGAACTGACTACCATTGTAACATGAGTGTTTACCGGCATCTCAAATAACATATTTGTTTTCATTGGTTTCGTATTTAACATTTAAAATAGCAAAGTAGGTAGGCACCTACTAATTATTTTATAACTAATTTTTAAATTTGTTATAAATTAATGTAATTGAATTGTTCGTATTTTGGGCATCTTATTTCAAAACAAAAAGTGAGTACAATAAAATACGGACTAGGTAGGTAGGTACTTTTCAAATTAGGTACCTATTTTTCAAATTGATATGTTACCAATTAAATATAAACGTTAAATTGAAGCCACACCTAAAAAAAGTTAATAGTTTTATTAGTCTCAATCTCAAAAGAAAAATAAATTATGAAAAAAAATGAATTCACTTTATATTAAGATCATTTTTAAAATCTTTATTTTTAAATAAGAAGTTGGAGGGCATTCATAAAGGAAAATTTAAATTGCTAATAACCTGAGATTGCCGGAAATACTGCATATTTTACTTTCCGAAATAAAAAAACGGATAACAGCTCGAAAAATTTTACAAAATATAAATTAATAAAACATAAAACATCAAACAAAATTTTGAGCATACCTAAATAAGTTCCTTTTTAGTTAAGTTTTCGTATTAATCTCTACCTTTGAACTGTAAAATTAATTAAGTACTTATTTAATATTAGTTTAATCCATTTTTGGGGAGGGCACAACGTTCGAAAGGAAACTTGAAAGGCATAAGCAAGCACTAAAAAGAGACTTACCCTAATTACCACGAACACTCAAAAAACTTCGGACACGTGTTTCGCCCACTTCTATTATGTGCATTATCAACGAGAGACTCAATTGAGCGAAACAGGTCCGTAGTTTTTTGGGATTGGTGGTAATTTGGATGAGTTTCTTTTATTAATTCACTACAGCTTTTAGTTATATAGGTATATTTTTATTTCAGAAACTTCTGCTTGTACCATTAGACAGTTTCAGTGCCACAATAAAAGGTGTGTACCCCTTTCGTGGACTTGTGACGATGATAACGATTGCGAGGACAACAGTGATGAAGACCCAGTAGAATGTTCTAGTAAGTAAATTTTAATAAACCAGTAGCATATGTCCTAAAATTGAAATTTTTCGAATGGAGTTATGCGGTTTATAATTTTAAAGGGGACAACTGTATGTTGTGTTTGCGTGTGCTTTATATAGGTACCTATGTATGTATATGTAGTGTTACCTGTTCTTAAGGTGACTGATGCAATGTAATGATAGATGATATGTACCTACCATGTACATACCTACCAAATGTAAGATTTGATGATGCAATGTAAATAAAATAGTTGAGATAGGTAAGGGACAAAATTATTTCACGTTTGTTGCAGTTGATTGTTATTAAATACTATACCACAAATTAGTTGAAGGTAATTAGCATATAAACTAAAGAAAAATTGATACCTGCTATATAATGCAAATAATATGTGCATTTTTTTAAATAATTTACTGAAAACTGAGTATATAAAACATATCTTTAATTCCATAAAAGTGATCTATTTATAAAACAAAAAAAAATATATATTCAATGAAACATAAATATAAATAGAGTATAAATATAAATGGTTACGAATACTAAAAATAAAAAGATTAAAAAATTTCTTTCACTTTGGCCACTACTATTACATGCTGTTTTCTGATATTTTAAAAATTTTTGAAAACAAAATTTAAATTATTATTTTGTTGTAAAATTAAATGTTAGTATAGCTATATAGTTAGCTATATAAAAAAAATATTTATCGAAAGGAATCGCCAAGTTATCAGCAATAAATATCGGAAGAACTTGAAAATTAAACATATTTTAATATTGTATGATAAGGTTTTTATAAATACATATGTAATATATTCGAAAAACTTTACATGTTGAATCAATACTCAAGGATGAAAAAATTAAAGCTCTAATTTTTTTGATTACAAGCAAATTTTTGTGGCCATAAAAATCTAAAAATAAACAAAATATGTTTTCGTTTTATACAAAAAAAAAATAAATAATTTTTTTACAACTGAGGAAGTAAATGCTTGGCAAAACAATTGTTTAAATTATTAGTGGGTGGTGAATTCCAACTTATAAAGCAGTGGCGTCATTTCTTAGTTAAAAATTGAATACAAAAGTTAATATTAGAACATCTAATTGGCGTTTTTTTTTTTATATTGTGATTTTTGCATACTTTCATGAATTAATTAAAAAGTATATACAGGGTTTTTCACGTAACCCGCTCGTTAAAAGTTTTTAAACTTATAAATACCGGTACAGTTTTGAAAATGTGGCAAATAACCTAATAAATGATGCTCTATCTAATTAAAATATTTGCAGTCGTCTGTCACTTCCGGTTATAACGGAAATTGACACCAACTTTGTTATTTTAAATTGAATGGTATATTTTGTATTCCGAATTCGAATAAAACGTAAAATTTTAAGGTAAGTTTGATAACCAATTTATACACCTGCGATGAGCGGTTTCTGAGATAATTTATATAAAAAAAATCGCAACCGCAACACAAATTATAAAAAAACATAACCTCCATAAAATATGACAGTGTTGAAATTTTTACTAGTGTTAGCTTAATCTTAGGGCTAACGCCTTGACAAATTTGAACTTAATAATTTATACAGAGCGTTCAAAAAAAATTGTAAAGTTTAGAAACTTCAATTATGAGCAATTTCGTTTTTTCAAATGGCACCTACCATGTTTTATTTTTTCAATCGATTCCTTTTTTCGTCCTCTTTCGATCCATATGGATCTTCTTATTGTTTTACTTGAAAATTTTTGAATAATTTGGGTTGCAGTAGCGATTTTTTATATACAGGGTGTCCCCTCTCAATTGGAAAAAACTTCTAGGGCATATTGAGGAACCATAGACAAGCAGTTTGAGATATTAGACTGATGTCCGAAAGTGCATGGTTTTCAAAATACAGGGTGTCAAAGGTTTTTTCAAAAAACTTTTTTTTTATCAATATCTCAAAGGCACGTTGACCGATTTTCTTGAAATACGCTGGTGATGTAAGCTTTAATAAGACGCTCAGTTAGCACTAATTAAATGGTAATTATTACTTCCAATGGCGCCCCGGGTGACAGTGTCACGAATAAAAATGACAAAAAAATGTACGCCACTGACTTTTTTTGAAAATTTTAACTGAGCTTTCTAAAAAATATAAAATTTTCAAAAAAAGTCAGTGGCGTACATTTTTTGGTCATTTTTATTCGTGACACTGTCCCCCGGGGCGCCACTGGAAGTAATAATTACCATTTAATTAGTGCTAACTGAACGTCTTATTAAAGCTTACATCACCAGCGAATTTCAAGAAAATCGATCAACGTGCCTTTGAGATATTGATAAAAAAAAAGTTTTTTGAAAAAAACTTTGACACCCTGTATTTTGAAAACCATGCACTTCCGGACATCAGTCTAATATCTCAAACTGCTTGTCTATGGTTCCTCAATATGCCCTAGAAGTTTTTTTCCAATTGAGAGGGGACACCCTGTATAAATTAAATTATCTCAGAAACCGCTCATCGTAGGTGTACAAGTTGGTTATCAAACTTACCTTAAAAGTTGCTGTCGCCGACTGCAAATACATATATTAATTAGATAGAGCTTCAGTTATTAGGTTATTTGCCACATTTTCAAAATTCTACCGGTATTATAAGTTTAAAAACTTATTAAAGAACGGGTTACGTGAAAAACCCTGTATACACATATCAATAGAGAATAATCTAAATTTCTTCAGAATGACGATCATGTTTCCGGTAGAGAAGAAAATTTGTTAAAGAATTGCTGTAAATATAGCTTTCACTTTAATTGTAGCTCATTCTGAAAAAGATTTTTTCAATTATATTAATAATTGCATAATAAAATTTGATAGTCAGATGTATAAAATTTTGGAATTGTTATAAATCGATTATTTCGGTAAGAACAACCACCTAGCAGTATTTACCTGCCAGTTAATCTTAATTGAAATTGCATCAGCTACCTACGTACAGTTTTCTCTTCAACCAGACATCCAATAAAAATGTTAAATAGCCTGTTTGGATGGACATTCTACCTCGGGCTTTTTATAAGGTAGTTTTGCAGTCAGTACATATAAGAGGGAGACGAAGCAGACCACTTTAGTTAGCCATTGCGTTATCTTGTTCTTATACGGAAATCCCACTACCGAACAGCATACTATACTGTTACTTATTAACTATATAATATATTTATCCCTCTTTCGATAAGCAAACTTAATCCGCTTTCGAACTCGGGTACTAGCACGCCAAATTTTATCTTTAATTTGAATTGATCCATAAAAACGACAAGTCTAAAACCAGGCGGTAATAAATCGTTTAAACCTCTCAAACGCTTCCGTGAAAGAGTATTTTCGATTTTGTACAATGCATATGGTTTTATCGATAATCAGTGCGTTTTTTGTTACTTTTATTTCGATAGAAGTTGCAAGTGCATTTACCACTACAGAAAGACATGTAACAGGTGAGCAACCCTTTCCAAATGTTATGATTTGTTTAATTCTGCTCGAGACTAATTACTGCATATTTTTTTGGTTTAACAAGCAAGGGGTGTGAAAAAATGTATTTAACGTAAAAATTTAAAAAAAAGAAAACTAATACCTACTCATGTACTTTTCGAAATCAAAATAATATTTTTTTATGTAGATAGATACATATTTAAATGATTGCTACAGTAAAAAAAATTCAGTTTCTTTTAGAAAATGGAACTATTTTTTTTAAGTCGCAATTTACATTTAGAGCGCTATTTAAATTTCGAAACATTCTAATTTTATTATGATTACAAATAAGGAATACTTCCTTAAAAATATTAATGTATGACGTTTTAGTCTTTAGTCATGGTCAGTTCAGTTCAAAATATTATCACAGAATTATGACTTAAAATTAATTTATACGCAATATAGTAGTTTATCGGCATTTTATCGACCTACATTATTTTTGGTAAGCATAATAAGTAAATACTACGTTTTTCCTTAAGAACATTAAATAAAATTTTGCATTTTAATTCCTTCTAATGATGAAGTAACATTGAAATACTGATATTAAACGTGATTTTTCTATAGATGAATCGATATACGGTATGATGTTAAAAAAAAATTATAAGCAGTGAACTATATAATACATAACATTAAAGAAACGATAAGTAGCAGCGTTGATATCATTCATTTTTCAAATCAAGTAGTATTCTATCTCAAAAAAATGCAAGTTTATATTCGTAACGTCTAAGTAATAAAGGGCCATGACACACGCGTCGGCGCGGTCGAGTCGGCAGCCGGGAGACAAAATTACAGGGTGCTCAATTTTGTTAAAGTAAAAATGAGGAAGAAAAAGGGACAATATTCTTAACTGTTTGAAGAAAATATTTCACTTCTGAGAGTAGCAAATTGCTTATTATTTTCTTGATTATCATAAGAGATGTAAAAAAGTTAATAGGACATCCAAGATTTGTCTTTCTGAGATATATTTATCGCTTCAATTAAAAATTGCTGTAGTATTTTGTTTTTGAGTATTAAACAAAAATTAAAATTGTTCGATTTTTAACTATACTCAAAAAAATATTTCTTAGAAATCGTCTGTACAATCGCCCAGTATATTTTATTGGAATTATTTCAATCTCTCGGCTACCGAGTCGACCGCGCCGTCTCGTGTGTCTTACCACATACAAACCAATGCAAACTTTTGCCGAGGCGGCTGCCGACTCGGCCGCGCAGCTACATGTGTCATGGCCCTAATGATCTTGTTTATGTCTTTATATTAATAATATACACAAGAAAATTAGAAGAAACACTACAAAAAAAAAGTAGAAACATTAAAAACCCAAAATTTAATTGAGGATGACAGCTTTGGTCTCGAAACGCGTATAAGATTTCTAAACGTTGTCTTCTTTTACAACTGTCCCATTTTCTTTCTTTTATCTTTAGATAATTGAGTGTTGAAAACACTTCAACATTAAAATTAATTAAACTTGCGGACATGCGTTTCATTTCGTAAATTATTGCTTTTAATTTCAGAAAGTTTAACTTGCTCAAAGAACGAATTCAAGTGTAACAGTGGAAAATGTATTCCTGGACAATGGCAGTGTGATAACGAAGACGATTGCCCTGATAAGAGCGACGAGGACCCGCATACTTGTCGTAAGTAATGTTTATTTCAATGTCGATTATTTGAAATATTTTTATCTGTTAATTAAATAATATTTTATTACCAGTGAATCGTTAATATTAAACCATAATAAATCTTATTTTACTTTAAGTAATATAAAGTTTGTTAACTGGACAACAACGTAAAGTCTAGGTTAAATCTTTTGAGTGAAAGGATATTTAATTATTTATCAATGTACTTAATTTTAAATTATTCAATGAATTTTCAAACATTTTCTTGCTGACTTAATTGATACCTTACTAGCAACTAGTAGATACGCATTCATTTGCTCCTCTGTGTTTATAGCATATAATCACATTGTAGCTTATTATGTATTGCGTATTATTTACTGGTGAAAGTGAGGAAATTGCAATACATACTAATATTTACGTGTTTCAAATTTATTTTTGTTTATTGGACCACCTTAAATAGTAATTTATTACAACATTATATCAATAATTTTCTATTTATTTAAACAGCCTAATTAATTCCGAAACAGTGTACACGTGTTTCGCCCACTTCTATTAAGCACAAATGGGCGAAACACGTGTCCGCTGCTTTTAATAATTTGTAGTAATTCGAGTGAGTCCTTTATTTATTTTGTTACCCGTTTCCACTTTCTACTGTTTACAAATCAAAAAAAAAAATAGGATAAAACGTAAAAGTTCTTTTTAGAGCAAAAAGTTTGTGGAGCAGATGAATTCACATGCAGATCTATTCCCGGTGAATGTATACCATTAACATGGGTTTGTGATGATAATCCAGACTGTTCAGATGGTAGTGATGAAAAATCTTGCAGTGAGTATACATAAAACGAAAAAGGAAAAAAAATGTTTGTAGGTTCTTTCTAGGTCAAAAATTATTAATTTTAATTTCTACTGCCTCCACGCGGTTATGCACTTTCGTGATAGTTAGGTGTTTTATTTTCGGCACGTCTAAATTAAAATAAAAATATTTACGAGTATATAATAATTTGGCAAGATATATAAAAACAATTTTTTGAACTTTTGACTGTACTTTGTGGGCGGAAATTGTACAAAATAAATGATTTATTGTTTTTTTTGGCAAGTATCGCCAATAAATGTTAGAAATTGTAATATATATATATATTGATAAGTACGAAAATATATAATCAATTCTTTTACGATTCGTTTTTAGACGAAACTTGTAGATCTGATGAATTTACGTGTAAAAATGGCAGATGTATTCAGAAACGTTGGCTTTGTGACTTAGACAACGATTGCGGAGACAATTCAGATGAACAAGACTGCCAACCGGTTGTCTGTTCAGAAAACGAATTTCGATGTTCAGAAAAGCACTGTATAACAGCGAGGTGGCGTTGTGATGGCGACTACGACTGTGTCGACGGGAAAGACGAACAAGTAGGAAAAAAATAACCGATAACATTAATTTCCAATACCTATTTATATTTCATTAATTTAACAGGGTTGCCCGAAACCAGTTGTAACCGAATCATTTTGTCCACCACACGAGTTCGACTGTGGGGACAACCTGTTGTGCATACGTAAAATTTGGCTGTGTGACGGGAAAAACGATTGTCCAAATGGCGCCGATGAGTTACCAGAACATTGTCAAAATGTTACTTGTAGAGCGGACCAGTTCCAGTGCAAAGACCATTCTTGTATACCAGGACATTTACACTGCTCTGGTCAGGCTGAATGTCCCGATGGCAGCGACGAAGAAGATTGTGGTAAATACCGAAGTAAAAAAAATCATTAAGTACATAGGTCATAAAATTAATTACAGGTTCAGTAGCGGAAAAGTGTGACCTGAAAACCCAGTTTGATTGCGGTGGAGGCAACTGCATACCCTTATCACAAGTTTGTGATAACAAGCAGGACTGCCCTGCTGGTGAAGATGAACCAAGAGATAAGTGCAACATAAACGAATGTAACACCAATAATGGTGGATGTTCTCACAAATGTATTGATACCCCAGTGGGGTATTATTGCGATTGTAACCATGGGTACAAATTGGAAGGCAACAGAACGTGTAGAGGTAACTAAAAAAATCCAGTTTAGGAAACTTTGGATTTTACTTATTTATTTATTTGTAGATATAAATGAATGTGAAATACCTGGCAGTTGTTCTCAGATCTGCATAAACGACAAAGGTACCTTTAAATGTGAATGCGAGAAAGGTTATATGAGAGACCCGCGTGATTTGACGCGGTGTAAGGCTACGGAAGGTCATGCGTCACTCCTTTTCGCACGACGTAGAGATATACGTAAAATATCGTTAGATCATCATGAGATGACCAGTATTGTCAACGACACAAATTCAGCAACCGCACTGGACTTCGTGTTTCGTACTGGTATGATTTTTTGGAGCGACGTAAACGATAAAAAAATATACAAGGCCCCTATAGACGAAGGTTCAGCACGTTCCGTAGTTATTAAAGACGACATAACAGCTTGCGATGGATTGGCTGTAGACTGGATCTATAACCACATTTATTGGACGGATACTGGAAAAAATACGATCGAGTTGGCTAATTTTGAAGGCCAAATGCAAAAAACGCTCATTCAAGACAGTCTCGAAGAACCCAGAGCTATAGCCGTCAATCCTCTGGAGGGATGGATGTTTTGGACAGACTGGGGTAGTACCCCGAAAATTGAGAAAGCTGGAATGGATGGCTCACATAGACAAGTCATTGTTTCTTACGAAGTTAAATGGCCAAACGGGCTTACATTAGATCTGGTTAAAAAACGCGTATATTGGGTCGATGCCAAACTTAACACCATTTCGTCTTGTGATTATAACGGAAGAGCTCGAAGGGTGATTTTGTTTTCTCCTGATGCGTTAAGACATCCCTTTTCGATCACTACCTTTGAAGACTGGGTTTATTGGACTGACTGGGACAAAACTGCCGTTTTCAAAGCGAATAAATTTACCGGAAAAGATATTAAAGCTATTACTGCTCCAGAAATGGTATGTACATACATATTTTATAACTAAAATAATCAATCAATCATTGTGAATTTTATTTTTAGATTCAACATCCCATGGTTATTCATGTCTATCACCCATATCGACAGCCTGATGGTGAAAACCACTGTCAAGCTGTAAATGGCCACTGCTCTCACTTGTGTCTCCCGGCTCCAAAAATAAACAATCATTCTCCACTGATCTCATGTGCTTGTCCTAACGGTTTAAGAATGTTACCGGATGGATTAAGTTGTGTACAAGACAGTAAGTATCAATTTAATACTGTAAATTTATTTTTTTATTTTCGAAAATTATTTTATTGAACGAAAAGCAAACATTTATTTCTATTATTATTTTTGATTTAGAAGAAAATGTTACTGTACGACAGATTTCAACATCGCATATAGAATTAACAACTCGTTTTATCGAAGTTGAAACAAGTGAGTATAAAAAGTCGCGGTACTATCTTTGTGGTTTCTTTAGGCACGTTTGGTGGTGGAGTTGCTTTCTTTTATCTCCCTTTTTTACTAAAGATATGGATTTTCAGATTTCTTACTAACGAGTGTGTTATATGCATCGTGGTTTACTTAAATATTTGTAAAGCAAGTCAGATAATGAACTACCGTGTATTTTTTTATTATTATTACAGGTACACCTTATAGTGTTCGTGAAGTTTCTGCAATTCATGAAACTTCAGATAACATGACAGTAACTGTAATAGTAGTAATGGTAGTTGGTGTAATACTCCTAGTTGTGTGTGGGGTAAGCAGTTTTTGATTTATACAATTAATTTTTTAGCATCTAAACTACTATATTTTTTCCTGCAGGTTGTTTTACTGGTATACCGTAACTATATTCATCGTAACATGACATCAATGAACTTCGATAATCCTGTCTACAGGAAAACAACGGAGGATCAGTTTTCTCTTGAGAAGAATATTTCCCAACCAACACGAATATATCCTAGTACTGTAGGTGAAGAGGTAAGAGCCTTAACACTAGATTATGCCAATTTATCTCCTAGATAATCTGTCCATTTTATACGTCATTTAAGAGAAAATATTTTAGATGTAAAAATATTTTACTAATGAACGCTACAAATAAGTTCTAATTCCCTTTCATGCAATGAAGTTTTGTTTAGTCAAATTGCTCCCGTTTTTTAACTACGAAATGACGAAAGGAATTAAAAAAAAAAATTTAATTCGTTGGTGCCAAACATATTTAAGCTTATTTTAAGGCTAGTGTACTCTCCCTTTATTATAATACATATACATAAAAAAGGTTTCAAAGCAGACTTTCTTATTTTTATTAAATTATTTATTAATACAAACAAATTAGGTCTAGAGCCTATGGGTTTTTTCGATTTTTTAAGAATAAATATTATACGTATGAAATAGAATATTTTATTTAGATTACGTAATTTAATTGTTTTTATATAACTATTCTCTTCTATTTCATCGGAATCACAGGGTGGTTAAAATATAATATTTACTCGTAATTGCTTTAAAATTCATTATATTTACAACCGATTAAAATATTTTTAAATCAAGTAAATGAAAGCCAATAGACGTTCGAAAAGTGTTTCGTCAATTCGTAGATGACTTATTACAGTATTAATTAAATAAAAACAGCATGAAAAAGGCCTAATTTTTTTAAACAGAAAACGGTTATTGAAATTAAAATAAAAAATAAATGTAGTACTGTTTATTTTCAATGGAAAATTTAAATTTTGGTTCTATTACGAAAAGATATTTAATCATAAATATTGATGGAAAATGTGGTGTAGGAAATAGGTGTTTTGTTATAAAAGTTTTTTATTAATGTATTACTATGTGTAGGATATACTCAATGTTGATTGGGATATATATATCATAAATTAAATAGAAGCAATTATTTATCAGTATTATAAGAAATGAAGCTCAAAAGATGTTACCGTTTTATGCACAAAATTAGCCTTTTTTTTGTTATCAAGGAGTTTTTGAAAGTATTATCTAATACTGGAATTTAAATTAAAAACAAATACAAACATAATATCAGTATACCTTAACTTGCTTTCTAGTGTTTGTAGAATGAAGTCATTTTTCAAAATAAGCTGAATTGTAATTCATATGCTGCTCAAATATAAATAGGCTAAAGACATGTTTAAATGGTACATTTCTCAATAATTAAAATAACACTAACGAAAGCTTATTTTGAATGGTGACGAACCATTTAGGGTATAGTGCATCAAGCATATCTATCTAAAAAGGTCATTTTTAATGTTAAAAGTGTTTTTCTATTATAATTGCTAAATATTGTCACACATTTTCATTAGTTGTTTTCTTATGTATTTTACATGCTACTGCTAATATGGTAAGTAATAATAGATTTTATTTTTTTAAAGCTCATACAAAATCAAAACGGAATCATTTTCTAGTTGAATACTTATGAATCGATTGTTGGTAATATGATAATTATATTTATTATTTAATTTGTTTTCAGGCTTCTGAGCCTCTAACTGGTGCCAATGCTACCGAGTTTGAATGAATGAAAGAAATAATTTATTATCTATTTATAGTTATAATTTCAATATAAGTGTATGTACATGTAACTAATTGTAATTGTAAATAATTTTAGTGATTACTAGTATTTTATTTGGCCAAAAAGTGATACTGATTTACTATCTTGTTCATTCCTAGATTTTTTTAATTTTTAAAGCCAAAATACTTAAAGAGTGAGAGGATAAAAATTGTACTATAATTTTTTATGTGTGGGTTTTATGAATGGTGTTAAAAATGTAATTGTCTGTTATATTTTGTTTTTTTTTTTAAGTTATACATATATACACATAATGCCATCGAATTTGTTGTCAATAGTCATCATATACAAGAAATGTAAATTTAATTATACGTTTTTGTTTTTAACCCTTTTTTTATTACCAATCCCATGGATCTTTTAGGAAAAAAATCTTCCCAGCGATAAAAGAGAACTGAATATTTTATTATGTTATTGTACTACAACGTAAGGCCTGTAAAAATTATATAAACAGCTTAGTGAGTATTCTTAAATAATAGAACAAATTTTATAACATTTTAAAAAGGTAGCAATTCCTATGTTCATTGAATAGTGAAAAATATTTCACTGATTACACAACCCATTGGTTTTATATTAACCTGTGATCGATAGAATTACAAGAGCAACAATAATTAATTATACATCATTCAAATATACAATATATTCAATATAAACAACTTACCCAACAGTACCTTAGCAACTATCAATTAACTAAACAAATGGAACACTGAAAAAATATACTGTACATTTATTGTGCTATTGTGTAGTTTATACCCCTAACATTCGAATGGATCTGGAATACGTAAGGTGTCCAGCCATAGCTTAAGTGGTAAATATTATTTTAAATAGTTCTTTTTGAAAATGACAACTGTTACTTGTCCAGCGACAACTCGTCTTCTAGGTACCAAAGTTCTAAAGTTCGTTGGCATAACATTAAAACTAACGGACCAATAGATCATACATCTCGTTACTATATATATATATGTGGATTAAGGCCCAAAATAAACTATCACCCTGTATAGTAAAAAATAATTTTAGAAATATATAATATGTTTGAAAATTACACATACGTTTGAGATTCTGTCTAGACACCTTAGAGAACAAAAATATGTAATCATAATAATAAATCCTTGAAGAGAATATACAAAAAAAATATACTAAGAGAGCTTCTATCAATAAAATTTTCAAAAAAATGTGTAAATGAGATTACGTTTCAGCAGAAGATTCATTTAAGTAAAATTGCCATCAGGGGCTATTTATTAATTACAAGCGCATTAGAGTACATTATTCAGCAGTAGATTTCTTTGTTTTTTCTTACTTATTTAATTAGCTACGAGTCTTTTTCAATCATCAAATCAATATATCCTACTTATTATTTTCGTTTTTTTTTCCAATTATTCGTTCAGGTTGAAGCTGATAAGAACGTGAGATTCATTTCCAATGTCGTATTAAAAACCATACTACTTACTTTATGATTAGGTTATTCAAATTAGTGATTATTATTTATCTTTTGTTATTACCACAAGGGTGATCGTCTGTACCACTACGTTGAGGTACTGGACTACGGCCGCCACTACTTAAAGCCATTCGTTGCATTTGTCTTATAACAGTTGTAGCATGATAAGCTTGCTAAAAAAGTATTAAATTGCATTTAAAAAGAATATGTTGATGTTATATCATCTTTTTTTGCTTTATAAACACTTTGTTTTGTAAAGAATTCAATTATAATAATAAAATACCTACCAAAAATTTTTCGTACATTGGTAATATGCAAACTAGACAAATATGTTGCCTTCGCTTTTATAAAAAAAAATTTAAATAACGTTTTTTAACCGAAACCTTAATTACTTTTCAATTTTTTGTTTATTTTTCGACAATATCTGGGAACAATCTTTAAAATCATTAATTTTGATGAATTATTAACGGAGATATGACCTTTTAATTGTAAAATAATAACAAGGTACTTACCTTCCAACGAGATTTTGCGAAATTTTTCTTGAGTTGCTCAGCCACAGTCTCATGAATATTTTTATTACTTGCAGCATTACCGGAAATCCTGTAAACGCAACAAAAAAAATTGACAACTAAATCAGCAAATATCAAGTGAGTTTATTAAAAACAAAAAAAAAAAGAATTTTACCATGGATGAGCTAAAGCTTGACGACATGTGTAACGCTTCTCTACGTCGACGCACATTAACTTTCTAATGAAATCCTTGGCAGAGTCGCTTATTTCATCCCAATAAGGAGAATCAAATTCAAATTCCCCTGCAAGAAAATGTTATAAATCTTTAATATTTGACTTAACGTTGTTAATTACCTTTAAGTATCTGGGCAAAAAGGTTAGCATCGTTTTCATCATAGAAAGGCGGATAACCGCAAAGTAAAATGTAAGAGATTACACCTATACTCCAAACATCCACAGCCTTTCCATACGGCTTTTGTGCCAGAACTTCTGGTGCTACAAGGAAATTTTCTATCAGTAATAATATCTCTTACATAACATAAAATTATTAATTTATCTTACCAACGTATCCAGGAGTTCCACAAGCAGTTGCCATTATACCAGAATCTTCCATCTTGGATAAGCCAAAATCACTTATCATTATTTTACTGTTTTCGTCAGGATTATAATATAACAGATTCTCTGGCTGAAAACAAAAAACTTATTACAAATAAAATTCGAATATCAACTTATAATTCGTTTATTCACAAAATAATAACGTTTTAGGTGCTCTTCCTTTTACACGAAACACAAATCTTCACATTTTCTTCAGGATGTTTCTATATCTAATAAATAATAATTATTGTAATAGTATACTCTGGAGGCATATGATAAATATGGAAAGTTAAATTAATAAATCAAACTTGCGTATTATAATTCTAGATCAATTATGTGGAATAAATTATTGCCCTTCCAATTTTCATTTTGATTCGAAAATACCCTCTATAATAAACTTTGTAGATGCATGTATTCAACCATATAATTAATTAAACAAACAAGCTCAAACTGGTTAATACGGATATTATTGAATTATTATGTTTTCGTCAATCAATTGATTATTGCTAGTAATTTTAAATAATTCATAGAACGCTCTTCATGCTCATGTGGTAATTAAGCTACTTATTTAGTGCAATGCAAAAAAGCAGGTTTCTCACCGAGCTAATAAGCTATAAATATCTAGGTAATCATATGAGATTTTTTTTAAGTCTTCCTTTTTGAGGTCATTGCTCGTTTGATATTATTAGCTAATTGAGCAATTTTTCAAAAGCATATAAAAACTTCTTGATTCAAGCGAGACAACTTACTCATTATCACAGCAATGTTGAGATGTCAACTACACCAACTTCAGTGTATCACAACTACTTCTTTTATTACTTATTACTATGAAGGGACTGTTACATTTATCCCAGATTTCTGTAAAACTAATTTTACTATTAGACTGGACTGAGTTACCTACTTTGCATATGCAATATTATTGTTTATTTATTTTACTTTTAGCCCCCTCAACATTTTCTATTTGTGCTGACATCCTTTTAAGATACACACATAAACCAAAGGAGATCTTCATTTTGCTTGTTTGTGATGGTTTACTAAGAAACATTTTCAAAAAAATACCTTCAAATCTCGATGCACAACTCCTTGTTCATGCATATAGTCAACTGCCTCCAGAACTTGTCTAATTAAGTCGGCAGCATCCTTCTCTGTATACGAACCCTTTTCAACTATACGATCAAATAGTTCACCTCCAGTGACTCTAAAAAATGATTACACAATTAATAACTGCACATTATAATTGCATCTTTATTTACTTACAACTCCATAACTAAATAAACTTTATTTTTATCCTCAAATGTTTCCAGAAGCTGCACTATATTAGGATGAACTAATCTAAAACAATCATTAAAGATTGATATAAATTACATGCGAGTCGCATGAATAAATTTAAAATTACTACATTCTCATCCACAGGACAGTTTTTATAAAATATTATCAACCATAATAAATTACTTACTTTCTAAGAACTTTAATTTCATTCTCTAAAGAGTCTTCTTTGCCTTTGAGTGCTTTCTTGTCTATTATTTTTACGGCATACAATTCACCCAGACGTTCTTTGCTTTCAGCTAATCGCACTACTGAAAATGCTCCTCTACAAATAGAATTGGATAAGATTTCAAAATATTAAGCACAATTTGATTTACTTACGTTCCTAGCATATCTTTGAGAAAATATTTCTCTTCAATCAAAACCTGTTTATCAGAATCCTTCCCATCTTTCTTCACCTTCTTCTCAGAATCTTTTTTTCCAAATAAAGGCATTGTATATGACAGTTAAATTGTTTTTTTATTTTTTAAAAATTAGTGTATCACACATCACTATAATCTTCATCTATCATACACCTGTTGGTTTTGTTATTGCAAACTACTATACATAACGTGTGAGTATATTAAATATATACGCACACTTATCGCACTATCCTAAATTTTAGCTGATTGTATAAGTTGTATAAGACTGCAAAATAAACAATAGTCTATTATGATTTGTAACAGAAAATAGTATCAGTATCTCATTTAGCACAAATATAAATTAATAGCTACACAATCAACATTTATAAAATTATTACCTTAACAAGTAAGAAAACTGACAATATTATCTTATAAACGTCAAACACAATCACAATAACCAATTTTTGTTTTTCATTTTACAAAATGCTTGGCAACACTGCACTTGGCTCGTTGTTATGAGGTAATCTCAATCTGTAAACCAAAATTTATATTTAAAAAAATGCTGCGAACCTTTACAAACAAAATAAAAAACGGAGGCTGTGGCAAAAGAATAAATTAACTAAAAAGAGACTCACCCTAATTACCACCAACACTTAAAAAAAGGTGGACACGTGTTTCGCCCACTTTTATTGTTGGCATTATCAATAATACAAGTGGGCGAAACACGTGTTTCCAGATTTTAAATATCAACGGTAATTAAGACAAATTTCTTTTAAGTTAAATCATTATGTACAAATTAAATATTTAAAAGGTATTGAATATAAAATATGACGTCAATAGGTAATAGGGTTATTCTTATTTTCTTTTGGCATTGCATCAGGTATTTGCTCTTTTTGCGGTATTCGTTTACGTTTATAGATAGTATCGTAAATACAATTGATATTAAATTTCTAAACAAAATCAATGTGGGCAGCACTTTATACATCAACGGACAATGGGTTGCATATATATTAATTTTAATTGCAGTTACGTTACAATAAAAAAATGCAGATTATGTCGAGCGAGTTTATTTAAAAATTCAATGTCATATAAACTAGTTAGCGTGAATATAATAGTATAAAAATGTAAACACAAAGTTAATTACTTATATTTGGGCTCAAAGGTCTTAAATCAACTTAAACTTGAGACAGAATAACTATGGGTTTTGTTTGTTTTTGAATTTGTTGCTATTATGTCGCAGATCACACACAATTTTAAGTGGTATGAAAAATTTACTGCTTTTATTGTTTCTACATCTGAAACCTTTTTTGATAAGTAAGTGGAAGCGACATATTATACGTTGAAAAACTAATTTCATTTTAAACCAGCTTAGGTTACCAAGTTGCTTCAAAACCATGGTGGACAATTGGATTGTGTTGGTTGGTGGTATTTTCAAGTGCATTAGGCTTTTTAAGGTTTCACCAGGAGAAGAATCCTTTTAAACTGTGGGTGCCTTCTAAATCAGAATTTTCTTTGAACACACAATGGCTGTTTAATAAATTTGAAAATGCATACCGAACAGAAAGATTTATACTAGTAGCTGATGATGTTCTCACTCCAGAAGTTTTATTAACTGTATAGTAATTGTTGTGGAACAATTTGTATTAGTTCTCACTTGTTTATTGCAGGTTGCCGAAATTGACCAAAAGATAAAATTAGTGATAACTTCAGAAGGTATAACATTCAGAGACGTTTGCTTTAAGTAAGATTTCTTTAAATAAAACTTATTGTATAACTAATTTTATACAGAATTCCAGAAATTGACATTGATGTAAATCTACTTTTTAAATCAAGAAATTCGAAAAAAGGAAATGATACATTTTTTGATCCCTCAGTTTATTTTAATCCTGCAACTTACTGTAAATTGGTAGAGTCATTTCCACAGCAATGTTTGCAAAGAAGTGTTTTGGAACTGTGGAATTTCGATATAGACAAAGTTAAGAAGCTTACTAAGAAAGAAATAATCAATAAAATCAACTCTAATCAAAATGAGTAAGTTTTTTCAATAGAAAATATTTTTTTATCACTAACATTTTTATAAATTACCTAAATCAGTAAATCAACTAATTACTACTAAAATTTATCTAAATATTCTTAGAAGGTTTGTTATTTTTACTTTGAATTTCAGTTTCTTGTTTGGTAATTTTAAAAATTATACAGAACTTTTGGGTAATGTTGAAACAAACGAACTTGGTGAAATAATAAGTGCCAAAGCCCTACATATTTTTTATATGCTGCATGTGAACTTTTCTTCTATCGACATTGACACATTTGGTAACACAGCTGGTACAGCAGATTGGGTATGTTGTCTCAATTGCAGTCTTAATATATTAAATAATTAACTTTTAATTTTTGGCAAAGGCATCAGAAGAAGGTTTGAAATGGGAAAATGAATTTTTGAAACTCATGCAATCAATTTCAAAGAATTTAACATCTTCTAAAATTTATTATGAGTCAGCTCGTAGGTATAATCTTTTGTATGTAATTTGAAAAGACAATTTAATGAATGGTTTAATTTTAGTTTTGGAGACATAAGCAATGGGACTATGTTCCAAGACATTGGGATATTAATTGCTGGTATTTTTGTTATGGTGTTGTATGTCCAATTAGTTATATCAAAATTTAATTGGGTTGAAGCTAGAGTAAGCTTACATTTATTTATTATTCTTGTAATAGTCAATAGGTTAATTTATTGTATAGATATTATTGGGGGCACTGGGACTTTTACCTGTTGGTATGTCATTTATTGTAGCATGTGGTCTTTGTTCATTGATGGGTGTTTCATATGGCCCAGTACACACTTCTTTGCCTTTTTTGTTGATGGGTTTGGGTAAGATGGTTTTTACTATTGTGTCTTGTTTTCTTTCATGTTTGTGACTTTTTTGTATATAAAAACAGTCTTCTTTAATTACAACTCGATAATTTTGAGTATTTTTTTATTATATCTCTGCAATATTTATAGGAGTGGATGATATGTTTGTGATGATGGCTAGTTGGGACGATTTACCGTCACATGTCAAGCGATTGTCGTTAGAAAAACGAATTGGACACATGTTGAAGCATGCAGGAGTTTCTATAACTGTCACGACAATTACAGATGTTGTTGCGTTTTTAATTGGCTCATCTACGGTGAGTTAATTAAATAATAACATCTCTTAATTAAAACCCATGAATATTAGTCATAATTAACGACAGTTATTTTTTCAATGAATATTATAGTAACGAAAAACTTTATACGTCATCAAAATTAATAATTTAACACTATTAAACGAATAAAATCTTATGTAAACATGTAAAGGCATTTACAATTTTTTTGGACTTTTTTCAGATACTTCCATGTTTGGAAACTTTCTGTCTTTATGCCGCTGCCGGAGTCTTTATAACGTTTATTTTCATGGTTACATTTTTTATTGCTTGTTTTACTCTCGACCAAAAAAGGCTTGAAAACAATAGAAATGGTGCTCTGCCCTGTATTAAATATAATCATTACCAGAAAAACGAATGTAGCCAACAACAATTTTCAAATCGAGCATTCCAGTTTGTTTATTCTAATTTTTTTTTCACGTTGCCTGGCAAGGTAAAAGTTTTTTCATTTAATTTTTTTCAAGTATGTCTTACTTTAGATGGAATTTTTTAGACCTTGGTAGTAATAGTAACATTATGCTGTTTTGGGTACAGCGTTAAAAGTACATTAGATCTGCAACAAAAATTTGATCCAAATTGGTTCATTCCTGTTGATACATACTTAGGAAAGTACTTAGAGCAAAAAAAGAGATATTATCCACTGTTAGGAAATGAAGGCGCCTATTTTATGGGCTCGTTAAATTATACTCATGAAATGCGCAACATACGAACCGTAATAGATAATTTGAAAAATTATTCTTCTATTATCAAGATAAATTCTTGGGTAGATCCGTTTTACAATTTTGTGAAATATTATTTTAAAAAAGGTAGACGTATATAAAAGTTGAGTTTATGTTTTAAAAAATGTTTATATTTTTATAGATTTATATGAAAACAACTTAACGGATATCGAGTTCAATAATTTCTTGTCTAAATTCCTTTTTAGTCCGCAGAATGCAAAGTTTCAGGCGAATTTTGGTTTTACGACTCCGTTAGAATGTGGCATTCCCGTCTCTCAAATAAAAGTAAGAAAATACTTTTTTAGTTTCATTTAAAAATTTATACATTATCAATTTTAGTGGTCGAGTGTTAATTTTCAATTTAAACGATTTTCTGGATCATCAGAATATCTTCCTGTTATGCATGAGTTAACTGATTTGGCGAAACAGGCAAATTATACAACAGGTGATCAAATCTCCATCGTATGGTCTAAAATGTTTGCCACGTGGATTACCGATGAGGTAAATTAAGTAAATAAAAATAATAAAAGAGTATTAATTAAACACCGTTTACAGTTAATTGACATTGAAGTAATGAGAAACTTGCAATTGGCTTTACTAAGTGTGATGGTATGTACTGTACTTCTCATAGCAAATTTGCAAATGTGCTGTTGGATACTTCTTTGTACTCTGTTGACAATAATTGATGTGTGCGGATTTATGCAAAATTGGGGTGTATCGATCGACATGGTGGCTTGTATAGGATTGGAATTAGCTATTGGACTTTGTGTAGATTATTCAACACATATAGGGCATACATTTCTTACTATAGAAAGTTCTTCACGTGAACAACGATCTTTAAAAACTGTTTCCACGATAGGCTCAGCCGTATTATACGGTGGATTTTCATTTTTCATTGGAGTTTCTATGCTAGGAACTTCCACAGCTTATAGTTTTCAAGTATTTTTTAAGGTATTTATAAATTATTTAATTAGAACCATTAGAATTATAGTATTTATAATTTATTGTTATTAGATATTCGTTTTGGTTTTGATATTTGGACTTTTTCATGGAGTTGTTTTACTTCCTGTACTTCTCTGCTGGTTTGGACCAAAACCATATAAAACCCATCACGAAATACCACAAACAATTGAAAATTCAAAATAAGCACATGACGTAAAAGTATTAGCTATTTTTTTTGTATTACTTTATTTATATTAAAACTGAACTTAAAATTTAAATAAATAATGTTACATAATTATGCGTTTTATTTAATAATAAAATAAAAGTAAAACAACCGTTAATAACCAGATTTAAAAAAAAAAACAAGAATTTTTTAAATAAACGTCTTCATAAAACAAAAGTATGATATTTCAAACGTCAAATTACTTGTTGATCGAGACTCGTAATTAAGTTGCAAAATTTTGCGTTTGACTAATTAGTTGCTGATCAGGCCTTGTATACGTCTTTAAGAAAGTTATTTACACCAAATTATTTGTTGATCAGACATCGTAAACTTAAACATTTGTGAAAACTTTTGGTGCATATGCAACTTTACATACACCGGTGTATTCAAGTTGCATATACGCAGAGTTTTCATTTGTATTTAAATAAGACTCAATTTTTTTTATTTTAAAGGAAAACAAATTGATTCATATTCGTGGTGTGCAAGTAAAATTTATAAACATTTATTAGCATAAACTTTTCTGATACAGTATTTTATTATTCTATTGTTTCTTTGCCAAACATCGCTTCGGGATTAAAAAAATCATTTAAATTAAATGGTATAAAATAAAGGCCGAAACAATTGTAAATTTAATCCTATATTAAAAATAATTATTTTAATTATTTAGTAATTAACGAATATATTAGAATGCACATATGCAACTCTACCAACACAACTAGTGTTTAAGTTGCTTACTACACTATTAAGTTTAGCGAATTTAATAATTACTAATAAAAGGAAAAAATCGCAGTGTCGCACATATTTGTTTTTAGCATTCCCATAGATTGTATCAGAATTAAAAAAATTTTCAAAAATGGAAAAATCTGTTTCTAATTTATTTAAACATATTTAAAATATAATTATATAATAAATGAATGAAATATTTTCTCTTTAATTATTCGATTTTATTGACCTTGCGATTATTCTTTGTAGTTATAGAAGAAAAAAAAACAACCTTACGTTGAGAACTTTCACGAAAAATAATTTAAGTAATTTATATAGAACTTCCTACTTTTTTTTAAATTTTTTAATAAATACATACTCAAGGTAAAAATAATTTTTAGGTATTTAGAAGGGTAAACAGTTAAGTATTTGTGTTCTTCAATGCACACGTACATGTAATTATCTTTTTTTTTGTCAATGTTACCATTGATTACGTGAATGATGTACCCTGGGATTAAGAAAACACTATTTTAACTATCAATGGTTTAATAAAACGAATGTAGCTAACTATAAAATTATAAAAAATAGGCAATTCATTCTAAGTAAAATCAATAAGTACGCCATGAAATAATTAAAAACCATTAAATAATATTTGGAATTACTTCCCCATTCGTTGGATTGACCACTCTTGTTGACAAAGAGGACATCGATTATTTTGCTTCACCCACAGTGAAACACAGCAGTAATGAAACGAATGATTACATTCCCCCCAAACTACCACACAATCCTGTTTCCCGTAATAATCCTTTTTACTTTCTGCTTGACATCGTAAACAAGCATCTGCAACAAAATAATCGTATGTTATTTTCTAAAGGGCTGCTTGTCGATTACACTCTAATAATGTAGTTGCGCGCGCATTTCTATGACGACAGCATTTTAGTCACTTTAGTAAAGAAACAGGAAAGCAAACATTCTTTTAGTCTTAATAACTAAGATAACAACAAAATACGTACATTATTAAAATTTTAATGGTAGTTACAGTACTTTAGAAACTCACACCAGTTATTAAGACGATAAAGATTTATTTGCAAATGTATTATGGATATATTAAACCTGCAACTGATGTACAATATTTCCTATTGAAAATTTCCATTTCGTTTTAATTTAAAATAACAAAAGCGTATGTATATATATTACTAATTGCGCAGTTAAATTTAAGAATATTCGACATGCGATCGAAATTTATTACATATATTGGAACTCAATCAAACTATTCATTGCTCGTCAGCTGTATCGAAAGGGCATCAACATTTTTTTTTATGCAATATAAGGCCCACACTAATATTCATTCAAATAATTCCGTTGACTAATTTAGATTATATAATTTGCATACTAATGCCAAAAAAGTACCTGTAGACTTACGATGAGCACTCAAAAAGTTAAATTAAATAAAAAATTAAAATTCATTATATTACGCAATCGGACATGAAAATAAATAAGAATAAAGCAAAAATACATATAAACATAAAATATATAAATTATTACATATTTAAGCATTGCAAAATTTTTGGATTTCAAGTCCAGTTTTTTATTTTAACATTTTTGTACCCCAAGATTTTAGAGTAGTAAAATTCATATATTTTTTACTATCTTTAATATTTATTGTTATATGGAAAACGTGACATTACCTATATTAAACAATGATTATTTTTTTTTGTTATGACACCGCTCCATTTTTTTCCATTACAACATAAATATTAGTCATCCTATCAAACTGCCAAGTTAATAGTAAAATGAGCACATCTACCGGATATGAAAAAATGTAATAAAAGATATGGGTGGTAGAGTAGTAATAAAAAAATTCCTATCCTTTCTTTTTTTGGTTAAAAACTTGATAAAGCGCCTCATGTTTTTATTATCTTTATCAGTTTTATAAAATACCAAACATTATTTTTGTTTTGAAAATTAAAAAAGTAGAAAAAGATAAGAACCTAACCAACCAAACCTTGCAACCATTTTTGTTTTTTATACCTTACACTCGTACAAACAAATGCCACAGAAGACTGAATTGCATAGAAATGCACGTATAGGTAGTTTAGGGTAGTCTATTTCATTGCCCATTACATAAGACAATGACCTTAAGGTCATGGGCATTGAAGGCAACGAACGTTTTGAATATATATACTAAATATATAACAATAAATAATACAACAGACGTAAAAATACATAAACGTGATTTTTTGTATGTTATTTTGTACTACATATTTGCATAATAATAATTTTAAAAATAACAACAAAACTAAACCTGCAGAAGTTTTTCCTTCCTGTAATTAAACACTAAAAAACTAAGTTCACATTCTTTATCATATTTTTATTTCTATATCATTTTAAAAATCTATTTAATAATAACATGTTAATATATTAAAACGAGATAAAATCTATTTCGTTTTTTATACTCATAAATAATTAAAACATATCTTCAATTACGTTATACGGAAAATTTTTAGAATATATTATTTTTTTTAGCTCACGTGAGTTACCTTAACAATAAAAGTAATCCAATGTTTATATATGTAAATTCGCCGCTAAAAAGTTTACTTAAAAATAAATAATTCATGAACAACACACGAGTCGCCGCTGATTCTAATACGAAATACCTAACAACAAATAAATTTAAAAAAAAAACCAAAATATTTATATTCATTTGGTTTTTTGAAGTACTACCTGCTTTCAAATTATTAAAAAAAAATATCCTTTCACTTACTACTTTTTTGTAATATACATTTTAACTGATAGAAAGTTACCCAATGTGCGGTAAAAAGTTGTTTTTAAGGACAAAAGAGTTGATATTTTATATCTGGGCAGAAATTAACGTCTTTACATCTAATAATTTATAAAAATTACCTAACACGACCCTAGTGTTTTCATGAACTAATACCATAACAAATTAAAGTTGCTAAATGATTTTTGTTTTTCTTTGTAAGGTAAATTTTATTAACATTAATAATGTAATAATAAATATCAATGTCTATTAAATTAATTAGATTATTTTCTTCAACTCTTAACTGATGCTGAGTATTTTTTTTTAAATAAAAACCACAAACAATAATATAGATACCTACTAATAATTTTTTTAATTATTTTGTTATCAATTAAAAAAATGCTTGTAATGGTGTACTTATATACAATTAGCTATAATTAATTGTGTCTGAATTACAAAGTATAATTTTGAATTTTACGGCACAATAGACGTTGATTTATACATTTTTGGGTTTTCTATGCATTCTTTTATAGAATTTAAGTAAATTACCAATTCATCATAGTTTTCCATTGTATTTACTCAGCAATCGTAACCAAATAAAACGCGAATCTGTTTTTGTCACTGCAACAATTATTTTAAAATCCATTTTCTAATAGCCCGAAGGTTAGACTATTTTAAAAAATCAAGTTCATTATCAACTACATATTTCAATCAGAAGTCACTTTGAATCAATTGCTAGTGACAAAGGTGATTTAATTAAAAATACAGGGAAACCACATATAAAGTACTAAATCTCATCTTGAAATAAAACATTGGTTTTTTAAAAACTTATTATGTACGAATAAATAAGGAATTTTTATTAAATTTCAGCCAGCTGCATGGGTATAAACTCCTATATTTTTTTTTTAAGCTTAAAGGGTACCATCTGCATCGTAAATCAAATAAATATTTGTGAATGAAAATTTTTCTATTGGAAGCGTTTTCATTAGAATTTAAGCTAAGTTAAATAGTAGAAATTAATCGAAGTAAAATAAAAAATTATTTCGAGTTTTCCGAAAATAAACGTTCTACATTTCACCTTTATTTTCCCATTGAAAGCATAAAGCAAATCAATGAAAAGTGGCTAGTACTTTTCCTACGTACAGGTAGGTATCCAACATTCCGATGTGTGTAATGTTATATTGCTGACATTTTATTTTAATGTTATCTGTTTTATTACCTACTTAATGTATCAAGTGTTATCATACCATAGAATATATTAAACAAATTTGTAATTAAAAATTTACAATTTTTGAAATTTTTATCGTGATTTTATACATAGGACGTTTCAGAAGTTTTGACTATCTTAAATGCTCAGACCAGACGTGCTACATAACAAAGTACCACGTGCTGAATAATCATTTTTATTACAATTGACAATGACTTGCTCTGTTTTAATAGTTTAATGTACATAAATAACAATATTCATTCGTATAAAGTCGTTTTACTTTAATAATCCGAGCAGATGAAGTTAGTAGCAGTACATTAAAGATATGGTTTATTTACTGCGCAGTCCGCCCGCGGAATGTGCAATGCGGAGTCCGTCGCTATACTTGTTTGATTATTAAATGCTACTGGTCTACGTGGAGAGCAATGCGCATGCGCAACTATCGTCCGCAGTGTACGTCCGTAGCTATTGCTCGTAGGGCGATTTCAACAACTGGTCCGCAGCAGTTGCGTGGAGAAAATCCAGCATACATCAGAAAAAAACTAAAATAATAATAGCAATAACTGCCAATTGCACAGTACGCATTCTAGATAAACCAGCACTCATGCAGAATCCGCAAGCGTACTGATAAGCGCGACGCAACCCGGACTGCGCAGTAGATAGGACCGTACCTTAACCAAATCAAATACGAATCACGTTGCATAATTTTGCACTGCAGCATTACTAACTTCACACAGTGAGAGTAGGTCTAATTCGTCCCACATGTACCGAGGTAAAACGTGCATGATTACGTATTACTTTGCAATCAACCCCCGTATTTATATATCTAATTGACGTTATAAAGACAATAATCCACTTTACCTACGTGCGTTTTTTTTAATCATCTTAATTTCACGTTTTTAAAAAATGTAAAAAAAATCGACTCAGTATGTAGTACTCTAAAATTAAATTAATTACAGATAAATAAAAATATGTATTAGATATCAAATTATATACAGATTGAGCTGCGTTAAATTGTACCACCTATTTTTTTTAAATATTTAATTATCATTTGTTCATGTTTTTAACAGTGCTGTAGGTATAACTTTATTTAAAATGACGCAATGGTCGACATTTATGATAATTTTTAGTGTACTTATCTGATAAAAAACTGACAATACACAATTAAATAAGTAGCTTAGTTATCAGAATGTTGTACGCAAATCGCAAATGGGTTAAAATAAATGCAAACAAGAAAGTACTTACTTAATGATGTGCTCTGAAATGCCACTACTATCTTCCATTTTCATCTAATTTCTGATAAATTGGAAGAAACTAACACCTGAAAGACATCAATATTTCGTACACATTTGAGTGTTGATCTATAAATACTAAAGGTGTGGGTAGGTGCTTTTACAGGGTTAAAATTTGAGATATTTGATGGATTTCATTTTTTTTTTATGAACCAGTTTCGGAAAAATTAAGGGCCATGACACACGTGTCGGCGCGGTCGACTCGGCAACCGAGAGATTGAAATAATACTGATAGAATATAGGTACTGGGCGATTGTACAGACAATTTTTTATAAATAATATTTTGCGTACAGTTAGAAATCGACAAATTTTAGTTTTTGTTTATTACTCAAAAACAAAATACTACGGCAATTTTTTAAGCGATAAATATATCTCAAAAAAACAAATCTTAGATGAGCTATTAACTTTTTTACATCTCTTAAGATAATTAAGAAAATAATAAGCATTTTTCTACCCTCAGAAGTACAATATTTTCTCCGAAAAGTTAAGGGTATTGTCCCATTTTCTTCCTCGTTTTTACTTTAACTAAATTGTGCGCCCTGTAATTTCGCCTCTCGGCTGCCGACTGTAAAACCGCCTCGTGTGACTTACAAGTCGACATGTAGGTGGAGTATATGTACTTTTCTATGGTTGACAAGCCTACAAAACCATAGAGCTAATATAATGTCTCTATGTGCAAAACAATGTAGCTATGGTCTATGGAAAAAGAAGAAGAAGATTAGGTTAGGTGATGTGTTATGAAATGCCGCTACTATCTTCCATTTTCATTTAATTTCTAATAAATTGAAAGAAACTAACAACTTAAAGACATCAACGTTTCGTACACATTTGATTCAAATTACTAAGAGTTGTAGTATATGTACTTCTCAATGGTTGACAACCCTTTAAAGCCATAGAAATAATATAATGTCTCTATGTGCAAAATAATGTATCTATGGTCTATTAAAAATAAGAAGAAGAAGGTACCCCATGGTCACGTTATAATAAAATGGTAAACCACATTTAAGCTCCCATTTTTTATTTAAAGAATCCCAGTCACCCTTACAGTTTCAGTGGGATATGATCCAAAATGAAGTATTACACAGTGTGTAGTAAATAGTTTTATGAGTTGTTGCGAATTCAGCAGTTGTTTCGAGTTTTGTGTAATTGAGGTTATGACTTGTGAGCACGTTAAGTTTATGATTTAAGAAATTGAACGAAAATTCAATAGCAATCGATTAAATTTTAGATACTTTTAATTGGTCAGCTATAATTATTATTTGGTCAGGATAATTAGAAAAAAACAATAAAATATATCCATTTCTACAATACGCATGCGCAAACATTTATGTTGCTTCTACTCATATGATCTATCAGCTGATAGGATAGTGTTTTAATTATTAAATGAGTAAAATCGCATCGTAAATTAATTTCAATAAATAAAAACCTGCTGTAGGACTTAGTTTTCAATCAATATGAAAAACCACTTCTTATTGGAATTCCCATAGATGGCGA
Source organism: Agrilus cyanescens (assembly GCA_947389935.1). Lineage (NCBI taxonomy): Eukaryota > Metazoa > Arthropoda > Insecta > Coleoptera > Buprestidae > Agrilus > Agrilus cyanescens. The sequence goes on from OX376704.1 coordinate 6,734,613, forward strand.
ATTATGGGAATGTAATTTTAAAATTGCTTTTACAAATTTCTTATCGCTGACCGACTAATGGGATTACCTGACTAATTGTAACCTATTACTGATCTATAGGATTCACGCATTTCATTTACAAAATTGCCTACATTTATCAAAAATATATTTTTTATCGACTATCCCATCAGATTAAATGTTTGCGCATGCGTATTGTAGAAACCGATATATTTTCTTGTTTTTTTTTCTAATTGTCTAGGGCTGACCAAATAATAATTATAGCTGACCAATTAAAAGCATCTAAAACTCAATCGATTGCTATTAAAAATTTTTAATTTTAGCTTTAATGGGGTGCCAGTTGTATTTCATAGTCTTATAAAAAAATTGAATTGTTTTTACTTATTTCCTATCGCTGACTAATTAACGGGACCACCTGACCAATTGTGACCTATTAGATCCATATATATATATATATTTCGAAATTCTTTGGATGAGGTGCTAGGTCCTGGAGGTCTCTTTTAGGTTGTATATTTATGCATTAGAACGAGGACGTTCTTTTAGTCACGACGGCCGAGTTGTATTATATCTACATCTCAATGGTTGACAACCCTGCAAAACCATACGAGGCAAAATAATGTCTCTATGTGTAAAGAATGTATCTATGGTCTAATGGAAAAAGAAGAAGCATGGCATCCCTTGGTCATGTTATAACAATGTGTTAAACGACAAAAAGTACATTTAGGCTGTCATTTTTTATTTAATGAATCGCAGTCACCCTTACATAAGAATTTTTTTTTTTAAGTAACGAGGTTAAAGAGTTACGATGTAAGTGTAACCGGCTGTAGTTATGCAGTTTAATGAATGTAACTGTTATCAAATGAGATATCGAGAAACATAACAAACAAGATTTACCACCGTTCGAGTTCACATTATTATCAGTATACATACATAAATAAGAAACTATAAACTGCAAATAACACTTCAAAAAGCAATACGACAATCTAGTACAAAATTTAAAAATTTTAATTGGTGGTTACTTTCCGTAAACAACGACTAATTGGTAGAACTCTTTGAGCGCTATTCAGAACTCTGCCATCGTCAATACTGATTTTCATTCACCAAAATCAGAATCATAAATTGACGAAAAATTTTTTTATTTCGAATCTAATAAAAAAATGATGAGGAACAATTGGTAGAACTATTTGAGCGCTATCAAGAACTGTACGTATTTTTTTGCAAATTCAAAAATCTACAACTCTTAAAAACAAATTTTTTTGCAGAATTATTTGCAAAAACAGCAAAGAACTCCAAAACTCTTATTCACCGAAAAAAAAAACTCAGAACTCCTCAACGCGCAAATTGCGGCGCTGGAGTTATGCAAAACTATTGGAAATTTTATGCAAGAAGTCCAGAACTATACCTACCCGTCTCAGACCTCTCAAAATTGGCATCATTTTTGATAATTTGGGCGCTAACTTCAGATGAATTAGAAAATCCCAGCGCCTGGCGGACTCGTTCTACGTAACGCTGCGGCCGAATAATATTTGAATGGTATTCACGCTAGGGATGCGGAATAGCGATAAATTAAGAACGCACTGATTATTTACTAAAGAAAATTGTTAATGCTAAATTAAAACACTGATTTTTACCAGATCGAAAATGCGAAATATTTGCAGTCCAATAAATTATTTTTCTTGATTATTTATTTACAAAACTACAAATGGCAACAATATTACTGATACTACATCAGTTCAATTGTTAATAAATTCCATAATTTAAGATAAAACCAAAGGATTGCGATAGTAATGTAAATAAATAAAAATGATATAGCAATAAAGTTTTATTACAGCTGACATAAATTATTAATTATGTCTGGCTGGCTCTTAAAACAGCTCTTCTTCGACTATATACCTAATAAAATATTCATTGTACCATAAAATGGCACTAGGATAGATGACGTAAACAACGGGTATAACTCAGTGATTAAAAAAAATTATCAAAATCACACAAAAAAATACTCTAATACGAGTCGGCTTGAGGACCTCCTTTTAAAAATAATACTACGTAGATGCCTAAATTCATGAGATGAGTAGATCACAAGATCAAACTGCATTTCACGACTTCATTATCATGTGGCGTTTACGTAATTAAAAGACGTGATCCGTTTGGTCTGCGTGAAGTCCTCCTTGTGTATGTGTTGATGGTCACGTAAAATGAGCAAGAATTAGCCTTCTTCTTTAATAATAGCGAACCGTAATTATTGAGAGAGACGATCCACTTAAAAAGTTGGCAGACCTTTTTCGGTTAATAGTTCATGAAAGTAACTTTCAGTTGAATGATTGCATAGAAAGTTTTATTTTAAGATGCCTTCATACTGAGACACAAACAATATTATACCTATTGTGTCTATTAACCTTCCGTGACGTTAAGAGAATCGTTACTCATTACGTTGTCAATAAAAAAATATTTCTAAATGCATATAAATTATCATTAGTGATTTATTAAGACAAATACTGTATTAGCACGTCCCGCTATATTTTATTACGAGTTACAGGAGTTCTGTCCATTTTCCTTGTACATACATGTTTGAGTTTGTGTGGATTATTAGTTCAGATGAAAATTTGAAGGACCGTATGAATAAAGTTTAATCAAAAATAGTAATTATATGTCCCACGGACATCCTTTCACACTACTGGTCTAAACTGTACTAAAAAAAAAAGGAATGTGTTACATATGTAGGTACACTCTCTATAAATAAAAATCCAACATACTTTCCCCTCGTTGAAATGGCTAAATGAAATTAAGCAGTTTCAATAAAATGATTTAAAGTTAGTTCTGTCAAACAAAATAGTAACACTAGGATTGTTCTTGGCATCAAGCACTTCACTAACGTCACCATGGCTGTTCTCTACAGGCAACAGACAAATCTTCGAGATGGCGCGCTTCGTCGTTCCTGCTGCCGTGACGAGATACTGACGACCCTGACTACCTGATCTGGATCTGGACGCGTTTTAATTATCCGTCCCAGCCTCCATTTAGTTGGGGGTAAATTATTATCCGGGTAAGCGAGACAGCAGCCGCTTGAGATGTCGTGGAGTAAAACCGCTCATGGACTCTTCCAAGGGTCTTGTTAACACCAAAATGTCCCCCCGAAGCATCGTCATGCAGGCATTTCAAGACTTCCTTTAACAGGCTCTTCGGTACAAGCAATTGACGTTTGCTCTCAGTACCATTCTGGTTTTCCACTATTCGCTTCAGGAGTCCATCTTCCTCAACAATAGAGTCCCATTGGGCCCACAACGATTTCACCTCCCCAGATTTGGCGGCGATCTCTTGCCAGGTCGGTCGTCTGCATTCATTCTTCCATCTTCGGAACAAGCTCAGGACCGGATCAGAACCCTGTTCCGTCTTGATGTTATCAGGATGCCATTGTTCATCCGTGACGGTTATCCTCCGGACTTCTTCATGTTCCTCCAGGCGCTTGCAGTGCTTGCAGTTTTCGGAAAATGGTCTTCTGGATAAGGCATCGGCGTTCTTATGTCTATTTCCAGCTCGATGTTCTATGTCGAAGTCGTATTCTTGGAGCTTTTCTATCCACGCGCAACTTGACCCTCTGGATTCTTGAAACTCAGTAACCACCGTAAAGCAGCATGATCTGTTCGGAGCAGGAACTTCCTTCCATATAAGTACTTATAAAAGTGCTCCACGCTCTTTACTACTGCCAGTAGTTCTCGTCGGGTTACACAGTAGTTTCGTTCGGGCTTGGATAGGGTCTTGCTGAAATAGCCGATGACTTGTTCCTCTCCGTGTTGTATTTGTGAGATTACTGCGCCTAACCCAACATTGCTAGCGTCGGTGTCCAGAACAAATTTCCCCTCTGGTATCGGATAACTCAACACGGGTGTGGAAACGAGAGCTTGCTTTAACTTTTCGAAGGCAGCTTGGCAGTCCGATTCCCAGCAGAATGGTCTGCCACGTTCGGTTAGTCGAGTCAATGGCTTGGCAATATTGGCAAATCCAGGAACGAAGCGTCTATAGTAAGTACAGAGGCCAAGGAAGCTTCTGACCTGATGTACGTCCGTAGGTACTGGCCATTCTTGTACGGCTGTGATCTTCTGCGGATCGACTGAAACGCCGGTCTTCGTGACTACGTGCCCTAGGTAATTCACCGTCCCTTGAAATAACTGGCATTTCTTCGGGCTTAATTTAAGATTGACATCACGCAGCCTTCGAAGTACCTCTTCCAAGTTTTTCAGGTGATCGTCGAAGTCTTTTCCGATCACGATTATGTCGTCAAGGTATACCAGGCAAGTTTTCCCAATCAAGCCGTTCAAGACTGTCTCCATGAGTCGTTCAAATGTGGCTGGCGCATTACACAACCCGAACGGCGTCACGTTGAACTGCCACAGCCCGGTTCCGATCGAAAATGCCGTCTTCTCTTTGGCCTCAGAATCCAGGTCTACTTGCCAGTATCCACTTTTAAGGTCTAGCGTTGAGAATATTGTCGACCCCGCAAGCGTGTCCAAGGTATCATCAATGCGTGTAAGGGGTAGCTGTCTTTCTTGGTGACATTACTTAGCTGGCGGTAGTCTACACAGAAGCGTGTAGATCCGTCCTTCTTCTTGACCAAAACTACCGGCGACGTCCATGGACTGGTCGATGGTTCTATTATTTCATCCTTCCGCATGTCGCTTATGATCTTTTCGGCCTCTTCCTTTTTGGCCAGTGGTAGTCTCCTCGGTCTCTGACGGATGGGCTGCGCTTCGCCAGTGTTGATTTTATGGACGACGATGTTGGTTTGCCCTTTCTTGCCGTTGTCCAATGCGAACACGTCCTGGTACTTTTCGAGGAGTTCCTCTATTCGACGTTGTTCAGGTTGATTATGGTTTTCACCCGCCTCCTTGTACATTTTTAACAACGCCTCCGGAATCCTTGGACTTTGCGCATACCCGAACTCATTGTTTTAACTTGTGGCATGGCAGTGTCCTGGGCGTGTAACTGGAATGGAGGACGTCCAAACCCAGTATTACATTGTCCTCTATTTCTGCCACTAACACGCAGTTTAAAAGACGTTTTTCCCATTTTAATATTGACGTAGCTTTCGCCCCTGACTACTACTTGTTCTCCAGTGGCGGTACGGAGCTTCCATTGCGTTGGCAAAAGTTTACTGGGCTTTGTTAATATTCCGGGCCTTATGATTGTTCTGCTAGCTCCAGTATCCAGCAGAAATGAACACTGCTTCCTGTTTATGAGTCCAGTGAGAAAAAGGCTGTCAGTTCGATCTTTCATTGTCTTAGTCAGTGCTACTAAACCTGGGGCCTCGTGTCCCGGGACCGACGTTTGCCCCGCCGCGTCGTCCCTGATTAGTTTTCCCAGAATGCGGGGCACGCGCTCTGGAGTAACCTCTTCGTTCTTGCAAGCGCTTCTTTCGTGTCCCAATTTCCCGCAGTTCCAGCACTTCCTCTAGTCTGTCTTCATATCGACCGTCAGGCTCCTCCCTTAGCTCGCGCACTCTACCTTGCCGTTGCGATGCCTGTTTAACCACGTCATACTCCAGTGCCCGAGCCAACGTGTCAGCGAGTGTTTTTGGCCTGTCTAATCGAAGTCGCTGTTGTATGTCGTCATCCCTCAACCCATCGATGAAAGAGTCGACAGCCAACTTTTCTAGCGTGTCGTCGGGAGTACCTGGATACGCGAGGCGGACCAGACGAGCGATATCGGCCTCGTATTCTTGCAAGTTTTCCCCTGCCTTCTGAGGTCGGTTTCTTAACTGCACGTGACTGACGCTCGTCATATGTGCCTGACCATACCGCATCTCTAACTTCTTCACTAGGTGTTCATAGTCGTTCAACTTCTCTGGTGGTATGGTATCCAAAATCTCCTCGGCATTACCATGCAGCGCGCAGACCAGCTCGGAGGCTTTATTTTCCAACGTCCATGCGTTCGACTTCGCGGCCGTTTCAAATTTCTTAAGGAAAGTGGTCCATGATGTTTTTCCGTCGAACTTAGGTGGCTTCGTATATCCTTTCGATGAAACACCGTGCCCATTCTCCTGCTTCACACTTCTTGCTTCATCATCGATCTGTTCGGACATTGTCGTACATAGAAACATTTCTTCTATTTCTTTAATTCGCGAATCTATTTCTTGAAATTTTCCTGCAAAATTCTGTTCCGTTTCGGCCAATTTTGCGTCGAATTTCTCTAAATTTTCTTTAAATTCTTCTCTCAAATTTTCTTTCAGTTCTTCCAGATTTCCTTTTAGTTCCTTTGAACTTTCGGTTAATTTCTCTTCCAGATTTTCTTTCAGTTTCTCTTCCAATTCCATTGAACTTTCCTTTAATTTCTTTTCTAGTTCATCCTCAAATTCGTAGGTATTCGGATCGAAACCCTCTCGTATCAGAGCTTCCTCGAGTTCACTTTTCAGTTCGACAACTTTCAACTCCAATAACTTTTTCGGCATTTTGATTTTTTTAACTATTTTTCTTCTACTAGAAAATTCTCTTCTTTGGGGGATCGATTGGCTGAGTACCCCACACCTGACGCCAATGTAACGACTTTTCTAGTTTAACTTATTTATATAACAGATATTTATTTACAACTATTTAACACTTAAATACTAATAGAACACTTAAACACTAATAACAATTCAATTACTTATTTATATGACAAGAAAAATGCGTATTTATATCACTCGGTATATCGTAGTTCGGTATTTATATTACATGTTCGGAAGCTAACTGTGAACTGCCCTCACTAACCACGTCAACAGGTATTTATACACATATGGAACAATCTAGCAAAAGTCCGGAAACCTATTAGAAATTACACGAAGTTCCCATTGTGTCCGTTTAATTTATGGCCTTGTTTATTGCCATCAAAGCGCCGACCGACACCGGCATTCTATGAACTTCGCTTATCTGCTCTCGCATCTTGTCGCCGCTCTCGCATACATACACGCTCGTTACAATACGGTTTGCTACAGCTTTAGGCACTAGTATCCAAAGCGAGTCCAGAGAGGACAGAGGCGTTGGTTCCGGGGTGCTGGTAACCCATGGTTCTATTTCCGGGAGTCACTCTGCTGGCAGCCGTTTGAAGTGTCGGACCGGGCGCGTATGCCTATCATAGTATTCGAGGCTAGCCTCTCGGTCAGACCACACGCCGCTTACCCTTAAAGCTGAGATATCCCGCAACCGATCCTACTATAAGTGGGTAAAGGCCGAGACCTCAGTAGAAATGTGTGGTAGAGGATGCACGAAAGTGGCCTCGACCGTCACTCATCACAGGTGGCTAAGGTAGCTTAGCCGACATGAGTGCCAGTGGCTGACCAGTGCCCAATGGTGCAAGTAACCTTAACTGGGAGGAGTCGCAGTGGCTCCGAACATCCGACCAATGATGTAAATTGGTACTACGGGAGGTCCGGGAAGCCCCAGATAGGGAAGTAGATGTACCTGTCTGCCCGGCTGAAATGAGGTTGGGCTCGTAGTGGCAGAGGTTGACCCAGTATGCTAGCGAAGAGGCAAGGATGTATTGACGGGTGAGTGGCGTATCCCCTCGGGTACCAAGCACTGCTAAGCCTGGTAGGGATTAGATAGGTCCCACCCGCACCAGTGGGTTCTGGTGGTCTTGTAACAATTCGGGAGTAACTGGTAGTGGTTGATTTCGGTCTTGCACGTGCTAATTAGGCGCATCCCAATTTCCGCGCTCCTGGAAACCGTGGTGAGTTGAGCCGAAAAGGCATGTATCACCACGTAACACTAAAAAACCGATCCGGGGCGACCCGACGGTGTGGCAATGTCCTTAAGTAGCACCAACGTGCCAATCTCAACATTCCGACGCTGATGGGTTTTACACTTCGATCGAGACCAGAAATTTTGACAAATCTGTGGTAATCGCTGATAAAGTGACCATTTTCTGTCCGGAATATGTTTTTGTTTGTTTTTGTCACAGACGTATGAAGCCTGTCTCATTTTTACAACTAGTGATAAGATCGACCATCGACGATAAGACTATCAGCCTTATACACGCCATGATGCGGTATGACGTAATACTGAACTGGTGCAGTCTGAAGATTCGTCAACCTTCCGCCTGTGGCCTAATTCTTCATATTCTCTCATGGAATCTATATTCAAGTCCCTAAATTTATGGTTTGAATGAGGACGATTTTCCAACGAAAGGAATTATTGTAAAGCGTTTTGCTTATAATATCCTAATACAGAAGGTGGAGAACTCAATGGAGCATTGACGATAAATTTGTCAGAATTTTTTGTTGTTTTGACAAAATTGGATTCACATTGCTGTTCTTCAGAAGATAACTGTTTTGGGGTGCTTACATTTTCGATTTCCCAAAACGACGATAACTGACGAGAAATACTTAGGTTATAATGAGATTGAAAACTAGAGTGAAATAATTCTTACCAGAAAATAGTTTTCCAGAAATCATGTAACCCGATATGGTGTTAATAATGTATGGTTTGCTACCCATAAATAAATGATTATCAGATAAAAATTGCCAAAACACATTAATTCCTAACAATAAATCAACCCTTATTTCTTTGAGAAAATCAGGATTCGCTAGTGGTAAATGTTTGAATCCAATGACAGTGCATTTAATGAGTTTCTTATATTTTGCAATAATAAAAATGAAAGTCTAACACTGAAATTGTTGTAAACTGATTCGATCTTACAATTAGTAACCACTGATTTTGGCTTTCGTTTGATTAATACCCTTTCAACAGGTATGTTAACCTTATTTGTTTTGAGTTTCAACCTCATAGAAGAAGAATCCAAAAATAATAGCTGTTGGAAGACTATCGACGGAATTCCTTTGAAACAATTATTTCCAATTCACGCTTGCTGTTATAATCAAGTTTGTCTGATATTAAACAGTAAATCATACTTACCCATGACTCGATTGGTTCACCCAAAGATTCTAGCGCTCTTAAATGGGCTTGAAAAGTGTCACTATCCAACGAATTTCGAAAAAAAATATATGGATCTAATAGGTCACGATTGGTCAGGTGGTCCCGTTAATTGGTCAACGATAGAAAATTAGTAAAAACAATTCGATTTTTTTGTAAGAATATTCGATACCGCTGGCACCCCATTAAAACTAAAATTAAAAATTTTTAATAGCAATCGATTGAGTTTTAGATGCTTTTAATTGGTCAGCTATAATTATTATTTGGTCAGTTGGTCAGCCCTAGATAATTAGAAAAAAAAACAATAAAATATATCCGTTTCTACAATACGCATGCGCAAACATTTATGTTGCTTCTATGATCTATCAGCTGATGGGATAGTCGATAAAAATTATATTTTTGATGTCTAGGCAATTTTGTAAAAGAAATGCGTGAATCCTATACATCATTAATAGGTTACAATTAGTCAGGCTATTCCATTATCTGGTTAGCGATAGGAAATTTTTAAAATTAATTTGAAAATTACATTCCCATAATTCGCCATCTATGGGAATTCCAATAAGAAGTGGTTTTTCATATTGATTGATAACTAAGTCCTACAACAGGTTTCTATTTATTGAAATTAATTTACGATGCGATTTTACTCATTTAATAATTAAAACACATTCTTATAAAATAAAAACAGCTTTCACAACAATGTGTTTTATCAAAAATATAATTTTTATCGACTATCCTATCAGCTGATAGATCATATGAGTAGAAGCAACATAAATGTTTGCGCATGCGTATTGTAGGAACAGATATATTTTATTGTTTTTTTCTAATTATTTAGGCCTGACCAAATAATAATTACAGCTAACCAATTAAAAGCATCTAAAACTCAATCGATTGCTATCAAAATTTTTTAATTTTACTTTAGATGGGGTGCCAGCAGTATCGAATATTCTTACAAAAAATCGAATTTTTTTTACTAATTTCCTATCGCTGACCAATTAACGGGACCACCTTACCAATTGTGACCTATTAAATCAATGTATTTTTTTTTTTTTTTCGAAATTCGTTCGATAGGGTGCTACCAATATGCGGTAATGATGAAGCAGATTGTTTAGCAATTTTAGGAAATTCAATAAAGTATTTTATATGTGAACGTATTAATAATTTATTGTTGTAAATAAATACAAATGCAAGTAAATGATGAATAAAAATACAAATACAAACGATTCAAATGACGGAATTCTAAGAAAAAAGGAAGAAGTAGGTATACTTGCTCCGTTTTTCCGACGTCTTTGTGTCACCTGAAGTTCGTGGAATTGTGCCGCACCCCCTGTGTATTGCAGGTGCCGGCTTGTTTCTTTGAGTCCCGAGGTGGTGATATAGCAGGTGATAGAGTACAGTGGCCCAGTCAAAAACTGCTTGCTGCTTAATTATCGCTGAGCACTAACCAGTAGGTGATGTTTGTTTGGTCGGCTGTTAAAAACTATTTTCAACTCTGAAATCGTGGCCGTTTTTTAATAAAATTGCTGGTTGTCATAAATCCTGGCTCGTAGGTCCAAAATTATGTTTGAGTTTTTGTGTAAATGATTAGTTCAATGAAAGGACCATATAAATAAAGTTTAACTAAAAATAATAATTACTTATAACAAAATTGTTCACAGTGCTGGTCTAAACTGTACTGAAAAGAAATTGAAACGGGTGAATGCAACACACCCTATTACATATGTAGGTACACTCTCTATAAATAAAAATCCAACAATATATAATTTTTTCACCACCCCACCCCCACTGGTGGTGAAGTAAATGCTATATTCATTCTTAACGGTTAGTCCACCCCATCATTAACCCCACCGCCTTAACCAAGACAAACCACCCCCACCCCCAACACTACCTCCACCGTCAGAACCACCACAAAACTTTTACTCTATTCTTAACGTTTATCTCCTCTCCGGCATCTACCCACCCCCAATACTCCTTAGACCACCTCCACTCTATGCCTCAAAGCTCTTAATTTTCTGAAAAACCAATTGGGTATCTATACGTTACGAATTTTAATCTTCAATGTGGAAAAAATATGTAAAGGGGTGGTTTGCACGCGTATCAATAGGAGGTGTAGACGTTAATCTAGACAATTACCGAAAAAATTCCGCCCTTTTTCATACCCTTGTGATTAATTTGATTAACTACAGATATTAATTACAAATGAGTTTTGATCCTCAAAAGGAATGGGGGTGGGGATCCCCGGGCCCGAAACCCTACCCACAGGTCCACCACTGGCTTTTACGTATTTGTATCTACTTAATACGTTATACCAGGGGCGGATCTAGACTCTAAAGAGGAGGGATAGCGAACGTCTATGACCACAAAAACACAAATAAAATTTTTTTTAAAAATATTTTTCAAAATATTTAACCTAAAGTGTAGACATCGTCAGATATATTAAGTTGCAACTAAACGTTCAATGAAGTACGTCAGATACTTCCTTAATTATCTTAATTGACTATTCGTAAACACAGAAAACAAAAATTTCCTGCTATTTCATTTCGAATGGTTTGACGTCATTAATTCAAGAAAAATTAGACCAATTGCGACGATCGTTGTCAACACACCTCGAGCATAAGGTTTACGAACTAGGAAATGCGCAAAGCAAATTAAGGCTACATATATACATATACGTACATGCACATAGCAATAACAAAAGCACACCCTCCTGATTAGCTGATACGTTAACCGAAACATTATCTTAATCTATGTATGATTAAGTGACGCAACCCGCAAAATTAATACCTACGATTATTGAAATTTATTTATAATTAGAAAAATATTATAGATAAAATCAAATGCCAATGATCTACCTATGATGTAAGATAATGTATTATCAAATGTACTGTTAAGTTTATTAGTTTCGAAAAATATGTATTTTATAATTATAAAATTATTAAAATCGCCATTTTAAAAAACTTCTAACACAATAGTTTTGTTTTTCTAATGTTAAAAAAAAAGCACCAAAGTTATATGTATGTAGTTGTACGAAAACATAAAAGTTATCTGATAAAAAATAATAATGTATAAATTGTCCTGTTCCTCTATCTATCTAATCCAACTTGTGCACTAATGAATAACAAAATGCAATTAAGATACTTGACTACAATGTTTACTTGAAGTCGATAACATGAAATAGAATTTAAAAGTGCCTAAATACCTACCTATGTACATCGATATTATTAACATGTTAACCAAAAACATAACAGCACTAACTCAATAATTAAAAAAAAGTTAACACTAAATATATATATATATCTACCTATTATAATAATTCTTGTGTAATATATATTACCAACTTTAAAAATTATTTAAACCAATTAAAAGAATAGCAACTATTCTTTTTAACTACCTAGAGAAATAACGCAGGTATGATAACAATGTAAAGACATTGTTACTTACTATGTATATTAAAGGGCGGAACGATCTGTCAATTTCAGCGCAGTTGCCAGATCTAACTTTTTTTACAATTAACTAGTTTAAAATATCCAATTAATCGATTTAGCTACTGACGATTTTTAATTTCAGAATCGATTAATAAAAATTTCATGCGTGTAAATACGTAATAAATGACCCTGGGGATTGGATTCATCTCCGGCGCCATTAATAAGTACATTTTCAGCGTAAGGTCAAAAATGAAAGTATTTGTATTTTAATGTTAATGTTATAATTGGGAGAAATGATGGATCCTGAATTCTGGAAGAAGGGGCGGGGTTTACAACAATACAATACGCAAACAATTTGATTGCCTACGTACCTTCATTATTTGTAGTTAAATTTCAAATTTTGGTTTTTGATCCAGAATAGAGGGTCGGACCGTTGTCGGACAAACTTCCCCTTTTATACTTGCCACTGAACGAGAGTACAACAATTCTAATAAACTATAGACATAAAAATTACACATTACGTGTACTACCTATAGACGTTTTTCCTAATTAACCTTGATTGTTTTTCGGTTTGTAAGAAACAAACTTTTTGATATCTACTTACTAGATGTATTTTGTTTTTCTGTGTTTATTGTTGAAATGTAACGGTTCGGAAACTCCCTTCGTTAGAAGGTCATAGAAATGTTTGGAAATCGTTAGAAATTTGAACATGAACGCTTTAGTAGGTATATTACATTGTACATTCACACAGCAGTAACTAACGGACTTTTCTTTTAAAAAATGTAACCAAGGTTCAAATATTTACCAAAAAACGAACTGACTTGCATATTATAGCAACTTTAACTAACATAATAATGTGATGACGATAATACACAATACTGTGTACGCAACATGTTGATATACATACTTAAGTTCACTACAATTCAATTTAAAAAAAAAAATTCAAAACTAAAACTTTTTTATTGTATTTAATTGGAACAGAAACGCAAGAGGCAACATTTTTTTATTTTCGTCATCTTTGGAAAAAAAAATAGCTAAAAACATTAACGCTTACTTTTCTAAAGCGAGAGGAGAGGAGCGCTATGTTTGCACTTTTGTTGACGTCATCGTATTTACAATCACACTTATTAACTCATCTATATAGTGCTTGTGTTTTTGTCTTGAAAAAAAGAAAGGGGAGGGTAGCAGAGCATGACAATGTTATTAAGTTGGACGCAAAAATTAGGTTGCGAAAGAAACCCTGTCTAAATGTATATTAGTTGTAGGTCCAAAGTCCAAACTATTAAAACGAGCAGACCAGCAGACGCATAATATGTGTCAATAATTGAGCTTTATTGCAAAATGTTTGGTAGTAGGTACCTAATGGGTCGAATCAATGGAAAGTTTTCGTAGGCTGATAAAAAAAACTGAAATCCTATTGTCTGTAGAGAAGTTACGAGGGGACGTTCGTCTGCGGATGGTGTGTATGGAAGTGTTGCACAAGGTTATTTAAACAAAAATTCCTATTAACAACCGGTTTTGCTGAGTTGTTGCTGCAGGTCGAGAGTCGAAAGAGAGCGTCGGCATCTCCACATCACGTCAGGAGGTGCATACGGGAGGTGTGTCACGTGCAATCTCCGTTCTATGTATATTAACTATAAATCAGCATGACTTGGCCAAGGAGGTGTGTCGTGACGTAGCACATAACTGAGAAACCCGTCAAAATGCCGTTCACTGTAACATTACACACACACACGTACCTTTACAATTAATAAATATGTGTTATCATGATGATAAATCCGATTTTATACCTATGTACCTACAATCACTACTATTTCGTAATGTATAGGTACAATAAATGAAACAGTCAGTCACTTACACTTTAGACTTCATACTCTATTTGTAATGACGTAGGCAAGCATCAAAGTTAAAACACGCCCTTTCGATTATTATTAAAAATTGTACTTTGTTATTACAATAACTTCTTAAAAATTTAGACCTAGGTACCTACCTACCTCGACAATATGACCTAAAAACAGATGCAACTTATTGTAATACAAAAAAAAATGTGTACCTATCTAGGTAGGTATATTGTTCCAAACCTTCATTTGTATTATACCTACGTAATCTAAAAATAGAATTTGTACTTTAAAAAAGTTGGAAGAAAAAACTACCACAGTTTCCAATATTACGCAAATTTACTTGTTCGAGTGTAGTTAAGTAGTTAATGGTTTTAAATTTAACATGTAGGTACCTATGCAAAAACAAATTCTTTACATAATTAAAAATAATGTGAAATATCTATCGCTTAGAGCAACATCGATGTCAACAAACCTTTCGATTCTAAAAATATAAAATAGCATAAGTGAGGTAGGTAAGTTTAGAATAATCTGAAGAAATATTCTTGAACAGCCCAGAAAGAAGTCTACAACCGGTCAGACAGGCCGTGGAAGTCCAAAAACGATTGTATTAGGTACATATTTGAAAACTTTTGAATCCTTATTAAATTAAAATAGAAAAAACATTCCTACATATTACAATGGTAGTGCCTTGTTATCATTTTGTCGTATCAAATTAATTTTTAATTTACTATTTATTGTCGAATGTTGAGACTTAATTGATAACAAACCGATTGAACTGGATTAAGTTGACGTAAATATCAAATAAAGCATTTATTGTGTACTGGCGACTGAATTCTAACAAGAGTTCAATTCAATAATTGTAAAGTCACGGTGAACATTGGTATAGCAACCACAAGGTCTCGGTGACGTCAAAGTCGGGCCTCTTGGTGGTTGCCGTCGATTGGTTGACAACGAACACACCTTCGTTCACTCCCCCCTTACGTCTCCAAACGGGTGTAAATTTCTTCGATAACAAGCGTATTGCATCATAATAAACGAACGAACTCTAAAGAGAAATATGATGAAAATAGCACGTTTTCGATTAGAATCAACAAAGCAACTTTTCGACAGAAACAATGGCACGTATTTATAAAATAACAATGTGCAATGTACGTAGCTACATACCTTACAATGTGCTAAGTAATTAGATTTATAATAACAATTAACTACATCTAAATTAGGGCAAATTATACGAATTGAAAAGTGTACATTGTATAAATTACGTCGAATCCTCTCTGACGGTTTCAGCTGTTCGTCTCTGACGGTAGCAACAGAGGCAGGCGTCTAGGTGTACGTACCTACCGGCAATCCTAATGGAAATTTCCATTGGATCTCGACGAAACGCAAGGCAACGACGGAAAGTTCCTAATATCTAATAAATATCATCGCATCGGTTTGTTCATGTTATGTGTATGTCAAAAAAAAGATGAAAGAATCGGGCGCTTTCGTAGCTAGCTCACAATCAGTCATCAATCATAAAAATGTAACAGAAGATCCTAAATTTAGATAGGTAGGTGCACATTTTTTATACGTACATACACATATACATCAGAGAATATTCCGGAACGTCTGCTCTCTCTCTCTCTTACTCTACTATGTACCTACCTACAGACAGCACATATAGGAATTTTACTAGACTCTTTTATCTTATCACCACCCACCGGTATAGATAAAATCCCAGTTCACGTATAAAAATAAATTTTGCAAAAATTCGGCGCAAAAAAAAATGTAAATATTTCATAAGAAGACAACAGATGAAGATTGGATAATTTGTCAACAAAAAAAAATTAACGGACCTACTAATGTACATACATACATACGTCAGTCTATCGTGTTCCAAAAATAAATCGTCGAGACTAAAATAAGTCGCGTGCATTCAATTCAATAGCGCCACTGTAGTACGCGCCTTCGAAAAAAAAACGCAAATAAAAATAGGGGGTTTGTAGAACTGAAAAAAACAAAATTTTATATCACAAATAATACCTATTGAACGCGCCTCCCCACCAAAATATTATACAGCAGAACACAGGTACCTACCTATATATACATGTATTGTACGTCGGTTTTTACTTAGTTGAATGACTGGTTATAGCGTATGGTCGTGTCGCGTTTTTTGATACTTTACCTTCATTGAACGAACTTACTAGAAAAAAATGTATAATTTCAAAAGTGACATGTCCCACAAGGACCCCCAGTATGTTGTCGAAGTGAAAAACAGAAACCCCTACCGGACAGATCCATGGATAACGTGGAATATTCCGTTCTGGAAGTTCAAAGAAAGTGAAAGATGGGTAAGCAGTTTTTATCAGTCAAAACCTCTTTTCCTGGTTCGTCACCGATTTTTATCGCGAACCCGGTTTATTATTCTACGTCTGTTTGTGTATATGTAATACAGGTTATCGAGTTATCGTAATAAATAAAAACAAACATAATAGAGAAGTAATAAAAAAAAATACATATAAACAATTAACTTTTGAAAATATCAACATTTTCGCTGAAATTTATTCTGTCGACAAAACAATCAACTAAGCACCTAACACTGGACTCGATTTCTAAGCGAACCATTTCCAGTAATTAGTATTAGAAACAATAAGTAGGTGGCGGTGGCTCCAAAAATAACAGGACCGGCTTAAATTTTTTTTTAGTATCTTATAAGAATACAACTAATTTGTATACGACAAACACAAATTTTAAACAACCAAATACTTCGAATTTTGTCACTATTTGAATATAATTAGTAATAACATTAAATACTCAAATCGGCTTTAACTAACGAAGCTTTTATCATGGGCGGATCTAGAATTTTGGCAAAGAAAGGGGGCTCAACAATAAATGGAAATTCTCGAGATTAACGTCTACACCTCCGATTCGATTCAAATTTTAGAGAAGAGGTGGTCTTGGAAGAGGGGGTGATATAGGAGGTGAGGTGGTGGGGGTTGGCGTGTGCGTTGAGGGCGAGAAATGTTTAGAATAGGATAAAAGTTTGGGAGGTGGTATTGGGCAAAGGGTGGTATACTTACCTCCAACAACTACACCGACCACCACCCCACACCCACTGGTGGTGAAGTAAATGCTATTCTCATTCTTAACGGTTAGTCCACCCCAACATTACCCCACGCCCTTAACCAAGACCAATCATCCCCACCCCCAACACTACTTCCACCCTCAGAACCACCACAAAACTTTTACTCTATCCTTACCGTTTATCTCCTCTCCAGCATCTACCCACCCCCAATATTTCTTATACCACCTCCACCTTATGCCTCAAAGCTCTTACTTTTCTGAAAAATCAATTAGGTATCTATACGTTACGAATTTTAATCTTCAATGTGGAAAAAATATGTAAAGGGGTGGTTTGCAAGCGTATCAATAGGAGGTGTAGACGTTAATCTAGACAATACCGAAAAAATTCCGCCCTTTTTCATACCCTTGTGAATAATTCGATTAACTACAAATATTAATTGCAAATGAGTTTTGATCCTCAAAAGGAATGGGAGTGGGGATGCCCGGACCCGAAACCTTACCCACGGGTCCACCACTGGCTTTTACGTATTTGTATCTACTTAATACGTTATACCAGGGGCGGATCTAGACTCTAGAGAGGAGGGATAGCGAATGTCTGTGATCACAACACAAATAAAAACTTAAAAAAAAAATGTTTTAAGATCCACCCCTGTGTTATACATTGCGCTTCATGTGAATATCTTATATCTATAGGTACATTGTCAAAAAAAAAGTAGTGATTGTGAAAGAATTTTCGTATTTGGAGATTCTCTATTGTTTGTTTTTCAGTTCACAACAATAGTATTGTTGTTTGTAAAGTTCGAATTTTTACAAGAAGAATTCTAGAAGTTTGTATCCGAGATAAAGACTTATTTTAATGGTTGTCCGCCAGAGGTTCCCACTTGTAATAGTTATACATGCGCGCTCACAATATTTAAAAAGTAAATCAATAAGTAATAAACTTTTGCGAATGTGCTCGCTCAGCACACACTCAACACAGAGCCGGGCCAAGGTTTGCGGATAACAGCATAATATCCAGTGGACAAAAAAAATAACGGAAATGTTTGCTGGGCTACATAATGCAAATTCACTGCGCTTATTTAGATCAAGAGCAAGGTTTGTACGGTTTCAATGTCGTATAAATTTCTTATTGTCGTTTATAAGCACGATTTACTTATTGTTAGTAGCAACATAGGTACATAGTTGAAAATTCAAAGTAAAAGTTTTTCCAATTTACCCCAACTTTACCAGTAAATCATTTTGGCCTTGCATTTATCTGCTATTTATTGTAGACAGCTGTACTTCATCGGTGACACTAATGTTTGTTCATCTAATACTTTTATTGACAACTATTGTCTTGTAACAGTTTTCTTTAATGATATAATTAATTAAATATTCGATTTTCTGTTAGCATTTTAATTATGTAGTTAAAGCAAGAAATAATTTAAATTAAAAAATGTTTTTTAACTCTACTTTATCAGTTTTTATTAATTAAAATACTAGTTTTAAAACATCATACTCAGTACATACTACAATATCGATAGAAAATAATTAATACATAGTTAATCGATGTCAACAACACACATAAGTTCATCATAAAATCACATGTTTAATATGAATTATTTATCTATTTATTAGTAATGGTTATTAAAAAAATATTATTTGTTTAGTCTTCTAGGGGATAATCCGAATATTTCCCATTAATACGTAACTAATACATATTTGGAAAACAATTTATTAAATTTAATTAATTTAAAAATAATGTGCTTATATCAGATAGTTACATGTTATATTCGGTTGAAACTGGAACAAGTTTTTGTCAATAATTCTTTATAATCAAAGATGTTCCACATCTAAGTACTGATGATGAAACTTGTAGTGACAAATAAACAAAAAATTTGATGATGCGAATTATGATTATTAGCTAAAATAATTTTAAGGGCCATGACACACGTGTCGGCGCGGCCGAGTCGACTTGTAAGTCACACGAGGCGGTTTTACAGTCGGCAGCCGGGAGACGAAATTACAGGGTGCTCAACTTTGTTAAAGTAAAAACGAGAAAGAAAAAGGGATTAGCATTTAGTTCACTTCAGTCCCTGAAGAAGATAACTTTGTTATCGAAAAGTGCTTCGGACAATTTTGATCCAAGTTTTGGCGTTGGGGTTTGAGCTATTTAGTACGTTCTTAAACTTGTTCGATTTTTAACTACTCAAAAAAATATTTCTTAGAAATAGTCTGTACAATCGCCCAGTATATTTTATTGGTATTATTTCAATCACTCGGCTGCCGAGTCGGCCGCGCCGCCTCGTGTCTTTTACCACATAATATAAACCAATGCAAACTTGTGCTGCACAGTTACGTGTGTGTCATGGCCCTAATACAGAAGTCAGAAATTCAGATTATATTAGCAACGTTATTCGTTGACGTATAAGCAACCAACCGCTATGATGCAGCTTATAAAATGGTTGTCTATAAGTTGGGAGCATTCACATGTCATGGAAAATGTTTAAAGTACAATTTTTTTAACAAAAACTTTTAGTTTATTTTTCGGAAAGTAGCAGGGAAAAAGTCTTATTTTTTTATCAATACATATTTTAATTTGGAGTAATTTTTTGCCAGATATTTTATGGTTTACCATATTCACCTAATCGTAAGAAATAGTTGTAACATTCGTTATCAAACCATGTTTAATGGGTTTTCCTGTATTATCAAACATTCAAATATTTCAACATGAAAAATTACGCATTTTATTTTTATTTTTTCGCTCGAAGGTTTCAAAATAACTGAATCTTTTAACTATAAATTCTAGCAATAAAAAAAAAAACAATAAATAGTGCTACTGTTTGAAGATTTTAAATCAAGTCGTAGCCAACAAAACAAAAAAAATTGATATCCTTAAATTTAGAATAAACTCATCAAAATCAAACAAAGAATAAATTTTATCTAGGTGTGATAAAGGGGAGTTTAAAAAACGTTTAAAATCAACATTCAAATTAATTATTATTATTAATGATAAAAAAAGAATGTGGGTTGATAGTATAAATACTTCCCAGTGAGTCGAAAGAGAGGTCCATCTAATTGGTATTTAATTTTTGTTTTTTATCGAAATATTTATGGCAATGAACTTGAAATTCTTCAATTTTTTAAAAGTAATGGAATAACACTATAAGGAAATACATATAAACAATAAACATGTAAATCGTGCTTAGTAACGTCAAAATTAATATTTGCGTAAAACATAAAAACCGTCATAATGATTAGTTAGAAGTCAAATCAAAATTTATTACTGTTTTAATTTTCTTGGTACTTTTATCCCGTGAAATGACCTTTTCGATTTTTATCAAAAAGCTTACGTATGGTCCAATGATGAGGAATTTGATGCTGAATAAAATGAGATGAGATACCCTATTTTACATATACAGGGAGAATAAAAAATAATTATCAGTTAATTTAATTTATCACATAATAAATTAAAACTAGTACATAATAATTTTTTTATATCAATTTTAATTTTTCCACCTGATAAGCCTTACGATGGAGTTAATTTAAATAGGTAGAATAATTTTAATTAATACTACCCATAGTGTACCTCTAAATCATTCTATATTTTTGAAAACTACAAAAATATCGCGGGGTCTTTACGTCTAACTCTATAGTTGTTTGATCGTGATGAAATTGTAATCAGAGGTCAATTTCTTCACGTGGTAGCCATACAGTTCTTATCAAAAATTATAAAGTTGCTTTTCCCTAATGGTCGTCAACAGATTTTATTTGTTTTTAGAACGGTCAGCGTCGTTTATTGACGAAGATTGACAGCCCGACGATTTCTGCTTGTACCACAGCAACCAACCTTTCCTCCCTGGATCTTCCACATCACCCCTTGGGGTCCGCTACGTTACACAATAGTAGAAGAATGGTTACTGTGGACGAAAATTTAAGGGTGGCGCAACCCGAAATTCAACCTCTTCAGAATAAAGAAAAGTTGATTGAAAATGACGAGGCCAGGATAGGGTCAATCAACGACGATGTAAGCGTTTGCAGCAATAACATTTATAAGGAAACAACGGTTAAAAAACCGACAATAATTCGACAAGTAAGTAAAATATTCATTAATACTCCACAAAAAAATCAAAACCAATTGACTTAAGTTTACGACCATTCATTACTTTTGCTCATAATAAAACAAATTGGAATTAATTTTCTGAGAGACTATTTTGAAGGCGACCATTTTTTTTTTAATTTCAAAAAATAAAAATTCTTATTTAGATTCTTTGTCTGGTGTAATGTTGTTAAAGAAAATAATAAAGTACAAAGTTCATTTTAGTACTATCTATCTATCAAATAAATGACCTGTTGACTACGTGCAGAAAACGATTTTTTTTTTAAACATTGCCTATACAAATATTAGTACATATTTCGTAAATATAAAAATATTTCTGAAGATAAAGGCCCAAAAAAAAAAATACATTTTGTCTATACTTATTGTTAATAATAAAAAAAAAAAGTTATTTATTGCTATTGTTTTTGGTCAAAGAAATATTCAACACTGAATTACAGTATTTTAAATTAACCGTGTAGGTTAATAGAATTATTTACTTGTCTCACAAAATAATTTGGTACTAGGTATGGCAAATCATGTTAAAATATTAAGGTTATTATGCCGTTACTTATATAACTTATAAAAGAGGATTTTGTTTAACGATGGACGTTATTGTTAAAATATTCGTTAAACGTAAAAGATCATTTTCAAAAAATGCTACAAAAATCAGTTAATAGTTACCCGAGTGTATATCAAGCATGCCACTATTTATAGGAACGGCAACTCATGCGGTAAAAATTTTTTTTACATATAGATACATATTTGTTTTGATATTTTTATTTTTTGTGCTGTGTACCAAAAATAATATATACATACATATAAGAAACAGGATTCAAGTTCTTCACGTGAAAAAAAAAAAAATGTAAGTGGGACGATTTTAATTCTTTACACGCAACTGCACCAAGTGCATAGATTGATAGTTGAATGGTTAGTAAAAAAAATATATAATCGAATACCCTTGGGGGTTCACCTGTTTAGGTAACTGCAAGGTTGCAAGTACGAGGGCGACATTGAAATGGACGTTTTTCTTCAGAAATTTTCGGGCGGTAAAAAAATCCGAGAGATAAGTATCATCGTTGTCTATCCCACAAACTGTCTCAATAATAATTGATCATTAAGGACAAACATACGACTGCGCCGCGAATTTTAATAAAACGAGGGTAGAGGGGGTCTGACATTATGTTCCTCTATAAAATCGACCATGGTCA
Organism: Agrilus cyanescens; assembly: GCA_947389935.1. NCBI lineage: Eukaryota > Metazoa > Arthropoda > Insecta > Coleoptera > Buprestidae > Agrilus > Agrilus cyanescens. The sequence continues at coordinate 6,757,122 of OX376704.1, forward strand.
ATATACTCCTTATTTATTTGCGACTTATTCTCTGATCATAAATAATCGATACGAGTATAAAAGTGTGCATCGCGTCAGTAGTTCCGTAGTCAACAGGCTTGCGCGTCAATATGAAGGTGCTTTTAAGGGCTGACACTCACGTTAGCTTCAAACTTAACGACGATGCACCGAAACCTAAATGTACACTATCTCAGGTGCGCTTACGTTTCCCGCGTCAATTTCATTTCTCGACATGCTGATCGTCACAGCTTTTTCTTTTATTATTTCAGGTGATTACGGCCCTTTCTGTATCTTTAGTGTCCCTCATCGTCGGATTTGTGTCTGCTTACACATCACCCGCAGAAGAAACACTTAGAAGCGAAGTTGGAATCAGCAAGGAACAGGTGCGTAAATTCAAAATTTCATTTCGTATTTGTTTTAAAAACTAATTAGGTACGAGGCCGCATTGGGAAAAAATACAATTTACAACAACCGGTAATAAACTTAACGAACGAATCTTTTAATGGTTAATAAAAATAAATTGATTTTGAATGCATACAAAAAATAATTAGTGCACCTAGTTTTTTTTTTTTTTTTGAACGAATGAACAGAAAAATATAATATCTGGGCCCTGTTCACTAGTGAAAAAATATTAATTAAAAACAATTAGGTACTTATTTAAACTCGGAAAAAATAATTTAAATGTTGTTTCAGTATTCGTGGGTTTGCGGTTTGATGCCACTGGGTGCTCTAATTGGAGGTTTAGTTGGAGGCCAGTTGATAGAATTAGCAGGAAGAAAGATTACAATATCAGCAACCAACTTACTGTTCGTCCTATCATGGGCAATGGTTGCACTTGCAACGAATGTTTGGTATTTGTACGCTGCTAGAAGTATTTCCGGATTTTGCGTCGGAATAGCGTCTTTGGCATTACCAGTTTATCTTGGGGAAACCGTCCAACCAGAAGTGAGGGGTACTTTAGGTCTCTTGCCAACGGCATTCGGTAATATAGGAATTCTGATGTGTTTCGCAATCGGAAGTTACTTGAAGTGGAACCAACTAGCGTGGGTAGGAATTTGCCTGCCAGTTCCATTCCTATTCCTGATGTTTATCATACCAGAAACACCAAGATGGTATGTTGCCAAAGGAAAGCATGAACAAGCACGTAACGCCCTACAGTGGCTGAGAGGGAAAGATGCGAACATTAAAGCCGAGTATGACGAACTGGAAACATCTCAAAAGGAAAGCGACGAATCTTCAAGCAGCTCAAATTTAGGTGAACTGTTCAACAGAGTTCACCTCAAACCACTTCTGATTTCTTTGGGTCTCATGTTCTTCCAACAAATGAGCGGTATTAACGCGGTCATTTTCTATACGACATCCATTTTCGAAATGGCAGGATCGACCATTAACAAAAATCTCTGCACAATAATCGTAGGAATTGTAAACTTTATCTCCACTTTTATAGCAACAGTACTTATTGACAGACTTGGAAGAAAAGTTCTTTTATACGTTTCGAGCGTTTCAATGACTTTAACGCTGGCATGTTTGGGTACATATTTCCATTTATCGAGAAACGGATACGATGTATCTAACTACGGGTGGTTACCGTTGGTAAGCTTCGTCGTTTATGTACTCGGATTTTCATTAGGATTTGGCCCAATTCCATGGCTGATGTTAGGAGAGATTTTGCCGGCAAAAATTCGAGGATCGGCCGCTGCTTTAGCAACAGCATTCAATTGGACGTGCACATTTATTGTAACGAAAACTTTTGTCGATATAATATCATTGATTGGTCCCGATGGTACTTTCTGGTTATTCGCCGCCATTTGTGTTGTATCGCTAGTTTTTGTTATCATGTGGGTCCCCGAAACACAAGGACAAAGTTTGCAAGATATCGAACGAAAATTGGCGGGACTCAAAGTGAGAAGAATGAGCTCCAAAGCAAATATGAAACCACTACCCTCGACTTTCTAGCGTTTTTATTCCTTATTAGCAACAACAAAGCCAAATGTAGTATGCGATATTAGTCTAAGATGTTTTATTAAAATTTTTAAAGTGTGCATGAAAGCAAAAAATGTTTTAAAGTGAAAATGATTGTAATTTTTGCGTGCCAGTTTTCGAAAATGATTGAATGAGGGTTATAATAAAATTATTTCGACGGTGTGATTAAGGAAGCATTTTCATATTACCTATGTGATAGCAAACGATTCGATTAGGATATAAGATCTGATACTGGTAGGCCTTTAGATTAATAAATTTAATATTATATATTTATTTTTATACACTTGACAATTTTATATTAAATCTGTAAATACAAGGTTTACTTGATAGTATGAATTAGAAGAGTGCTTTTTGAAAAAGCATCGTTGTGGCTCAAAAAAAATGTTCCTAGTTAACAGCAATCAAAGCCACTGACTTTGTACCTTCTATTGGATACTAGACTGCTAAAATGTTTTTATGCCAATATTATTTATAGACATTGTTATTATATTTTAAAATAAAATAAAACACATAATAATTATGTCCTCTCATTTCATTTTACATACATACTAAGATAATCGCGTTAGGTAGGTACATACTTATACCTACTCATACAGGTATATATACTTAAAATAATAATATAAAAAAGTTAATTTTTTTCCTGTTACTCGGTAACATTGAATAGAATCTTCAGTTTGCATTTGATAAAAATATATAATATTCCGACATAAATACTATTTAAAATTAGCGATATTTTTGTTAATTCTCAAAGTAGGTACGTAACTAATACCTAAATATTTAAAAATTAATTATCTATAAGTATAAAGTGAACGACTTAAAATTTAATAATGACGCCAGTCTTTCTAACGTAATCAATTGAAATTAACAGGATATTTCTTATGTTTAGCTAAACATTTAATACGCTTAGTTAATATTTTCACAATAGAAAGTATTAAAATTTTAAAAATATAACCTCTTTCCACTTACCCATTACTTGAACTCGGCAAATAGCACACGTATCACATTCAACATCCCAACTCCACATAGCAACAGCATTCCACTTTTTTAACGTGAACATTTTATCCGATTTGCAATTTTCTGAATCAACACGATCAACATTTTCGTTGTCTTCAGACATTTTCACACGATACGTTAAATGACAAAAAAGAATCACTTTTCACTCGTGAACATAACCAACAAATACAATCGCACTGAACGATACTGAAGTTAGCAACACAATTGACTTCCCATATCTTCCCATTTAGCATGAAAGTTTGATGTACAGGATTTTGACATACAGGGTGTTAAGAATTTAGACTACACCTTAACGACAACTAAAATTAAAAAAGGATTCATGTAATTGTTTCTATATGTTATTCTTAAAAGTACTTATACGTAGAAGAAAAATAATTAAAGACAACGCGATGTTGATCACATACAATAGTAGATAAGACATTTTTAATAACGAAAAAAAAATTTAAAAAAGAGTATTAATTCACACTAAATTACAGAATAAATACTACATTTGGGTTATTTTTTTAGTTGTTTATTAGAGTTCAAACATCAATTAACGTACTTATTGATAACTAGAGAAACAATTCTCATAATTTTGAATACCAAAAGGTCATTTTCACAACTTAAAATTATCTTCTAACGTATTAAGATTAAACTAAACAGCCGGTGTTTTGCATTGATGACAATTTTCCATACAATCTTGAAATTCTTCAATCTGTAGCGTCATTTCGAAAAAGTTGTATTTCTCGTGAATTTTTTTAGTGGCTTGCATAAGGATTGTTTGTGGACTGACTCCAGGTACTGGAAAATGATTTAAATCAATAAATCATAACGATAAAATAAAACCCAACTTACGAACAGCAATATGGGCTGATAGGGCCGTTTTGTCTAAACTTAAAGCCCATATTCTGAGATTATGCACCAGTTTAACTCCTTCTATTTCCAATAAAATATTCATAACGTCCGTAAAATCGATTCCTTTGGGAATTCCCTCCATTAAAACCATTGTAGTTTCTTTTATAATTGCAAATGTCGTCATTAACACTAGCACGGAGAACATGTACGTGCATATTGGATCCACAATTTTATACTCTGGCTACATGAAAATTGTTATTAAGTACACACATATAATTATTTAATTGAACATATTATGAATTGCGGTTTACATCTTCAGTGCGAGCGATGGTTGCGCCTTGAAGTCTCGATAGCGACTGATTGTGAATGAAGAGCTCTGATAGTGAAGTTGAGGGGGTATTGGGGCGGAGCCGGCTTCTGGGCGGCTCATTTTATGGAAATGCTGATTGACTTGCGTACTTTATTCAACCATTCGTCTATTTTGAGAACTTCGCATTTACTGAAGATGTCATCCGCGTAAATAATAGCACTTACTTTAAAAAAGATTATTATCGCCGCTACAAAGACACCAACACTTTGTAGAAAATCGCCAATGACATGAATAAATGCTGCTCTAACGTTTATATTTGAATTACTTCCCGATTTGTCGTTGCTTGAACCGTGTGTATGACCATGCTGATGTAATGTTAATCCCATACTGAAATGTATAATTAACTATAGGAAAAACAAAAAACGAAATAAAATATTGTGTCTTAGAATCGTATCGGAAAAATGCTAAATTTGTTTACAGAATTAAATTTGGATAAACACGACTGCATACTAATTAATATAATAAATTTATTTAAAAGAAGATCCGGCCTTACAATTATTTATTAAACTAATTTATTCAACTTTATTGTTTTCCTCGAATGACCTTTAAATTATGTATTTTAGGATGTTGTTTACCTACCGAATAATTTAACAGTCAAATAAATACTCACACTATATTCACAGCTACCCCAACACCAGAAGTTATCAACATTATTTTTGAGTCAATTTCATAATTATCGTTTATAATTCTTTCGGTTGCAAGGAAAACTAACACTCCAGTTACTACCCATATTAGAAGAACTGACGTTAGAGCTCCTATTACTTCAGCCCGGTACCAACCAAAAGACATTTTTCTCGTAGCAGGCCTTGTTGCCATCCAAATGGCAAAAAGGGATATCATAAAGCTTGCAAAATCTGTTAATAAATGGGCAGCATCTGTTGCTATCGCTAGACTGCTGGAGAGATAGCCCCCTTAAATAATTTTTAATTAAAATTAAATTATTTATCTTATTGGAACTTATAATAACACACAGTAAAATTAATAGAAGAACTGCGGCTGACATTTTCAGTGATTTGGTGTTGGCGAGAGCGACTGACTGGAAAACTAGCTGCGCGTTGATATTTGTAGTGAGTGGCGGTGGGCGTGTTGCAGATGGGGACTCTGACGTTTCGTAGGTAGATTATATGCGTTCTGCGTCGTTCTCTCACGCATCATCACCGCCCCATCTACGACACGCCCACCGCCATTCAGTATAAATATCAATGTGCAGCCAAAACTCCAGTAGTTCCTTGTCAATTTGAGTAAAAATGTTTTGTTCTTAAATTAAGTTGGCCTACACCTACACGAATATCTATATGTATTTAATGCCTTACCTAAAATTTCTCCGGTCATAAAAACAATACATAATATGCTGGCCAATATTAACTTTTTTCTTGCTTTTCCATCTGATCCGTCTAAGCGAGGTGAATGGCAATGTTTATTGACTGAAAAAGAAAAACAACATGAATTATTTATTAATTATTTTCTTTAAATATTTAAAGAATGTGCTCTTAATTTATTGATGTTTATCAACCGGTAGTTATAAGTGTTATTTTTTTTTTATTAAGCAAGATTTATCAAAGACGTGATAGATTAGAGATTGTCACACTGCACCAATATTGTTTTTGATTATGAATTTTAGAATAATTGCTACATTTTTTGTCGTTAACAACTTTATCAATTTTAACAAACTAGATAAATGACATTTGTACTCGCATAACTGTGTTTTTTACCAAAATTTATATCGTAAATTATAAAAAAAAATATTTAAAAAAATTTAAAAAAGAAACATAAATAATCGATACTTTTTGTTATCCTGCGACATCCCTATCGTTACAAAATGCGTTTATTAATAGAAATGAATCTTATTGAGAATAAATATAATAAAACACAACCGAACATATATATTATAAATATTAAAATTAAGGAAATAAACACCATAAACTAAATAAGTCGAGGTTCATTGTAATAACAAAATGTAAACAAATAAAAAATACAAAAAATCAGATAGGAAATGATGAAGATTATGCAAAAGCGTCTACTGATTAAAGTTTATTATTGTGAAAATACAAATACCTCATAAATTAAGAAAACCCAAGGAAAATTAATAATGCGTCAATAAATGATAATCATTGACTACTTTTGTGTAAAAAAATCGTATTAAAATATAATATTGTTGCAGATAACACTAAAAGGTTTGAGATGAATTTAATTCTAAAGTTTTTAAATCTATTGTTCTCAACAAAAAATCAAAGCAAAATTGAGATGTTCAAGAAAAAGAAGTTACTCACCCGCTGAACTCATTTTAATTAATAGATACTAATTATTAATTCCTTACTAAAAACGTTAAAAGTTGTAGTATATTAAAAAATAGGTACTATCATCAGCGCACATAAAAGTTTAGAAGGAACTATACCGCACTACTGTTTAAATAACTATTTCATTATTATAACAACAGAATATGTCATTTATTATTATTTATTTTAAATTCAAAGAAAACCTTTTTACTTCTTGCAACTGAAAATAATTAAGTACCTACATAACAGATTAAAAATGATAACGTTTATAATACGTAACGGAGTTTGATAAAGCTTCTAAGTGCCTTCGTTCGTTTTCAAACAGTCAACCAAAAATACTTAACATTGAACCAATTTATAGGGTAACTGTAGAGGAATTATGGCATGTGGTAATTCAATTTTAAATAAAGTACAAAAAATAGTAGTTTGCTAGTAATAAGTAAAAAATACCATGAAAATGGTCTCATTTAAATTTGAAAAAAATTGTGCTTGGCGAGAATTCTATTGAGACCTACTTACAACTTCTCATCAGAGCGCCAGAGGCCTACAGTTTAATGCGAATCGCCACAGATGGCGTTCAAATGTTAACGATGGTGGTTTATTAAACCACACGAATATGCATTTATGCTTTGCGTTATCCATTCAATTTTTTATCGATACTTATTTCAACTATCATTTAATATTCGTTTGATTAATACTTTAGTTTTTAACAGAATAAATGCATTATACGATATAAAAAATTAATTTACAGTTAATAACTGATTCTGGTTTAATTTACGATTAATGTAAATTTCATGGTATCGGAATCATTCATAAAAATTAAACAACAATGCGTACAATATCATCAAAATTACTACTTATTGGAAAAGTAAACAGCCTTGTGTAATTTGTTGGTTTGCCAATCGCAGTTTCTAAAAGGCAAATTACGTGGTTGAGTTTTAATTATTAAAATTTACGTTCTTTTTAACGGTGTTTTAAATATTGTCCAATATTTTGTATAAAACAGTTTGTCAAAGTCAGACTTAAAAAATAATTAAGTAGGTAGTATATGCAACAGACGAATTTTTTTTAAAAAAATGTCAGGATCATATACTTCTTCCGTATATACCCGTTTTTAATTAGGTACAAAATAAAAAAATGGGTATATAACAAAAAGATACTTTTTTTTTTTAATTTTATTTTATTTTTTTTAGTCCGACACCAGGAACGCTACAACACTAAATTTTTCTTTTAAAAATATCAGTTTTTGTTAAAAGACATAAATTTACACAACAAATAAAATTAGTAACTTATTTAAAAAAAAAAATAAATAATTTATAAGACAAATATTTTGAGTAGGTAGTTAATAATGATTTCGTTTTTAAAATTCGCTTGATTTTTTTGATAATTGTAAGTTTTGTATAAAATATTCTACTCTTACCTTTATCCAACATTGTTTCAGTTATTTCAAATTTATAGACCATTTTACTAGACCGATCTTTATCATTACTTGCACTCCCTAGCACCTATTTAGTGTCATACTTAATTTTGATTTTTTTTAGTGATACAGTAGCATATTTTTTATTATCTAATTTGAAAATTATATATGTATTTTGCAACACGCGCACGTAAACTTAAACTAATTCGAGAGTGCGATATCTCAGAATCAGGTGTCTGTTAAACGATCAACTGATTAACATTTTTTTCTGTCCCCTCCTTTATATATTTGAAAAAGATTTCAGAAAACCTCACGAAGGTTAAATGTGTAGATATTATACAGCAGTTTTTGATGTATTTACTTAAAACTTACCTAAATGCGTGGCGTGTGAATTTTCTTTAGCATCACCTATTTCTACAGAGTGTTCAAAATTGCCGTCAACTTCTCTTTCCAGTACTCTGCAGCATCCTGCATTAGGTTCACCGTGAACGCAATAAACGACCTTTCTCGGAGTTCCCAGCGATCCATACTTATTTACACTATTTAATCTGTATACAAATGAAAATGTGCCACAAATCGAAAGTAATTTCTACACAATTTCGAAAATTTAAAATTTTACTTACGTTAGGTTCGCGGTTTCGGATTCTCGAGGCATCACTGTGTATATATTTTTTACTATTTTAACAAAAATGATATCTACTTAAAATTTTGTATCAGCAAATAAGATGAATTCATATTACGGTAATTATTCTAAATTGACTACTTAACACGGCAAACAGAAAAGACAAATATGCTCACTGCACCCGAAACCAATAACATCACTTATCATTTTGTTAAGAATCCTAAGACAGAAAACAAGATAAACTTCATTTCTCGGTCCATTCTTAGAATAATATTTTACAAAATCATTTTGACACTGCTAATCGTTAATTTGTTATCAAAAAAATGTACTAGATACCGATTAATAAAAATTATCCTAATCATTTTTGTTATATTTCAAAATTTATCGTTACCGTATTTTTTATTTTACTTAAAACAATTTTTAACATATATTAATTTAAATATTTATAATGAAAATAAAATAAAATAAAATAAAACAATTTAATATTTAAATATTTGGGGCCTTGAGAGGATCATATTTATTGCACATGTGCACAATTTTTGTAAATAGACTCAAAAAACAGTCTTACATAATATAGATAAGCACTCTTTCCCCTAATTTTTTAAAAATATTTATTTGTAATTACAGAATCATTGATGTCATTAAAATGGTTTTCAAAACAGTCAGATAGGTATTTAAAAAAAATGATTTAATAGTTTCAATTTCAAATTGAGCTCTTGTTGTTCATCTAATGGTTTTTAAATATTATTTTTTTATATTAGTATTTATTTACAATTTAAATAATAATAATAATATTTCGTTGCTGAAGCCAATCATGTTTGGTAGTTATGCGGATTGCCTTTAATTTTTATTAAAATTTTTGAAAATAAAGTTTTTTAATCAACGATTTTTAAAACTAAAACATTCTTGTTTAAAGTAAATCTTTAACGGGTGATGTAATTTTTAAAATGATTTATCAATTATTAATTTGGGTAAAGTATTATGCATGAGGAGATTTGGGTTGCATAAGTTCGACGCCGTTTTATATAGTTGTCACTCGAGTCGTTTGGGGGAGCGGGTGTTATTGTTGTCAAAGGTTACGTGTTGTGGTTGGTTAGTTCTAGTGGCGAATGTTTCTATATGTTAATTATTTTTTCGATATTATTGTAATGCTACTGTTAACGTTTGTTTATTAAGTTTTTTTAGTTCGTTAATTAAATTTGCTCTTCTTTCGAAAACAGATACATTTAACGTGTGTGATATTTACATGCAATCAAAAATATGCATCTAAACGCTGACATTTCAAGTGCTCTACAACTGTTAGAAGATATTAAATTAACAATAAATGAATTCGACGACTCTAAACTTCAAGGAAATGCAAGTCGAGACATAAATGTGTTAGTGTCAGTGTTAGAAAACCCAATATTTAGGAGTATTGTTACTATACAAGATTCTCTTTACGAACTTAACCAACAACTGGGTCAACATCCTTCAATATTACCAGTTGATTTTGATATAACATTAACAGGAGAACTGGCATTAAATGTGCCTCCTGTAGAACTTTTTGATCCTGGTTATGCTGAAGATTACCACCATCCTCATGATTTTGATGAACAAAGAGTACCTTCTGCCCCTGTATCACCAGGATCTCCTCAGCTTCACTCTTTCAATGAAGACAATGTTTTACTCAGGAGTAGAAAGTCTTTAACATCCGATTTTCTCCCCTCAAAGGTATTTACTATTTATATGTTTATATAAGTTAATTAAAATTTACGTATAGAGTTCTCATGGTCCTAATGAAGAAGAGAACATTTATCGATCACCATCAGCGATTAGCGACACTTCTAAAGCGGGTTCTGATGCGATTTTGAATTCAGAATGGGCTCAAGTAGAAGCCATAGATCTAATTAATGACGGAACAGGTTTGGGTTTTGGTATTGTAGGAGTCAGAGCAATGGGTGTTGTAGTCAAGACTATTTTGCCGGGTGGTGTTGCTGATAGAGATGGAAGACTTCAAAGTGGTGATCACATTCTCCAGGTACATTTGTGTTCACTCAATTAAAAAATAAATTGCTGTAAATAATTTCTCATTCAGATTGGAGACGTGAATTTACATGAAATGGGTTCTGAACAAGTAGCAACAGTTCTAAGACAATCTGGAACCCATGTAAGATTGGTGGTGGCCCGTCCTGCAGAATTTTCATTATCATCCGATTATAAATATCTCAGCTCTTCTGCACCGTTAGTTCCAACGCGGCTTCTTAATGATCCGAACGAATTAGATCAATATTTAATACAGCACAAATATCCACCAATTTTCAAAAATAATATTGTCGAAGCTAGTACATTAAACAGCAGCAACGTTTCTCCAACCAATTCGGCTTTAGTACCAACTTCTGGGGTTTCCTCTTCACTTAACATTGAGGCTAAAGTACCAGAAATGGAGAAGTTTACTGTAGAGTTAAGGAAAGACCATAATGGTTTGGGAATCACGATAGCAGGATATGTATGCGAAAAAGAAGAACTTTCAGGAATTTTTATTAAGAGCATAAGTAAAGGAAGTGCTGCTGACTTAAGTAAAAAGATTCAAGTGAATGATAGGATAGTAGAAGTGGACGGACGTTCTTTGCAAGGTTATACCAATTTACAAGCAGTTGAAGTATTAAGAAGTTGTGGGAGCGAAGTTAAACTGTGTTTAGAAAGATATTTGCATGGGCCAAAGTTTGAACAGCTACAACAAGCCATTGCTGCTACAACGTTTTGTAACTCAAATCAGAATCAACGGTAATAAAATTAGTTAGTTTAAATTTAACTAAATAAATACCATTATTTTTGTAGAGTATCGGGGAAAAGAGAGGCGTCTGTTTTAGGGATGAAGCAAGATTTGGTAAAGACCATTGAAACAAGGAACGAATTTGTAAATTTAGCTCCAACTTCACAAGAGCCCATGGATTTAACTTCAGCTGAGGTAGAGGCTATTAAAAAGAAGTGGAAGGAAATAATTGGCCAGAATTTTGAAATTGTTATTGCTCAACTCACTAAATTTGGAGAAAGAGGCGGTCTTGGTATCAGCTTAGAAGGAACAGTAGATGTGGAGGATGGTCAAGAAGTAAGACCACACCACTATATCAGGTCCATACTACCAGAAGGACCTGTAGGAAAGAACGGCAAATTACGTTCCGGAGATGAGCTTTTAGAAGTGAATGGTCATAGATTACTTGGCATGAACCATCATGAAGTAGTTAGCATTTTAAAAGAACTGCCGATTCATGTCAGAATGGTTTGTGGCCGTCCTACTAACGGAGATAAAAACAATTACAAAATGTTACAAGACTCTCCCTTCTGTCAAAGAGGCAACACTTTAGGAGGAAGTTTGCAAAATCTATTTCCTGCTTCTGATAGACTTGTCAAAGCTAAATCAGATGGTTCTCTAACTACTAGCGTAGGCGTCTCGGGCACTTCTGAGGGCACTTTAAGTAAAATGAAATCTAGGTAAGATATTCTTTTACCATGCAAAATAAACTAGTTACTGAGAAGCAACTTTTTTATAGGTCATTGGAACCACTTACTGGTTTAGCAATGTGGAGTTCAGAACCACAAGTAATTGAATTGGTTAAGGGCGAAAGAGGACTTGGCTTTTCAATTCTGGATTATCAGGATCCCATTGACCCAAACGACACTGTAATTGTAATACGTAGCTTAGTGCCAGGAGGTGTGGCTCAAATGGACGGAAGACTAATTCCCGGCGACCGATTACTTTTTGTAAACGACACTATTCTAGAAAATGCTTCACTGGATCAAGCAGTTCAAGCTCTGAAAGGTGCACCAAAAGGCATCGTACGCATTGGAGTTGCTAAACCACTACCAATTCTTGAATCTCTTCCACATAATGCTTAAATGGTTCTTCGAATTTATTACATGATGTAAGTAGGTAATTGTAACATTCCTGTATTTTCTCCAATATTTAGTTGTACATATATATTTTATGTATACTAATACTTACAATTTTTAAATAGAATTTATAATATTAATCTGATATTTTTTGGAGTTTCAAAGATCACTATAGCATATAAATAAATGAAAATGTGAAAATATTTACTTTTAATGTATGTCCTTTTTTTCACGTAACCCGTTCGTTAAAAGTTTTTGAACTGATAGTACTGGTAAAATTTTGAAAATGTGGCAAATAACCTAATGACTGAAGCTCTATCTAATTAAAATATCAGAAATAATCGGTTCAGTTTTTTAATTTGTCAAAATTGTATTTTTCAAACATTCAAAAGCAAGTTTTAAAAAATATGTTTATTTCTTTATCAAATGTAGATGAAACAACCTCTTTCACAGTATTTAAATAACTATACAAATTGTAAAATACGGATTGTTATATTTTTTCTCATTCTTCTCCCTCTTGCCATTACTGGTACTTAAAGCTCCTATTTCGGCTCGCGATTATTTTTATATGGCAAACATTTTTAGTGAATCATTTCCAGATACACTAACTGTGACAAAACTTTATAGTTGAGTTTTGTCACGCGGGGATTGGTTAAAATACTTTAATATAATCACATCACAATGGTTAAATCAGTTTAGATTCTATTAAAAGTGTAGGGGGTATGCTGCTGAGCATTTGGCATTGGTGAAACCAAATTTCCATGTTCGTTAATAACATAGCCAGTGTTAGCAATTTGATATGAAAATGTGTTTGAAGAAGTATGAGTGGCAGGGTTTTGCGGCGCTGCCGTAATATTTCCACTGGGAATGATTTGAGAAATAGGAGTGACTAGAAAAGCTTGAGAATGATGTTGTGCTGTACTTCCATCGTTAGGGGCTATTACTAAAGGAATTACTTGTTGGACTTCTGTACTGCCTATTAGAGATTTGGTCATTTGATGGTCAGTCCTTTTATCAATCGTTTGTAATTGTTGTTGTTTCTGCAAAAGATGATGATGACTTTGTATTTGTATGGGATCTTGTTGATGCTCAGTTTGTTGCAGTTGAGAATGTTGTTGTTGTTGTTGCTGTGTCTGTTGCTGAGATTGCTGATGAAGTGCATTGCACTTTGGTTCTATTTTACAAAATTTAACATGTGGAAATTGTTCTTTCATAAAATGCCTAAAAGTGGAATAACCCATTAACTTTATTCCTGGTTCTAAAATTTGTCCGTATTCTTTGTATGCGTCGTGTAAATTTTTTCGCGTTATATCCCAAGGTAATTGGATAATCTGTTTAGAATTTGTTATTCCCGTTTCGCCAGTGTGTGTTTCAAGATATTGCTTTAAAAATTCAGTCGCATGCCGGTAAATATCTAAAGAGAACGTATTGTGGGGCTTTTTTCCATGATTTCCATGTATACGAGGTGCTACACCATGAGTCATCACATGTTTTCTAATCCTTTTAAGTTGATAGTGTGTACAATTTTCTAAATAAAGAAAAGCGTCTAAACAAACTCGCCGCCCCTGATAGACATACTGAGCCCTCAATCTTCTTCTTTCTTTGTGTCGTACTGTTTCATCAGGGTTTGCCAAACAAGCCATAGTTACTCCCATAAGATACATGTCATGTTCTGCTTTTGTTAGTTCTGCAATATTCAGCCTATGCCTATAAACACTTTCCGGATTTAATCCTCTAAAGCAACTTTCATCTTGGCACTCACAGCCACGTTTGAAACGTTCTTTTACCTGCACTGCACTTTCTTCTAACTTTGTGCTTTCACGGTTCACTTGTTCTGCACTGGAAAAGTCCTTTTTCTTTTTTTTCAGTAATATTTTTTTTCTTACGTTCGTACTTTTTAGACAAGGTTTAGGTTTAGTCTTTTTTGCAGGCGACACTTCTATCACTGGATTAGGTGGAACAGTCGTATAGATTGTGTTAATAGTTTGTGGATCCTCTTCAACTTGTATGGTGTGTCCTTCCCAGATCACCTGCATAAACCTCTACTTTAATAATCATTAACTATTTTCTATCCAAGTATGAAATAAAATTTACCTGTTGGTCAACAGCATGTTGAAACTGATTATTTGGGTCTATAGTAGAAAAAATAGAATGGGTTGATATTGAGACAGGAGTGTGCCACTGTATTTGAGTATCAGTCTCAATAGTTTCTGTATTTGTTGTAGATGTTTGAAAGTTGTGAGACACAGGAGACTGATTTGTACTTCTATCTACAAGAACTTGCTCATGTTTTTCAATTCTCTCTACTGACAAAAGTGAATGTAACACTTCACTTGCTTCTTTTTCTGCAGCATCAACACGTGCCATCTACAATTAAATTAAGTTTTATTAGAATTAAGGTTCCAGAATGTCTGAAAATGAACAGTTCTGTCCAGACATTCCATCGGTGAGCAGTTGCAGCCACAGCCTAACCAAACCTATTCTTTCCCGATTTCACTTAACCTAACCTAACCTAAACTTCAGTTACTCAGAAAATGAACTCTTCACTGAAAATATCAGCCGCAGTTGTTAACGAAACGTCTGGACGTAATTAATTTGATAAAACAACCCATTGCTAATAACACACAATAAAATACACATAACACATATTTGTAATTAAAAAGGTAAACAAAAAAAATTAAAAATAGTTTTAAAAAACAGTTTTTGAGATTGGTTAATAATCTACTATCAAAGCTCTCCTAATGCGGAATTTGAAAAAGTAATTTAAAAACTTTAAACGAAAAACGCCTTTAGAGTTAGTCAAAATGGATCAAATTTGCTTACCCTTATTCTAAACAAACAAAACTAAACCGTATTGGTGTTGACTGCACACAACAAAACTTACCTCACTTTTTCTTAAATTTAAAATAAAATGTTACATTTACGCGACAGATCACATTTTTACCGTTTCATTTATTAAATGATTTACTCACACTGCGTTTGTAAAAGCACATTCACGGAAAACTTCGAAAATAATTCTGCAATCAGTCGAAAATGTCGAACTGTTCTTACTTTTGCTGTTAGTAATAGCGGTAATGTATCAACTGTGACTAACGTAAAAACTAATAGAAGTTTTATATTTTTTATTATTAAACGTCACATTTGCTATATTGTTTTAAAGAATAATGTGAAACTGATTAACAACATTAAAAAATAATATAAACATTTTGATAATAGTATTATTTCAATTTGTTTTTATTTATTCTGTTATACAATAAACATTGTTATATATATATATATATATAATAATTTAGCTATTGTCCACAGCGTGGCAGCATAGTATACATTTATAAAAAAGTCCTATTTTCGTATTCTAATCATTCTGTGGTTCAGTTGACGTTTGTATTGTTCATTTCGTTTTCAATAGTTTGCCGGATTTGTGTTGTATCTAATGCGCTTGAATATTGTACTTGTGCGTTAGAGTGATATAGGGGCAGTTTCTGAGTTCACAGGGTTTAGATTTTATTACTTCAAAATGAGTGGTAAGTATAAATACACTTCTTTACAAAATATCCAGGTTATATCTAAGAAAACGATGCAACAGTCGTAGATATTCTTTTCTTAAATCATTTTATTAAAAGTAGCGGTTAATAAAAGATATGACCTTTTTGCATTGACATTGGTGCAGATTCGTTTATTTTTCAGAAAGAAATTGAACTTACAAGTCGTGAAATGTTTTTTAACTCAAGTTTTATATATAGAGTGCCTAATTTTTTTAATTCCTGCTTTAAAACAGACACATGTTTCGAATTTCAGAAGAGCTAAAAGAATTAAAAAAAGTTACCTTAGCTTTCAAATTTAAAATGTCTAAATCGTCCTACTGATATTTAGCATTGTAACTTATCTTTTATATATTCGTGTTTTATACAGTAGATTTTTTGATACTTTAAAAGTTTTGATTTACAATTAGTTCTAAAACTAATGTTCAGTAATTTTGGTAGTATTGAGTATTTAGCACACAGAGGCGGATCTAGAATTTTGGGAAGAGATGGTTTACAAAATTTTTTATCTTTTACCCCTGATGCGTGAATAATTCGGTTATATTTTATATTAACTGTGAATGAATGTCGAAATGTAGTTTTTCTTCTCCTGAAGGGGGTTCAGACTCAGTCCTCCCTGCCCGTAGTTTTGCCGCTGATAGGTACCACGTCTTATTTCGATAAAGATTAACGATTTACTTTTTTCATATTTATTAATGTTTCTTTGTTATTTTAATAATTACTTATAATTAATATAAAAAATATGACTTTTGATAAAAATTAATCAGTTTATTTGTAATCAACGCGAAAGTATTGTTAATTTGTACATGAACTAAATTTTTCATTTCTGAAAAAAAAAGGATTTCCAACAATTTAACACTTAAGATGTAGAATTTGTACAATTATATCTTATATTAAAAATTCTTAAGTCTTGCAGAGTGTAATTTTAATTACTATCATGACTATTTTTTTTAAATTATGGGAATTAAATTTATCTTTTATTTTCATCTAATTACGTATATAAATATGTTTTTATATTAGCGGTGTAACGGCTTTGTTTATTATGATATTAAGGAGAATTTATTGATTTACCTTTACGATTAAATTGAATTTTAAAAAAAATCTGTTTTTCAATGTAAATCAAAATTGACGCATTAACTAAAAATACCGCATAATGGAACTGCTTTACGTTAAAAACAAAATAACGCGTTGTATACACTTAGTATCTATATAGTACATTATTAGTACGAGATTAGGTTTTATATAATAATTTATTAGTTAAACTCAACCAAAATGATTGAACTTGATTACATAAGAAAGTGTGACAGTGACCTAGTAACATTGACTTTAAAATAGTCTTGCCGTATCAGGATATCAGTATCTTGACATTCTTATGTTCAATTCACTGTTTTCACATAATATGAAGAATTAACTTGATAAAAAGATTATTATACTTAACAGAATAAACATTATTTCATATTTGCAATTAATGTATAATTTTAAAATTTGAACTAAAAACTCTGTCAAGAACAAGAAATAATCGACGAGGATATTAATTACTACAGTTTTAATTTCTGTTGATTTCAGCGTACGCTTGGGTTACCCTAGCTACTAATGACTCTTACGGGTTGGGTGCTTTGGTTTTGGGACATTCACTTCGTCAATCTGGGACTCCACACCAGCTTGTAGTACTTGTTACCCCTGGGGTTACTCATTCTATGAGGTTTAACTTTTATTCTGTAAATTCATGATTCAGCTATCTAACTATTTTTGTAATTTAAATATTGCACGTGTAAATTTGGCACTTAGTTTAGTGGTTGACAAGATTGTTAAATGGGCGAAATAATTTTTAATTGTAGAATTTTTTTAGAGAGACACTTAAAACGGTGTTCAATGAATTACGGGAAGTTAATATTATGGATTCGAAAGACGAAGCCAATTTGAAGCTGTTGAAGCGTCCTGAATTGGGAGTAACTTTTACCAAGTTACACTGCTGGCGGCTAACGCAATTCCAAAAATGCGTTTTTTTGGATGCAGACACGATGGTATGTTTTATTTTTAGATAGTTTTATATCTTATTGCCGCATTTATATATAGTAGCTGATGTTTGAAACCTTAAAATAACGTATACTGGTCTTAATGTGTTTGGATGTTGACCGTTTATAACTATGGGCCAACTCTATTTTGCGTACATTATTCAAGTGCGTAAATACACATTTCCGATTTACTTTAATTAATCATCAATACAATATATCACGATTTATAAATTTAATTTATCAAGAACATTCGTATTTTTTCTATTTTGCGTCATGCTTCTATTGTTGTCGCAGTTAAAAAAAACAAATTCATCATTCAAAATTCAGTTACTAATTATAAACCAACATTTTAATCCATTGGACTATAATTTATTTTTTGCTGTTTTAAGTGGGTCAAAGTATATATTCAGTAAATGCTTACAAAAAATATTTTTAGGTTTTACGAACCGAAAACTAAAAATTTAGCAAAACAACTTAAAAGTTACTACATTTTTAACGAAAGACGTAAACAAATGCATTTAATGGTTTGCCAAAACTTATTTACGACGTTGTTAAATCGGAACTATGACCTACAACCTTTTTGGCTTAAATGTTGCAATATGTTTTACAGGGTGGGTCAAATTGGACACTCTTAAGGCAAAGTATACTTTAAAAGAGGAGATAGACAAAAACCGATGTCGGTGTCTGAAACTCAATTTTTATACGTTTAGATACAGTGTGTTCCATTTAAAAAATGACTGTTTATGTTCTTTACAGCTAAACTATTCGCTTTGCAACAATTCACCTAACACCATTGAATTCTACGTAAAAAGGTGCTTTGGGTATGCTTTTACAGAAATAAAAAATTTTCGCCAGGAAAAAGTTATAGAGGTTTTTCGAAACCGTACATTTTCCAGAAACACCCAGTATCTCTGAAAAGATGACAGATAACGAGACGCGGTTTGCACCAATTAACTTCCCATAAAAATTGAGCTTCAAATATCGACATCGGTTTTTGTCTATCTCTTTTTTAAAGTATATTCTGCCTTTAAAAGTGTCCAATTTGGCCCACTCTGTATACTGCGACGTCATCTTTTGAACCCTAGCTTTTTAAAAAAATATGTTTGAAGTATTTTTTTTTTATTTTCAAAAAAGGTTAAATAATCGATACTTGTAGGTGCTAGAAAATGCAGATGAGCTTTTTGAGCGAGAAGAACTCTCTGCTGCTCCGGATGTCGGCTGGCCTGACTGTTTTAATTCCGGTGTCTTCGTTTATGTTCCGTCGAATGAAACATATGATTCTTTAGTAAATTTTGCGTTAACTAAAGGAAGTTTTGATGGTATAAATATTGCCCGATAAATTGATACCGTTTAAGTAACTTTCGTATGTTGATGATGTTGCAGGAGGAGATCAGGGACTTCTTAACTCGTACTTCTCAGACTGGGCGCATAAGGATATTAACAAGCATTTACCTTTCATTTATAATATGTGTTCAACCGCGTGTTACTCGTATTTGCCGGCTTTTAAACAGTAAGTGAATCGATATTAAAGGGTGGTATATTTAAAGATGTTGTTTTTCTTCCGAAGGTTTGGTTCTAACGTGAAAATAGTTCATTTTATTGCCCAAACGAAACCTTGGCTGCAAATATTCGACCCTGAAACAAGACAAGTAAGACCTAGCCCAGATTTGGTACATTTGACTGACCTTTTGCAACGTTGGTGGAACATTTTCTGCTCTACAATTCATCCACAATTATCCACTGAAATGGTGAGCGTTGTTTAATTATTTGAATGTCAATTTAGCGTTTTATATTTATTAATGACATAATGTCGTTTTCGTACCTAATTAAAAAGCTTACATATTATGAAACTACGGATTTGCCAGGAAATGTAAGTTATCGAAAAGGTGGGTTTGTGTATCAAATCATTTGCATGTATTTAATTGTACCCATGTGATAAAGTAGCAAAGTTTTAGTTTCTGCATAGCATTCCATGCATACTATAATTTTTGGCATTTTCATTAAAAAAATATATAATAATAATACGAACATTAATATATGCCGTAGTACAAAAATATATCGATTATCAGATTAAAGAATTTAAATAAGTCTTGTTAGTTACTTATTATCTTTTGACTAAGTTTTCAGTACACTGTGGGCGATAAATAAGGCAGCAAATAAAACATTTTTTTACGTAATATGTATGTTACAAGGTTAATACAGATAAAAACCGAGAATGATATGAAAAAGAGTATTCTGATTATAAAAATGTTCTTAATTCATTAACTTTCAATTTTTTTTGTTAGTTGTGTTACTTGGTTAAACTGCATCACTGATAATTATTAAAACAATCTTCGTTTTGGATAATTGACTTCCAACAGGCGAAATAATAAAGTATACATTAGCATGCGGTATGGGCGGTGCAGAATAAAATAATATGTTTTGTCACAATCATTTTTTTTTTATGAAATACTAAATTGTAATAAGCGATAACAATATAAAATCAATGACCCCAAAAAGATAAAAGTACAAAAGGTTTTTATTTTTTAAGACCTTTTATTTAAATAACTACAACCACGACGTTTAATTATTGAAATTGCAGTACTAAAAGAAAATTATTTATGCAGTTAAGTATTAAAAAAGATTCACCCCTAAATACCACAAACAAAACAAAGTATTATTATTTTAATAATCAATTGCATGGAGGTATTTAAAATTGTATTTTTAAAGGGTTGTCTACTTTTTGTTTTTCTAGTTTTTCGTATGCGTATGCGAAAAAAAAATTAAAATTAACATGAGCAAAAGAAAATTCAAAATATAAAAGTTTGTATCAGTAGAATATTTCTCCGTTTTCTCTTTTCAGTACTAGAAAAGTGTGGAAGTTATCCTTCTTTTTGTTTGTTTTCTTTTTTTTTTCTATAAATACATTATAAATAATAGCAAATGTACAAAGCTGTAGATGTAAGTATCTTTAAAATAGTTTTTTTTTATTTCGGTGTGATTTAATGTAATGTGTGCATACCTGCATGTGACTGCTTGTAAAAATCTCTATGTGCATATGAAACTTATTTATTGTCCACTGTGTTTATTAATAAAACCTTTAACACTTGCACAAGTTTGTCGAAAATAATATATATATCTATCAGTACAAATACGATACAAACTGATGTTGAATTTAGCATGTATGTGTATGATTTTGTACTAACAGCTGTAAATATCTATTTCTTTTTTGCATGCCTTTTGTCTAGGCACCAAGCAAGCGGCCTTCTGCACATAGCAACCCCTCTCATTTCCCCAGTCCTAAACAATTTCAAAATACTAATGAACCTACCCAACAAGTTGTTTGGGATCCGTGGGAAGAATATGATAAAAAACGGTTAGAAAAAACGATTCATGTCGAAAACAATCAGAATATTTTAATACAAAATAATGATTTAAATGTAAACCAATCATCGAACAATTTAGAGACAGAACAAAACAATAATTTAGAAAATAAAGTAGTTGAATATAATCCTAGCGAAAGAATAGCAATTGAAATCAATACTGACCCTAATAATAAGTCAAGAGTCGAATACTGTTCTGAAGAAGTCAACAGTACGAATTATAGTGACTCTTTTCCTCCTGTTGAATACAATTCTGAAGAAGTCAACATTACGAATTATAGTGACTCTTTTCCTCCTGTTGAACACAATTCTGAAGAAGTTTACTTTGAAACTGTTAGTACGAATAACGAATCTGTAAATTTTCCTATTATTTCAACTTTCAATAAAAACGAAGTAAATGTAACGCATTATAACAACAACAGTAATGTAGAATATAGTAATCAGAATAATAATAATTTTTGTGAGAATTTAAGTCAGAAAATCGTCGTTCCTATTTCCCATGAACCTAGCACCCACAATAACACTAGCATTTCTCCTGAATGTGTTGCCAAAGAATTTGAACGCCCATTTTGCGAAGCAGCTAGCTCTATAACCAATGAAAATGCTTTACAACCGAGCGGAGCAGGTGATACAGTTGAAGTAAGTAACTAATAAAAGTCAGTATACTCTTATCATTTGAAATTAATTAACTCAAAACTTATCGCAATTATATAAAATTTAAATTTGGCAACAAACTACTGCGAAAATGAATTAAATACCTAATAGAAATACGGGGAACACGGAATATTATCTAATAAATGTTTTATTTTGCTACTAGTTAATTACCCAAGTGTATTTTTTATGTAACTTTTACAACTTGATTTATAACACTGTAAAAGCCTTAGTTTTTCTTTTTATTGTAGGGTGGATTTGCTGGAGCATTTGCTAGACTGACTTTAGGGGAACCGAGATCTGCTGAGCAATCTGCGTTAGAAGACCATCTTCGAAGACAAGGGTGGGAAATAGGTAACATCGATTACATGAATAGGGACGCTTTCGGTAATATCTGGAATAAAATTTGTGAAACCTTGGCAGGTGGTCCAACTGCGAGTAACGGTATGTTTTTTTTTTAAATAATTTTTTATACATAAATAGCAAATGCTTTTTTTTTTTTAGATACAGACGATAACAGTACTAAACAAAGTAGTAATGAGTTAGAGAAAAAAGGTCAGTTGGAAAAATCTACATTAAGGGTGTCTTGAATCAGCCGTGTAGTGCTTTATAAGTATATGTAAATGCCTTGTGCTTTACCAAAAGTGTTTACAAATAATGTACTCATAACTTTGCATGTCACTCATATTGTATATGTGCGCAACTTATTACATATATTTTCTTTAATTAAAGTATTTGAATAATTATTACATATTTGCAATGCCAAACAATATTAACCACAACGCTGCTTTACAGTGACGCTTCCGCGTCGTAACATAATCGTTAAAGAGGCTTGGGCAATTCATAAAATGACGCCAGATCAATATTTAAATATATTTTTACAGACACAGAAAAATCAAATCAACAACTCGTACAGGGTAAAGAAGATAAACCCGTTTTAGAACCGTGTTTGTTAGGGACTGTTCAAACACCTGTTTCTGAACAGTCTCTAGTGGGGATTGTTCAGACACCAGTTTCTGAAAGAAAAAGTAGTATTAGTTCCATTATTGCTGATAAACAGGCAACTGAAACCGCTGAATCTCAAAAGATTGAACCTGTAGCAGAAGTAGAGCCTGTAGGAAAACAAGGAACCGTGCCTGAATCTTCACCTGCAATATTACAAACCAGCGAAAAGACTGTAGAAGCTCCAATCAAAACTGTAGAAACAGAACTTACAGTAGAAAAAAAAGTAATCGCTAGCGAAGAGAAAAAAACCGAAACAACTGAAGTAAAGATCGAGGAGAAAACGGTCGAAAGTGAAACAAACGCACAAGAAAAGAAGAGTGGAAATGAACCAAAAGTAGAGGTGAAAACGGTAGAAAGTGAGCCAAAAGTAGAAGAAAAGAAGATTGAAAATGAAACAAAAGTAGAGGAGAAAAAGGTTGAAAGTGAACCAAAAGTAGAAGAGAAAGCGGTAGAAAGTCAGCCAAAAGTAGAAGAAAAGAAGATTGAAAATGAACCAAAAGTAGAGGAGAAAAGGGTAGAAAGTGAGTCAAAAGTAGAGGAAAAAAAGATTGAAAATGAACCGAAAATAGAGACGAAAATTGAAAGTCAATCGAAGACAGAAGAACAAAAAATAGAGGTAAAAGAAGAAGTAAAAACTGCTGAAACTGATCAGAAAGAATCTGAGAAAAAGATCGAAACTCAGCCGAAAGTAGAAGCAAAAACGGCTGAACCCGTTGCAGTTGAGCAGGGTTCAGATAAACAAGCAGAACAAGAATCATCAGCTGCCAAACCAACTACAGAGAATGTTTCACAGCAGCCAGAATCATTAAATGAAGGTAAAATTATTCCTCCAGCGACTCCAGTAATAAGTGCGCAAAGTGACATTAAAACTGACAAAACTGTTCCACAGACTGGCGAAACCAGTGAGAAGGCAAAACAAACTCCTACAATTACTCAGACCCCTACGGAGTCTTCAAATACTCAACAGCCACAAAGTACAGAACCTGTACAGACTGAAACTAAACCAGTAGCCGTTTCTGAAAAAGAACCTAAACCAGCAGTACAGGCTGTAGAAAGTCCGTCTCAAAGTGGTGCTGAAAATGTTGCGTCTAAAAAAGTTAAAGAAACAAAGCCACAAAAAGATAAAAGTGGTAAAAAGTCGTCAAAGACAAAGAAATGAAAGAATCTGATTAACTCTGCTAATTTTAATACGTAAGAAATGTGGTGTGACTTAACATGTGTATGAAACAGTATTGTATATGTCATTGGCAATTTTGCTTACTTTCGGACTACTACTGGTGGCCAAATTCAGCTCTTTAAAAAATTGATTGAAATTGAAATAAAATACACGAAATTTCTTAGTGACCTTAACAGTCATTCCAATTATCGAGTTTGTAGTAGATTTTTTTTATATGCAGCAGTAAGTTTTTACAAATTCAATTCAAAATTAAATTATAATGTCCCAGGTATGTCTTTGTTTGTTAGCTGTAGGTAGCCACCATTTTTAACTTTACGAAAATTATGCCATTTTGACACAAATTATTGCTAAAAAAACGCCTTGGTTTATTAGGATTTTCCTTCAACTAACATGACAAGTAATTAAAAAATAAACATGTTTTTAATTGGCAATGATCAGATTTACTAGCGCGCCTTATTGTGGGAGTCGGACACATTTGAATTATTTTTTTTAAATTCAAATATACCCGACTACATCGGACGGTAGGGTGCACCGGTGAATCGGGGCTTTACCAATGGAATTGTTTATTTAGCGCGTTATATTACTTAATGCATTTAAAAAAAATCCAACAAAAAGTAAATGCAGCGTTTAGGAATGTTTGAAAGTGTGAATACATGAAATTAAACAAGTTCAAACGACAGTTGTAATTAAACTAATACAATCTTCGTTGAAAAAGATTATCTTTTTAAAGCAGTTTAGTTAACAAATATTCATGCAAAGTGTAAATATAGCTTTCATTAGTGGCCTGATTTTGTACTTTGCTAAAAACATTTATTATTTACACAATAAAGGACTGTTAAGAAAACCATATTTTTATTCTAAATGAATATTATACATAAAAAACAAAGAGTTTACTCTGCTGTAACATTTTTTACAATACAAGAAATTTACACCCAAGAATCAGTTTAAGACCTTCTCCTGAGCAACATTTCCTAGATAATTATGTTATAAATACAACAAAATATATATATATATATATATGTTTATGAACATTTGATATCGTGTCTATTATTGTACTTCATCAAAAGTATTTCAGTACCTATTAAAATTACCCAAATATTTACAATTGTCATAAAAAAATATTCAATTAAAATTACATGACATTCAATTAATTAAGAATTAAAAATTACCACAAGCAAAAATATATTTACAAAAATGTGAGTGTAAGTTCAATTACCGAATTCCTAAGTTTTATTTGCACAGCATGTAATTTTGTAATTATCAATTTTACAAATTCTCTCTGATAGTAAATTTTACGAAACAGAACAATTAGATTTTTCATTTGATTTTGAATCTGCTTTTTCAATTTCCATTAGTAATGTATAGAAAATATCTGAAACAGACTATAAAAAATGAATTAGACGTTAATTAATTTAGTACTGGTTTCTCTGGCGATTACAATCATATACAGGGTTTTTCACGTAACCCGTTCGTTAAAAGTTTTTAAACTTATAATACTGGTAGAGTTTTGAAAATGTGCAAATAACCTAACAACTATCTAACTAAAATATTTTAATTCTATCTAACTAAAATACTTATTTGTAATTCTGTCACTTCCGGTTAAACCGGATGTCGACACCAACTTTGTTATTTTAAATAGAATGGTATATTTTTTACACCGAATTCGAATTAACTGTAAAATTTTAGGGTAAGTTTGATAACTAACTTGTATACCTACGAAGAGCGGTTTCTGAGATACTTTAATTTATAGAAAAAAAATCGCTACCGCAACCCAAATTATAAAAAATCATAACTTCTGCAAAATATGACTTAGAGTGTTGAAATTTTTACTAGTGATAGCTGATTCTCAGAGCTAACGCCTTGACAAAATTGAACTTAATAATTTATACAGGGCGTTTAGAATAAAATTCTAAAGTTTAAAAGCTTCAAACACGAATAACTTGGTTTTTGAAGTGAAACTTTTTATGGGACACTATAGGAGTTTTTCACATGAGAGTAAACTCGTAAAGCTAAACAAATCTGTTAAACTCCTTGTCTTTTTCTAATTATCATTTACGTAGGCAGAGTGAGAGAGGCAGAATTGCCGCCGAGCATACCAAATGTAGTTGCGCGCGCATATGGGAACAAAACGCCTTGTGAGAGGCATTGTTTATTCAGGGTGATCATGTTACTTATTGAGAGTTTATTAATGTACTTATGCCTGCATAGGAGTCAAGCATTATTTTTTTTTCATTTCATATAGAATTTAGGACTAGTTCAGACTTGTGAGATCTTGCGTTGTAGGGAAAATAAGTCTCAGTTCATCAGAGAGAGTTTTTGTAACTAGTGTTGTCGTATTTATTGAAGTGAAACTTTTTAAAGGATTCCTCTTTGTAATTTAAAATTATTTGATGATACATGAGGATGAATGTACAAAACATTTTAATTCCAGTCATTGGCGATGGGAATTGCTTATTCAGATGTTTGTCTTATTTTATTTTTTCTACTCAAGAATGTCATTATATTATTCGATTAATAATAGCAAACTTCATTAAAGATCGTTGGAACAATTTTAAAGAATTTATTTGTGGAGAAGGAGTATACGATATACAAATTTCAAATGAAGATTATTACAAC
Organism: Agrilus cyanescens; assembly: GCA_947389935.1. Lineage (NCBI taxonomy): Eukaryota > Metazoa > Arthropoda > Insecta > Coleoptera > Buprestidae > Agrilus > Agrilus cyanescens. The sequence goes on from OX376704.1 coordinate 6,783,873, forward strand.
CATTTATCAAAACTTTTGCACACTCATTGACAGTTTTCGAATAACATAAAAAGTTTCACTTTTGACGCTGTTAGTTTGACTGACGCATAAGTACTTTTTTTAAAATTGCACGTACCATATTTTGTTTTTCCAATCGATTTTTATTTTTATCCTCTTTCGATCCATATGGATACTTCCTATTGTTTTATTTGAAAATTTTTAAATAATTTTGAGTTTTTACTTAAAGTAGCTATTTATAATATTTTTCGCATAAAAAGGTGTGCTTTGAACAATTGACAACAATCGGCTATAGATGCAAAATCAACCTAAAAATCGTTCTTTCGATCAATTTATATTACAAAAACAACCAAAAACGAAAACTTCAGTTGAAGTACATATTATAAATATTTTTCCAACATACTCCTAACACGCACACTCTTACTACGCTAAAATAAATGAATTACCTATTGTAAAAATTCAAAATCAGTCAAAATTCTTCAAATAAAACAATAGGAAGTATTTATATGGACCAAAAGAGAATTAAAAAAAGAATCAATTGAAAAAATAAAACATAGTAGGTGCAATTTGAAAAAACAAAGTTATTCGTGTTTGAAACATTTGAACTTTAGGGCTGCGTTCAAAAAGAACGTGGGTAGAGTGTTTTTTACACAAGGGAAAAAAGTCACGTGACACTGGTGTCGCACGAGTGTTAAAACATTTCTGAACTGAACGCATTGAGGTGTTTTTGGTAGAAATCAGTCGAACATTGTCGAAGTCAGAAATAAATTGACAGTGGCAGTAGTGGCATAAGAAATAAATTGACAGTAGTGACAGTGAGTTCAGGTAAATAAATCGAGACGCGCATAGAAGTGATAAAGTGTAAATAAATAGTGTAGTTAGTGATCTAATCTGATGTTTTCAGGCCTTCACGGCCGGCGTTGTATTTAGATAAATCTACACTTTCCGGGCTGTTGTGCCGTGGTCGACGTCTTCCTCCTTCTCGATGCGACGTTTCGCCAGATCTTACTTCTGGCATCTTTAGGCAGTGTTACGTTATCTCGATGATTTGTAACTGTTTTCTCATGCTTCTTGTTACCCTTCTTATACCTGTGTTGAGTCTCGGATCACTAGTCATGGTGGTGAAGATAGACCCAAGGGTGCCCTGGGGGGCGGAGCTAGGTTCCGGTTGAGTGTTGTTGATTCGATCGGTGGCGCTCGTAGTGTCTGTGTCACCTGGTACTTGTGATTTGAGCTGCTTATTTTGAAAGATGCCGTGTCATATACGACTGAGCTGATACCCGTTGTCCTTATTAGTGTTATTCGGATGTTGGTATATCTCGACAGCTTCTCTTCTTACCAAGCGGTGGAATCCAGGGACGTAGAAGAATGGATATTTTCGTAGTGGATGTGAAGATAGTTTTGATTTTCTTTTTCCGCAGAATTTTCGCGATTCGATCTGTTACATCCTTCACATACGGTAGATACGCCTTTTTCATTTGTTTTTCTTCCTGCTTAGTACTATGTGACAAACCTCTACGGGGAGGAAGTCCACATCGAAATACGACGACTGGAAAAACTGCGAAAGAAGAAAGTACAGCTTCTCTGCAATTTGACCTTCTTAAGCCGCTGCAGGGACCAAGGAGTCATTCCGAAGTATTTACAAATACGCCAGACCGTACAGACTGCTGCCGAGCGGCAATTACGCCGGAGGTCGGCTGTCCGATGGCTGGATGCGCTTTATAGTATCTGCGTCCCAATCAGATAGCTTCAGCAATTCTTTAGTTCTTCTTTCCACGAGCGTTGTAGGGTCACGTTTCTGTTGTTTATATGTCTCTGGTGTGAGTAAGTAGGAGTAGGAGTTACGGCGTAATTGTCGCTCTTAGCAAGGGCAACATCCGAATAACACTAATAAGGACAACGGGTATCAGCTCAGTCGTATATGACACGGCATCTTTCAAAATAAGCAGCTCAAATCACAAGTATACTCTGGATACATTTATAAGGAATTGACGTTAAGCTTATCTCATAACGACCGTCATTAAGGTAATCATAACAGCAGTAAAAGTGAGCAACTGGAAGGAAAGTCTTGTTTACCCAGTGTTTACCTGCCGGTCGGCAGACAGGCCCGTATTTAAAAACATTGTAGACAATTCTAGCTAAAATAACAAGGCAATTTCTCAGTAGCTATAACTGCACTTTATTATAGGTATAATAAGTATAAAGTAATATAAAATACATCGATATATTAATTTTATTTTATAAAGTCATTTTGAAATAGGCAGAATCTGGGAAGAATATTGTTTGGAAATATGAAACTCCTGCATTTTAATGGGCATCTACCTACTTTCTTCTAAGTACGGCCCTACCAAATTTTTGCTTACCTACCGCTAGACAGACAGGGTCATAAATTTCCACAAAGTATGCCAGGTACTTTAAAGGTATTAACTTTAGTTTATGATTCCTAAAGTCAATTCCTTATAAATGTAACCAGAGTATACCAGGTGACACAGACACTACGAGCGCCACCGATCGAATCAACAACACTCAACCGGAACCTAGCTCCGCCCCCCAGGGCACCCTTGGGTCTATCTTCACCACCATGACTAGTGATCCGAGACTCAACACAGGTATAAGAAGGGTAACAAGAAGCATGAGAAAACAGTTACAAATCATCGAGATAACGTAACACTGCCTAAAGATGCCAGAAGTAAGATCTGGCGAAACGTCGCATCGAGAAGGAGGAAGACGTCGACCACGGCACAACAGCCCGGAAAGTGTAGATTTATCTAAATAGATCTAATCTGCGTTAGTAATAATTCAATAGTGTTTTAAGTTTAATTAATAATTAGTGTTTATAAATTGTTATTGCTGTATATAAGTCTTTAAGTATAAATTTATTAAACCCACGAACAATACAACTGTTGTCAGGCGTGGTGTGAAACATAACTGTTGAAGACTTTAGTGCGGGTTGAGTAAGACATTACAACGGCAAAGAAGTTGGGCGAATTAAAAGTTGCCGAGTTAGGCCCTTGTCCCACCTAAGCTACGCAACAGCGACACGATTTCGATATGATACAAGCAGACGACATGGAGTTGTCCCACCAAAGCAACGTGTTTTCTACAAATTCACTTCAATGAACAATGTCATCAAGTAAAGACGACTTCATAGCCGATGACATTCTATCAATTTGATCCCAAACTAGTTTTAACCGCGCGTTCAGTTTTATCTATGGTAACATTGATATTTAAAATTAATGGCACCATAGAATCTTGTCGCATTTTGTGAAGAAATTCATAGATCGCTATTACTAAAAGTATTTTAGTAAAAAGTATTTACAAAATACTAAGATACTAAACAAAAGGTATTAAAATACCAGATACAAAATGAATTTTAAAAAAGTATTTTAGATACAAGATAAAAATACGTATTTTGTATCTTGTATCTGGGCGCCTGAAGAAAAGCCACAGCGTTGACCATTGCGCTTCGTGGAGATGCATGTGACACCCTATCCCCGGAGGAGTTGGCGGATTATGATCAGTTGGTAAAACGATTTGAGTTGCGCTACGGTGAGGCTCACTTTACAACGGTATATCACATCCAACTGAAAACCCGTCAGCAGAAGCCAACGGAATCCCTGCAAGAATTCGAGGCCGATATTGCAAGACTGTCTCGACTGGCCTATCCGAATACTCTAGAAGAATTGATGGAAAGGTTGGCAGTGGAAGCATTTACCGATGGACTTCGGGACAATGACATTCAACAACGGATACGCCTCGGCCGACCTAAGACGCTAGTTGATGCTTTGGCACGTGCGATGGAGTACGAAACGGTTAAACGGGCATATAGCAAACAAGGAAAGGTTCGGCTACTGTGTGAAGAAGCGGATTCGTCAGAATCTTTAGAAGAAACCGTTTACCGAATTATTTCCAAGCTCAACAAAGAAACTCAAGAACTAAGATGTTGGAATTGCGGCGAACTAGGTCATACGAAGAGGCAGTGTAAGAAATTACTCTTTCCCTAAGTACTCAACCTCAACCGCAGGAAAACTAGACTTTGAAGGACCAGCCAGACAGTCTACTCCTATGTGGAAAAATAAATGGACGAAGATGTGTGTTTCTTTTGAACACCGGGGCCACTAGGAGCATTGTAAAATCCAGCGTAGTTGAGAGTCCTAGCCAGGTTGTGTCAACTTAATCGGTTCTGCTACCGGAGAGAGAGTGGTTGTTCATTACGAAGCCAATGTGTCACTTGAAATTGGCAAGACTGTCTCTGACCATCAAGTGCTGGTGGCAGACATTGAAGATGATTAAAGTGTCAAATTGGAAAGACCTGCTTGGTATACTTGAATGACATCATAGTATTTGGAAGCACCTATAATGAACACCTACAGAATTTGCAAGCAGTTTTCCAGCGGTTACGTGAAGCCAATTTGAAACTCAGCCCGAAAAAGTGCATCCTTTTCTGCGAAGAAGTTTCTCACTTGCGACATGTTGTATCAGCGAAGGGCGTGGCCATAGATCCAGGGAAGGTAAAGGCTGTGAAGGAATGGCCAGTGTCTGAAAACATCCACGAAATAAGAAGCTTATTGTGTTTTTATTATCGTTGCTATGTTCATAGATTCGCCAATATCGCCAAACCTTTGACAAGTTTAACCGAAAGTGACTGCAAATTTCATTGGGATTAGGATTGTCAAACGGCATTTGAGAGTTTGAAGCAGGCTTTAATCACATCCCTCGTAGTGGTATATCCTCGGCCCAATGGAATGTTCATCTTAGACACAGACGTTCTTTCGCAGCTACAAGATGGCCAAGAGAAGGTAATCGGCTACTTTAGTAAGACCATGTCAAAAATCGAAAGAAACTGCTGTGTCACTAGGCGAGAGATGCTGGCTGTAGTCAAAGGTTTAGAACACTTTTACAAATACCTGTATAGACGAAAATTCATCCTACGCACCGATCATGCAGCTTTAAAGTGGCTTCTGAATTTCAAGAATCCGGAGGGCCAAGTAGTTCGACGGATTGAGAAGCTACAGGAAAATTACTTTGAGGTACAGCTCCGGCCTGGAACAGGACATAAGAATGCCGATGTACTTTTCAGAAGATCATGTCAAGCGGATTGTAAGCTGTGTGATCTAATGGAAAAGAACGAAGAAGCAATTCGACGCGTCACGGTAATCGATGACGAGTGGTTACCTGAAAATATAAGACAAGATCAAGAAAACGACCCAGACTTGAAGAAGGTGATGGAATTGAAAAGAGACGGAAAACGACCAACGTGGCAACAAATTTCTTCCTGTACCCAAGTACTAAAATCGTTGTGGGCTCAGTGGGACTCAATGGTCTTGGAATACGGCATCTTGAAGCGTATTGTTGAAAGTTCAGACGGACAAAAAGATTGGAAGCAACTGGTTATTCCTCGAAACAAGGTTAAAAAAGTGTTGCAGTATCTTCATGATGGATCATCCGGTGGCCATTTTGGAGTGGCTAAGACGCTTGGGAAGGTTCGAGAGCGATTTTATTGGATGAATTGTAAGGAAGATGTCAAGAATTGGTGTAAGAAGTGTACCACCTGTGCCGCGAGTAATGGACCACAGAAAAGGCCAAGAGCGTCAATGCGTCAATACAACGTTGGTGGCTCCTTCGAAAAAATAGCAATCGATGTGGCAGGTCCCTTCCCAGAGTCCGAAAAAGGTCACAAATACATCGTGATCGTTATGGACTATTTTACCAAGTGGGTTGAAGCCTATGCCCTCCCGAACCAGGAGTTCAAAACCATAGTTGAGGAGCTGGTGAAAGAGTTGATCAGTCGTTTTGGAGTACCCTTGGAGTTGCATTCAGACCAAGTGAGGAACATCGAATCAACTATATTCTGTGGAATATTCGAGCTCCTAGGAATAAATAAAACTCGAACTACTCCACTCCATCCACAAACGGACGGCATGGTTGAACGAATGAACCGGACCTTAATTAAATATCTCTCCAATGTAGTGCCCGATCACCAAAGGGACTGGGACCACTATTCGCCTTTATTTTTAATGGCATAGCGTTCATCTGTCCACGAAACAACTGGCCAAACACCTGCCAGTGTCCCTTTTGGAAGGGAGCTACGACTACCTCGCGACTTCAAATTCGGCTATAAACCAGGAGATGACTTGGCTGGAGAAGATTATGTTACCAACCTCCGAAGAAAGCTTAACGATATCCACGAGTCGGTTCGTCGGCATACGCAAATTCCTAGTGACAGAATTAAGGAAAACTACGATAATATAGCTACAGCAGGTGGTTACCAAGCTGGAGATCTTGTTTGGTTGTATAATTCTTGTCGTCGCCGTGGACTATCACCTAAGTTCCAACAAAATTGGGAAGGACCCTAGGAAATAGAGAAGAGGATTGACGACGTGATCTACCGAATTAAAAGAACTCCAAATGGGAAGCCGAAGGTAGTCCATTTTAATCGCTTGGCTCCATTCGCCGGCACAAATGACGAAGAGGCGCAGGCCAGATTGTTAAGGACTGTCCCTTCCGAGCCCACATTCGAAGAGTTCATTAAGAAAGGCCCCCATGTCTACAGGAGATTTGGAGAGACACAAGAAATCCGACGAGACCTCTGCTATATCTAAGGAATATTGTCTGGCCCATTGCGTTTCAAAGGATCTCAGCATGAGTCGTGGTATCGCGTCCGAGTTCAAACACAGATTTGGCGGGTTGAAACATCTTGAAGACCAAGTACATAAGGGAAGAAGGTTGTTGTGCCTGCCTGACGGACGCAATATCTATTATCTAATAACTAAATGAAGATGCTATGATGAACCAACTTATAGAGACTTTTGGGACGCAATAATGGAACTCCGCAAACATCTTCTAGATAATAACGTAAAGAAGCTGGCGATTCCGAAGTTTGGCTGTGGACTGGACAACCTAGATTGGAGGATCGTACGAAACGTGATCGAAGTCCTGTTCCGTCGTACTGGAGTGGACATTTTGGTTTGTTGTAATAACTCGAATCGGACCAAGCATGAGAAGACCGTGGACTGTTACTTCTTTTCCCGGAGCGAATGTCGTGAAGGCGAGAACTGCAGATTCCGGCATGATCCTGCTAGACGTAAAGTGAAAATGTTTCGGGACTAAACATCCTTAAGGAAGGGATAGTATAGCGAACCGAGTATGCTTGTGTGCGATCGGGCACACGTGTATGCGGGCGAGTTAGTCGACTAGCCGGCTGCCGCGGGTGATTTCAGCGGTGTGCGTCGTATTTGTAAATATGTGTATCGTACCTGCCTTCTAAGAAAGCAATTAAGCAGTTTGCAGAGAAATGACTTACTCTCGACGTTTCGAAATATCTCCAGAATATTCCAGACTTTAATTACGGATACATACTAGATTTATTCCAAGTTAACAATTTTGAATCGAAACGTGATAATAACATACTTGCGAGGACTGTTTTTGTGCGCAAGTCATAACTGTGTAATTCGTATAAGTGTACCTGACTTGGAACGTTTTGGTGACTACTAAGTTATCTGCGTCACTTGTGAGAAGAAACTACAAGGCTCTAACCTAATGTTATTTCTTTAATAATTGCTATTTTAGTTGCTCTGCATTTTTTTACTCTTTCCTCATTGATCATTTCATTTAAATTCCCTTAGTCAACTTCATTATCAATTTTAATCCCAAACTAGTCCAACCATCAACTACTAGAATGAATAAACGATAACTACCTATGTTTTTTTATTCTATCCGACCCGTCCCCGTTGCGTACCTATACACTGCGCATGTCAGTCCACACAGTTTTCCATCGAAGCCAGGTACTGAAGTGACGGTTTTGTTACGATAACTAAACCGTCACAAGTTTACTTGGAACGCTAGCAAAACCGTGCAATAAATAGTCACCGTTCAGTTGGAACGTGTTTTTCATAATGCGCATGATCTGTACCGTACCCGTACGGTTTTTGTCACTTGGAACAAACCTACTATAAAATGAAGAACGATCGCCGAAGAGTCAGAAATAAATTGACAATGAATTCAGGTAAATAAATCGAGAAATGATAAAGTGTAAATAAATAGTGTAGTTAGTGATCTAATCGGAGTTAGTAATAATTCAATATTGTTTTAAGTTTATATAAATTGTTATTGCTGTATATAAGACTTTAAGTATGTAGCGTATGAGCTAACATGTGTTTGGTGCGTGTGGTGGTAGTGGTTCTTAGAAAAACCGTGGTGAACGATGAATACCTCTCGGTATTAGGGTAGATACCTCTTCGGCATCTGGGAGTGCAAGGAGGATACCTCTTCGGCATCAGTGGAGAAGGAAAAGCGAGTCAGAGTTAGACTAATTTATTCGATTATTTACAGCTTATTTATACTGATATTAATTACATGGGCCTTATGGCAAGTGTAGGTCAGCAGTTTACACTGGTGTGTGTGTTTGTTCTGACCTAGTTTGTGGCTAAAAACTGCCGATGTTCTATGAAAGCGGAATTATATTTCGCAGTACAGAGTGTATTAATTTTTGTTGTTTGATGAGTACCGTGTGTTCCCACAAGTATAAATTTATTAAACCCACGAACATTTCAGTACAAATAACATAACATAATAAAAAAACGATGACTATTAGTTTATAATTCTGACCACTGTTTTTTTTTTCACGGTGTATAATTAAAATTACTGGTCAATTTTATATTCTATTAATATGAAATTGTTAATCTTCAACCTGTTACTGATCAATAGGATTCACGCATTTCATTTACAAAATTGCTTAGATTTATCAAAAATATAATTTTCATCGACTATCCTATCAGCTGATAGATCATAGAAGCAACATAGAATGTTTGCGCATGCGTATTTTAGAAACGGATACAATTTACTGTTTTTTTCTAATTATCTAGGGCTGACCAGAGAACAGAGACTTATATAGAAGAACAATGCTTATGGGAGCAGTTCGTCGCAAAATTTTAGCTACAATAGTGCCCGATAGATGACAGGTCAATCTAGAAATAGCTCTAAATCCCCTCCTACTCAATTTTTGAGGCGGAGTGGAGTCAAAGGAAATACGATAACGATAATCAGGTTCATATCAGGTTTGAGTAATGCATTCGCAAAAATTAAGTCAGGATTTTTAAGTTATCGTCATTTACATTGCTTGGCAAGAATAAATAAATATGTCTGTTTGTCTGTATACACACGGTCATCCCAAGTCGAAAACTAAAAAACCGTCCTTTCGATTAATTATACCTATGCCATTGAAATGTTCGTTTTCAATTATGCAATAACTTTACTTTTTTGTGTTCTATTTCTTTTTCATCTTACTTTTCAAAAGAATAAGTAAGTAGGTAGGTACTTTGTCCAAATTTAGAATTTTACGTAATAAATTACGTCGCGGGTTATTGATTAAAGTGATTTTTTAAAGTTCTGAATGCAGTTTTTGTCTATAACAAACGACGAAGAATGGTAATTGGGAGCAAAAACTTTCATAGATAGGTACTTAAGATATAAAAAAAAGTTTTGCGCTTTTGAAACTAAAAAAAGTTAAAAGTATGAAGATAAAGCAACAGTTCTTCCATTATTTTCATTATCATAATTAGTAGTAATTCGTGGAAGATCTACCTACATGCTTGAACATTATTATTGTAAACACAATTATTTAGGCTCAAAACATAGTTGCGGATTTTATCTACTGAAAACACTACATTGAAAAAAAGACGTTCTACTTTCTGGGTGTCGTGGAAGAGTGCGAACCAAATGTTAAACATTTAGATTATAAAACCCATTAATACCTAACTAAAAATGGATCATTTATATCATTGATAATTTCTAGACAAGTAGGTAGTCATGAATTATTTATTTTTCAATAAGTGTGTTAGGGACACTACACCATCAAAATAGTATCAATTTTTTAAGATGAGTGCTAATTTGAATTCCTTTACTTGATAATTTTTGTAATCTTGTTTAATAAACGATAAAATACGTAAATAAACTATTTTAGGAAGTTCTAGAAAAACACTCGCGGAGCAATTTAAATATGTGGATTTTTTTTAATTTATGGCTACGATTACTAAACCATGCATTTTAATGACATCAATCTTTTAAAACGAATAATTCAAAAATTTTGAATTACATACGTCCTTTTACAATCCTCAGAGAAAACGGATGTCTATACTCAAACTCTAATTGCTGCTTTGGCTCTCTGCCGCTGATGTGTGTGTACAGACAAACAGACATATTTATTTATTCTTGCCAAGCAATGTAAATGACGATAACTTAAAAATCCTGACTTAATTTTTGCGAATGCATTACTCAAACCTGATATGAACCTGATTATCGTTATCGTATTTCCTATGAAAGAATTGCTCCTTTGACTCCACTCCGCCTCAAAAATTGAGTAGGAGGGGATTTAGAGCTATTTCTAGATTGACCTGTCATCTATCGGGCACTATTGTAGCTAAAATTTTGCGACGAACTGCTCCCATAAGCATTGTTCTTCTATATAAGTCTCTGTTCTCTGGCGCTAGTATACAAGTCGGGCATTTTTTACCCACCTCATCAAGGTAGGTAAAATTTTAATACACTGGATGCACTGGGTAAATTTCATTTCATTTCTGAACGCACTCCGGTGTCACACTGGAGTGTTAAAACATTTCTAACCTAACCTAACCTAATTTAGTTGTTTTACCTAAATCAAAAATTAAATGCATGATACTTTTAATTGTGTATTATTTATAACTACAAATAACATAACCTAATAAAAAAACTGATAATTTTTAATTTTATTTAAACTGTTGTCACTTTCTTTTCAGTTTATAATTCAAATTACTGGGCAATTTTATATTGTATACATACATTAATTATAAACCAAAACTGCAAAAACCAAAAAAATTCTCCTAAAATGTTTCAACTAAATCAAGAACTAAATATACAATTATTTAATTTTTTAATAATTATTATTATTAAAACTACAAAGAACAGATAGACATAGATTATTTTAACTGTTAAATAATTATAACATTATAAGTACAAATAACATAACATTAAAAAAAAAACGGTAACTATTAATTTATAATTCTGACCATTTTGGTTTTCTTCACAGTGTATAATTAAAATTACTGGTCAATTTCATATTCTATTAATATGAAATTGTTAAACGAGACTTTTTACTAGGTTAAGTTAACGTGAAATGACTTAAAATGTCATCAAACAAACGTCAAACAACCACGAACATACGTTTTAAGCGTTAGTACGCAAGTCCTCATCGAGGTAGGTAAAATTTTAACACTCCGAATGGACTCTGGGTAAATTTTATTTCATTTCTGAACTGACACACCAGCTGTCAATTGCATTTCTGAACGCTTTCGGGAGTTTTGAGGTATATCTTTTACCCTGGAGTGTTCATTTCTAAACGCCCAGTATACATTATTAAGTTCAGTTTTGTCAAGGCGTTATCTCTGAGATTCAGCTATCACTAGTAAAAATTTAAACACTCTAAGTCATATTTTATGAAAGTCATGATTTTTTATAATTTGGGTTGTGGTAGCGATTTTTTTTTGTAAATTAAATTATCTCAGAAACCGCTTATCGTAGATGTATAAGTTGGTTATCAAACCTACATTAAAAAGGCATAGCCCCGGATAAGCATATGAAAATTGCCCCCACAAGATATTGAATAGAAATTTTCAGGATATATCGATACTATAAAATTACTAAGATCCTGAAAGTTTCAGCCCCTAACCTGAAGCAATTTTCGAAAAAAAAAAGAATAAAATGTCAAAAAAAAATTTTTTTCTTCGGATTGGATAAAGCGATTTCAATAAAAATTTTTATACGATTTAGATTCCTACAGGGGCTTCCCAAAAACAAGTTTCATTCGTTTTTAATTAATTTTGTAACTATAGGTCCTAAGAAATCCAGACCTGCGCACAGGTGTCTATGAACATCTCTGCAGGATTTACTTTAAGTTATAATTGACAAGAACTTTTTGTAAATTTTCAACTGGAAATAAATATATTAATATTAACCTTAAAAAAAAATTATATTTTATTTTTTCTTGTTTACTTATGATGCTTTTCGAACACAATTATGAAATATTGTTTTTTTAAAAGCTCATGTACCACTAGATAACATAATTTATTCAGATTTTTTGAAGGGTTAGATCAAAGCAAGAAAAAAAAAGAAAAAGTATTTCTTTGTCAATAAATCTCTACTTTTTAATCATTATTTATATTCGTAATACTTTTTTATGTTCTTCTATAAATTTATCACTTTTCACCAATTAAGTAAATCATTGAAGAATATCGAGGAAAAAAAATTAAACTATATATTTCTGTTAAAAAGTGGATATTTCTATCCAATATCTTTTGGGGGTAATTTTTATATGCGTATAACCGGAAGTGACAGACGGCTGCAAATATTTTAATTCGATAGAGCATCACTTACTAGGTTATTTGCCACATTTCCATAACTATACCCGTATTATAAGTTTAAAAACTTTTAACGAACGGGTTGCGTGAAAAACCCTGTATGTTAGTTAAACAAATTACCTGCTACTGATTTATATTAGTTTTAATGAGGTTTATTAATGGAGATAAGAGAAGTAATAAATGGGGACAATCAGAAGGGTGAACAATACAGGTTTTCTTAAGTCACTAGTCTACACTTACTGTGTTTTGTTTGGCTGAGGCTTCTAAAAATGCAGCATTCCAGTCCTCTGCAAGTTTTCTACCCTCTTCTGTAGATATCATTCTTTCCATGTGTAGATCAGTTTTATTGCCAACTAGTACAATTGGAACACTTAAATGAAACACCTTGCCATAAACAATTATAACTTAACCAAGCCTATTTAATTTACTTCAAACACTTACTGTAACTTTCCTGTTATGTCAAGTAATTTTTCGTAAATTATTTTAATTACTTCAAAAGATTTTGTACTTGTTATACTATAAACTAAAACGTAACCATGTACATCGATACTGTACTGAGATGGAAAAATGGAGTGCTCATCCTGACCTGCAGTATCAACCAATTTTAATTCATACTCTTGCGAATTTATTCTTGTGGACTTTGTAAATGCTAAAAAATGTCATTGCACATAAATCTAAGCAAGAAGTACTAATAAACTTAACTGTTTTCTATTGTAGGATCATAAGAGTCAACAAACTGTCCTTCAACAAATTGGATGCTCAAGGATGATTTTCCTAAAATGCACAACACATAGGTAGTATATATACGAAAAACAAAAAAGAAACAACTTTTTACAAACCTACTGATCTGTATCCCATAACAGCGATTTTACGTTGTTTCGAAGGCATTTTACTTTATTATTGATATAAAACTGATAGCTTTAAATAACCTGTTTGAACCAGGAAAACAAAAGAGGAGCACCAACAGTTCTTAAGGAACACTATTAATAAGCACAATAGCGACTCTTAGCCATAATTACACATAAGTAAATTCAGAATTAAACTGCGTTATTATTAATATATAAATATAAACATGCACGACATTTACGTTTAATTAATATTCGATGTTCCTACGTTTTATTTTAATAACACTAACACAAACAAAACAATCACTACGTCACTATATTACACTGATTCGTAGTCCGTAATATGCCCAAATATCAATATAATTAGTTTCATATCACAAAATTCCAACAGTTGGAATGTTGAAATAATTCAGAAAAAAATAAGTTCCAACCTAAGGTTCCAACAATTAATTAATCCTACCCATAAACCTACCCATAAATGAGTGATCCTAGATAACTAGATAATGAATACTGTAGATAGGCCACTATAAATTTTGTAAAAATGTGCTGCCACCTGGGTATTGCGTCCAAAAGGTCGTGGGGTAAGTATCTACTAAGAGCTACGCATTGTAGGAATTTTTCTCTCTTGGCGTCATCTAACTGTCCATAGAGCATCGATATATGGCGGAAAATTTGAACTTTGGGACGCTGCGAGTGTTGAATTTTTGTTTTTGTTTAAAAAAAAAAAAGATGTGAGAAAGAGAAAATTATTTATTATTGTATTGACGCATACAACACTTTATACATAGCTGAAGTTGTAAAAACACATTAGTTATAGTAATTCTTCAATTCTCTTGTCCTTGTGACTTGATTGAAGATACCTTTTACAGATAATATATACAGCTAAGGGGGATTCGCCACTTACCAACATGTTTTGCAACTTATAATTGACAAGATGTCAAAACCTAGAAGAAAGTTCAACGATACGGTAGTAAATAGGTATTTAAGTGATGTCCAAAAACTTACTTTGTACAAGCCAGACTTCATTCAAATGACCCAAATGTAAGATCAATCAAAGCTAATCTTGCCAATAACATATAGCCAACTTCAATAACGATTAGAATAACTAAATAGTAAACACCAGAGATAGTATTTTTTAAGTGAACTGACGAATAGAGAATGTTACACACATATTAATAACATTAAATAACATCAATATTTTGCATTGAAACTACATTTCAGACAATTTCACGTCTTGCATTGCCCTTTCAGCGTTGAAATATAATGTATAACCATGTATAACGACTAATATAGTATGAATATAGTCAAAGTCAAAGTCATAGGTCAAAGTAAACCATGAATTGAATACAACCAATACAACTTCGCAATCTCCGTAGGCGCTATCTGCTGGCAATATCTCCAAAGGACAATTTTCGGACTATCGATTTCTATTACCAAGTGGTCACTGGATGTATCACTAATCAAAAATTAAACAATATTTATTTTAAAAAATCTGAAAAATCGGTTTATAATTTTGAGATTATTATATATGTATTTATAAACAGTAGTGTATTCGTGTAAATGTTTCCCACATTAATTTTTCTAGTATAAACCACTGCAACCAGTGATGCACTTCAGTTAAACAGATTGCCTACCTACGGTTTTAACAAAAAAAAATTTAAAATTAAGTTTTTTGATGAAAACATTAATTTTAAACTTTTTATTTCTCGTCTGCAGCGGAAGACGTAATTTTTAAAATATCTCCATTACTAATTTTAGTGATGTATTAAACGAGAAAAATAGCTTTTATAAATATCATCTGTACTTAAAGTAATTTGAAACTGCAATTAATTACAGATAACTTTTATTATGAAATCATAACAAAATAACTGAAAAACAATTCTATTTGTTGAAAAAGTAGGGCTCGGGCTTGTAAGCCGTGGTCTATAGGAAGTATTTAGTCCAGACGTTTCGTGAGCAACTGCGGCAGTTCGCTATTGAGATATAATCTTAACTCTCATCAACATTAATCCACTGAAGATGTCAGCTGCAGTTGCTGACAAAACGTTTGGACTAAATAGTGCCTATAAACCGCGGCCTGCAAGCCCGAGGCCCTAGTTTTTCTATGGATTCCGGCCGTCAAAGCTTATGTTCTTATATAATTCTATTTGTAATTGTTATTAGAATAATTTAGCATTATTAAAAACTTGTTTCCTGTAAATTCATATTAACAACTGTAACATCTTTCCCTGGCGATTTAAGAGTAAATACAACAGGAATAGATGCTAATTCCGGATTCCCATTTTTTTCTAAATGCCGAATCCATGAAAGGACTGAATCTCTTCCTGATGTTCCTGTAGCACAAACAGAATAAATTATTCCTTCGGGTTGCTCGTGAACTGAGGGAATAAGTTTTAATTTCTTTTCTTGAGGAGTGCTAATGGTGAACAGGGGAACTTCTATATTACTTACATCTGAATGAAATACAAAATATTTTATTAAACGAATCTTTTATGATTTATGTTTACAACTTGCCATCTAAATCTTCAATTTCCGTATTGAATGGTTTAGGGTCTCCTCTAAGAATGAAATAATTAACACATTTATTTTTGATCCAAATTTTAAAAGTGCCCTCAACATAAACTGGTTTTTTCTTATCATGTTCACTTAACAGTTTCTTCTGGGTAGTAGACTGAGCACTTACTATCCAAGTATCTTCGATAGAATCTGGAATATCAGATGTCTACAAATAAAAAACGTATTCTCATAACATAGAAAAAGTTTTAAAAAATCATTTTACCCTAAAAACCGTTACAGTAGACTGATTATCTACCATTGCAATTCTAGCAATTGCTATTTTTGCAAGTTCTAGGACATCATTGGGTAAGGGATCAGGTACTGGCCATGGACTAAGGTTCTTAAATTTAGGCATCCAATACAACATTCTCCAGAATTTTCGAAGTGGGAACCCACGTTTGCCAAATATGTTTAATAACATATCTTCCATTTCAATGTCTGGCATCACTCCTAAAAATATCTACTGGATTTTTGTTTTACAATATTTTTTAAAACACTCACCATTGTCTTCCATCTGTTCTAAGAGATCAATAATGCATTGCTGTTGTTTTGGATAATGCATAAATTCAGCTTGAAAGATATTAGTGGGAATAAATCTACCTTTTGGCATCACATCGATTAAAGCTTTATACACTTCTACATCTTTATGAACGCCAAACTCTTTCATGTTTTTTAACGCTGCATAGATAAACTCAACATGTCCTCTTCTATGAGAGCCTTTGCCCTCAAAAATTTTGACCATTTCTAAGTAATTTTTCTTGTTCTTCTCTTTCACATGATCAAAATCGCTAACTGCTATGATTTCCTTTGTTGTCTCACTTTTCGAAAGTAATGAAGATGAATTCATGAACGTTCTTTTAGGTGTTTTACGAACAATTAAATGCACAGTGTTTTTATTTTGTAGGACGTTATTTATATAACCACTCAGCACTTTTCTGAACATTTCGAACATTCATTTCGGTTTAAAATTAAACAGCTATTTTTGATAATGTTTTTTAGTTATAATTATGTTATAATTTTTCTAAAATAACAATAAACATTTTCATAACTCACATGAAAATTAACATCGTAACTAAAAATAATTAACGCAGGTTATATTGTTTTAAGTTACAAAATTATATTCGATTATATTTATTTTTTTGAGGTTAGGTCCAAAGAATATGTCAATGTTAGGTCGAATTTCGATTCATAGATGCAGAAGTCACGTTACTTTTACAATCCAGTTAAAGTTCATAATCAGCAAAAAAAAAACGAAACATATAATTAAAGTGCAATAAGAAGAATAAATATATTTATAGTTAAAAATAAAACTTAACATTTAAGTTTACTTAACAATAATAAGAAGAAATTGGAGTTAGTTTTAAATTCTGTGATAAACTGAATTGTGTTAAACTTTTATTAATAATGTATCTGTTTCTCTAGTAACGTTTTAACCATTTAACTCTTTGAGTATGGGTTATTGTTGTCTGTGGATTGTTGCTTTGTTCGTTCGCTACTCGCTGCTTTTCGGAAATTAGTCGGTAATTGTAGGTTCGTCTGGTGTGTTGGTTCTTTCGACTGGTGCTGGTGTAGTGTCGTTATTTTAACATTGCAAAATTTACAGCTCAAAGAGCTTCAAAGTTTAAGTCATTTTCAATGTGTATGGCTCTTGTGGTAAGTAAAAATTATTTAAATTTACTTAAACTACTATCAAATTCCTGAAACCTGTGGGTTTGGCTAATGATTGGTACTACTTTTTGCCCTCATTTTAAGGAGGGCTTGTAGTGATCTGATCTAAAAGATTACAAATATACCCTTAACATACTTTTTTAAATTCGTTCGATTAGTTTAATGAATATTTCGATTAAGTTGTTACAATTTTCAAAACTTTTAAAAAAATTTTTTGGTACCGAGAATTAAGAGCAATAAGGTTTTATTCGGAATAAATGACCAATTCAAGGTTAGGATTTTTTACATTTGCACTTTAAATTATCTTACTAACTCTGTTTAAACTGTTTGTGGTTTTTATTAGTCGAATCTCATCATTTATTATAAACGACTTAAATGCATGCGTTGCGTTTTGGGTTTTCCTTAATTTTTTTTATATACCTATTTTGACAATAAAACGAATACCTAATATGTGCATTCGTAGGCGTTGACTACAATATTAATAACTATTTATAATAAGCTGCTTTTCTCAAGAACGTATTACTTATTACTTGTCTCTTAATGATTGCATTATTATGAGATATTGAAGTAATTCTATTTTATTTATCATTATTTTACGTACTAAAAATTAAAGTACCTATTAAAATATTGCAACATCGTGAAATAAATTTAGCGAAACAACTATTTATATACCAATTGAAGAATGAGTTTTACTTAATGAAAGTAATCGTTTAAAATTGATTGGTTTATTGATCAAGTGTTAATTTATAAAGTATTCGTAAGGGTGTAGCCCAACATTCAATTGTAAAGGGAAGCTATAAAATACTTATATCGTACCTATTTTATCAGCTTATAAATTAAGTATGGAATTGTTATCTTTTTTGCGAATTCATCATCTTGTTGTCCTATCTATACTGTGAAGTATAATGTTTTTGTATAAATCAGACTTTATTTCTGGCCTTTACATATATGGTATATGGATAATTATATATCGAACAAATATTCGCAATTGACGTAAATCATGATGTACCTATCTGCACTTAACAGGAAATTGAATTTATGTAACATTTCCCATACATGTAGTTCGTCACATTAATAAAAAACTCTATCCCGCAGTAGGGTGAAACAAACGGTTTCGAAGATAATCTTAAATGGACTCCCTGCTGATGTGCATTATTAATAGGTTATAATTTTGACTTCGATAAATCCAGAGAATAATTGTAAATATTAAGTTTAATAAATTAATGATTTCATATACCTATATAATTCTTCTACATACGAAAATTGATGTACCTACTGTTTCCCAGGATGCGTGATGTAGAAGAGAATCATAAATTATTATTTTTTTTAATAATTAAATACGTAGGTATATATTTTAACGTATTATACAGCGTCTTAAAACCACAGTTAGTTAAATATTAGCTAATAACATAAACAATTAAAAATTTATCAATTAACACAATTTAAAGCGCTTCAAACGTCATTAATGTTTTCCAATTAGGTATAACGTGCTAGCTGCGAAACCCGGTATTGTCCGGGTTATGATACATTGTATGTTTAATAGTATGAAAAATTTATACAAACCAATTTTTTTTAACTTACATATTACAGATTCTTTTCGCCGTTATTAATTAACTAATTGAAATTATTATAAATCACAATAAGAAATAGTATGGGAGCAATATGGACGAAAATAGACCTTAAACGCCTTTGAATTATTTTTGAATAATCTAGATCATTCTGTAATTTTGTAGAACGTTTAAGAACATTCCAAATAAAATCGTAATTTTTTTTAATTCATAGATTCTTGATTATTATTATTATTTTAAAATGTTACAATCTTTTCAAAAGAATTTCTAAAATTCTATTTCCAATTTTTTTTTTTAAATTAAAATTAAATTTTATTTGTCACAACTTTAAAATTTTAATAATCTTAACGTAAATACTTAATTATAATAATACATATTTTTTTATTTAATATCTTGGAACATTTCAATTTCTAATTTTGTTAATTTTTTTAAAATTGTATTAAAGCTTCCTTATATAATGACAATATTGATTCTATTTTATGCTTCTGTCTACCTCAGTGGTGCTCGAAATACACAAAAATTACTAACCAAAACTATAAATCGACCGTAACCTAACCTACCTATAAGTATACTATTATTCGCGAGCACTACTGCCACGAACTTTAATAGATCTAAGGGTTGACGGTCACCACTGCCACTATTTCAGGTAAAATATTTTCGCGGTCACAATTGAAACCGAATATCACACTTCAGGGAAATCCACATACGTGGATCAAACAAAATTTCACTTAAACTTAAGGAAATTGGTGTTAGTTATTCGGCAATGCCAGAAGGTACTGAGGTACCGTACGGGAAGCTACTCAGCTATTAGTTGAAAATGAGATTCGGTCTTGGGCCTGATTTGTAATATTCAAAACATCAAAGCAAAATCAAAAACACATAAAAATAACAATTTCGTGAAAACTCCCAGACCAGATATCCCGCAAACGAAAACGAGGTCGGAAATTACACAAACGCAGAAATTTTAGATTTATTTTACATACATGGGAAAATGTGACAAAATTGTTGCTCGAACATGTCGTTTGTTTAACGAAAATATATCCTAACAAATCAAATATGACATTAAAATACTGGGTGTTTAGTCCCCTCTGATTTCCATTCTCATATTCTTTGACTTATTTGTCTCCACTTTTTTCTATCACATGTCAACCGTTTCCAGTCTCTGATTCCAACCTCCCTCAAATCTTCCGTAACTTCATTTAACTATCTTGATCTCGGTCTGCCCCTTTTTCTTTTTGTATTAAAACAAACACAGAACTTTCACAGGAATTTATTAATTTCAACGATCGTTTCGCTAATACAGTAGCTTCATCAGGAAATACATGGTACAATACAATTTACCTATTATGTTAGTCTATATACATATACCTAAAACTAAGAACAAGGAGTGGGGGAACAATAACAGAATAACAAAATTATGATTTTACAAAGACTAAAACGTTAAAAGCTAAAAATTAATAAAAATTACAAATTTAGATTAATTAAGGGTGAAAAATTAACATCGAGTTGGTCATTTAACAATAAAAGAGATGATTTATTTTTATTAATTTCTACTGATTCTGAGAGGCTTAATTTACGGCTTTTTTCTACAACGTGCAGAACATCAAAATTGAAATTAGGAAAGTGATTATTTGCTATCAAATGAGAGGCATAATTGGAATTCAGATTTTTATCTTTGTAACATTTATTGTGTTCAGAAATCCTTGTTTTAAAATTCCTACCAGTTAATCCAATATAAAATTTGTTATAATTCATTAGTAGTTTTTTGATAATTAAAGCAGGTTTACCTATAAAAGTTAAACTATTGTATGAAATATTTGGTTTTGAAGGTGAGGGGTAAATTAAGTTAATTGTTTTCTTAAAAAGTTTTTGGTTTAGCAGGTTATCAATTAAATTGGCAGTGTAGCCGTTATTAACAGCGATTTGTTTAATTAGATTTAGTTCATCGTTAAATTTTTCTGTTTCTAAAGGAATATATTAATCAATCTATGTAACATAGAATGGTATGCGGCTAATTTATGTTCAATAAGATGTGCAGATTTGGCATGTATGGTGGTGGTGTCTGTGTGTGATGGTTTGCGGAAGATAGATAGATAAATTGATGTTTGTTGTTCTTTCTAATTATACTTATTAGGTCTAAAAAGTTAATTGTGTTAGAGACTTCTTCTTCTGTGGTAAACTTTATATTTGGGTGGATATTATTGATGAAGTTGGTAAAAGAGTTAAGCTGTCTTTTTGTTCCTATGAAACACGCTAAAACATCATCCACATATCTATGCCAGTAGGTATATAAAATTATTGCTTAAACTATTATTAAATTGTATTTGTTTTTCTATATTGTCCATAAATATTTCTGCGAGCAGAGGACTTAGGGGATTACCGATAATTAAGCCATTAGATGAACAATATAAGTTGTTATTGTATTGGAAATAATTTTGTTCTAAACATGTAGATAACGTCAAAATAATATCTGATGAGATTGTAGGATTTACCTTATTGGTAATTAATAGATCTACTACTAATTTAATAACATCATTAGGGGGAATGCTTGGAAATAAGTTGCAAACATCGAAAGATATTAATTTGGCGTTATCCGGTAAATTAATGTTTTTCAGTAGGTTAACTAACTCATAAGAATTTTTAATACTGTATTTTGCTTGAAATTTTGTAAAATTAGAAATAACTTTAATCAAGAAATTAGATACTTTAACAGCAGGAGGTTACAAAAGAAACAACAGGACGTATAGGAAATTCTTTTTTGTATAATTTAATTAAGGAATAAAGTTTAGGGAGTTGGGGGTTCATTAAAGTTAGTCTAAATTTATCTTTAGGGTCAAATATTGAAAGACAATTTTGAATTAGGTTTTTAATCTGTTTTTGATACTTGGATGTAGGATCTGTTTTTAATTTTTTATGTGAAAGGTTTATAAAATTTAAGGTTTTGTTAACATATTCTTCTTTATTTATAGCTATCACTGTATTCCCTTTGTCCGCTCTCGTGAATATAATATCATTTTCAATTGATTTGGTTTTTATAGATTTAGCTACTTTCATTTCATAGGAGTTATGTGGAGATCTTTTTTGATTTTTAAATTGATCTTTTATAACGGATGACATTGAGTATTTTATACTAGAAACGTTAGGAATATTATTAGACTTAACTAGAGAAATTTCAGATTCTACAGCTAAATTTTCAAAGGATCGTGAATTAAGTTGTGGGGCCTTTGTTTAATAAAGCTAGTTCATCTTTAGTAAAATTGACATTTGACAAGTTGATAAATCTATCAAAAAAATTATGATTAGAATAATTATTAGCCTTAATTAGATAATAATCTATCTAATTTTATATTAAAGAATTAATTCTATCCCTAATTTCTGTATCAAAAATATCAAATTCTAGAGGACTTAGTCTATGGGTTAATTCCGAATGTATGAAAAATGAATAAATGTTAGCAACGTCTTTCTTACTGTACTGGATTTTGAGTTCTTCGTTAATCCATCTCTTCATGCCTTCAGATCTTCCTTTTTCTGCTGGATAACTGGTGTTGTTAGT
Organism: Agrilus cyanescens; assembly: GCA_947389935.1. Lineage (NCBI taxonomy): Eukaryota > Metazoa > Arthropoda > Insecta > Coleoptera > Buprestidae > Agrilus > Agrilus cyanescens. The sequence goes on from OX376704.1 coordinate 6,806,449, forward strand.
TTTGAGGTTGATGTAATTTGGAAACACTTGGTGGAATTTGCAGGCGTTAAAAAACCATATGTTTTGGGTTGCTGTTCTCGAACGTAAGAGTAGTTTGAAGTACCATCGGGCCAAAAAGCTTGCTGAAGCTTCGATTAAAGATGAGATAGAATTAGCCTTTACTTGGTGAAAGTTATTCATCATGGATTAAAACAAACACAGAACTTATACACAACTTATATTCTTCATCTAATGGCTTAATTATGGGTAATCCCCTAAGTCCTCTGCTCGCAGAAATATTTATGGACAATATAGAAAAACAAATATTTAATAATAGTTTAAGCAATAATTTTATATACCTACTGGCATAGATATGTGGATGATGTTTTAGCGTGTTTCATAGGAACAAAAAGACAGCTTAACTCTTTTACCAACTTCATCAATAATATCCACCCAAATATAAAGTTTACCACAGAAGAAGAAGTCTCTAACACAATTAACTTTTTAGACCTAATAAGTATAATTAGAAAGAACAACAAACATCAATTTATCTATCTATCTTCCGCAAACCATCACACACAGACACCACCACCATACATGCCAAATCTGCACATCTTATTGAACATAAATTAGCTGCATACCATTCTATGTTACATAGATTGATTAATATATTCCTTTAGAAACAGAAAAATTTAACGATGAACTAAATCTAATTAAACAAATCGCTGTTAATAACGGCTACACTGCCAATTTAATTGATAACCTGCTAAACCAAAAACTTTTTAAGAAAACAATTAACTTAATTTACCCCTCACCTTCAAAACCAAATATTTCATACAATAGTTTAACTTTTATAGGTAAACCTGCTTTAATTATCAAAAAACTACTAAAGAATTATAACAAATTTTATATTGGATTAATTGGTAGGAATTTTAAAACAAGGATTTCTGAACACAATAAATGTTACAAAGATAAAAATCTGAATTCCAATTATGCCTCTCATTTGATAGCAAATAATCACTTTCCTAATTTCAATTTTGATGTTCTGCATGTTGTAGAAAAAAGACGTAAATTAAGCCTCTCAGAATCAGTAGAAATTAATAAAAATAAATCATCTCTTTTATTGTTCAATGACCAACTCGATGTTAATTTTTCACCCTTAATTAATCTAAATTTGTAATTTTTATTCATTTTTAGCTTTTAACGTTTTAGTCTTTGTAAAATCATAATTTTGTTATTCTGTTATTGTTCCCCCACTGCTTGTTCTTAGTTTTAGGTATATGTATATAGACTAACATAATAGGTAAATTGTATTGTACCATGTATTTCCTGATGAAGCTACTGTGTTAGCGAAACGATCGTTGAAATTAATAAATTCCTGCGAAAGTTCTGTGTTTGTTTTAATCAATGATGAATAACTTTCACCTAGTAAAGGCCAATTCTATCTCACCTTCTTCTTTTGCCCCCTGGCTCCCATTCTAGCATTGCTTTTATTACTGTATCGTCTGCCCTCCATACATGCCCAAGCAATTTTACTCTCTGATGTTTTATTTTTTGCACTATGTCTTCCCCAAGTTCTTGTTTTAACTCAAATTTGATTTTTCTTCTGTATTCCTCTTGTGAGATACTTTACCGGTCCTATTATCGTTCTTAAGATCTTCCTCTCCAGTATTCTTATGTCTTCTTCGTCTTTTCTTGTCATCGACATAGTTTCAGCTGCATACATCATTACTGGTCTTAATATCGTCCTATATCTGCTCAATTTGGTTCTTTTCGTAATGTTATTTTTAAGAAGTTTAATGTTTGCATAGAAAGCAGAATTTTTCTTTGATTTCGTTTATTCTTCGTTATCATTATCTTTGTTTTGTTTTCGTTAATTTCTTATCCTATTTGTGTTCCTACTTTAACTATTTTTTCTAGTGTTTTCGTCAACATATTTCTCCTTTTTGCTATGATTATAAATTATGTAAATGCAAATAAATTTTTCTTGAAGAATATAAAAATAGAAATTTAAGGCATGACTTTATGAAAGGGAAAATCGCAGTCATAAACAACGTTGGCTTTTAAAGAACAACACTGTAGTAAACAAATAATACTATTAGCATTATATTACTAGATAGTACAGCTGTTATGGCTAAGGGCCTATGCCCACGGCGGATTTTAAACGCGCTGACGACGCGCGTTTCGTGAATCGCGAGTCTGCAGCGCTATAATATCGTGGTAAAGAGTAGTGGAGGGGAGCGTGCTGACGCCACCGCTTCACGTTCTACTACCAGTTTCCATTTTCTATGTTTCACCAATTTTTTAAACGTTGTACTAAAATGTCCACACAACCTTCTTTCTGTCGTAAACGGGTATACCCAATAAAGTCGTTTATTTATTTATTTTTTTTTTTTTTAAGTAGTAATAAAACTAGCGTATGCAGGGTTGTTTGAACCGATGCCATTAGAGTAGTAGTAGTAGAGTAGTACCTATTGAGGAATCAAAATGCGAAACATTCTATAAACATACGAACGATTACGGCGTATTACTTTATACGCGCGGATGTTGCGCGTTTACAGCTCTACTTAATTTTTGAAAGTGTGCATAGACTTACAAACAGCGACTAAATAGCGTTTGAAGCGCGATATCAGCGCGTTTAGATACGCCGTGTGCATAGGCCTAAGAGCCATGACACACGTGTCGACTCAACCTAGTCGGCACAAGTTTGCATTGGTTTATATGTGGTAATACACACGAGGCGGCGCGGCTGACTCGGCAGCCGAGAGATTGAAATAATACTAATAAAATATACTTGGCGATTGTACCGACAATTTCTTAGAAATAATATTTTGCGTACTTAAAATTCGAAAAAAAATTTTGTTTATAACTCAAAAACAAAATACTACAGAAATTTATAATTGTAGCAATAAATATACATATTTCAAAAAGACAAATCTTGGATGTGATATTAACTTTTTTACATCTTTTATGATAATTATGAAAAAAACAAGCATTTTTCTATCCTCAGAAGTGGAATATTTTCCTCAAATAGTTATGAATATTGTAACTTTTCCTTGTTCATTTTTACTTTAATAAAATTGAGCACTGTAATTCCGTCTCTCGGCTGCCGACTGTTAAACCGCCTCGTGTGACTTACAAGTTGACTCGGCCGCGCTGGCACGTGTATCATGGCCCTTATAGTAAAAGATATATGCTGACTTATTACTTTATTCATAAATGCATTACTATGTACAGTGACTCATAAAAGGCAAACCAGTAATTAAGTAAAAAAAAAATTAACAACTTGGAATATGAATATGTGATAATAAAGTAGTTCTTAAAAGTGGTGCGTATGTTACAAAATATTAAAATTATTTAATATAGGTAATTAATGAAGTATGTAATAGCATATTTTTGTCTACACGCATGTGTGCCCTTTATTTATAGCTCTATTCCTGTTGTGTGAGGGCCTGTATATAAAAAAGGGGTTATTTTATAAATACTTTTCTACTTAACGACTGTTTTTGTTTTTTCGTATCAACTCCTTAGTTGAAGATGTTTTTTTTTGTGAGTAACTGTATGAAATAATTACATATTACGATGTAATCTTTCAATCAGTTGCGTTATGTGACCGTAGAAAATTGCTTCAGGCTTCAAACTTTAGTAATCGAGTGCAAGGTAATTAAGTGCAACCATTACTTTGCAATTAGTTGTGCCTATATGGGCTGTATGAATTTATGTTTTATTGTTGAATTATGAAACAGTACAATAGATACTATGCCTAATACTATCCTGTTATTGAAAGCTTACACAAAATAGCTACATTTTACCTATATATTGAAAATTTTAATTAGAATTTTTAGTGTATTTACATACGCAGGTGTAAACAGACGAACGATGCCTACAGACCTCTAACGTTTCTAATTTCTCAAGCACTTCCTCTACAATCTGTCCCCACTTTGAAGGCTTATTGTTTAAAATAGCCCTCATTTCCTCCCCAGTCGCTTTACCATTCGCCATTTTATTTAATGCTTCAGACACCTCATTACTACTGATTTCCCTATCTAATATGTCATCTTCAATTTCTACATTTCGAAGATCATCTACCTCTTCTGAGCTCGTCTCAGTTCTATTTTCCTCCTTACACAACCCTAAAATACCTTACCTACCCATCCATACTAATATTGACTGTAAAAATTTGTTTTTTCGAAACTCTGAAACTGTTTACCGCCTTACACCAATCTGATATTCCCGTACCCCATATTTATCCACATTTAGTTTGCAACTTTTTCAGCCTGTTTCAATCTGCCTCTGCACACATTTAATATACTTTTCGTTCCAAAACAACGATTATTTACCTAATTTTTTAATAAGTTCCACATCTCTTTCTTTAACTCAATTTGTTGATTCTTAGCTCATAACTTTCCTTACTTGTTCTCACATGCCATTCGGCCATGACAGCTTCCCTCGCCGCCTCCCAAATGATTCTAATCACCGTGTCCCATCCGATCCTCTAAAATCGATATTCCCTCCCCAGTAGGTTATTTTTCCTTCCTCATCCCTTTTAACCCTCCCATTCAATAAGATCAAGCCTAAATCCTCACTCATTTTACCATAACGTTACTATGCGGTTTTCTGGGTCTTTGAATTACCTCATTTTCATCTATCATAGGTACTACACATTTGATTGCACCCAATTCTAGCATTAAATAAAAATCTTCGGTCGCTATTATATTCTCTTCAATCACCCGTCTTAAACTACTTTCTAAATTTAACATTGATAGATTATTATTGACAGTTATTATACTAATACTATTCTTAAACCTAATTATCAAACCGTGATCCCACTGATCAATATAGCATCCACCCACCAAGTCTTTTTTAACTCCCACAATTTTACCACCACAGACATCCTGTCTTTTTTAACTAATTCTTTTTTTTTACTGCCTTCTTCACCCAATAACCAAAGCAAGGATTTATGTTTCTTATTGCCTTTTCCGCACTCTTCTCGTCTGGCGAAGAGTAGGATCACTATGAAACTTGTGTCGCAAAGCGTTGCGACCTGGTGACAATAAAATGATATATATTTGAAATTAACACTTTATTCATTAAACTGCATTGATAGAGTAAAAACTCAACATATATCATGTAACAAAAATGTGTGCTTAATCCGTGAATGCTGGGACCGGACTAGATTGAACCTAAAAACTGTCGCCGCTGTGTCGCGGGAACCATGAAATCTGAGAATCAAAATTATTTGTTTATAAATGATAACTTTAAAGATTGTTATAATATTATCGTTGCTATTGTTCTCAATATCCAACAACTTGTCTCATTAATAAATGCATGATATAATTCCAGAGAAGAGATAAGTATCTCTTCTCTGATAATTTTACCTGCTTCCTTCGCGGCGATAAATGCGCGGCGCTAAGAACACGGACAAATATGTTAAAATTATCGAGTATGTATCAGCTTGTCGACGTTCAGTGGCCAGTTCGAGAATTGGGTAGAGTTCCACGATTCTTTTGATTCGCTAATTAACAAAAATCCCAAGTTGTTAGACATACAGAAATTGTATTATTTGTTTTCTGCAATGAAGGGTAATGCCGCGCAGTCGCTCAAAATGATTAAAATTTCCTCCGAAAATTACAGCATTGCATGGGATTTTCTTAAGCTTCGATTTGAAAACAAGAAGTTGTTTAATAAGGTTGGTCGATTCAGCGGTGGGATAATTGTAAAACATTTGAAATATATAAATAATTAAAACGAGAAGTTTATGTTTTACACTTTATTAGAAAGAACTCTAACAATTGTTTCGACTTATGCAGTCATCTTCGGAGAGTTATACCTACTACAACTAACTTAAAACTAAGAAGTAGATACACGTTATTTGTAGATATTATTACATACACACATACAAATATATTTCATTTATACAACTATTTATGTTTGGTGTTTGTGACTGCTTTGAACAACGGGCTGTTTAGACCTTCAGTTAAATCGTTGGTTACATTTAATTTTAAGTTAATAGCTTACTGTATTTCTAACTTTTCTAAATAATTGAGTTTATAACCTTTATTTTCAATATGTATAATCGACAGGCTTTCTTTATTATTAGTATGATTTACGGTTGTGTATGTTGTGCATGTTGTGCCATACCTGTCGTGGGTTTTTTGTCTATTATAGATTTTTTATGTTCATTTAGCCTAATATCAAAATTCCGACCTGTCTGTCATAAATGAATAGCGTCACAATCATTACAGGATATTTTATATAGGTGCACCAGATTTTTTGAATTTATGCATCTTGTCTATGTTGTTGTTTATGGACAGATTCTTTAAGGAATTTCTATTACTACTTATTGTTTTTATATTGAATTGTTTTAATTTGTTACAAATTTTTGGACTAATGTTTTTATGAAACGTAATTGGACACCATTTTTCTTTTATTTTTCTACTCTCAGAAGTAGAATATTTTCTTCAAAAAGTTAAGAATATTGTCCCTTTTTCTTCCTCGTTTTTACTTTAACAAAATTGAACACCCTGTAATTCCGTCTCTCGGCTGCCGACTGTAAAACCGCCTCGTGTGACTTGAAGTCGACTCGGTTGCCGATTCGGCCGCGCAGCTACGTGTGTCATTGCCCTTAAAGAAAATCGCGTGGGTATTTTCTTTGGTTTGTTTGTTATTTTTAAAATTCATGCTGAGCAACAATTATTATGCATGTACCTATACTTACCTACCTGGCAAATTGAGAAAAACTGAAATTCATTTTTTTCGTAGGTAATTCTGAAATGTTATGGAGACTAAAAAAATTAAGTGTATGTATTGCAATTTTTGTGCCTCTTTCGGTTTTGTTCAAGCGGAAGTTGCTGTGTATTTTAAATAAAAGGTGCCATACTGTAGGTGTTATTTATTTTAGTGCCAAGTTCATTCAAAACAAACTAATAGAGCACATGACGTCAATGACAGCATTGCCATAATTATTATTAAATTGTCAGTGTTTATGAGATACTTGACATTTCTAAATTACGACATTCGCAAAAAGTTAGAACAACTAGAGAAACTGATCAACAGACTTATATTTTATTTGCTGCTATTTTCGGATATATTTACCTGAATGTTTAATTATGTAGAAATACATATTTTAGATTAGGTATAGCAAATATTTAAATATTTTACCTATGCGTCATAATTTCTTCATTAATATCTACAGGTACAATAAGTAGGTATTTACTTATTTTAAAAATGTTTTTTTTTTTTCGTGGAATATGAAGTGGTAAAGAACTGATGGAAGCACCGTTTTTACCCATGCGATTGACCTTATAAAGCAGGGGTCATTGTAACGGACCTATTTAATCATAATTAATTTTCTTAGAATTAATAATATTTTGCCGCTATGTACAATCTGTTTTTTCTTTTCATACCGACAACTTACAAACTTTTTGATTATTCAATGTTGGGAATTAGGTATCCAATTGCGTCCAATTTGAATTCTTTATTTAGATTTCACTGTACCTACTTATAAATTATTAATATTGCTATTTACGATTAGAAGGAAAGAAAATTTCAATTTGAAATAGGTAAATAAAAACTGTTGTAATTTGCATGTTTTTTTCTGAAAGTGCCACATTTAGTTGAAATACCTACTTACATGGAACGTTATAAAAAGTAATGGACTATTTTTAAATTTATTTACTTAATACATTTTATATTAAGTTGATTATATTGTTTTGTCTTTTGAGAAGTGTTTTAATATTTAATTCTTTCTTGAGTAGTTACAATAAAATACGCGATTTTTTTAGATTCCCAGGGCAATGTTTACCCATGTACTCTCAAAATTTTAACTCATCTTGGCAATAGCTCAAGTTTTTGTTCCTTTGCTTTTAATCTTTATACCACGTGACTGTTATACGTAGAAGTATTGTAGACTTATGCATGACAGACAGTACTTAATGAAAAAACCACATCCAGTTTGTATCTGTACAATAATCTTTTAAAAATTCGATTACTTAGATATTTATAAAAAAAAGAAAGAAAACTGAATTGAAAAGTGACTGAGGATAAAAATTAACTAAAAGTAAAGTGATTAGGTATTATAGTTTTCTACTTGCACAATATTTTTCATTCATGTCGTTGCATTTTTTTTTTTGTAAGTTGATGTGATTTTGAGAATTTTTATTTTGATTTATCTAATTGTAATATTAATTTGATGATTATATTTCATTTATTTATCTACTCTATTATCATGCTGTGTTTATTTGCATACTCATGTTCAAAACGCAATTTCAATGATACTCCGGAACCTTTTTGAAATCGTATCTAGCCGATTGTTTAATGTAAATGATTATTGTTATTTAACAACATACAAGATGTCGAAAGTGTTCTTTTATTTTTGTTTGTGTTGTTTAATCGTATTGTTTTTAAAAACAACTGATAGCAATTTAACAACGAAAGATTATACTTACTTTGAATTTGATTGTTGCTTTTTCATAAAAAATTAAAAGGACAAATTGTAAAGAGAATGAATTCAAGAACAAAAAGAAAATAGATTCTTTAGTTTGTTTGAGACATTGGAATTATTGTTTTATATAATTCATGGAATAACGTAAAGAGAAGAAATTAAATGAATTGCAATCAGACACGTTTCGTTAAAAACTTTTTCTTCAATTTTATTTGATTTAGTTTTCACTTTGGTATGATATAATAATTAGATTCTTTAAAAAACGTGGATAGGTAATTTTCTATTGTTATTTAAAACCTACGCAAATGTAAAAAGAAAAAGGAAATTGGTAATGTTTCCGCAAGAAATGTTTATTATCTAATCAAATCTCTTCACATTTGCTTCAGTCTAATTTTGTTTTTTAATCGGGGGTTTTCTTAAGAAAAAAAGCCTACGATTACTTTTTGGTTGATATCGACCAAGTTATAAAACCCCAGACGATAAATGATGACGGTCAACGTCCGAGCCCTTTCTTTAGGGAATCAATACGCATCTAAGTGTGGCAACTGCCGAAACAAGGTGAAAGAACTGAAATATGTAGTTCGTACGTTGCCAAATTTTTTAAATGAAATTGCCAATAATCGAAATCAATGGTCATTACGATAATTAGCGGAAGTATCATTTTCCGTTATCGATTTATTAACAATAACAAGCTATTAAAAATAATCTTAAGACGTTAATTAACTTCCAATAATATGGTCATTATGAATGAGTCTTTTCTAATTTTGGTTTCAAGACTATTCACTTAGTTTCAAATTTTTTATTTCTGTAATGAAATTAATTTTTAATTGTTTGTAATTGTTCAGAAGAAAAATCAATATGGTATATGTGCATATTCTGAGAGTTGATAATTTTGAAAAATTTCTAAAGCTTGAAAATTAACTGCTATTATCTATTCCTAAAAATTATTACTTATCAGTTAAATTAGAGGGGCAAAAGGGCAAAAATTATCAACAATAACTGTTAAAAATAAAATTGTAGTATTTATATAAAATTTGATTTTCCTGTACGTATCTATATACTGTGATGGAAACTCCACGTACCCCTGTGCCCCTTTAAATCCGCCCTTGGATGGGTACCTAATGATTTTTTTTTTTTTTGAATTTTCAGTTCCTTGGTGAGGCCGTTCTCGCATACATGGAGTTCCATTTGGACAGTGCAGAATATTGCCAGGCCCAACACAAATAAATTAATAATTATACCTACGTCTTAGTTTGTAAACTAGGTACCTATTTCACGGCATTCTATTTAAGCTTTCGACAGCAGATTAGTTGATATACACAATCAAAGATTTAAGGTAAGAGTTTATTATTTTTTTTCTTAAAGATTTTTTGCAAAAGTAAATGACACGATTTTAAATTTGTATTTATGAAGGAGAAAAGATTGTTGTTTAATAAATTGCAAAATTGCGCAATCGTATGTAGTTTGAAACAATGTGAAATAAATGGTATGACGTCAGTGGTAAGCCTATTGTCTTAAAATCACTGTAATCCATATATATACTTTAACTGGAAAGTTATAAAATTCAAAAGGTGAAATGGATTAACTATAGCACGCCCACAAAAATAACAAGTTGATTTTTAATCCTAGTAAATGATGCCTTATCTCATATTAGATAACGACCGTGAAAGCCCATGTCGTAATTTTTTTTTATATAATCTATAATTGAACAATTATTTTTCGTATTTTCTTTTTCAAAACTAGGTTCATTAGTTTCGAAGATAATGGTATTTTTTTTTAGTTTTCAGTTGTGTACAATATTTTGATCCTCTTAAAAAACATGTACCTATGTACCTATAATATTATTTGATGTTTGACTGAGTTTGGCCTTCTCTCTTCTTTTTTTTCTGGACTTATTCGTACCGTACGCTGTTACTGAGCACCGGTAATCTTGTTATATTTTTATGGATCACAGGACAAGGGCCTTTAATTTTCTTTCGTCCTTCTACCAATAATTATAACGTAGTATCGTTTTGAAAATTGAAATGTCAGTAGAAATAATATTTTCTTCAGTAAATATATTTATATGTAACATCATTTGTTGCTGCTAATAATCAACAGTTTATTTATTCATGTAGGTAAACAACAAACAACATTATGAAATAAACAAGTACATACGTTTATAACACTAAAATTTAACATGTTTTGATTTAGTATATAATAAAATTCGGTTATAGCGTACTGGAAACAATTTTTACAAGAAAATTTACAACCCCTTTAGTACCAGATATTCAACTAAATGAATTTTGAAGGAAAAAAACAATCGCATCTGTCTCACAAAACCTCATAGCTCTATCTCTTAATGTGCGTTACGTAATGGTAAGAATATCTATCCCTAGGAAAACATAAAAACTAATGTAGAATAGAAGAAAGCATTTTTCTAAAACTGTGTAAATTGTAGTCTATAAAAAAATTCAAACAAAATTTCCACTAACTCTAAATAACTGCACCACATTTTAAAATTGGCACGTTGATATTAACAAATTCATAAAAAAGGTCTTTAACTCTGGAACAGTGTTTGTCAACAAATGTAAAGAACTTTTGGTGTCGTGCCCGTAGCCTCGCGATAATAGCAGGTAAAATTTGAGCCTGCCCGTAGTGCCGTGATGATTAAGTAAATATGTAAGCCTATGTACACATACATGCAATAGCTATATATTTTAGTTTAGTCAATTCTATTATTATTCTGTTCTGATAAATTTGTTCAAATAAAACTGGCCTGTCTAGAATTATAAAAGTTGAAAAACTTTATCATAATTTGTAGAAGAAAATCACCTATGTTTTGACAGTTCCCTCAAAGCTGTTATTCCCGAACAAATTTTAATCAACGTTTTATGCAGAAGTTTTATGGTTTTATTTAAAACTGTTTTGAACAAACCAGTTTATTATTTATTACAAGTGTTAGAACCAAAGAGCCGAATAAATATCATGCGAAGCATTTTTACCAAGTGAAATTAATCATTTGCAAAAGAAAACAAGAATTAAAAACTGTACATATTATGAGGAAGGTTTCTTACTTTTATACTTTTAAACACTCCCATTCTGTTTACACAAAAATGCCAGTCCTAAGCCTGGGTAAAGTGTGAACCAAAGTTAAAATTTAAGTTAAAATATTCAATTATGAACAAATCCGTTGTAAGTGGATTAATATTTATTATAGGTACTTACATATTTTCACGGTGCTACGGGCACTTTAAAATTTTACCTACTAGGTATTATGGCGGCGCTACGGGCACGCAAAAAGGAATCGGCGCTACGGGCACGCAAAAAGGAATCGGCGCTACGGGCACTCACTCGAACTTTTTTGGTTGCTCCTTATTTCGTGTTGATGAACATGTTTTCCTTTTCCATGAGTTGTAATCTATTTAATGTGTGAATCAATTCACTGTTGTATTCTGTTATTCATTTTTCTAATGTTGGAACTAAAATTCTCACGAAATTTTCATTCGTTATTTTGCGGACTGGAATACCTTTATTATTATTTATTTTTTTTCTTAATATTCTAGTAACGGTTGATTTTCCACATTTATTACTGATTACAAACGTCCCTAATGAAGTTGCTCCTAACATAGGAAACAAATTGCCTATCAGTTTCAGAATAAAGTAGCTTTATATCTTCTTACAATTTATCTTGGACTTTATGTAGAACAGAAGTAGAGGAAATTATAGTGGACAGGTTTCGGTAAATTGAAAATTGGTTACTACATTTAAACAGTTTTAAAAAAATGCTTCTTTCTATTCTACATTAGTTTTTATGTTTTTCTTGGGATATTCCTTAGACTAGGCAAGAGAGGAGGGGACACGTAACTCGTAAGCCGACTGTGCGTCGAACATTGTTACTTTATTTTGTACTGCCTCCATTTAACGACCCTAAACAGTGCGTTGATATTGGTGTATAATAGTTCTTATATAATTAAATAGTGTAGTTAGGTTTTAGTGGATTCTTGTTTAAAACAATGGTGATTTGTTCTGCTTACGGCTGTAAAAGCCGCAGTGAAAGAAATGAACCAGGAATCACATTTCACAAGTAAAAAGAATTTTACGTAGTACCTAAGGTTAGCAAAGTAAATCGCGTTTAATTTGTTTATGGTTTACATACTACTTAAAATATGTTATGATTTACGTAGAAGAATCATTAATTTGTGATATTTTTTTTGTTGGTATGGTTTACTGATAGTGTAAGAAACAAAAAATACTTTCAAAGTTGTTAGACGCATACGCTTACCACAATATTACCATAGGCGGCGTCACTTTTAGTTATAAAAATCTAGAAAAGTAAAATTAATTAATTAAAAAAATTCTTCTTAAAGTTCATTAGTTCCGCCACATCATGTGGAATTTTGTATTTTTATCTATATCTTCTTTATTATTAAAGCAAAAATTTTGAATTAAACGCTATTGTTTTTTATATTAATGACGGAAACTTTTTTTAAGAGTAACATTTTTCGATTAAAGCCTCTGTTTTCCGTTAAATAGTGTAGGAATTAATAAACTGTTGAATTACCCCAAGATTTTTGATGTGTTCGAACCGAGGTATTTCAGTTACAAGATTTATTCTTCCATAAGACTCAACGTTAAGGGCAATCTTTAGAAAATTATAAAAAAATTCTTTATTTACTACAAAAATACTACACTATTCGCAACTGGAATATTTTGAAAGCCTTTAATGAGCCTTTAATTATTGGGTAACCATAGACACTATCTTCACTGCTTAAATATATTTTTTTTCACTCTTGCTACTTAATCTTAAGCCAGCAGAACAGTAAATTTTGAAAAAATGCCCGGAGCCTTTATTAGAGCACTTAAACTGCCTTTTATGAACCTATAATTGTACATGTGTCCGTTTTTATTCTTCCTGCTTAATGGACGTAATTGGGGTAATTTTATGTGGTTCTTGTCTAAATTCGGATCCGATTTTCTTAGCTTGTTGTTACTTCCTTTTTTATTTCATAAAACAGTTTTTATAATTCATTCATTTAAAGTAGCTTTTTGTTTTACATTTTATAAGAGGGTTGTAGAAAATTTCTGTAGGTACTAGTTCGGCACGAACGGGATTTTGAATTCGGAAAATTTGTGTTTTGAAAGAAAGCGGTTACTCGCCAGATGTTAAAACTAATAAATATTTAACAATAGCTTTATTACTTGAAGGTTAAAAAAAAAGTAAGGTGATTATATTAAAAGATTTGTCAGAGCTTGTCTACATCGGTAAAATAAATACCTTGGCTATCAAATAGAAAAAGACAATTGTGTTTTCAGTAATATTCATCTTAATAGATAAAAGCTTCAAATGAAGAATGTCACTGATAATTTTGAAATAGAGACCACTCATTAAATTACGAACTCGAGGTCATAAAGTAACGGATTCAAGGGCGGGGGGGCGATGGGAACAATCGCGATTACCCCCCCCCCCCAACGCGTAGAATATATTTCAATATTATCAGTGAAATTCTTCATTTGATGCTATTATCTATCTATTAAGAATAATAATACTGGATTAATAACCAATATGATGCATAATAAATAAGTACGCATCACCTGTTTCTGATAAAATAGGCTTCGTGGTAGGTAGGGACTCATTGGTGCTTAACGTTCCTTGAACTAGATAGTTATCGTAAAACATTAGTCTTTAAAACATGTAAGTATGTAGTTAGTTAATAAAATAAGTGATATAATTGTATACGTATGTACACATACACCCTACTCTTTTTTTGAATTACTTAAAATTTTTAACTGACGTCAATCATAATAAGATAAAAATTTATTGTATTTCAAGGGCTAGTCTCGATAAAATATTTATCAGTTTTTTTTTCTGTTACCTAAGTATTAGTCCAGGCAATATAGGCGGATGTGTGGGAAAAATATTCCTATTAAATTTTTTTAGGCAATCTTGTCTGGAAGGTTCTCCTGAATAGACTGTTAGAAATTCTTTTTGAACCCACAGGTCCTCAAATAATTGTTTTGTTAAACGTATGGCGTTTGTGAATCAATAATGTAATTGTTAAACATTTATTAACATTTGTATTTCGTAAAATTGAAGTCGAAACTTGCTAGTTACTTGCAAATTACTTTTGTAAAATTTAAAGGAATATAATTGTGAATTTCGTATTGCAGATTAAAGACAGACAGACTATTTTTGCGAAAGCATATCAGAAACTATCTTCGAAAAAATAAAAAATAAACACCCCACTTAAATAGTAAAAAAGACTGAATAAGAAACACCTGCTGCAAGCGATATTATTTTTTAGGTTTTCAAATTAATTTACGTATGTATTTATTTATTACTATGGCCGAATATATTTTTATTAATTGTCTAAATATTTACAGACAGGGGTTAATTCAGTAAACGGTGTAAAAAATTAGTTTATTGTATATTTACTTTTGGATATGAACAACATCACAATGCGTCAAAAAGATATGAGACCAGCTCCTGCTGAGATAGAACTGAAGGGATACAAGTTCCTGATCACCGATAGACCTTCCGACCAAAATATTCTTGGTTATATTGAGGTAGGTTTATCTCCTATTAATTGCAGGAGAATAAAACGTATGGGGTTAGGTATTTCAGTATCAGATAAAAAATAATTTACTCCAAATAGTTATCAAGTTATTTAAAAAAAACTTAATAAAGGCCATGATACACGTACTCGGCAGCTGAGTCGACTTTTGAGATAAACAAAAACTAAAATTTGTAGATTTTTAACTGTACGCAAAAAAATATTCTTAAGAAATTGTCTGTCCAATCGCTCAGTATATTTTAATAGTATTATTTCGGTCGCACCGCCTCATGTGCCGAGAAATTGAAATAATACTAATAAAATATACAAGGCCGTTCTACAGACGATTTCTTAAGAATAATTTTTTGCGTACAGTTAAAAATCGACAAATTTTAGTTTTTGTTTATCTCAAAAACAAAATGCAACAGCAATTTTTAATTTTGAGCGATAAATATATCTCAAAAAAACAAATCTTGGATGTGATATTAACTTTTTTATATCTCTTATGATAATTAAGAAAATAACAAGCATTTTTCTACCCTCAGACGTGGAATATTTTGTTTAAAAAGTTAAGAATATAGGTAGTCCCTTTTCTTCCTCGTTTTTACTTTAACAAAATTGAGCACCCAGTAATTCCGTATCGGCTACCGACTGTACAACCGCCTGGTGTGACTTGAAGTCGACTCGGCTGCCGATTCGGCAGCGAAGTTCCGTGTGTCTTACCACATAAACCAATGTAAACTTGTGCCGACTCGGCTGCCGACCGCCGGCAGCTACGTGTGTAATGGCCCTAAAATAAACTCAAAAGGTAGGTAATTGTTTCACAAATATTTAATACTTTCTTTGACAATTCTTTCGGTTTTTACACCATTTTTGAAGAGTATTTGTGAAACATGTACCTACCAAGTGTTTATTAATTATTTAAAAATTCAATGTCTACTTAATTAACTTAAATGCTTTTCGTTGTAAGTCGTAAAACTATTTTAAAATTGATTAAAGAATATGTAAGCAATAGCCTTAAATTTCATTTTAGGAACTGAAGAAGCACGATGTAAAAGCCGTTGTCAGAGTTTGCGAGCCATCTTATCAAACTGACGAAATAAAAAATGCAGGGATCGAGGTATTCGATTTAATGTATATGGATGGTACTTTTCCTCCAAACGAGGTTGTTGAAGAATGGTTCAAAATACTTAAAAAGAAATTTCATGATGACCCTGATTCCTGTATCGCAGTTCATTGTGTTGCTGGGCTGGGCAGGGCTCCTGTTATGGTGGCTTTAACTCTTATCGAACTTGGATTAAAGTACGAAGAAGCTGTCGAACTTATTAGAATGTAAGCAAACTTAATACTGTTGTTTTAATTGACATTTTCGCTAATGAATTATTAGCGAATATGTCGAATAGGTAGGTAATAAATTAATTTGTCTTTAACAAATTCAGAAAAGGTTGAATAAAACACCGGAATATTTCACTAAAAGTATAATTGTACTCGACAATTGTTTCAATCTATGCGATCATTTTTAAGTAAACATATAAATACTCTTGAAAATGATCGCATAGATCGAAACAATTGTCGAGTACAATTAAATTTTTGGTGAACTATTCCGGTGTTTTATTCATCCTTTTCTAAATTTATTAAATAACAATATTTCCCAAACAGTGCACCCTCGATTGTCTAAATTTTAATTTTACTTTTTTGTTTATTAACGTTAATCAAACATTCATCTTAATAATGAACCTAATCTCGATTTTTGAACTAAGTATCAGATACATATGTATTTTTTTTTGTTTGTTTTTATAGTCTCGTTAAGAATTATTATCACGTAGGTACTAAAAAGTATCTACTTGCATACGTACATAACAGAATTGCGTCAACTATCGTCATGTTTACGACAAATAATATGAATTAACGTTATCCGTGCAGGTAATTAATTATACTAAAAGTCGGTTAAAATGTACAGGGTGGGCTAAATTGGACACTTTTAAAAGCAAAGTATACCAACTTTAAATAGAAGATAGACAAAAACCGATGTCGGTGTTTGAAGCTCAATTTTTATGAGAAGTTAATTGGTGCAAACTGCGTCTCGTTATCTGTCACCGTTTCAGAGATACAGGGTGTTTTTGGAAAATGTACGTTTTCGAAAAACCTCGTATAACTTTTTCCTGGCGAATTTTTTTTATTTCTGTAAAAACATTCCTAAAGCACTTGTTTTACGTAGAATTCAATGGTGTTAGGTGAATTGTTGTAAAGTGAATAGTATAGCTGTAAACAATATAAATAGCCATTATGTAAATGGAACACCTTGTTTAATTTAACACGATTTAAGAGTGCTGAAAAATACCTTTCCAAATATATAACACACTTGATATTTTTCTCAAATAATCTTCAAAATACAACACTATAGATTTCGTACTGCTTAATTTCGACAAGTAGGCCGTGGAATCAAACTACATACAAAAAAATATCGTTAAAATAATAGCAGAGTAGTTGCTGGTATTTAATAATCAGTAAAACAATTTGTCAACGTCAAATCAGTTTAACAAGTAATTAAGTAAAAGACAACATCTACCTGCACTACTAACAATGAGATTTTCCCCCATAGGAACTGTCGTCCATGTTCCTGTGTAAACGATTTCTCTTTTTAATATTTCTGGCCAAATTTATTTGGTCAGTTGGAGTTAGAGGTTCAAATTTTAACATTGCAGTGATTTGTAATCCATCTGTAGGGGTTTTTGGCAATTAATTTAAAATCGTATCTAAATTGGGCCAGAAATATTAAAATCAGATGTTATTCATGATTGCTGGAAGTTGGATGACCGATAGGAGAATATCATTGTTTTTAGTTTAGTATAGGTATATGTTGTCTTTTGCTGAACTACTTTTTAAACTGACCTGTCGTTGAGAAATTGTTTTACTAAATGTAAATATTAGATAGCAACAACTACTCTGCTATTATTTTAACGATATTTTTTTGTATGTAGTTTGATTCCACGGCCTACTTGTCGAAATTAAGCAATACGAAATCTACAAAGTGCTGTATTTTAAAGATTATTTGAGAAAAATATCAAGTGTGTTATATATTTGGAAAGGTTATTTTAAGCACTCCTAATCGTCTTAAAATATACAGGGTATTTCATTTAAAAAATGACCGTTTATGTTGTTTACAGCTAAACTATTCACTTTACAACAATTCACCTAACACCATTGAATTCTTCGTAAAAAAAGTACTTTAGGAATGTTTTTACAGAAATAAAAAAATTTCGGCAGGAAAAAAGTTATAGAGGTTTATCGAAAACGTACATTTTCCATAAACACCCTGTTGTCTCTGATACGGTGACAGATAACGAGACGCGGTTAACACTCATAAAAATTGAGCTTCAGACACCGACATCGGTTTTTGTCTATCTCCTCTTTAAAGTATACTTTGCCTTTAAAAGTGTCCAATTTGGCCCAAACTATACTCGACGATAACATAAGAATCGATACGTTATGTCAAAGGATAGTTAAGTCCCTAAATTACTTAAAAAGCTTAAAAATTGCTTTTTATGTTCTATTTCGATATGTGTTGGTCAACTGACTTGAGGAACTCCCTTGATGTTTACTGCACACTTACGTTATTATACAGCAGTATTTCTTTTATAGGAAACGTCGTGGAGCCATAAATGCCAAACAGCTCACATTTTTGGAAAAATATCGTCCGAAATCGCGTCTTAAATTGAAGAATGGCCACAAGAACTCGTGCTGCGTACAGTAAATACCACAAGAAATTGTGTTCACCGTAGTACTATATTATATCACTGGCTACTTGCGGTATCTTTTTTTTAAATTAATGTAATTCATCTATCTATTATATATTTACAAAGAACAATTCAGTGAGACGTGTCTATAGTCTTTTACCCAACTTGGTCTTCGTTATTAATTTTATATTAACATATATATATATATAATATATACACCGCATATTTGTATTGCAATTTTTGAATGCTGAATTGTCCTCTGTAATGTTCAGTCAATTATTAATTTTCTGAAACGGCCGCTTGGCGTCTTCTTTAAAAAAAAGTATGTCCCCTTACGTTTCTTTTATAATCCACCGCTTCAGTTTTTAGTGAAATGCACGTTTAGTGTTAAAGTTGTAGGTGTTCCTTCAAAATAATTATTATTGGGTATTATTATTATTTTACTCGTTACGATATACTAGACGTTAACTGTATTTACTTATTAAAAAATAACATTGTTTGCATACAAATATTGTCTTTCACGTTTTGTTTCAAATCTGTGGAAAATCTATTTTGTTGTGAGTCAATAAAAAAATTTTAATTTATTTATTTATTAATTTTTCACATTTATGCTCTAACAGAGTATTTACATTTTGCCACTGCTTTACAACTTATTTAACAATCTTACTCTTACTTTCTATGCTTATCTCTTAAAATCTACCTTCATTTTCTCTTAATTTCTCCTCGACTACTCTCACATACTCGCATATTTCTTCGCACAAATCACGTAGTATCTAAACTTCTTTAAAGGGTTTAGTTCTTACCGGGATTTGAACTCAACCTATTGGTCGCACTAACCGTCCAGCCACTGTGCCTCCCATAAAAAAAATTTTAATTTAATTGTTCTTTAGTCTATAAAACATCTATTTGTCACTTTTGCTAATCATCTTAAATTTTAATTGGTAGGTAGGTACATTCAAAATCTCGTATGTTGGTTACTGTTTATGCTTTTTTCAATTTCCTGTTTTCTTGTCGCACGCCAAACGTAAATAAAAAAACAAATAAAACTACACAACCAGAGTTTATCGTCGTCGATGTATATAGTAGTGTAATCTAATAACGCCTGTTTTGTTTGTATACATTTACAATATTTTTGTAAACGTGAACACGCTTAAGACGTGTTAGTACGGCGATCTGCCGAAAACAGAGACGTGCTTATTATATAGACTGAGCATAAGTCGCAATTACTGTGAAAGGAAATGAAGCCAAGACAGTAGGCAACTTTCATTTCAATGTGCAGGCAAGTAGTTAAAACTTCTGATGGTCATAAATATACATTTAACTAATGTATTTTTAATAATAATTTAAATTTGTATATAATTTACATCATTACACTACTTAAATAATTAAATTAAAATTAAGAAAGACATTGTTACAATCTAAATTATAGTTACTTTACATTTCTGTTTGTGTTTATATTTCTTTTTTTTTTTTTTAATATCTTATACAATTCATTAATATCACACGAATACAAATAGTAAGTATTTTGATTATAAATTATTATGTTACTGTTTTATTTCAATTAAATATCTTCTTTAAATTAATAGTTAACTTCTGATTTTAAAAATGAAAACACTAATAAAGATAAGATATCATATATAGTTTCTGCGCCTCATCGCTATGATCCACTATTTTCGAATTTCTGGATTCGTAGGAAAACTTAACAAAATATATTAATAAAAAACTTTCAATTTATTGATTAGTTGTATTTTTTTACCTATAAAACGGAACAGAGGGGTTTTTATAGATCTTTTTGTACAACCGTATGCGCAACACGAAGAAACCATTTTTAATTGTTAAAATTAGAATTTTGGTCATTTCAGTCAGAATTTAATTAAATATTAACGAACAACCACTTAGTACTCTAAACACAACCACTACGTTTGAACTGAGACGCTAAAGTGGTAGTTTACGACGAAAACTTACCTTTTTGTCCATTAAGCTAATGTTCTTTTTGCCTGCACAACGGAAAATGTGTTGCCTATCATATTGGAGTCAAATTTTTTAATTTATTTTTAAACTAAAATCTGGTGTTTAAAAGCAGAGGAATCTTATAATATATTTACTTCATTAAGCAAATAAAATTATTAATTACAAAGATTTTATAGATTTTAATGTTTTTATATTCAATGGTATTGATGACGTCAATCATTGACGTAAGTTTTCGGCTTTTTATAGGTTGTGTAAACTAATATTATTTTTTGAGTTAAATTTTGTAAATATACGCAATATATAAAGATGATAAAGTGTAAAATAACGAAAATAGTGTAAATAATGGTACTTTTGGTGCACAAATATTTTACAGTAGTGTTTATTGTTGTTATTTGTTTATTTGCTGCAATTTCAAAAGTCGTTTTTGAAGAAGTGTATAAGGAATCTAGAATAATTATTGATGAAGCATTTCATATTCCTCAGGGTTTGGAATATTGTCGTCTAAATTTTAAATATGTAATTATAATTAAAAATAGTGAGTGTAATAATTATGTACATATTATTTTTTTTAGTGGGATCCAAAAATTACAACTCTTCCTGGCTTATACATAATATCGACAGTATTTTTGAGTCCATTTAATGCTTGCTCTGCATACTGGTTGAAATTTATTAGTTTCGTAGCTTCACTTGTTAATTATATTTTAATATTTGCCATATTGCAAGTTAAAAATAGACATGTATGTATATATGTCCTAATTATATATTTATGATATCCTTTATACACTCATTTATTTCTAGGATAAATGGAAGCATTTATTATTGGCAACAAACTTATCTGTTTTGCCACCATTATTATTTTTTGGTAATTTATACTACACAGATACTATATCGATAACTTTTATTTTACTGATGATCTTACTTTTTGAACTAGAATATATTATTTTTGCTTCAGTAATTGGTATGTTTTCAACAAATTTTTGAGTTTTTGTTTTGGCAATTCTATTCTATTTTCTAGCTTTATTTTCTGTGATTATAAGGCAAACGAACATAATATGGGTTGGAATGTTATTTGCTCATCTTTGTGTAATGGAGCTATTTGCGGCTGTAACAAAGAGAAAAAACCAATTCGACTTAAGCTTTAGTGTAAGTATTTCAGTTATAATTATTACGTATGTGTAAAAAGTTAAATTCTATCCCTAGGACATAAACCTATTAATGAGAGAATTAAAGCGGGGAAAATTCGACATAAAAAAGATACCGAATTCTGTTTGGTGTAACTTTATGTCGTTGTTCGCAGTTTGTTTGAGTTTTATGATATTTATTGTTGCCAATCAAGGCATCGTTGTTGGCGATAAAAGCGCACATACAATGACCCTTCACTTTGTGCAAATATTATATTTTATATTGTTTTGTTTAATTTTTACATGGCCATATTTTATTCAGTCAGTTTTACCCTTTTTGCGGTATGTACAGCAAAGAAAGGTTTTCAGTTTTTTTCTCATTTCCATCATTGGTGCGGTTGTTTTCTTAAATACAGAGGTTCATCCTTATCTGTTAGCTGATAACAGACATTATACGTTCTACATTTGGAACAGATTTTATCAGAACGATGTTTTTCGCTATTCAATCATCCCTGTTTATTACTTTGGAGGATATTGCCTTTTTAGAAATATCAATTTTAAAGATGAATTTTTATTCTCTTTTATTTTTTGTTCGTGTGCTACTGTGTTATTAGTATCGCAAAAAATGATTGAAATCAGATACTTCTTTGTCCCTTATTTAATTTTTAGGATACACATGAGAAAAGTCATTTGTTGGCAATTAGCTATAGAATTTATTTATTATTTATTAATTAGCTATGTAACATTCTCTATATTTTTTACTAAAGATATTTTCTGGGTTGATTTTGATTACCCTCAAAAGTTAATATGGTGACTCATATAATAAAACTGATAACTTAACGATTGAGTTTTTTTTTATTTTAAAAATATTAAAATTTATAAATGATATTTTTTTAAACATAGTTACAATAGTTGTATCTTCGCTTTGGATAAGAAAGTTTATTTAAAAAAATATTAAGAACTAGTTGAACGCGTCCTAACTGGACGGTGGTGCATAGCATTTAAGAAATACACTACTTAAATAATTAAATTAAAATTAAGGAAGACATTGTAACGATTTAAATTATAGTTACTTTACGTTTCTGTTTGTGTTTATATTTCTTTTGTTTTTTTAATAGCTCTTATACAATTAATTAATATCACACGAATACAAATAGTAGGTATTTTGACTATAAATTATTATGTTACTGTTTTATTTCAATTAAATATCAACTTCTTTAAATTAATAGTTAACTTCTGATTTTTAAAATGAAAACACTAATTAAGATAACCATTATTTTATTGATCAGAGATAAAAACACGTCATCTGAGGGATGAGTATCCCGGTGCAAATACATCCCCCTATAGATTCGAGACAGTAGCCGAGTTGCCTTCTCTTTACATTCATTATCTAAATAGTCTATTATAAAAAAGTTTAGATCTTAAGAACTGTCCTCGGCCATTTCATATATTTGTATTATGAAAATAATTTAGTGAAAATTTTCATTAAAAACATGGTCATATACCGTCCAGAATCAATGGTGGTTCTGGAAAATGCCGAAAGAATTTTAAAAAAATATTTTTCACGTTTAAAAGGCACTAACACATCCTGATCGTGGAGGTACTGTCTTTTTAATTAAGTGCTTTGGGAAATTAAAAATAGAGGGTACAGCTGAAAAAAGTGTTCATAACTGCGCGTTTTGCACGGGTATAGTTTCGCGCCTCATCGCTTTGATCGACTACTTTCGAATTTTTGGATTCGCAGAAAACCTCAACAAAATATATTATTAAAAAACTTTCAATTTTTTGATTAGTTGTATTTTTTTACCTATGAAACTAAACAGAGGAGTTTTTCATAAATCTTTTTGTACAGCCGTAACGCAATTTTTAATTGTTAAAATCAAAATTTTAGTCACTTCAGTCAGAATTTAAACTGAAATATGAACTAAGACGCTAAAGTGGTAGTTTACGACGAAAACTTACCTTTTCGTCCATAAAGCTAATGTTCATTTTGCCTGCACCACGGAAAATGTGTTGCCTACCGTATTGGAGTTAGCGTTATGTATAAACCATAAACAGTATAAACTTAGTCTAATAGTCTCTGACCAAGTGTGAAATACTCGTAGGTATGCACTAGTAAGACTGAAAATTGCAACTCAAATTTTAAATAGTTTATTTATCTATTATTATACTTTTTTATAGTATTGGAGTGCGTTCAGAAATGAACACTCCAGGGTAAAAGATATACCTCTAAACCATATGTATATGCTCTAAACGCCCAAATGCGTTCAGAAATGCAATTGACAGCTGGTGTGACACTGGAGTGTCCGTTCAGAAATGAAATAAAATCAAAATAAAATTTACCCAGTGTATGCGGAGTGTTAAAATTTTACCTACCTCGATCAGCGATGAGTTGCGTAAAAAACGACCGACTTGCGCACTAGCCCTTAAAGCGTTTGTTCGTGGTTGTTTGACATTTGTTTGATGACATTTTAGGTTAGGTTTTATCATTTCACGTTAACTTAACCTAGCGTAGACTAGAAAAAACCAGTGAACTCTATACTAATCGTTACGATTAGTATAGAGTTCACTGGAAAAAACATAGTAAAGTCTCGTTTATCAATTTCATATAAATAGAACATAAAATTGACCAGTAATTTTAATTATATACTGTGAAGAAAACGAAAGTGGTCAGAATTATAAATTAATAGTTACCGTTTTTTTATTATGTTATGAAATTTGTACTTATAATTAATAAACAGTTAAAATAGTAATTTAATTCTTGATTTAGATAAGTTAATTTATATAATACTTTCATTAGAATATCAAATTGACTAGTAATTTAAATTATGAACTGTGAAAAAACAAAAATTAACAGAATTTTAAGTGAAAAGTTACAATTTTTTATTATGTTCTGTTATTCGTACTTATAATTAATAAATACTTAAAAAAAATCGTATATATAATTGTGGCATCAGCTTAAATTAAATTAAAAATTATCGGTTTTTTTATTACATTATGTTATTTGTAGTTATAATTAATACACAATTAAAACAATCATGTATTCAGAAATGTTTTTACACTCCAGATACACTCCGTCCCGTGACTTTTTTCTCCTGGGTAAAAAAACACTACCCACACCCTGCCTTTCTGAACGCGGCCTTGCAGTCGTTCATCTCTATGGTATTTTTGCTCACCATTCGTACAAAATATGAATTTATATTGACTTGAAAAGTCAGAAGTCTCTTACCCTCATTTCACAAAAGTTCTCTAAAGATCATGTTTTCACCAGAAATGATCAGTGAACTTTTGCGAAATGAGGTTAAGAGACTTCTAACAATAATTAAAAAGGAAAAAAAATGTAGAATTATTTAAATTTGCCGCCACTTAATTATTAGTTAGGTACGATGATCATAGGTGGCGTGTCATTTTAAAATTACTACGTAATGACAATTCTTCTTTAGTCATTCTTTAGTATATTCTTTGTTCGTACGTCAAGTACGTCGATAAATATCGGCGGTAGTTCTGTAAGGGTTCTGTGTAGTTGGTAGCAAAATAAATACAATATAACCACTAAGCTGTCTATGCAATAAGTTGGCAATAAGTACTATATTCGTGTTCATCAAGTTAAGTTTGTTTTTTATAACATGTTTTATAAGCGGTCTTGTGTAGATGTGAAAATAAGTGAAAGCCGGTTATCAGTGATTGTAAAATTTGTTTATAATAATTGAAAGTGTTTTGCGTTTACAAGTCCAACTATGGGGCAAAGGGACAGGTATTTATAATTGTATTTTACTGAACATTTTAATATGTAATTATTAAAACAATATTTAACCTTGAGTACTTGCAAAGCTTGATCTAATTTTCTAAAAAAATGTTAATATATGTTAGTGTTAATTCTGATAAACAGTAGGAAGGAATGAATAACTTATTGTGTCCAAAATTTTAAATTTTAAAATTACATTGTAGTAATGTATTGGGGTAGGTTAAGTTCGTTGTAATTGTTCGTAATTTTTTTGTTTAACGTGTTATATGTATATGAAGGGTAACTTGAGTATTTTCAAAAATTAACTAGTTCTGGTTGAAATTCAAAATAATTTGTTAGATACTATTAAAAAAATTCTACCTACTGTGGCAGATTCACGAGGAGTGAAGGTTCGGATTTGAACCGACTTTTGGTATTGGAAAATTCCTTTCTCTCTCAAAATCCTGAATTTATCACTTTTATCGCGTAAAAAATTACACTCATTTTAAAATTAAATTTCTAATCATACAATTAAATATTTGAAGCTTATGTACGAGATCTACTACATGTAATTGGTTTTTCTGTTTTATTTGCTTTATTACTGCAAAATTATTATTAGTTAAACAATGATTGTACCTATATTTGCTGTGAAGCAGGTGATACTTTACACTTTTCGCAACATTTTCGCATATTTTTAAATGTTATAACTGTAACTGATTTAAAAAACTAAAAAGATTCTATCAATAACTTTCCTTTTCAAAGAATACAAACACGACACGATTTTTGTACTAGGTACAAAGTGTGTTTACCATTATTTGTGATTGTGAGTACCTATGGGATATAAATTTTATTTTTAACCGTTAGCAATAAAAATGAAATAAACAAATGTCTCAGGTGCAGTTTTGTACATACTGCTAATTTTAAAAATAATTAAAACTAAAACTCGAATAAAACGCGTGGTGTGCATTCACTGTGAGTCATTACGTAAATTGAATTTTATTTTGTATCTACATTGCTTCGAACAATTACTACAAAGGTCACCATCATATTAAACCCATTTTACCTTCAAAGTAACACGCATTATACACATACATATACATTTACATAAGAATTTTTATTCAGATTTTTTTACATGACGCCTTATGCGGTAATTAAAATAGTTATTATTCTTTTTCCACTGTCTGGAAAATAGTTCATGTCTGTTGTGTTAATAAATTTGTTTAGAACCCATAAATCGTAACATATGCACATATTTGATAAAAATTATTTTGTGTTTAATACAATTTAATTTCAGGAAGATGGGTATGCTGTTATACTTAGTGGTTTTGGTGGCAGTTTGCAGCGCGTTTAATGGAGAATTAGCCGAACTAGAGTGCCCCGATGATTGCGAATGCCATTATTTTAGAGTAAACTGGGTTACAGATTGCTCAGAAAGCAATTTAACCGACATACCTTATAACGAACTTAGTCCAAACGTTTATGTTTTGGATATGAATTCTAATATGGTACAAGAGCTGAAAAGATTTCCCTCTGAGATAAAATTAAGACGTTTGCAATTAGCCGACAACCTTCTCACTAAAATAACTAAAGATCCGTTCGTCGACTTGAATTACTTAATTGATTTGGACCTATCTCACAATCAGATTAAAACTATAGACTCAGACACTTTTGAGTAAGATAAATTTGATAATTTGTATGATGTGTATTTTATTCTAATTTTTCCTTTAGGGAAATGTCAGGGCTTTTAACCCTGGAATTACAAGAGAATCCTCTGGATCCTGTGGATGGCCCATTTTTATCTAGCAAGTCGTTGACCTATTTAGATATTAGTAGTTGCGGTATAAAATATTTTAATCCTTATTTTTTTATTAACTTAACAGCGCTTAGTACTATTGATATATCTAATAATCCCTTGAAAGCATTAGATAACGAAGCTTTAGCTCCGTTGACAAGTTTAAATTCCTTGAATTTAAATAACTGCAACCTTACGTTTATATCTCCCAATGCTTTCGCGGCTCAGGAAAATTTAAAGAAATTAGAACTTGCTGGGAATATGCTCGTAAAATTCGATTTACCGGCAGTTTTTAAAACTCTAGTCAGATTAGAATACCTGGACTTGAGAAATTCTCACGTTACAGATTTACCCCAGAATACATTTGAGTATAATACGTATTTAAGAACTTTAATTTTGGCAGAGAATGACTTGGGAGACTTGGATGTTTCTGTCACAATAGGAAGGTATTTACATGAACTAGACACACTCGATTTGTCATTTTGCAATTTGCAAAATTTGCTTTCTGAAGACGCCTTTTCTAATTCAACGAAAGTTCGTGTTCTAAATTTGTCCGGGAATTCGTTGTTTGCTTCGGATCTTTTAGTTGCTTTAGCGCCTCTTACTAATTTAAAGAAATTGTCATTAAGTAACTGCGGCTTAAGTAAACTTCCTGATACTTTCGACAAATTCAAAGGTCTTCAAGAACTTGATATATCGCACAATCCGTTAAACGATGTTTTTATTAAATTACTTCTTCCATTAGAAGCGCTTGAATATCTTAACATGGGTTACAGCAATTTGTCTTATATATCTCCCACGACATTTTCAAAAATGACTTCTATGAAAAGACTAGTTCTTTCTGGAAATGATCTTTATTCATTAGAAGCGGGCTTATTTGGCGGATTAACTCAATTAGAGAGCCTTGAATTAAACAATTGCGGCCTCAGGAGGCCTCTCAACGCTACGTTGTTCTTTAATAATTTAACGTACACGGGATTAAAGGAGCTGCAATTGGCCGGAAATCCACTACAAGTGGCTGAACACGCCCCACTACTTCCAAAACAATTCTCTGAATTACTCAGCTTGGATTTGAGCTATTGCAATTTATCATTTCTTCCCCCAGAGGCCTTTTTCTGGACTCGAAATTTAACGCGTCTAATTTTAGCCGGTAATCGATTCAGTTCAGCTGAGCGCCTTGCCTTCCTCGAGCTTCTTCCCAAATTGGAAGTGCTGGATTTGAGATTTAACAATCTTTCTCGATTTTCTCCGAAAGACATTGCGGTTAATCCTGGTATTCAAAAGTTAAAGCTTATTGGAAATCCTTGGATTTGTGATTGTTCAGTAGCGGAACTTTGGGATTGGGCAAACCTTGAAAAGAGTAATTTGGGTATTTTGGAGGGGTCTATGTTAAATATGGAAGATGTGTCGGTAGGGAAAACAAAGAAAAAGAAATTATTGCTTTGCAGTTACGATTCAAAAGTACCAATGCCATTAATTGTTAATAAAACAGCAAACGGAAGACGTCCATTCCAAAATCACCGTCTATTAGTATCTACCAACAGAACGTGGGCAAAATACGTTCGAGAATCAGGTTGCGATCAAAAAGTTACTCCAGCGAGGGTACCGAGATCTGTAAAATATGATATTATCGATGATAAAATCGTTTTAAAAACTGAAACTGTTCCAAATCCATGGATTTATCCTGCGTTGTATGCATTATCGGCTTACGTTGCTATTATGGCAGTCGTTGCAGTTGTTTACGTTATAAATTACAAGAAAAAGAATTTTTACTATCGACATCAAACAGATAAAGATAATTAAACATGTTCGAAAATAAATTATTAAAGGCATAAGAATAGATGCAAAGTTACGCTTATGTTTCCACCAATTATTTACCTTTATTTTTGGAGAAGAAAAAGTGGGATAGATAGAGATTTTGATATACAGGGGTTTTCACGTAACCCGTTCGTTAAAAGTTTTTAAACTTATAATACCGGTAGAGTTTTGATAAATGTGGTAAATAACCTAATAGCTGATGCTTATCTAGTTAAAATATTTGTAGTTGTCTGAAACTTCCGGTTATATCGGAAGTCGACACCAACTTTGTTATTTTAAATGGAATGGTATATTTTTTATACCGAATTCGAATAAAACGTAAAATCTTAAGGTTAGTTTGGTAATCAAGTTGCACGCCTACGATGAGCGGTTTCTGAGATAATTTAATTTATAGAAAGAAACCGCAACTCAAATTATAAAAAAATCATTAACATCCACAGAATATGACCTAGAGTGTTGAAATTTTTGCTAGTTATAGATTTATCTCAGACCTAACGCCTTAACAAAACTGAACTTCATAATTTATACAGGGCGTTTAAAAAAATTGTAGTTTAAAAACTTCACACGAATATCTTTTTTCGAGTTTTTATTTAAAATAGGTATTTTTCGCATAAAAGAGTTTGCCTTGGACAATTGACAACAATCGGCAATCGATGCAAAATTAATCCAAAAATTGTCTTTTCGATTAATTTATATTACAAAAAACTAAAACCCATTGGAGTATTAATTACAAACGTTTTTCTCGAACATCTTTGTAACATAAATTAATCGAAAAGAAGATTTACTTATATTGTCGTTAGTTGTCAATTGTCCAAAGCACACTTATTATGCCAAATTAATAAAATTTCCTATTTTAAAAATTCAAAATTACACAAAACTTTTCAAACAAAATAACAGGAAGTATTTATATAAATCGAAAAGGGATAAAAAAAAGAATCAATTAAAAAAATAAAATATGGCAGGTGCTATTTGAAAAAACGAAGTTATTCGTGTTAGAAGGTTTTTTTGAACGCCCTGTGTAAATTATTAAGTTCAATTTTGTCAAGGCGTTAGCTCTGAGATTCAGACATCACTAGTAAAAATTTAAACACTCGTAAGTCATATTTTGTGTAAGTTATGATTTTCTATAATTTGCGTTGCGCTAGCGATTTTTTTTAATAAATTAAATATTTGAAGATATTTTAATTAGAAGGTTATTTGCCACATTTTCAAAACTCTACCGGCCGTATAAGTTTAAAAACTTTTAACGAGCGGGTTACGTGAAAAACCCTGTATATGTACATTGTGCATGCAAAATTTTTGTAGTATAAAGGTACTATCGGTGTGAATTCGGATTAAAAGATAAAATACTTTATAAAAAGTCAAATAAAAATAGATGTGAACACAAAGTTGTTGAAAATTCACGAGTGATTTAGAATTTTCGATTAGATATTTTAGTGTCTTATAATACTCACTGTCACTCACAATTTGTAAAAGATATGTAATAATTAAAACTAGTAATACAAACCAAAGTTTAAAGGTTGCTAAAACGTGAATGTGTTGTTAAGTATACGTTATTTTTATATATATAATATTTTATTTGCTTGTTAATTTCTTTTTTTTATATATAAAAAAGCACAATGATCTGTACAATAATTAATGATTTTGTACAATAAATAGTTAAAATGAGTATTTTTCTTATGATTAGGTAATGATAAAAAGAAAAAATTCTAAGATAAAAAGCAAGTAGAAAAGGTTTTAATATTGCTATACAATAAGAAAGTAAGATTTCTGTTTTAAAAGTTGGTTAATTTTTAAAATTCTTATTAACTATGTGTAGTGGGTCGTTCTGATATCGTGCAAAAAGTTCTTTCTTAAAAGTTTGGAAAAGTTTGTTATTATGTGAATTTTGCTTTTCTCTCCAATGGGGTCTACTACGACGGTCTTGAAGACCCCAGTGGACTGCAAATACTGGCGTCACCACTTGAAATTTGTATCCCGCAACGTACATTTCGTATACCTGTAAATATGAAAATAATATTTATAAGTCACTGTAATCTGAATGTTACAATATGTAACTAATGTATTTCTTATTAACAATGAAATATTGAGTAACATTTAGTAGTGGTGATTTTAAATACATTATTATGTGAATTAAATCTTTGAACCATCTACAAATTACTTCAAATTAATGAGGAAAAATCTATTGCTGTCATGTCCGGCGGGGGCATGATGACAAATAGCAATAGATTTTCCTCATTAATTTGAAGTAATTCGTAGTTGGTTCAAAGATTTAATTCACTTTAATGTAATGTATTTATGCTTAATTACCTGAGTATTTCTAGTAAATCCGTAACCAATAAACCGTTCATCGTGGGGAGGTGCATTATCTCTTGCAACATAAAAGGGTTCGTAGAACATTTCAAAATTAGTAACAGGATGGCTGATGCGGACTGGTCCTTCACTCATATCTTGTTCCCACCTAGTTAAAACCTGTATATATATTTTTAAAATCTTATTTGGGTTTAGTACATTAATTGAAGAACTTGCCTTGAAAAATTAGTAGCGTATTGATTATATATAAAAACTTTTTGGTGAAAAGGTCTTGCTAATTGCTTTTTAGAAAGGCGTACGATTTCACTTTTATTCGCCGGAAATGACACTCTGTTATCAATTTCGTATGTAGGAATAACAAACCCACATTTATCGCATTTGTCGGTTTCAAGGAACTCGTTCAAATTTTCTGCCATGTTGTTGCAGGGTATAACATCGACGTCTGTTAGAAAGACGTAGGGTGTAACGCAGTTTTTTCTTGCCAAGTTTCTCATGTGGTTTTGAGGGTAGGGATTTGTAACTCTCCATTTCTTTGTACTTTCAGTAACTTTTTCCAAAAGAATATTTAACATGTCAGCTTTATGCGTGCAGTCAGTTGTTGAAAAGAAATTGAAATCGTATTCTACAACGGTTGGCATTCGTTTCTTCGGTAAAGCGAAGTGAAATGAGATTTTTCTTCTAATATTTACGTTACATTTTCGTAAATATGTTATGTACAATAAAGCTAAACTCAATTCGTCATTTCCTGCACAATAAAGCGCAACCGATATAGGACCGTTCCATTGTGCAGCAACTTCTTGAAGGGAAAATAATTTTTCTAAAGAACTTTGGGTGGCCAAACTAACTTTATAAATGGTACTCAAGTCGTAAAAATTATCTCCAGTAATTACATTATCAAACAATTTATATAAAATCTGATTGTCCCATCGCCCAGCGCGTAGATCGAACGTGTGTTTGTAATCAATTTTCGTAGAAAATTGACTCTCTCCAATAACTTCCTTTTCGATATAAACTACTTTAGACTCTGTTCTGTTCTGGCACGTATTGGAATTATGACTTAATGTTACAATGACACTATAAATAACAATAGCACAGAACAATATTCCTCGAAGTTTTAAACGAAGTGGAGCCTTAAAAAAATAAAAACGTTTAAAATAAGTTAAACATTGTCGGCGAACAATGAATTTAATTTTAAATTTCAAAAAGCTTTCTTTTAAGTTCTTATGCAACTTACAGTTTAACTAACATGCATGATGGGTTTCATATATGCAGAAAAATCGATGTGCGAAATATTTACAGGGGTGGAATAATTTAAAATAATTAAATTTAAATAAATGTAAAGTAAAATGACATCTACATATTTAAAATACTCACAAATATAGTTTTTCCTAACATATTTTAAATATAATGATAATAATTGATAACTCAAGTAGG
Source organism: Agrilus cyanescens (assembly GCA_947389935.1). NCBI lineage: Eukaryota > Metazoa > Arthropoda > Insecta > Coleoptera > Buprestidae > Agrilus > Agrilus cyanescens. Next base: position 6,839,314 of record OX376704.1, read on the forward strand.
ATTAGTTTAAATTTGTAACAAAAACAAAACAATTATTTTAAAGATTAGTGAAGTAACAATGAAAATGATCTTTCTACTTACGTGAGTCATTACAACCATTTATATCATTTTTGTTTAAAATCAAATAACGAAAACCGCAGTCGTTTATCATTATAATCTAATTTTTATCTACATTTATCAAGTAACTATTAGGCAATATAATTGTAGGTGCTTCAGAACTATAGATTATTTGCGCAGAAACGTATGTATTGATCTCAAATTTTCTAGATTATACGGGGTGTTTTTAAAAAATTGCTCTTATTTTGTATAGTAACTTTAAATAATCTAATTTTAATTTTTTACTATCAAAGTTTATTGAAATCATAAAAACAAAAGTTAATTATTTGAAAATTCGTGGATGCTCTAGAAATCTGTACGGTCTTCGGTTGTTACAGGTGGCTGTTTTTCCCCGGAGAATCTTACAACACCCAATCGTACGCAAGGCTGGTGTCCATAAACCAATCATATTAATCAAAACTTGCGTACGTAAATATTATTTGATCGATATTTTGCAAGTGACATCTTTTGTTAGCGGATAAAATCATCGCTTACTTCATTTAGATAACTATTTAGATCTTATTTGTGTTCGTCCGTTTGCATAGTAATAACCTCTACAAGTTTATTGTTTTGAAAGTTATAAATATAAACAAACACGTAATTTTGAATAATATTTATTATTTGGGTTATGTAAAACATTCTAAATATTTTCTTAAAGTAGTTTATTTATCGTTGTTATTACAATAAACATGATCGTTTTGCACATGTAATTATAAAAAAAAATAAGCAACGCCGTTAATGTGTGACGTCACGATGTTTTCAATTTTAAATTTACCGGGTGACTGTATTTGTTCTAAAACTCAAATACATCGGTTATTTATAAAAATTTGAAAATAATTAACTTCATCTAAGTCTTTTTGGGTTAAACTAAAAAGAGACTTAGTCTAATTTACTATAAACATAAAAGCTGCGGACACGTGTTTCGCCCATTTCTATGTCTCGGTTTGATATAAGTGGGCGAAACACGTGTCCGCAGTTTTGTAAATTTTACTGGTACTTCAGGGTGAGTGGTGAGTCTATTTTTAACTAATTTATTGTGGGTAAAAAATAATTCTTGGTTATCAGGAGCGTATGCCAACAAAAGTTCGAAGTTCATATTATTTGATAGTTATCAAATTAACTGAATGTAAGAAAGAGACAAAGACGTACAATTGCAAGAGATGTTTAAGTTTATTTTAGCATTTTTATTAATAAATTGTAGTTATGGGAAGTACCTTTATCAAACGAAGTATTTATCTGTACCAGTAGATCATTTTAGGTATGTTTTACGTAGATAATAAGATTTAATGAAATATTCTAAATTGTATTTATTCAGCTTTGCAAATAATGAATCGTTTAAGTTACGATATCTTATTAATGACACGTATTGGGATTCCAATGGCCCGATTTTTTTTTATACGGGAAATGAAGGTAACATTACTGTTTTTGCGGAAAACAGTGGCTTCATATGGGAAATTGCAAATACATTTGGAGCCTTAGTAGTTTTTGCTGAACATCGGTAATTTTAATTAATTAATTCAATCACTAAAATACATAACTAATTACTTTAATACATTTCAGATACTATGGGGAATCAATGCCTTTTGGAAATATATCATTGGTAAATAATACCTATTTAGGGTATTTAAGTTCGAGTCAAGCGCTAGCCGATTACGTTTACTTAATAGATTATCTTCAGTCAAACAAAAACTCTGTTGATTATTCTGTTAGAAACCCCGTCATAGCATTCGGTGGTTCGTATGGGGGAATGTTAGCTGCGTGGATAAGAATGAAGTACCCGGCATCAGTTTTAGGCGCCATCGCAGCTTCCGCGCCAATATATCAATTTCAGGGACTTACCCCATGCGGAACTTACAATGAAATTTTAACTTCAGTTTACAAAGTCTCGTCTAGCAATAACTGTCCTGACATTATAAAGAAATCCTGGCCAGCTCTTACGTAATCTCAAAGAGATTAAAAAAAAAAATGATAACCATGTTGTTCCCATTTTAGAAAGATCCTATCTTCCGCAGAAGGAATGAAGTGGCTTTCTTCAACTTGGAAATTTTGTACACCTCTTCAATCAAACGATAATATTGATACACTAATAGACTGGTTAACGAATGTGTACAGCAACCTTGCAATGGCAAACTATCCATATCCAGCTAACTTTTTAGCTCAGTTACCTGCACATCCAGTTAGACAGTTTTGTGATAAATTAAACTACGAAAATATTAAAAATAACACACAGCTGTTAATAGATTTAGGAAATGCCTTGCAAATTTATTCTAACTTTACCGGTAATTCTAAATGTATCAATATCATCTCATCTACAACAGACTTTAGTGAGGATGTCTGGGATTATCAGGTAAAAGCAAAAGAGGAACTTTAACACAAAATATTTATTTACTCGCTGACTGTGGCGGAGCTATGATAAAGCAAGGCGGTGCGATGCACCACGGCCCAAAGCGCTTAGGGGCCCCCCGTTCCCGGCAAAAAAAAAAATGTTTAACAAGTGAAGAAATACAAATCGACTAACAATAAGTTAAGAATGCACACAAGTTCGTCTTTTTAATTTGAAATTGCTAGCAAATACAAAGTTCTTTGTTAGAAGCTGAAAAAGGCTATAAAGCGTAAACAATAAAAAATCACCAGATGAGCTGTATAGTACCTACTTTCAGTTTAAGGAAGTCACGGTGGTAGTGGACAATGTATTGGGGTAATATTGTAGGGTGGTGGCCTTCGTAATCTAAAATTCCTTCTTTGCAGGCAAAGGAACAGATGACAATTTTGTTACTTTTACTACAATTTTTTTTAATAGAGTCGGTCGCCTTACTACCTGAATGGGTCAAGTGGATTCGAAAGAAATATAAGCTTGTCTGAGAAATAAAAAAAAGTAGAATCTTAAATCGAAAACAAAAATACCTAATATACTTATTACTCGAGCCCCATAATTTATTTTCAAGGAATTTAAAAGCAACTTTGATGAATAATTATCAATTATTTCCTCGTAAATTAATACAAGAAATTGAACAGTCTCATCGAATTTTACATCAGAAAAATATTTATTCTTTTAATTAAAATACTTTACTTAAATTTGATTTATTCTTAATTTACGCCATAACTAGAAATCCTTTTGTTTGCGACTTCGCACAATTTTATGGTTTCAATTCTCTTTTTCAGTAAGATTTTCATTTGAGGATGTAAACTTGATGTCATTTTTACAGACATCCGAAGACGTCTGAATTAATTTTAAAAGTCGTCTCTGGCTGTGCAGGGGGCCCCTGCGCATATTGAGTTTGGGGCCCTTTTAGAAAACCAGAAAAGAATGAGAGAAAATATAAGAACCAGCAACCGCAATCTGACTTGAAAATGACCATAAAAATTTAACGTTAAACAATATTAACGGTATTTCAAGGCCCCTATCATCTGGGTCCTGAAAAAAAATACGCGTTTTCAACACCCCTAACCCCCCTCCAACCAATGATTCCATCGTGTATTCATTTACTAAAAGCTTAAACTAATACACTTTTTTTTGTTTGATTGGGGCCCCAAAAGTATTTTGCACCGGGGCCCCTGATGATTTAGCTATGTCACTGTCGCTGAATTGTTTAAAATTTATTAAAATATTTCATTTAGAATGCACAACAAACAATTGAGTTATTTTTCAGGTTTTATAGTTTTTTTCGTACTTTATAGGCCTGTACAGAAATAATCATGCCAATGTGTTCCGGTAAATTTGATATGTTCGAAGAGGAGAGTTGGAACTTTACAAAATATAGCGCCGATTGTAAAAACAAATTTGGAATACAACCCACCAGGGATGATCTTGCCATTTTAGAATACGGTGGCAAGGATATAACATCAGCTTCAAATATTGTATTCAGTAACGGTTTGCTTGATCCCTGGTCGGGGGGTGGTGTTTTACAAGATGTTTCACCGACCATACGGGCTATTTTAATCCCTGATGGTGCACATCATCTGGATTTGAGAAGTTACAACGAGTTAGATCCGAAATCTGTTATCAACACTCGTAAATTTCATGAGCAATCGATACACCACTGGTTAAAGACTTACCACAACGGGGAAAATAATGTCAACATGTCGAATAATTCCGTTTAAGGCAGATAAAATATTTTTAAAATGTTCTTCGTTTGAATTTGTATCTTTCATATTATAAAAACCAAAAGCTCACTAATATGTAGACTTATTTTTTTGTAATTATTACATATTCAATTTTTATATAAATTTAATGTATTTAATCCTTTAATGAATGAAGCAATAATAAAATAATTGACTTTATATAAATATTGAGCTAGAAATCGTAAATAAAGAGGAGATATGGTCATAAAAATACAACATAGGGATAAATAAATTTATTGCTAAAAACAAATTGTTAAAAATTAACATCATAGTCCTCCATCTTATTTGGAAGAATAAACCATCTATTTAAAATTCCAAAATCTAATATTCTATTAAAAAGTTCGATATTCGTGACTGTAAGATATTTGTTTACAGCTTCTTCATTTTTGTAAACTTTATTATATTTATCCACCCAGATTATACAGGCGATTCCTAAACTGGTTCGTCTAATTAAATCTTTGTTGTAACACTCCTCAACGTACTGTAAAAAATTAGCAGCTTCTTCTTTTTGCATGGAGGGTGGAACCAGACGGATATCATTTGCTGCTCTGTGTCAAGAAATTAAATTATTAATATTATGATTTAAACAATTTGTTATTAAGACTGTACCTTATCACGGCTGCCCTATAATCGGCTTCACTCGGATTACTTTTGAATAAATATGAAATGAACACTGCAGTTGAGACAACTACGATTGCTTTTACTGGTCTATGTTTCACATCTTTCCCAATATCAACTGCTACATCTTTGTAGTCATTAAAAACGTTTTTCCAAAATTTAACCCAGTTTTCTGTGAACGTTCCTTCTGCCCTTTTTTCAATCCTTTCAAAGGTAGTTTGAAATTTCCAAACAAAGTTGTTTACTTTACCTCTTACGGAATTCTTGAAGTTTTCAATTTTAATCATACTCATTTCATTGGTTTCTCGGCTTATAGTTGATTTTTATTATTTGTTTGCGAAATATATTAAATTTTGGTTTTGGTATAGAAAATGTGGAAAAGTTAGGTTAGGTTTGTTGCATTTAAAAACTTATATATATTAAAAGATGTTAACTAATTGAAAATTTTTCACTATTTCACATTTTATTTATAAAATTATTATGAACTTTTTTGTTTAATTCACGTAATTAGGTAGGTTAATTAAATCGATATGCAATTCACGTATACGTATCACGTGCGCCTAATGGGTTGCCTATGCTTTATTGATAATTTTAAATGTGCGGCGTTGAGGTTTAGGTTATGTCGTGTGCTGTTCTGAAATTTTTTAAATTTTGAATCTTTCCTAAAGTATTACAGAAATAATATTAAAAACAAACATTAACTGTATTGTTCTGAACATAAAAACAATTTCGTAAGGTTGTTTTTGTAAGGTTTATTGTTTTAAATATTGTTTTGTTGAATTTTGTGTTTAATTTTGCGAGGATATAATTTTTCCGAAAATTAACATGTCTTCGGATTCTGAGAGTTGTGTAAGTTATTTCTTCGCATTAATTTAAACAAACGACATTACCTTTGGTAATTTTAGAATGTGGTTCAACAAAAACCTGCTTTGCATATCTGGAAAAGTGATTCTGGTTTACAGACTATAGATCCTGTTTCATTGATAGTTTGGGTATGTAATTAATCCAGTTATTATTTTTTTATTAAGTGTCATTTTGTAGACATACTTAAAGATAAACAAAATAGAACATGACGTTGAGTTACATACTTTTTTGTATTTGAAACGCACTTCCAGCCTTACTGTGGGTAGTGAAATCTTTAATGATATTAACGCAATATGGAATTTGCAGAAAATGGTAGATATTATTGTTAATTTGTGTGTCATTTCCTACTTAAAGGGTTTTTCATATTGTTGATTAATTTTAGAAGTTCTCAAATACTGATAAAAACGGTTGTGTATTGGAACAAAGTCAGATTATGGCATATACTAATTATGTTTTTGAAAGTTTAAACACTGCTTGTGATATTAATCTGTAAGTTTTAAATATTTAATGGTACTAGATTAACATCGTCGTTTATTTTAGCTGGGTTAATGAACGTAACTATGAACATTTTACCAGAGCCTGGTATGGAACTGCCTTGTTCTTTCCATTTAATAGATTCTACTTAAAAATAAATAAGTTCATGATAAAGCGACAAGTAAAATTGCTAGCTAAATATGTTTCTATTGATGAATTTTCCAAACGTGTATGCAAATTTGTAATAATTTATTAGATTGGGATTTTCTTAAGGACCCTCAAATTTTTAGGAATATCAAAAAGCCCACCAATGTATGTCTGACTTATCTCTATTACTAGGGACTAAGACGTACTTTATGGGTACTTATCCCACATCCTTAGACGCATATGTGTATGGATATTTGTGTTTACTGTTAAATGCACCTCTTCCCGATGCTATACTTCAAAATATACTTAAAAGTTTTCCTAATTTGGTGAAATATGTGCACAATATTACTAAAACATATTTTCCTGATGTTAAAGGTTTGTGCTTTATAAAAAACGTTATTTTTATATGTTTACTCAAAAAGGTTGTTGTTAGAAGGAAAACAGTACATTAAGAAAAATGCCACTTACGAAAACGAGGAAGAAGCTCCTACAAAAATGGTTATAGCAGCTGGTATTTTTGCATTCGGTGCAATGTTTTTTTTCGCTGTAAAGATTGGTCAATTTAAGATACAGAAATGATTAATCAGTATGTGAAAGTGTTGGTTAAAATTGTTCCTTCTTTCAGTTTATTTGTTATTTCACAACATTGAAAATGTTAATGTCGTTATTGTTTGTTTGAAGCAGTTTGGAATGTATGTATGTATAATTATAAACTTAACTTAATTCCATGTTGTCATATTGTCATCATACATTTCATTAAACGTTTTTGATACGAATTTAATAGTTTCTTTTATTATTCAGTGAGAATACATCGATTGTAATGATTAAACTTGAACGGAAAAAAAGTCTGACGTCAGATAAGTAATGTTTTATTATAAGCTAAATAGAACATCACATTTACAAAAAAATTAGTGCTTTTATAACAATTCGGAAACAATGTAAAAATATCTTTGAGAAGCAGAGTGCTACATACTGATATACTAAACTACAACATACATAAACCAACTAAACTGTAGTAACAGACAATAATCCTATCATTTTGCTATTTGGGTTTGAGATCATCTTTGGACCGTGAACTAGTACATCTTGAACGGTTGTAAATTCGCCTTCTTTATGCCCTTTCTTGTTTTTGTGTTTTTTCGTAGGGTCTGCCGAGCATGAAGCTTTTTTACTTGTAGATGCCATTTTTTCATTTTTTCTAATTTCACTATTATCGACATATCTGGAAGCCAGCAGAATCTCTTGTCTTTGCTTTCTCTCTCTGGATTTTTCTAGGTGCCTTTTCCTTTCTTCTTTTGTCCAGTAGCGCCCCACCTGAAATAGTTAAGTATACAGAAAAGTTCCCTTAGAACCATAATTTCACTAAGTTACTTTAAGTTCTGAAATTGTGTCGTCTTCAGTTGTAAGTCCAGCTCTGTCTTCTGAAATTCGAATGGCTCTGTTCTTTAAAATTCGATTACGAATCGGTCTCCGAGCGATATACCTGGTACCGTCAGGTCTTCTTTTAACTTTCCATTCCATTTTTGTATCAACTGTTGCGCTAGATTGTAACTTTTTATGTGCCTGAAAATGTAAAGTGTTATAAAAATAAAATTAAACCGTTCGTTAAAAAGAAACTTACAAATTGGGTATGTGAAAATTGATATTGGCTTAGACTAGGTGATGTAAAGCTAGTAGTTGGTTTATTGCTGATTTCTTGATGTCCAAGGGCTTGTCTGAAAAGCTCTTGTTGAAGCAGCATGGTCTGTTGGAGATTAGCTATATTAGTGTACATAGTGTCTGACAATAGGTGCGCAGGAGGTCGTTGGGTTGGTGAAGAAGGGCTATTCTTTGAACTAATCGCTTTGGTTTTCTTTTTTTGGGTTAGAGCCTGCGTTTTGCAAGTATCACAGTTTTCGAACGTTTCCATAGTTTTCATGGTAGCTTTTTTGTCTGCTGAAGAACAGAGAATTAGGGTCGACCTGAAAAAACTTGTTTTAAAATTTATTATAAATAATGAAAGAGAGGAGTCTTATCACATTTTATTAGTGGAAGGGAGGGATTAAAATAAACTACCTGTAAGTTTCATTTTGTCGAGGATCGGCGTAACATCCGAGTTCAAACGTTAAATGATTGCTGTTACTGGAACCTCCGGTGTTATAAGCGCTAGAACTGTTCTCGTGTTCTTCGCTGCTGTTGCTTTTACTTGATTTACTTCTAATTTGGCTATCTTTTATCTTGGGGTCTCTCTCTTTGCAGTCTCGGGCTTGTTGGTGCGGCCAGTCCGTCCCTTTCGTTACTAACCATTTTTTTAGTATATTTTCTTGATCTGGTTCATAAGGATAGGAATAGATTGGCTCCAAATCGGACTCTGGAATGGTTTCGTAAATATGTTCGGTATCGGAATCTGGTAACAATTGTATATTTTTATGTCTCTCCGTCCTAATTAACTGAATGTTCTGCATGCGCTGATCAAGTTTCGATATTTCATTGCTGATTGAGTCAATTTTCGATCGTACTAGGGAATTTGTGAGGTTCATGTGAGAGTGAGGGGGAATTGTTGGAGGAGGTTCGTTTGATGAGGAATGTTGTTGTAATGATTCGAGTTGCTGTTGTTGTAAAAGTTGTTCAATAAAACTGTTTTGGTATGGCAAATTACTTGGAGATTCTTGATTTTCGTCGCCTTCGTCCTCGTTCTAAAACAACGAAATTATTTCAGTATGAAAGATGAAACTTTAAAAAAATTGGACTGGCTGGCTTACTTGATTCATACACCTGCTTATTAAAAGTGTAACAGCTTTGCTGTTTTCGGCAAATAAACTTTCGGTTTCTTCCTTATTCGAAACGTCTTTGCCATTGACCTATTATTAGATGGTGAACTTTAGTTTGTAATTAAATTTGCAGAATTAATAAACTTACTTGGAGTATTTGGTCTCCTTGTTTTAATCTTCCGTCCCTTTCTGCCACACTATGTGGCGCTATTTCTCGTATGTAAACTTCAGTATACGTTTCAACTTCAGATCCGGAACTGTAACACACCGTTAATCCCAACTTTTCGTCGCTACTACACTTCCTTAATGTTACTTCCTGAAACAAGCAGAAATCAATTTTAATTGAAAACTTAACTTGAGTTTTTCAATTTTTATGAAGTTCAAGTTAAAAGAGACTTTTAAGTGAAAAGGAAAAGAGGGTTTGCTTTGATTTGGTGAAGATTTTACTCGGAGATATTTTGCCCATTCATCTTTCAATTCTTTTGCTCGTATTTGTCCAATTCGCGTTTCTTTTCAGCGTCGTTCTTATTCGTTTCCAAAACATTTAATTGGTGCTCTCAGGGTCAGTTGTCGTCACGCTATAAATATTACTTTACAACGGTCCTGGCCAAAGCTTGTTAACGTCAATTTCACCAGTTCACATTTAAATTTCTGTCATTTATTGAACTTCTGATATAATAGAAGCGCGATGACGGCAGTAGAGGAATCAGGCGTCGGGGAATTACAGGGTTAAGCATTGTCTCTAGTTTGAGAGTACTTAGAGAACGAATCGAACAAAGTATGTAGTATTAGTAGGAATTAACGTGTTAGATCTGTTCCGCTTGTAGAAATTAAGTCTAGCTCTTCAAGATCTCAGTATCTCAACACATCCACCGTTACAATCGGTCCACAACAAGTTCATGGTCTTTAAAGGAATTATTTGAGAAGCAAAGGAACAAATTAGGAAAATAAATTTATCGACATTCTTAATAAATTAGTTTGATTAAATTAAAATCGTTATAGTTATTCGTTAATATAACAGGGATAAAAATAAACGTGAATCTGAAGAAGGATTAAGAAAATAAAATAACAAAAACTTTTGCTCCGTGTTACAGCTGTGATAAATTATCCTTCGAGCACTTGAGGGGATTTTAAGGAAATTTTAATTCTCCGGTTATACAATTTAAAGTATTCAGAAAGTTGGGATTTTATGGAAATTTGTGTTTCTAAAGACGTGTCATTCGTGAACTGAATAACAAATTGCCGTAATTTTGTGAAACTACATTACAGGCTTTGGACCTTTCGTTTTCGTGTCAAAGAAAATCTGTGGAATTTCTACTAATTTCTAATTTCATTTAACTCACCACCTTAAATTAGTTTATTTTTTATTGGGTATTCTGGATCCCGATTCGTTGTAAGATGTTGTAAAACCGCAGAAATAAAATCACGTCCCTCAAAGAAACAAAAATCTAATTTAGAAAGCTTTCCAAATTGAATTGTTTATCTTTCAAAATTTTTTGTTGTTAAAAATTTAATAACTACGCATTTAATTTTTTTGCTTCAACATCATTATTTATTCTCTTAATAAGTACATATGTATTTAAATTCGAAGTTTATTACATTACTATCTTACGATTTGTGATTGAAATATATAATTTCAGCAATAATTTATAGTTTATGGATATATAAATGTTATTATCAACCTAATTACTTACCAGTTCTTTTAAAATTTGCCAAGTATTTTCCGTTTTCAGGCTTTTTTAACATATTAATTCGTATCTACTAGTCGGGTTTAATGACCTCTAAAATTTCATTATTTTTAAAAGCACGTGGTTTTCGTATTACTACGTAGTAAGTCATGAATGACATTTCTTTCGTATAAATGATGGAAATACGCTGTTGCAACGTAAGTCGCTTGCTCTGTGGCGACGGCGCTTGTTGTTATCATTGAACTATAACCCTACTTTTACTTTTTCGGCTACTTTTACGCTTTAAACCTTTTAGACGAAATATTAATTGAGAGGGTATGAAATGTACGTTAACGGAAAATTAAAATTTCTTTCAGTTTTTAAAAGCAGTACAAATGTCTTAAACACGCTTAAAATAACCAAAATATCACGACAAAAATTGTATAGGTACACCTTCAAATCCTGGAGAATCTAATACTAAAATTACCTACTTATGTTTTTATTAGTTTTAATAATTGTTCAATGTGGTAATGGCTATTTTAAGTTAGTTTGAATATATGATTGATTGTAAGCACCCATGCACGTTAGTTAAATTGGTTGTCTATAAGTTGGGAGCATATAGAGATCATTTTTCAGTTTCCTTCTTATCGGATAAATTACTTTGTTGAGTTAAGAATGGTCTTAACTAGAAAAGTATTCACGGAATTATTTATGTGTTCTAATGCTACCTTTATTGTAAACATTGATTTATTAAAAATGCAAAAACATTCCCTCGCTTAAAAACGGTGAGGGAAGTCGTTAACAGTAGAACGAGTACTTACTCTATGAATCAGAAAAAAAATAGACGTAATGTCGAGAATAAGATGAGTTAAAAATCTACTAAAATATTATCACAAATGCAGCACAAAATTCTATTCTTTAATGATATGAAAAGAATTGTATGTTTTAAATTCAGGCGAGAGGGTGCGCTAAATAATGAATTTTGAACGTTTTCATTAACTGTGTCATTTGATTTAGATTAACTGCACTTAGATGCATTATGATGCACGGGTTAGATGCTTAAAGTGTTTTTGTAGTTAATGAACTTGAATGTTCGCTTCAGTTGAGGCAAAAGCTTTAAATTAATCGGATAAATAGATGATCGTTCATGTGAAGCATAAAAATATGAGTAGGTACCTATGCACATGGATAAATATTAAGTGCAAAGGCTTTTAAATTTATTTTAACTAGCCATAAAATTGAATGAATATACGTATAATATTTTTGGTGGTTATTTGTTTTAAATTTCACATTTTCTCTATTAAAAACTCTTATGGTTATGGAACTCAGCAAGGCGGGGAGTTGAGTGAAGGATGTAAGGTGAGGTGAAGTTGAAAGAAATCATGTCTTACAATTAGTGGTGTACTCGTATCTGTCGTGTTTTAACATAATTTTTATCGGATGATTTTGATATTTTTTTAATGTGATATTTAATGTAATAAAAATAATTTGACTGTTATGTGATAATGTGCTCAAACATGGGGGGTTACTTTTGCTCATTTACTTAGTTACATGTACAAAGGTAATGTAGATTTGTGGATGTATTAATTAATTATTCTCTATGAGCTGTAGTTGCGAATATGTTTCTCGAAGGATAATACGGTTGCGTAACAGGAAAACTCTATAGCTCCAACCAACAACTGTCATGCATGTTATATTGTCAATAGATGGCGCCTCAGGTGTAAATTTTAAAAATAATTTGTTTCACGAAAGACTTAATTTTAAACTTTTTTGTTTATTTTTCCGTCTATACGAGTAGTGTGACTACATACTGCTTATTCAATTGAAGTATCAAATAAAAAAACTACGTATTTATTTAACTGAAATAACACAACTTTTTTTATCTCATAAATTTGCAAAAAGGAATAAATAAACATGAACTTTGTGGTATTTATGTAGATGGAATAAAATGGAGTAAGGTAAATTTATCTTTACTTTTACTCCCGGTAGCGTTGAAGAATTAAGAGCAGGGGTTGTGTTTGCGATCGAATATATTTCAGTTTTTTAAAATATCACTGTAAATTCCCTTGGGATGCTAAACTTATGTACCATTAAGAATATTGAACGTAGACATTCGCGTATGTTGTAAGCAGAATAAATTATATTTACGAATGTTTTAGTTTACTACTTTGCGAATTCTTTTCAAATAAATTGGTTCTTCTGTGACCTGGAAATCGTAGGGAAATATAATATAAATTCGTACCGCCACGTTTTTGTACACAGGAAAAAAAACTTATAGGTCTTTTGAACATTTCCAATTTTAAATTAAGCTCCAATTATTTTTTTTTTAAAACAATTTTTCTCATAAACAAATATTCCATCTTTGGTTTTCTTTTTTTTTCTGCATAATTTACAACTCTTACGATAGATAGGAAGCTTAAATTGTTTTCAAGTAACCACCGCCAATTTATAACGTAAATACTATACAATTAGGAACATGTATGTATAGGTACTCCACGACGTGTTTCTTGTAGTTGCCCTCTTAAAGGTCGAGAGTTTTTTAAGTAGTATGTAACATGCCGTTAAATTTAGTAACGTCTCGAATAAAGTGTCCCCACATCACATAAAATGCAGGTCAACGAGTTTTATGATCGATTACGAAACCTGCCAGTTTTATCATGAAACAAAGCCGAACGAAAGTGCGTAGAAAAAAAAACGGATGAAAGTGGGTAAAGTAATGTTCTATTTAAAGTCTAGTAATTTTATGCTAGGGGTTCAAGGGTGTGTGTGTGTGTGTGTGTGAGTGAGTGGGTGTGTGCGCGTGTGTAGGGTAAAGTGAAGGTAGTAACACCTCATTCAGGAGATACTGTCTAATCAACAACCAGCATGAGATGGATTTCGACTTTATGCGTGCTTAACAATTGCAAATGCCCCGGAAAATAAAGGCATACGTAGAAGCTCTTCAAAAGGTGCTTGCACAACGCTTTTCACCATTACGTTACAAGAAAACACAAAGGAAATGAAAATTTCCAAGGGAATGCGCCAAGGTGTTTGCTAGGAAAAGAAACTTTTGCGAGTGACAAGAACAACGTGCTGATTTCCTCCAGTTCTTCCGGACTACATACTTAGTTAAATTCAAAAAACTCAAACTTAAACTATGATAGTGTTAGGTTGTTCTTATGGCCAGCATTCTTTCATATTTTGCAAAACCATAAACTAGAATGTTAAAAGAAAAAGCTTTGAACCTCATGAAGGCATTTACTGATGATTTTAAAGTTGTCTATGTTCACACTTAGATAAAAGAAAAAAACGAGAATACTTTAGTAGTGAGATGGATAGGGAAAAGCCGGGAGTTTTAAATCAACGAGAACACTTTCATTCTCTTTGCGGTTCGCAATTGACATTGTGGTCGCAACCCCGTTCCGGAAATACTCACCGAGAGGTTTTTGCGAAGTACAAAGTCGTCTAGAATGTAACATGTAATACCTTTAAAAATGGCGAAAGTGTCACGAAGTTTGTGGTGGTAGTTTTGTAAAAACATAGGTCCAAATGAGGGTAGCTGTATAAAAGAGTCGTAATTACCTTTTCAAAAAGCTACGTTTCAATTCTTCAGCAGTGATACTGGAAAAAGTCTTTTACAAAATATCTAAAGCAAAATTGCGAGTGTTTAGTTTGAATCTCTGCTTCAATTATTGTAGGGTAAAAATGTTCGTTACAGAAATTAGCGCACTATACAGGAGATACATAGGTAATTAACTACAACCAAAGGGTATTTCTACAATTAGCCAAATAATCTATAATCGAAGTTCATTGCTCCTATGTTTACCCGTTCAACTTCAGTAAATAGAGCCATTTAGGTTCATTAGCTAAACTACTAAAGGAAGACAAAGAAACAAGAATTAGGGTTCAGGATGCCTGTACATACAGGGTGGCCGTTGAGAATAACTCCAAAACAAAGGCCTAAATTCAAATGTTGATCTTCAAAATTGAAAATTAATCTCCTTAAGCTTATCATTTTATGTTCTTGGAATCCTACAATCACCCTGTATATCGACTGAAAATAATTTACTTTAAAAGCAAGGAAACACCCTACAGAGTAGAAGATGGAGCTGAGGAATTTCTGAACCACGTCATTATGATGTCTATTGACGTATTTTTTTGTTAATAAACCTCTGGTAACTTAAACGGATCTTTACACGCGGTTTTAACGCTATGAACTCCTGTTTACAAAAAAGGAGAAAAAACTTAATCAAACTTTGTTCTCGTGAAGCTTGATATCCCGAGGGTAGCAAATTCTCCCTCTATCTGAACCCTTTAATTACACTTCTTGCTTAGATAAACTACTATCGCTTAGGACGGAATTTAATTTTAAGATTCCTCAAGTTCTGACATAGTTTTCAAAATATATTTACGGTTATAAAATATAGGTATCTATCCAATAATTTTAACTGTAAGGACCTAAATAACAACGAAGCATTAATTGATTATTTATAAGTATGTATATCAAATTAGCTATAAAGTTTTGATTTGATTAGGATGCCGTTTTTTATTTCTTGTGTAAAACAAAAAAAGAGAAGAAAGCATGTTCGTTAACAGTTGTTGTGTAAATGAATAAATAAGAAGCCCACGCCCTATCTTGACACATCACGCTATACTTGCTGGAACTAAGCGAATTAACTGTAGGTGTACACAATATAGCAAAACATAAATTGTGTGGAATAAAGGAAACAAACAGGAAAAAGAACAGAACAAAAACCAGTAACTGACAGCAAAATAAGTGGATAGTCGTGTAGCGTTAGGTACCTATATTGTTTAATTTAAACGTATTTATAAATATTCTCTAATTAATTAAGAGATTAAGAGTTGACAAGACGAGAAATAAAATGTTAAGTTTATTTTTTAATTCAAAGGATAAAACAGATGTGAAAAAAACACGAGAGTCAATAAGCTATAAATGCTTTTTATAAAAAAAATTAATTGGCGAAATAAGAAATTACAGTTTAGGCCACTATAAATACTTTCAATTTTTGTAGTAGAAGAATTTGTTTTTTTTTTACTACCTACCCCATAATATGATAATTTGAAATCTTTTTGCAGTAAATTGCTCGTAAATATTCGAAAGTTCGGGGAATATATACTTGGACGTATATATGTATGGTTCGTGTAGTCGGGTTTCGGGCTCCGTATATAAAAGCAATAGGTACAAGCTATTATTGAAGGTTATGGATTCCTTTTCTTCTGCGCGAGGGTTGATAGGTTGTAAAACTGAAACCTGTTGCTAGTTGTTCCGATCTTGCTCTACCACGTTAAAATACTTTGGTTCTATTCAAAGTACTGGCGGATCAATAATGCTTACTAAGTAGAATTAATTATGCTTTCAATTTACCGAGAGCTCTCTTTCTTTAAACGAAAAAATTGAATTGATAGGTAGGTAAGTCGCTTCTATGATATCGACACTGAGACCGAAGTCTTTATTTTCATCTCCGAACACGTATTTTTGGAACAATTAAATTATTTTCGAAATTGTTAAAATCTATTATGTATTTATATTTTATTTTATTAATAAACTGAGTTTTTTCACGTAACCCGTTCGTTAAAAGTTTTTAAACTTATAATACCGGTAATGTTTTGAAAATGTGGCAAATAACCTAATAGCTGATGGTCTATCTAATTAAAATATTTGTACTCGTCTGTCACTTCCGGTTATACCGGTAGTCGACACCAACTTTGTTATTTTAAATGGAAGGGTATATTTTTTACGTCGAATTCGTATAAAACGTGTAATAGTGAGGTAAGTTTGATAACCAACTTGTACACCTATGATGAGCGGTTTCTAGGATAATTTAATTTATAGAAAAAAATTGCTACCGCAACCGAAATTATAAAAAATCATAACATCCACAAAATATGACCTAGAGTGTTGAAATTTGTACTAGTTATAGCTTTATCTCAGACCTAACGCCTTAACAAAATTGAAATTCATAATTTATACAGGGCGTTCAGAATAAAATTGTAAAGTTTAAAAACTGCAAACACGTGTAACTGCGTTTTTTGATATATGTACCATATTTTATTTTTTCAATCGATTCCTTTTTTATCCTCTTTCGATACTTTCTATTGTTTTGTTTGAAAATTTTTGAATAATTTTGAATTTTTAAAACTACCTAATTAATTTTGGCGTAATAGTGTGTGCCTTGGACAATTGACAATCGAAGCAAAATAACACTAAAAATTTTCTTCAATTAATTTCTCTTAGGATGATGTTCGAGAAAAATGTTTATAATAAATACTTGAATTTAAGTTTTCGTTTTTGGTTGTTTTTGTAATATAAATTGATCGAAAGGACAATTTTTGGCTTGATTTTGCATCAAAATAGCCGATAGTAATTCTCCAAGCCACACTTTTTAATGAGAAAAATAGCTATATTATAAGTATAAATTCAAAATTACTCAAAACTTTTCAAATAAAACAATAGGAAGTATCAATACGGATCGAAAAGAGATCAATTAAAAAAATTAAATATGGTAGGTGCCAAGTTAATCCTATTTTTAGCTTTAGAATTTTATTCTAAACGCCCTGTATAAAGTATTAAATTCAATTTTGTCAGGGCGTTAGCTCTGAGATTCAGCTATCACTAGTAAAAATTTCAACACTCTTAGTCATATTTTGTGGAAGTTATGATTTTTTATAATTTGGGTTGCAGTAGCGATTTTTTTTTTCTATAAATTAAATTATCTCAGAAACCGCTCATCGTAGGTGTACAAGTTGGTCATCAAACTTACCTTAAAATTTTACCTTTTATTCAAATTCGACGTAAAAATATACCATTCCATTTAAAATAACAAAATTGGTGTCGACTTGACAGACGACTGGAAATATTTTAATTAGATAGAGCATCAGCTATTAGGTTATTTGTCACATTTTCAATACTCTACCGGTATATATGATTATGTTTGTTTCTTTTTCGTTACTGATTTTAAAACACTTCGTACAATAATTACGTGAAAACACTCTGTATAAATTTTAATTAGTAAAATTGAAATTTCTGTTGGTTATTTAGAGATTAAATGACCCAGTGATAAACTGTATGTAGAGGGGTTGAAGGGGTTTATTATAAGCATGTTTCATGCTTTGAACTTTCGTTATGTGAATCCAAAATTCACTTTACTGCACACATATTTTCTGCCGTATAAATGCCAAAGTGTCGCACATTTAGACAGCTTTGCATGTAGATGAAAAGGGAAATAATCCAGGCGGCACCAGCCTGCTTTTTTAATTTGCACGCGAAGAAATGACGATCTTATTAAATTAAACGCGGAAAATATAAAAAAAGAGAAAAATCACCGTGGGTAGTAAGTGGCTTTGATATCTAACGAGTAGAGTAAAACACGGCGAGGGAAACATATCAAAAGCTGAATTACCTTTTAACAAGTTGTTTCTTGTTTGTTTTGTGCTTAGAAAATGGCTGAATAGAAAAAAGGTATAAGCCTAGTTATTCTGAGAAGGAATAAACTGCTTACCTTTTTGTTCTGATATTCTATGGGACTGGTGCCATTCAAAAAATAAAACAAAATACGCATCCAAAGAATTAGAATATTCAAAGCGAACATTTAAACTATTTCATTTTGAACGTTGAAAATAACGTACGCAAAAAAAAAACTAGAGTTTAATGAGTTTTTAAATAAAAAAGTCGCGAAAACTCTATGGAAGTCTATAAGGAGTCTTAAGTCTAAGACAATAAGGGCTCGTTACAAAAACATTATAGTCAGAAACAAGTATAGAAAGGGGCAGATTAAAACCTAGAGTACATTATTGTTTGCAAACAGTTTAGTAAGATGTTAAATAGTTTAGTTAGGTGTGTATGTGTCGAATTAGTATTCACGGCTGGCTAGATAACATAATAAAAATAGTGGCTACTAGGCTTGTCACTAGTGGTAAGACGTTGCCACCATTATAGGTGCTGATCACTCTTACAGCTTGTGGTTCGAACGTGACACTTACACTGGAACTTTCAGTATTCTTTGAAACGACATAAAATAGATAAAAAAAATTGTGGCTGCCACTTGTCGTCGTTACTGGTGGCTCATATGTATAGGCATTTAGTAGTACATACACTCTAAGTTTATTTTTGAATGTTAGTGTGACAAGTGAAGCACCTTAACTGAAGTAAAATATTAAAGACATTAATGTTCAACATGTCTCTGGTGATTACGGGCTCAAATATTTTGCAGAGATTGGAACGGACTGAAATTTTCTATTTTTGAAACGTGTTTGTTGTAAGTAAATTAAAATTGCGCCTTTTGTGGGATACGTAATTTGAAACTGCCATTTCCATTAAACACTTCAGAGCAAATACTGCTTTTGAAGCTACTGGAACTGTTATGTACCTATGTATTTAACTGAAAATAACCGCTGTAGAAGTAATTTCTTTTTTATTTACCTAACGCACTGCTCATTTGCCTCTGCTACACCGTTCGCTTCTAGTGCTCCTAAACATGTAGGTAATAAATTGCCACTAAAGTTTACCACCGTGGTGGTAGTTTTATTGCCTACAAAATTTCCCTGATTTTACACTTTGCAATTCTGCTAGGTACCTACAGATATAACTAAATTGAATTAAACCTAGCTTTTATATTATGTATTGTATACTTATTAAGGAATTGCAATTTGAAAATAATTTTTATTCTATTATTAGTCCCTAATGAATATCTAACTACGTATTTTTCTGGTTTTAAAAATAGAATGACAAAAAATTACAAATCGTTTATCCCCATTCACGAATTGACGATTTCGATGCAGTGTTCCGGATAAATAAGTTCGTAGTTGCCCGGATGTCAAAAGCCAATTGTGCCTGAGACAGTCTGGATTTGAATTCGGTCTAAGCAGATTCACCTCTTAACAAAAGCAAACTGGTTTCGTTCGTCTATTTTTATCTACAATTAGACTGGTATTTTAGGAACTAACCCGGAAATCGATGCCTAGCACTCGGTTAAATTATCTGGTAGAACTTGGGGTCTTGGATAAGTCCATAAAAACAACTATAGGGTTTTAAAATCGAATAAATTCTAACCGAAGACAGTTTTAGGTTCTTTTTTTTAACGTACGTCTTAATCTGAGTCGAACGAACTCGATTTTTATGATAATCTAAAATCTGAACGTTGACAGTAGTATTTGATTTATTTTACATATACAGGGTTTTTCACGTAACCTACACAAAATATGACTTATGAGTGTTTAAATTTTTACTAGTGATAGCTAAATCTCAGAGCTAACGCCTTGACAAAATTGAACTTAATAATCTATACAGGGCGTTCAAAAAAAATTGTAAAGTTTAAAAACTTCTAACACAAATAACTTCGTTTTTTCAAATGGCACCTAAAATATTTTATTTTTTTAATCAATTCATTTTTTTATCCTCTTTCGATCCATGTAAATAATTCCTATTGTTTTATTTGAAATTTTTTTAGTAATTTCGAATTTCTACTTAAAATAGCTATTTTTAATATTTTTCGCATAAAATGGTGTGCCTTGGACAATTGACAACTACCGGCAATCGATGCAAAATCAAACCGAAAACGTCGTTTTGATTAATTTATGTTACAAAAACAACCAAAAACGAAAACTTTAATTAAAGCATTTGTTATAAATATTTTTCTCGAACATCTTCCTAACAGAAATTAATCGGAAGAAAGTTTTTAGTGTGATTTTGCGCTGATTGTCGTTAGTTGTTAATTGTCCAAGGCACATTCTTATTACGCCAAAATTAATGAAATTATCTATTTTAAAAATTCAAGTATGTATATTCAAAAATTTTCAAATAAAACAATAGTAAGTATTTATATGGATCGAAAAAGGGTAAAAAAAGAAATTGAATGGAGAAATAAAATAAGGTAAGTGCTATTTGAAAAAAAGAAGTTATTCGTGTTTGCAGGTTTTAAACTCTACAATTTTATTCTAAACGCCCTGTATGAATTATTAAGTTCAATTTTGTCAAGGCATTAGCTCTGAGATAAAGCTATAACTAGTAAAAATTTAAACACTCTTAAGTCTTATTTTGTGGAAGTTATGATTTTTTATAATTTGGGTTGCGGTAGCGATTTCTTTTCTATAAATTAAATTATCTCAGATACTGCTCATCTTAGGTGTACAAGTTGGTTATCAAACTTGTAGTAAAATCCTACGTTTTATTCGAATTCGTCGTAAAAAATATACCATTCCATTTAAAAAATTTGTTTGCCACATTTTCAAAACTCTACCGGTATTATAAGTTTAAAAATTTTAACGAACGGTTTACCTGAAAAACCTTGTATAGATGTATATCAAATTACTAGCGGCCCGTCCCGGCTTCGCACGGGTATTAGTAAGGATCCCTAATTGATCAGTTATCGAGCGCAGGAAATAGCTAGAGTGCCTGCCCCTTCCAACATTGTACCCGCCTCCCAAGGGCAGGGTTTGCTGGTGCGCACCTAAATGATTAAATTACTAAAACAACTATTAACAAATAGGGATTGGTGATGGAAGGGTGAAAATTTAGGGTTGTATGTATTTTTTAATGCCACATTATAAAAAAATTAAAAAAACAATTTGTGTCCAAAAAATTTAAAAAAAATGTTAGGGGTGGATAACCCTTATCACTTAAGGGTATGAAAAATAGATAGTAGCCGATTCTCAGACCTACTGAATATGCGTATAAAATTTCATAAAAATCGGTCAAGCCGTTTCGGAGGAGTACGGTAACAAACACTGTGACACGAGAATTTTATATATGTATAAGATTATTTTTTGACTATTGGAAACTGCTTTCTGTGAGCTATCGAAATCGATATTTGCGAAGGAAAGAAGAGAATCATGACGGATGTGTAAGGAATATAGAGTGAGTGACAGATAGGGTGGTGATTGCACATGTTAAACTGCAAGTGAAAGAACTGGGTTGCTGTACCCCCATCATTTGCTAAAAATGACGGGTAGAGTTCGATCCAATAATAATCTCCTATACAGGGGTGCCATGTACAGTATGGGGGATATTACAGGATGTGACATTTTCTGATGTCCCCTGCATTGAAACTATAATTACATAAATTTCGACTCGAAACCGTTAGGTACGCATTTTATCTTAAGGGAACAAGCACGTACATGTTAAAACAAGGGGTTGAATCGTAAGTTGGGTATTATAAGTGTCCGACGCTTTTAGCGAATTTTATTATTATAATAGGAATTGTATTGTTTCAATGTTTTGAGAAAATAAACCTCAAATTGCCCACCCTGTATAGTAATTTCCATCGAATTTATTTTTTTTTTGTATCCTGGCTAAGTTAAAGTGCAAATTTCAGGATACAAGTTTCAATAGTTACACAGATAAAAAATCATCTTTTTTTTTTCGAGTACGTATTAGGGGTGGATTTTTTTTTTCAAATTTTATTAGGACTTCGAGGCATTCTCCACTCTATTTTATTTATGTTTAGTAGAATGTTTTGCGTGATAAAATCTGTTAATAAGTAAAAGTTCAGTGGGTGAACGTTACTACCCTTAGAGGTGGATTTTTTTTTCTAATTCAAATTTCGAAATCTTCTCGTTTTTCGTTGGTTAGATAATTATTATTAATATATTTAGATAGAGGTACATTATGTGGAATAAAATTTTAACTGAAAGAGAAATGAGTCTGTAGGAGAGGAGGGTTGTCTGCTCCGTCGGTTTTGTTTGTGACAATATTGTGCGATTATTTTCGAATGAAATATGTATAGCTATACAATAGAATATGAGTCGTTTTTTGAAATATTCATATGTGAAGGAGCAGTAGTTTTTAATGAAATGACTGTAGGAACAGGGTTTTTCCGCGATTGTTTTTCCGTATCTGTTTTTTTTTTTTTTTTACAAGAACGAACTTGCATTGCATTCGCAATCAGTGGAAAAGGTAAATGTAGCCACTTACTTCCAAGTCAATGTCGTGAGTGAAACTTTCGAGCGACGGATCCTCCATCCATGCTATGCCCGAAATATCCGTCTGTACAGCAGTTGAAACTAGACATGAGCATGGGGTTGTTTGGGTATCACATGATAAACTGCTGCTCGCGCTCGTACTAGAGTTATTCGTTTCCAACACCCTACGCTTTAGTTCCACAACTATGGGTTCTTCGGCTGTTAAAAATGCCCGGACTGCATCCTCGTGTGGAAATGTACTCACATCGGTTCCGTTCACCTGAAATATAGCAGAGGCGGCTTTTAAAATAATTAATCCGAAAGAAAGTGCGAATAATGCGATTTTAATAAGAACCGTCTGTACCGTACATTTTTTTTTTCTATTCTGTAAAATATTAAAAAGGAAACACAATTTATAATTATCATATACCTACCATTTTACTCTAATTAATCATTGTAACTAGTCTCCAAAAAGTTAAAATTTGAAAAAGAGAATACTAACTTAGATTTCTTTATCATTTAATTAATTCGATTAACGTGCTACATGAAAACATAAACGAAACAACTTGTAATGTGGTCATAAAAATGCTTGACATAAATTCTGTTCACGTGCTCCAAAAATTGAATAAAACCATACAAAAGCTCTACTAAAGGCATTAAATTAATTACCCTATTAAAAAATACGTATAAACTCAGGTCAAGTAAAATTACATTATTTGATGTCGGTGTGTCAGGGTGATTTCCTCATAACCCTTACATCGTATGTCATCGTCGACCTTTTTACTGATGTAACTTTGATTCGTGTTGTGGATAATTCGATAAATTCAAATTTAATCATATCCTAATGAACGTGGAGGTTGATTTCCTTTTTTCTTATATTACCTGCCCAATTATAATAAATTATATTTGAGGAAGATTCATGAAGTTCGTCCATGTATAAAAGTCGTGAGGTATCGTGTCGGCTTTTTAATGAAGAATATCCCGGAAACATGAATTTCTCAAGGGTTGTATAATATACATTTAGCTGCTTTCTGCACTGATTACCGTCAAGTTTGCCTTCAGAAATAAAATTATTAAAGGTGTTTTAGCTTTTAATTAAAATGCCCAGGCCTCACATTGCGCCTTACGTGTTTAATTGACAACTACTTGTCTCTACTCTAGTTAAAGGTATAATTATTTGTGGAATAAGAAAAAAATAGTAAGGAGCTTCTTCACATTCATGATTTTACGTTTACGAGTTTCTTATGCAATTTTAAAATAACCCGTAAATTTTGTTTGCCACGGGCCACCAGTTTTTAAATTACAGACACAAGTCAACTTCGGTTAAGTGACATTAAGACAATTATGTCCAAATTTAAGTTCTGCCACACACTGGGCCACTGTTAGCGATGACTAGTGGCTAGATACGGCCACTTATCCAACCATTTACTGAGACTGGAATCGCCACAAGTAGCTAGAGTTGACCATTCTTACGACTTGTGACTCAAACGCGATCGTTTGAACTTACAGTTTGCGTTGAAACCATATAAATGTCATGAAAAATTTCTTTGAATTGTGGCTGTCACTTGCTACTTGTGACTTAGGGCCAAACTTGATATAGTTCCTGCAGTATCAGTTCCGATAGTTATCAGTATCCGATGAGGGTTCAGTTAGTTCATTTTCATGAATTTGACAGAGTTTAAGCGTTGTGGGTATAAAAAAATTAGTTTGCTTTTGTTGCTTTCTCCCTAGGACATGCATTCAGCCAATTTAGTGTTGTAATTGGTAATTAAAATAAAAAATCTATTAATGAACACGGTAACATAGAGTTAAATTGGCTCTTACAATTTGACTCGTTTTTTAACGACTCTCGTACGTACAAATTCCGCACTTAATTGCCCTGTGGGGTTTGTATTATTGGCCTTCCATATATTCCTCAAGTTTTTTCAACGGTCTTTTCTAATTACATAATTTCTGCAACTATTGTCTGCTGTGGCCAACACAAAGTAGCAGAGGGAAGAAAGACTAATGCATCTGCAGTTTTTTTACACTTAGGATCTGTCTAAACTTTACAGTTTATAAAAAAAATAAAATAATTTATCGATCGATATATAGTCACGACATTTATGTGGCATAATTTATCGATGTTCCCTCCTCATTACTTGTACGTAGGTTATAGTAAAAATTCAATTTCGTCGAACGAAAAGTTCAATTAAAAATAAGAGTAAATGCGGGCTTCCGTTGAAACTCAATTTCCGAACGATTCTTGTAGCTTTTCTAAAAGGAAATCGTTAGTTGATTTAGTCGTGCTTGTGTAGTTCCGCATGAATTAAGAACCATCTCAGATCACTTATAAACATGACGACGCGCATTGCCGTCTCCGTCTTCGGCGTCGTCAATCAACGACTTGAATTTGTACCGTTCGTTAGTTTTTTGTTTTTTCAAGAAGAAATTCTCAGACTTTGAGATTCGCGACGAAGAAGCGAAGTGCAACGCGTCCGAACTGGGCCCTTTATTGTTGAAAACGTTCAAATTTTCATTTTTAAGGTCTTAAATACATATTGAATGAATATCATCAAACTCGAATCACAATAATTAAATTTATCGTCTGATCATCCGAAAAAAAAAAACAAATTCACGGATTCGGTACGGTCTCGGTACGGATGTGTGTAAATTGACGTTTAGTCAGTATTTTCTTGCAGTATTCGGGGTCTTGAAAGCTTTCGTAGTGGTTTAAACAATCAGATTGTATTTTGTTGTAAGGGTCTAGTTAATGTGCAGCTTGTGTGCCAGTCTGGAATGGTTCTTTCTTCGACGTCGCGTCGTCATTGCCGTTGTGTCGCAGTAGTCGTTGAAAGTCGTGCCGGCAAATTGAACGAGTACGTATTTGATTCAATTATCCGTTGCCTTATTCAGAGCACCTGCTGCGGTGTCGGTTTCAAACCAGAGCGAAAAGCACATTTAAAGAATTTCAACAAAGAACCCCGCCACAATACGACCCCAACGATAGATGCAAAACTATACGAACCAACCACCCTCACTTCTTCCTTATTAACATTTCTAGATTAAATTTTTTCTCGTTTATAGTGTTCCAAATAGTTTTAGTAATACTCTGTGGTGACCATAACGTTGATTTTTGTCAGATGACATACTGTTGGATATTGTGGTTTTATTTAGTGGAATTGTACGTTGTGTACAGATTCGTATATATTCAAAGTACAGTTGGAAGTTGAGGAATAATTTGTTAGTCTTGTATGTTGTGGTCATTGACTATGTATGTTGTGGTCTCTTACAAATGGTCTACTGTTACATGTGGTCTCATTTTGTAGTCATACTCATACACCTATAGATATTGTAATGTTCGTGGGTTTAATAAATTTATATTTAAATACTTATATACAGCAATAACAATTTATATACACTAATTATTAATTAAATTTAACTAATTAAACTTATATTACTAACTACACTAATTATTTACACTTAATCACTTCTATGCGCGTCTCAATTTATTAATCTTTTCACTACTACCACTGTCAATTTATTTCTTATGTCACTACTGCCACTGTCAATTTATTTTTGATTCTTTGGCGATGGTCTCTTCATTTTATACTATCCATAATTAAAGTCTGGAATATTCTAGAGCTATTTCGAAACGTCGAGAATAGTCAATTTCTCTGCGAACTACTGAATTACTTTCTTAGAAGGCAGGTACGATACACACATTTACAAATACGACGGACACACTGCCGAAACCGGCCGCGGCTAGTCGAGTCGGCCCGTAACATGTACAAGTGTGTCTGATCGCACATAAGCATACTCGTGTTCGCTACAATATTCTAGGTACTGTTACACGTTGTGGTCCAATTTACTAGTCTTGTACGTTGTGGTCACCTAAAGGTTTCTGAATGTTACCTTTTTCTTAGTTGCATGTTACTGTTTAATGTGCTGATTGTGAACGTTGTGGTCTGTGACAAATGGTATACTGTTGCATACTATAGTTGTATTCAATGGTCTTGTACGTTGTGGTTCAATTTGCTAGTCTTCTATGTTGTGGTCAGCATAAAGTTTTCTAAACGTTACCTTTTCCTTACTGTTGCATTTTACTGTTTAATGTATTGATTGTATAGGTACGTTGTGGTCTCTTACAGGTGGTCTACTGTTGTGGTCTAATTAATGTTTTATTACATTGTTCTTTTTACTAAAAGTCAGTAATACATATTTAAATTTTTACTCTTACATTAGGAAATGGATATCTATAAGATTTAAAACGTTCGTCAAGGTTTTAAACTTGGATCTTTTACAGAATATGCATTAGTGTAAATAGGAAAAAAACAAAAGATTTTGACGGTGGTACAGTCGGTACATTTTGCTTGCATACGTAAATAAATGCTTTTAGTAACATGATGAGATCAAAAGGAATGCAGGAGTAGAGTAATTGTTGGGTTAATTACTGGAAAGATTAAACACGTGAATAAAAGGCAACCGTAAACGCGGTCTTGATTTAAATGCATAAATGCCGTCTCAAGAATTCACACTTAGTTAGTAAATGCCGAAAACGGAAGCGGTGGAAGCGGGCGAAAAAAAAATTTACCACTTCAATTTTTGAAAATGAAAGGAAGCGAAAGGAAGAAAGGGAATTTAAGATTCAAAAGCCTGTTTATTTTAATCTGGATGGCTTTAGTTTGGGCTTTGGGGTGCTCAGTGGTCGAAAGAGAAAGAAAGAAAGAGCATTTAAAATATTGTCGACATGTCAGGAAAATAATGGGATCGATAGCATCAATTGCATGACGCTGGTTGAGTTTTCACTCGACGCGTTTCTACTTTTAAACCCTTATCAGGCCTGACTTTAATCTGGGTTTTTAAATAAAGAATTAAAAATTCAGGCCGAGGGTTGATACGGTATGTTTAACGCTGGTTGCTAGTGGTTGTTTTGATGCCATTTTGTTCGACATATAGGCCTTATTATTCGCCCCGTTCACACTTGACGGCACCGAATTATAATTATTTCGCACTGGTTTACAGTGGTGTGGTTGAATGTGTCGGGTTTAAAAAGACAACAAAATTCTCCGTGTGTATGTTTGTAGCGCGTTTTCGAAAAAAGTGTTCATCTACGAAAACGAAGAATTAGTGACGCTCCGCGCACCCCTTTTTATGGAAAACTACTTTGGGAAATTGTCGAAGTAATCTCGCAGTTTACGTATAAGTGTAAAATAATGCGTCGTGCTAATATGGATCGTCGGTTGCGCGTTTTATTTTTCTTTCATTCTAATGGCCTTTTAAAAGCACTGCCTCACAATTAACACTTACACTTTGACGAAACAACAACACTAAATTAAATTCAACGTTATGTGTACTAGAATTTTTAAAAAGCTGAAATTTATAATTGCCTTTTTTAAAAAGGTTAACAATTTCCAAACAGTACGAATTTCATCTTTTATGTGAATTTAATTAGCAGGTAGAGAAACTTTTTCTTGATTTTAAGTAGACAAAACACAAAAGTCTAATAACGAAAACGTTTCGATTCAGTTGCACGATAAATAATAATTGTATCATTTTCGTTAGTTCGTTCATGTGTGTAGGTAGGTACATGTGCTTGACTGAAAATCGGGAAACATAAATTTGTTTTGTCATTCAAATAAGTAAAGTAAACTGTTGCTTTGAATTGTATCTATTGTTTGTTTCGAGACAGCTTTATGACAACCAACAAGAAGTGTACCATAGCATACGTAGGTAAGATATATAAAGAAAGAATAAGGGGTCAGACCAGATCAAACTTGTGCATGTTTTGTTCGGTTAACCATGTTCTGTGTAGTAACCAAGCAGTAGGTCGGTAGTATTTTAATTTCTTATTAGCTCTGTTTGCTTCCTACCTCGGTGGACAAAAGCTCTTTTCTCTGATGGCATTCTTAATGCGCATAGCTAATGTTACACGGAGCTCTGACAGCGCTGTTGTTAGCAGGAAGGGGAGGGGTCAGCCGCGTGCATGTAGGAAAACAATTAGCGTTGCATGCAGATTAGGAATTAAAATAATCACACATGCCACCTATCGCGACTGTTTACGATGCATTGCTTGCGGAGAAGGCCGCCGTTATCTTGTTACCGCCGGAATTACCGTCAGACCCGACTCCTGATGAGATCGCCAGTGGCGTTACAAAACGTTGACAATCGTTATTATTTACACTTAAAAAATATAATTCCATATACCACCCACTAAGCGTATAAGTATACACGATTTGGTAATTATGTACAATAGCTCACCCCCTTCCGATGTTCTTGAAAAAAAAAGTATGTTGAGGAGTTCGTCATGCTGATCAAGAATATATATATATATATACGTTGGGCGTGGAAAACACCCCTCCGTGGTGTTTTTGAGCTGTATTTGTCTTCCATGTCTATTGTAAAACACGATTAGTGTTAGTGGTTTGTTGATTTATACGAATGTTCGGATCATGTTCTGTTTGCTTATTTTGTAGATTAGATACGAAATTGTTTATAATCTTTATCTATAGGTGATACATGATACTGCTTGTTTGTTTAAACTTTGAAAGCGGTTATTCTTAGTGTGTTACGTATACAAATGTTAGGAAAGGGTGAGGGATATGTAAATGAAAACACAGCCATCCTGAACCGTAACCTATTGCAATACACACGGAAGTACCTAGTACGACAGTTTTTTGTATTTTATGACATCTTCATACTGGTTTTGAGCTTCAAAAAATACAAAAAAAAATACGTGTGGCACTCGGGGACTGCCGCGGTAAAGCTATTGCATAGTTTATCAACTTATGCAATTATAATATTTATGCAATATTTTTTTTCTTTGATATTAATATAACAATAAACCTATATACTTTCTCAAAAACAGCTGCTTACGTACTCGTTCGATTTCGGAGCAGCTCGTCTCGATCCGTGCGAGCTTCGTACAGTCTACACGCATACGTCTAGTCGTATGCACACGCCGCACCGCTGTGCCGGTCGGAGTGGGGGGTGTTAGGTTTTTTCGTTACGGAATTTCTTGATTCGGTCCCCGCGCTCAAAGCCCGCGATAAAAGCTATGCAATAGCTTAAAAACAGTCGTAATACTTCCGTGTGTATTGCAATAGGTTATGGTTCAGGATGGGTGTCCTTACATTTACCTGTTTCGGTAATTGTTTCGTTTAACCCCCACATCTCCGATTCGATTCAAATTTTACCATGTTGTACCATTCGTTTTGCTGAACAAGAATATATATACATGTTGGATGCGGAAACCACCTCTCCACATAGTTTTTCCAATTTGAAGATTCAAAATCGTAACATTATCTACATAATAGATTCTTCTGAAAATTGAGATTTCTCAGAGGAAGACATGGTGGAAGTGCTGTTGGGAGTGGCGGTGCAAGGGGTAGGGTGGTGGTGGGGGTAGATGTTTTTTATTTTTTATCTTATATCCCCCGTTGCGTTGGGGTATTGAAACAAGTAGGAAAAAATGGAGAGACTAGTTAGTTAGATATCATTACTAGGGGCAAAAATAGAGCAGTGGGGACGGATCTAGTATTTGACAAGGTGAATTTCCTAGTCGTTTATTGATTATATTTGTAGTTTCTTTCCTCCTGTTTGAAACGCCACTGTTTAAAAAATAGGATTACGTATTTTCTAGATGAATTAGTGTAACATAGGACGACAACTATATAGAAAGAAAGGGAAGATAGAGTTAATGAGCTTTCGGTAAAGCTTCGGCAAAATTCCTACGCGGTAGCACGTTTTAATCGTTAACTCATTACGTTTATAAACATCGTTAAGGGTTTCTAAAACAAAGGTGGGTGGGTGAGAAGGGTATAATTATAGCTGCTGAAGCTAATTGTGTGAAAAGACACGTTTTGAATCAATTACGTATAGGTATAGATATCGTTCTACGTAGGAGGTGGTTTTTGCGTATTTTTTTTACTGAAATAAATCAGATAGTGAGTTGCGGTTGCAACGATTATCATTTGTAAATTGACAACAGTTTGCCTGACACTCAGTCGCATGTGATCCTAATAGGGCTCAGTTATCAGGAAATCTCCCTTGAGGGGCGACTACCGGGATCTGCTTTTCCACTTGAATACGTTTCACGATGAAAGCGCAATCCATTTATAATACTTCGATGATGACGTAATCGTATGGACTTCCAAACAAATCGATACAAATAATGCAACGCTGCAACACAATCGATTATGTATCATGAAGGGACGCCAAATTCGAATTTTTAACTTGGTAATTATGTACAATAGCTTAGTCCCTTTCGATTTTCTTGAAAGAAAGTATGCTGTAGACTTCGTCAATCGTCATACTCATCAAGAATTTATATATAGAAACCAAAATATAGATTCCTTTACGAAAATATTTTTATATAATATTTAAGGGGGAAACCCCTTGTTAGACATAACAATTTTGAAAACATTACATAAAATTATATATATTAATCTACAAAATAAGCAAACAGAACATGATCCGAATATTCGAATAAATCAACAAACCACTACTACTAATCGCGTTTTACAATAGACGTGGAAGACAAGTACACGAAATGAAGAAGCTCAAAAACACCATGAAGGGGTGGTTTCCGCACCCAACATATGTATATATTCTTGATTAGCGTGACAAACTCTACGCCATTTTTTTTTTTCAAGAAAATCGGAAGGGGTAAGCTATTGTATATAATTACCTGCATTGGTAATTGTTTCGTTTAATCCCCACATCTCCGATTCGATTCAAATTTTACTATGTTGTACTATTCGTCTTGCTGAACAAGAGTTTTTCCACTTTGAAGGTTCAAAATCATAACATTATGTATATAATAGATTTTTCTGAAAATTGAGATCTTTCAGAGGAAGACAGGGGGTGGAAGTGCTTTTGGGAGTGTAGGTGGTGCAGGGGGTGGTGTGGTGGTGGGGGTAGATATTGGTAGTGAGGTAAACGTTAAGAAGAAGAAAATCGGAATTGTACATAATTACCAATAATGTTATGTAATGTCTCCCTTAAATATTATATAAAAATATTTTCGTAAAGGAATCTATATTTTGATTTCTTTATGGTATAAATTACCATTTCGATGAAATCGTATTGTCCATAATAAAAGGGAAATGGATCTCGTTTAAAGTATGAAAGAGATAAAGGTTTGTTTGGGCATTTATGTATTGTATATGTATATTTACTGTTCGAGCGGCTGAATAAAGATCGGAATTCGGAATGCTTTTAAGCGGGTCCACACATTATGTACATTCTTAATGAAGTTATGATGAAACGAAAATAATCTGGCCAGGTATGTCTCGTCGTAGTATTAACCGCTAGAGAACCTTTTCCACGAATGTCTCAATTTATTCGACAACGCATTAAATAAGAAAAATGTCTTAATTTTCTTTTTTAATATACAGGGTGGTCCATTAATGCATACAGAATTAAGATGGAAAGTAATGTTTCAAATTAAGTGTAGATAAAATTAATTCAAAGTTGTTTTTTTTTTAAATATTTTTAAGACTTCTATCTTGATACTTACTACCGTTTGTTTTTTTTTTTATGCGGTGT
Source organism: Agrilus cyanescens (assembly GCA_947389935.1). Classification (NCBI taxonomy): domain Eukaryota; kingdom Metazoa; phylum Arthropoda; class Insecta; order Coleoptera; family Buprestidae; genus Agrilus; species Agrilus cyanescens. The sequence continues at coordinate 6,871,475 of OX376704.1, forward strand.
AAAATGGCTTTATTCAGTGTATTTTGAGCTGTCTTGCATTTCTTTTTTCACTTAAGATAAAGTTACAAATTAACAAGTAATAAAATACGTGAAACTACAAATATGAAGGCGCTGAACAAGTGACGCTCTGAAAAATCTAATGTAAAGAAGCATCTGTTTGAGTTGATTCAATCATTTTATCAACGAGGAACTTGTTATTCATTTCCTCCTGTACCTCAATCATCAGTTGTGATGATTATTGTTAATAGTACCTACTGATAAAATGATATTTTATAAATTCTAGAGATACAATTAGTAATAACGATGGATGGAGAGAAATAAACAAATTTGAAAGTAGAACTAAATTATGAAGAATTAGGAAGTCATAGAAATTAATACCTAATAATGAATGTAGGGTATGTAGTGTGACAATTACTATTTATTTTATAGAGTAATCAAATCAGGAAATTTAGTTCCTAGTTTGCTTATAAATATCCTACTTCAAAGCCTGGTTTACGATATGCTTTAAAACTGACGTATAGCATGTATAGGAGTCAAGATGGTTTCTACTCAGCCAAAACAGTCCATAAATTGTTGGGCAGTCTTCCAGCAATTTTAGTATTCCTTCCAGTGCGGTATTTTTTTGAACATTTAATGAATAAAACATGGTTGAACTTGACGTCCAGGCTCGGTCGTAAACCAGCTTTTCCTTCAATTGAAACTTCGGTCGAATCTCAATTTATTATTCGAGCCGATTGTTTCCTCTTATCTTTTTTTTTCGAAAATCTTTCATAAAGATAATTAAACGAACGGATACACTTTCCGAATGGATTATTTGGCCACGAGGTTACAAAAATCCATTCATTTATTCTATCGTACTATTTATCAGTGTTAAATGAATGGAAGAGCACAAAAAAGTCTACAGGAAATTTATCAGAAACGCTTTTTTTTCGTTGTTCCAAGGGTATTGTGAGTCATCAGCGATTCCCTTTTTCTGTTACGCACGACATAACTGCTTCTTAATTAGAATAGGAAGAAAACATCAAACAGTTAGGTATTAGAAACATTTCGTTTCAAAGTTCAATTTATTAAAAAGGTTTTTGTGTAATGTTTCGGTTTATTTAACCATCATCAGACTCTTGACATAAACAGATGACAGTACTATATAAATGTTTCCTAAATATTTGTGGAGGAAGTAATAAAATTTCGAACGGTCTGATGATGGTTAAATAAACCGAAACGTTGCTTTAAATTTCGACTGTCGCCCTGGAAGTTTAACGGTCGGGATATTCAAGATAAATATCTTGCAACAGTTTTGATGAGACGTTTTTGTATTCAGTCCACGCGAGAATTGTGTACATTTAGGGCTTCTTTAGGGAAAATATTGAAGGGAACGCGCCGTCGCGTCGCGTCGTTTCAGGTCACACAAAAGTTAATATTACGTCATTCTGTTTTTATTAAAAAAATGATGGCGTTATCAATATTAACGAAAAGTTAGGTTTTTTTTACAGCGAAAAGTTTACATAAAAACGTCGCAGCTTCATTTGAACAATTGATTCATTCGACGTTTAGTGTGGTGATTGTTAAAATAAATTTGAAGGGATGCAGCTGATGATGATGTTGCAAGGCTGTACAAAACGACTCTGGACGAGTTTCCACGGTGCTTTACAGTTTGAATATCTAATTTACTTTGAGTGTAAAATGGGTCGTTCGTTGTAACCGTGTTGCAATTATAATTTCCAACACCATTAGCAACAAAGTATTGTAATTAAAAGTTTTATGTCGTCCTACACAAGGTAAATCAGGATGACAACATCCTGTCAGATATTAATCTATTTACATGGATGTACATTTTTATTTAGTTATGTAAAAACGCGAGATTACGATGTAACAGTAAATTAAGAAAGTGTAATGTTTTCAAAAATATTACTTGAGGAAGTGAAGGCCGGAATTTCTTTTGGCGATGGTTATATTATGTAAATAGCGTCATAGAAATCCGTTGTGGGGCAACATTTATGCGAGTCTCTTTAGGAAAGTTTTATCGTTGAATTTTATTTATTATGATATTGTGAAATTATTTTCGTGGCATGCCATAATCAGTTTCCCTTCCCTATTCTGACGAAAAATAGCAGGCCATTTCTTTGCCCCTAAATCATTTCACATCCTGGAAGGACTAAAAATAACATTTGCGGATCGAGGATAAACTCGAATGTGAATATCTTCTGAAATATTGCGACTTACTGCATGAGAACCAAGCAAATAGGGTTTTTGGCACGGTTAACAATAATTTTGATGTGATTTTCCTGAACATGAATTTATTTATTCCTATTCCCATAAGAGAACATCTAAAATTGTTTTTTTAAAAATTCACTTGGTGAAAATAAGTCTATTATTTCCGTTTGAGTTTTGTGTTGTAGAAGCGGGTGTTGTCTTTTGTATAGAATTTTATCTCTGGGATTCGGTACTTGAAAAGACCCCTTCGATGTGACTCGTCGTCACGACGGTTGTTCGTGTGTAAGTGTACGCGTGTATTGCATGTATATCCGTGGCAAGGACAGACAAAAGCTCATGTGGCATTCTCGTAACTTTAACTTCAGTTATTGTCTATTAGAGTTCCCGTCTCGTTAAACGTTTAGAGTTCAACTGAATAAATATGCATCCAGTTGGCACGTAAGACTATCGTAGTCATACACAACAACTTATTACAATTCACTGCTTAGGTACATGTTGTAAAAGACCATGTTTTTACTTCCAATCTTATGGTGTTCCTTCTACGCGACTGGTTTAAGTGCAACTCAACCTTTGCAGTTCGCGATTGTATTGTGACGCACTTTCCCTAGAGCAACATTAGCATGGCAACGTTGTTGTTGTTCGAATCGCAGGTGAATTGCGGTTTTTCCTCCGGAAAATCTACCACGTTTTTCACAAAAGTATTGCGTCACTTCAAAAAAAAAAAAAAACTGTTTATGTAAATGCGAAGTCAACAGCTATTGTAAATTTGGTAGGCAATATAGGTATCTGTATGTATTTATGTAGATGTTTGGTCGGGAGAATCCTTTGTTCTTTTCGGGATATGTAGGTACCTATGTACTTTTACATGTAGATAGCTTTAGTCAAAGGCTAGGTAGGTACCTTAATTCCCATCATAATTATTTTAATGTCACCTTAAAACAAAGATAGATGAAGGTCCTTTTAGAGGAGTTTGATATAAAAATAGAATAAATAGGGAATCTTAAAGTTACATACATACATACACCTAATGGTTAAAAAAGTGTAAGTAGTGCGAGTTGGTAAACGAGGATTTATTAGTAATAAAGTCTTTAAAGGAGCCATAAATATCCTCTTGAGTGTGCATATTTTAAACAAACAAGCAACTGTTTTCGTAGAATTACAAACAGTTGAACTTGTGTTTTCTTCCAAATCCGGACCAAGTAAACATAAAATAAGCATAAATCATGTCGTTCCAACTTTCATTCCCGATTTGATATTCTGGGCATTATGACATCGTTCATGCACGTGGCTAAACTCGTTCTAAGCATACAGAGTGCAAGCATGTAATGGTAATGTACACGGATAAAAATTCTCTATCTGCTTCGTTGTACTTCTTTCTGCAATGCAATATCCCACTACCTACATGTGTGCAATACACTGGAGACATACGAATAGATACATAAATACTTCTTAGCGAAATGCCATATAAGCAGGATTTTTATTCTCGTTTTCTATAAACAATTTTATTTCCGAGAAAGAAACACTTATGTATAAGGATCTTGCAGGGATTTATATCTGAAGCAGCAAATGGAACTGAGACGTACAGCTTGATAAGAAGATTTCTTTACTGGCACATATCAGTAAATTTTATATTTACAAGGTTGTCTTCAGGGTCAATTATGAAGAAATGGCTCCACTCAAGACCATCTCGCTCTTGGTCTACCAGGGCAGAAATTTAATAGTGACGCTCCCTCTTGACTTTTGTCTTCATTCAGATATTTGTCCCCCCCTAAATTCAGGCCTTAGTTTTGCTTTGAAAACTAACCATTTGAGCGTCTGTTCCCTTCAAGATTCTCTTTTCTTTTTTCAACTTCAAGTTCGGACGCGGCTCAGGTTGTTGATAACTTAGTTAATTTATAAATTCCTGAAGTACCGTTTCACCGAAGTTAATTTAACGTTAAACAAGCCCCCTTGATAACAGACTACTTAATGAAGTTCTGCCAGATATTTTAAATGAGTAGAAAACATAATAATTTTGGTTAAGTTTCTAATTATTTGCCGCTGTGATTTTATCGATTTTCGTGTCATTTTTAATTATATCTTCAACATTCTTGTTTACTAAAAGAAAATTTATCAGCCCTTTCAGATTTCGGCCTTCTTGGCGTCAGTGTAACGGCAAAACGTGAAGGTTCTTTAAAAATGTATTCAGTATCGGTTATTATAGGGGATGATATTCCCTTTATTACACACAATAGGGAGTGGGTTAGTTAAATAACAAAAGGGAGAAAGTAAACCTTTTACCCTTTCCTTCTAAGGATACATATATCTATACGTGAGTGATTAATAACACATTATTTACTATAAAAGGAATATATTTTCTTATTTTTTAGTTTTTTTCGCTATGTAGGTATATTTTCTGTTCGGTTCGATGAAAATATTCGGTTTCATTATTTTACACCTGAAGTGAAGAAAATAATTTGATACTTGGGAGGGTTGAAAAAGAATTTAAACAATCCTGCGAAGCCATACTTAAAGAGTTTGACGCTTTTTGTTACCTATATAAAGGGCATTAAATATTAACCTACTTTTTTCCACGTTAAAGGTGAATTTTCTAATGATTTTGAAACAAAACGGCGAGACGAAAAAGAATTACTTATTTATTTAGTCAATCTTTACCTTTCTACTCTCGTCTATACAGAGTGTAACCGTGTTCTTGACAATGCACTTATAGCAACTAGGAATAATATATATTTTATTTAGTCTTCCAGAAAAGAAGATCTCACTGTTAGGGATTTTTTTATGATCATTTCTCCTTTAAAGCAATCGGTGTATTCGTTTGTATTGTATTTCAGCACGCAACTTTCGAGTTTAGTGTTTTTTGTTTTTGAAATTCCACACTGAATAGAAAAAAGTTTGCCGCAGCAGCCAGGTTGAATATGGTCTGGTACCATTACACATAATGAATACTTGAAAGTAAAAGAAATAACACTCCTCTCTAGACATAAAACTGTCATTAAAATCGCAATTTTCACACGTTCAGAGTCGGATGTGTTCTTTTGAAAGCAATAAGAGGGAAAAGATAAAACCCTAAATCCATCCAATAACGACGTTAATCCTTAGTTTCGTATTATTTTTTTTGCCCCATCTAACTCTGGAATTAAGAGCTTGAAATGGGTAACCCAGAATGGCTGCATGCCTCATTTAGTATTCAATGAAGTTCCAAATTAAAAGTAACGACATCCTAAAATTCTACTTCATGAACAATGATATTCCATTGTTCAAACTGCTGATCTGATAGCCGATAAGAACATTAATTTGTAATTTACAAACGTCTTTTTTTTTGTACACTGCACAACTCGAAAGTTACGACAACTTCAGGCTTAAACCTTACTTACATCATTGATGATGCCACGTGTGATCCAGCAATATTGTCATCAGTATAAAATCCCTGAATCAAAAATATTTCCTTAGTCTTTACACCAAACACTATCTAAAAAGAATTTACAATTTTTGCTTCTGTTCCTGCTTTTAATTTGCCTCTTCGCTATTCATGTGATGTTACGACGACGTAGCGATTCACAAGATAATTTTCAATTTTAACGTCTTTAAATTTATTTTAAGACAGAAACAAAAATGTGAAGGATAAGAAGGTTGACTTTCTGACAGTTTGAGTAAATAAAGTAAAAAGATTTTTCAGGTAGATGCTTTTGAAATTCAAATGCAGTTAACTTTTGCTTGAGTTGAAATAATCTTGGTAGAGTTGACGTTGTAGTAGTGGTGAAGAAATGGGTACGATTTTCGTATAAGTGTGCGTGTTCCATTGAATCGAATTGTATAGTTAGGAAACTTTCTCCGGTATACATAATGGACGATTTTGCTTCCGCGTGGTTATAGATTGGTCTTGAAAAAGCAGAAGGTGTGAAAACGAGAGGTCTACATTGCTCCCGCACAAAAAAATTGCACTTTCCGGCAGTTCGCTCCAGCATCGTATTCATATCATACATACGTACGGTTTACAGCACGCCTACGTTTGCAATTTAACGAGACAAAATGCTGTTTAAAAACACTAATAGAACACTTTCGGGCGTCAAGAGCCACGCGTTCCAAGCTGCAGCAGCGCCAATAATTCCACCTCCACATATCCTGCCATCATCCCTCGCGTGTATTAATATGGGGTTGCTGACTGTTCTTCTGTAAATATGAGCTTCAGCATTCAAGAGGGTAACAGCCACTCGAAAACTAGACCGTGTTAAAAAATTCGATCATTATAAAATAACTCGCTGAATTACAATGGATGGGGGCAGTAACGCCTGTGGGAGTCCAATCGACTCATGAATACAATTCACATACACACATACGTACGAAGGGTTCCGAGTTCTATTATTATTTTTTTTTTCTCCCTCATAAATGTTGCTTACAAAAACATTCAAATCGTAGGCTCGGTTCGGCTTATATTTTAGTCATTTTATTAGAACAACAGTTGTAATTTAACACATTAAAAGATGAGTTTCACATAAAGAATGTTGCGCATAATTTTCTGTACGTTATCTCAAGAATGCAAACTTTTAATTTGAGATTTAGAAACGCATTTTGCTCTTTTCCAACGTAAACATTCTTTCTTCCTTGGAAACGATTTCTCACGTATTCAGAAAAGCGGAGAGATTCAAGACACGATAACAGCGCACATTTCGTTCTTTAAGTGCTTGAATAACACTTATTTCAAGACGAAACGTCATAATTCACTGCCGTCTACTTTTCTAAATACATTATACTATCAAAACAATTTACACGAATATATCGTAGGTAAACGTCAACTAATAACAAAGGGTGAGACTACAAATAAATTTTGTAATCCAAAAAATCGCACTGTATGTACCGAGCCGTGCTCAAAATATTTATAATCATTAACAATCTTTTTTCGAGTTAAACGTTGACACGTTATGAACTTTTTTTGCTCTACCCCAATCAGTATTTCTATATTTTAAGTAAGTATACAGGGTTTCGCACGTAACTCGTTCGTTAAAAGTTTTTAAATTTACAATACCGGTAGAGTTTTGAAAATGTGGCAAATAACCTAGTAGCTGATGCTCTATCTAGATAAAATATTTGCAGTCGTCTGTCACTTCCGGTTATACCCGAAGTCGACACCAACTTCCTTATTTTAAATGGAATGGTATATCTTTTATACCGAATTCGAATAAAACGTGAAATTTTAAGGTAAATTTGATAACCAACTTGTACACCTACGATGAGCGGTTTCTGAGATAATTTAATTTACAGAAGAAATATCGCTGCCGCAACCCAAACTATAAAAAATCATAACTTACACAAAATATGACTTAGACACTTAGAGCGTTTAAATTTAAAACGGAACTTAATAATTTATACAGTGTTAAAAAAAATTGTAAAGTTTAAAAACTTCAAACACGAATAACTTCGTTTTTTTCAAATGGCACCTACCATATTTTATTTTTTGATTCGATTCCTTTTTTATCTTCTTTCCAACCAAATGGATACTTCCAATTGTTCTATTTGAATAATTTTGAATTTTTAAAATAGGTAAGTAATTTCATTAATTTTGGCGTAACAAGAATGTGCCTTGGACAATTGGCAACTAACGACAATCATAGCAAAATCACAGTAAAAGTTAGGAAGATGTTCGAATAAAATGTTTATAATAAATACTTTAATTGAAGTTTTCGTTTTTAGTTGTTTTTGTAACATAAATTAATTGAAAAAATTAGATAGAGCATCAGGTATAAGGTTGTCTGCCACATTTTCAAAACTCTACCGGTACTATAAGTTTAAAAACTTTTAACGAACGGGTTACGTGAAAAACCCTGTATATAGGTATGTATTTCGATTCGTATATGAGGTAGAGGTACATTACTACAGTTGCGAATAAACTTGGACATAAAATTGTCACCCTCGTTGTTTTAAATCTTAGTTCTAAGGCGTCGCAGTTTTATGAATACGTGGCGAAAGAATACTTGGTACACCATTTCTTCGTTAAGCGAGACTTGTAAGTCTCAAAGTAAATGGACTTCTCTTCTGTTTTCTTAAATGAAAAATTTCGAGTTGCACTCGTTCACAAAGGCCACAGGGATGAGTTATAAAGTGACTATTCTCTTCTTTGACGTAAACGTATGCGTCTACATTTTTTTTTTAATTTCACATCGTCGACTCGTACACGAACTTATAATAATTCAATTAGCATTGCACATCACAAACAAATGTACCTTGTTATGATTATCTTAAATTTAATAATTGATAGAAAAATACACATCTATTTAAAGAGAGATTTTCAGGAATTCTAAATTGTAATACCTGTTTAGGGTTCCGAATGGAGAAAAGTAATCCTTATAGGACCATTCGTGTGTCTCTCTGTCCGTATGTCACAAGCTATTTGATCTGAATCTACTGCATCTAATTACATGTAATTTTGAATATGGGTCACGTAAGGGGGTAAATTAGAAATTTAAACAAAATACCATGTCGCATATCAAACGAAAGTACTTGTAATGAAAGTCACAAATATGTTTTTCTTATAATTTTATAATACATCGTATTAAAGTTATGTAAGAAAATAGATTAAAATTGTCGAATTCCTTCCTTATCTCCGAAACTACTGAGTCAAAAAGTTTGAAAAAAATACGGAAAATAGTTCTTTCCTAAAAGATTAATTTGTGTTTTCTACATTTCATAAAGTTATTTTGTTAAAAGTTGAATCCTGTTTTTTTTTAACAGCAGTTCGTGATTCTTTATGCAAAATATTTTGTGTTTAAAGATTATATTTGCGGCGTAGTGATTCCATAAATTTTTACTATATCGAACGTGCATGCCGTCCGTTTTACGTGACTGTATGAAATAAAAATTATACATTAGAAATAAATTGTACTTACAATTGCAAATAGAAAACAATTTTGCGCGATATTGAAGACAGACTCGGCAGGAGTTTGAAATTTATGGTACCTACTTCCTAGAAAATTAAAATATTTATGTTTACTGAATTTAAATAGCTCTTTCGCTGTAGAGCAATTTTTTAATAACTGGACTCGATCAAAACAACAAAACTGTTTAATATGCTTGGAATTTTCTGTTTTCTGTTACATTTGCACGGAGAGTTATTGGAAAAACTAAAACAATAAATGCGATTTTCCAACTGTAAAATTGTCACCAGAAAACGCTGATGCATACATACAAAACACGTGCAGGTACGAATAGCATTCATCCCCATTATCTACTGTCATTTATTGTTTCGGATTCTCCCGTTCATTCGAACACGTTTGATATGTGACTCATGATTATGTTCATTAGTTTTATCATTTACAAACGATCCTTTTCAAATTTTCCACTTAAAAAAACTTTTTGTAGCAAATATATTATTATACTCCCTTCCTGTATATCAGCGAGGAACTTTTATTTATAGACAGGATGTTTTTTTTTTTTTTTTATAAATTATAACGATTCTCGGTGCACCCCCTTAAATGCACACGTTGCATGAAAATGAATGAATCATTTTTTGACTAACTCGAATGTGTTTCCTTTCCCTGAATAACAATTAGCCAAATTTGATCTACCTGAGTCACTTTCGTGCAAAATGCGAGTTCATTTACAATTAGAATTTTTTGTGATCGACATGATGTCACTAGGTATACTATACTTCAACAAGGACTACCTACCCTCTTACATGTACGTTACATCAGACAAGGTATTTTAGATCGTATCCGTTAAAACCATTTAGATTTATTGAAGTACAGTAAGCTTTAAAGTGTTCCTACTCGAACATTCTTAAATAAATCTCCTAGTTTCTCGCACACTCAGTCTCAAGCGAACGAAATTTCATTTGTGAAGATTTCTTGCTATAAACTGAATCTGATAACGACAATGATAAGAATCCTCTTCCTCTTTATCGAAATATAACAACTCACTGCAAATGCAATCATAAAAAGTTTGGATTTAATAACAAACTGCTGATTCTACTTTATCCTTAAACATTAGGGTGGTTTTTATTTTTGAGGCGCCGTTCGTATGTCTGTCTACACGAAGTTATACTTATTTTGAATATGGGGTCACTTTTGGGGGTGAATATAAAATGTTTTAAAAAACAAAATGTGACCTCAAAACAAAGGATTTGATATGAGGATCTAAAATATATTTTTTTTATAATATTAAAATAAATAGTTTTAAAGTTATTTAAGAAATTAAATGAAAACTGACCATCCCTCTTATACCTCTGAAACTACTGAGCCCAAAATTTTGAAATATTTTCATATGTTATTGTTCCGTAATATTTCAAATAGTCTATACTTTTTCTATCCTTTACTTGTTACAAATGTCGACCTCATTTTCCTGAATAAATGTGAAAAAGACGTTTAATAAAAAGCTATTGTTTTTAAATACTAAAGAAACTTCATTTCTGTTGAATTAGGGACACAGTCATTATGTTAGAGTTTCTTCAGGTATATTACTACTTTCCTTTTTGCAACGCTAACAATCGACGTGCATTTTTGCCTCATAATCCTGCATCTGTTGTTGTTATTGTCTTTTTTTTGCCTTGTGTACATATAAAACCGTCTCATAAACATTCTAAAATATGAAGCATCGAACCGCAAGAATTTGTAAAAGAGACGCGAAATAACTACTTTCTTTGATGTAAACGTCTATGTTGGAGACATCGCATCTTTGTATCATTTGATATTGGATCAGAAACTGTGACTATTCTCACGATTTATCGCTGAAATTTAATGTTTACCATAAAAATTAAATCCCTTTCTACCACCGGTTGTATGAGTATGAGTATTATTTGTTGGTCAAGTGCTTCTGTTCTATATTCTGTTTAATATTTTAAGTGCTCGAGTGACTTAATATGTCTGGCATGGTCTTAATTATTTGAATATATTAAATATATTTTTAATGTATGCATGAAAACATTTGGAAAGTAAAGAGTACGCAGTGAGTTTAATTTTAATTAATTGTAAGAGTCGTAGATACATATGTAGATGTTTGTAGCGGTGTCGTTAGATCGAAAGTTGTAAAAGTGGCTTAGTTTTATTCTGCTAGTTAGTCAAAGATGTAATAGCTACATAGGATGTAACGTCTGAAACTGATTAATCAAAAAACAGGGCAGCCTTCTATTAAACCGAACCGCTGAAACGTGCCTGATGCTGCTGCAGAGTCGTTATTAATTGCTCTGTGCAGTTTCAAGTTGGTTTAATTTTAATTAATACATGGTTCGAATAAAAAATCGCCAGGAACGCTATTTAATGCAAATTTGAAATCTACTTTAAAAGCGGAATATAACAAGCCACCCACGAAATCTTCGTGTATTTCGAATACAAAAAGAAAAAAAAAAAAACAAAAAGAAACAAGTTAGCTCTTACTCTTGAATTAGTTATACATTTCCCTATTTTTTTTAATAAGCACTCTAGTTCATCGTGCTCGTATATATACCATATTTTTTTTTTTTAAAGACACTAAGCTGAAAATTACTAATTACAACGTGTCACACAAGAAACGTTTCTCAAAATTATTTATTTTAAACAAAAATCGAATCATCAAAATAATAAGTTTTTATTTGGGTTGAGATTTGAAATTGGCAAAGTCCTTTTTACGGTTTGGTGGGTGGTTTTTTTATAAGCAAATTTTCATAACTCGTGCTTTACTAAAGCGACAAGGGTGTGGCGCCCCATTGTCACGATTTTTTGTGTCTGCGGTACTTCAAGGAATAAAAAAACAGACATAAACGTACGAAGTAAAAGGACAATGTGCCATTCGAATAGGTCGGCCTGTCGCTATTCCTTTTTTATTACTGAGAAGTTGTTGGGAAATGGTAAATTCAACGTATAATGTTAGGGTAAATGCGTCTGAGTTGATACTGTAAAAAAAATTAAACTCCTTTTTCTGGATTTATGTAATATACGTAAGATTGATATTTTTGAGGAACAATTTAAAGGTTGGTGTCAGATATTTCGTTTACTATTTTATTTATATCTCGTCGGTTATAATTTCGGGTATTTTTATGTTAATGGGAAGTCAATCCGGTACAAACAAGTCACATTAAGATTCTCGCCGGCGCATGTTGTACCATGCTTCCAATAAAAATAACAATTTAGCATTTCGGGCTTCCTGTTCTAAAAGATAAATGGCCCGTCGTCTCTGCGCTGTCTTGATGAAATATACGTTGGGAAAATAAAACCTAAGTGAATAAGTAAGTGTTTGATGTAAAAAACGCTTTTTAACTGACTGTGAAAGAATATAAAATGCTGTTAAAATGAAATAAATTTTTCATTTTTTTTTTTTTTAAAGCACAAGTATCTACAGACTAATTACAAATTTTCAAAAAAAGATAATTGTCAGGTACGTCAACAACCTGTTGATTTTTGAAATTAGTAGAGATAATTTAAGGATTTAATAAAAAATAGAAGTCATTAGGAAAATAGGTATTGCCAATTAAGTTTCATCCTCCTTAAAGGGTAGATTTTTGAAATCAAAGTCAGACAGCAGCATTAGTATGGATATGTGCACAGGTAATTTGAAAAGCTGCAAATGTGATTTTAAAATAAAGGTTGAAACAAAATGAGAACAGTTGGCAAAAGCTGAAACTAGGACAAGACCCTTGGACTGCTGAAGAACCCCGTAACTTCGGTGATTACACTTCCAAATTAAACGAATTTCAGATATAAGGAACTTAGCAGTGAGTTTAAGTTTAATTTGTCAGGAATGCTTCACGATATTACGGACAGGAATAAATTGGGGACAACGAAATGATTTATATGTATATGGATCAACTTAATTAAGGCCTGAATTGCACCGGTCTCTTTAGCATTAACGAAATGATTTATATATTTAGTTTGCCCAACTTCCCTGTCTCTCTCTCTCTATCTCTCAAACCACTTTTACTTGCAAACGAGAAATAAGATAAGATACCTATCTGCCAAGAACTTTGCGAACATATTCAAACTTATATTATAAATTTAAATATACATACCTACATACATATCAATTATTTCTTGAATTATTAATTAATCTTACAATTAAAATAGGTACAATACAGTAAGTATGAATATGTTGTTTTATAAATCCGACTCAAATTTGTCTGTTATTTATGCAATACTGAAAAATTACTATATTATTTTTAGACCATGAAGAACTATTTCCTGTATTTTATCAAAATTTTATTTTTATTTATTTTCTTAAATAAATTTAAAAGTGTTTATTTTGACGTAATAAAAAATATATATTTGAGACCCTCACAAGAAGTCCTTTCATTTGATATGTAACACAGTATTTTTTCAATTTTATAATTTGCCCCCAAAAATGACCCCTAAAATTAAAATTCTTCATTTACCTTATACGCGTCCGTGTTTGTACAAAATTTGTACGTCAGGTTTTGATAGACGCACGAGTTATCCTGTAAGGGTTAATTTTGCGTTATAGTGGGACCTTAAAAATGGGTAATTATGTACATTAGCTTACCCCCTTCCGATTTTCTTGAAAAAAAAAGTATGTTGTAGAGTTCGCCATGCTGACCAATGATATATATATCTTCTTCATTTCGTATATTTGTCTTCCATGTCTATTGTAAAACGCCATTAGTACTAGTGGTTTGTTGATTTATTCGGATATAGAGATCGTGTAGTGTTTATTGTTGCAGATTAGATACGGAATAATTTATAGCCTTTATCTATAAGTGATACATGATACTGCTTCTTTGTTTAAACTTAGTGTGTTACGAATACAAATGTTGGGGAAAGGGTGAGGAATATGTAAATGTAAAGACACACATCCTGAACCGTAACCTATTGCAATACACACGGAGGTATTACGACTGTTTTTTGTATTTTTTGACGCTCAAACCAAGTATGAAGATGTTAATAAAATACAAAAACTGTTGTAATACTTCCCGACTGTATTGCGATAGGTTATGGTTCAGGATGGGTGAGTTTACATTTAGCTACATACCCCTCACCCTTTCCCAACATTTGTATTCGTAACACACTAAGAATAACCGCTTTCAAAGTTTAAACAAAGAAGCAGCATCATGTATCATATACAGATAAAGACCGTAAACAATTCTAAACCGTATCTCATCTACAAAATAAGCAAACACTACACGATCTCAATATTCGAATAAATCAACAAACCACTACTACTAACAACATACTTTTTATCAAGCAAATCGGAAGGGGGTAAGCTAATGTACATAATTACCAAAAAACGTACCTACTTATTTAAGGGTGAGTTTTGTTTATCAATTTTTTTTTCAGTCAAAGTTGTATTTTAGTAAATTGACAGTTCAAGTTTTGATAAATTGACAATTATTGTTTGTCGTATGAAGTTTCTCTCTCTATATCTGTCTCTTACAAGAAGGGAAATTGTTCTATGATTCAACGATTATTTTAATAATACAATTCCATACACATTATACCGCATGTCACGTACAATAGCTTATTACGGCACCATAGTGATAATCGAAAAGCTTAATCAGCCTGGCAGGGTTTCCGAAAGTAATTAGTATTGAAACCAAGGGGGCTGAAATTCCTGTTTACAGAACTAGAAAATACGTCAATGAGGGCTTTACATATGGAACACAGTTGTGATATTCTAAGCACTGTCACAAACATCTTACGTACAGTTGTAGGCTCTCTTTTTGTAAAAATATGTTTTTTTTGTTGTTGTATGATTGAATAAAAAACATGATATTCGAAAGTTAATTTAAAATCTCATTAAGATGTTTCAACCTTCTTTAACTTTCTTCATAATGCAAGGGAAGCAGAGTTTTATCGAGAAACGATTAGAAGTAAATTACAACTGACTGAATTGTCTAAGTAGCTTGAGGATGGGATTTTTTGTGTTCAACTCGGAATGCTCTTGAGAAAAGTGATTTATCGAAACCCAATCGAACAAATTTTTTACCGGGACACTTACATAAATATCTTCTTTTTTGCACCTAGATGTCGTTGGCGTAACAAACAAAAGAAAATACAATTCCCAAAGGAATTCTGCGTAGACATTGTATAATTTATGTATCTTTCATTTACCCTAAAGATGAGAATGGATAGAGCAAATGGTCCATCCGTCCGTCTGTTTTGAATAGTAACGTTGAGTACATGTGGTAATCTTAACCGCAAAAACCGTGAATGCTGGCCATGCGGTTGAGCACTATTGATAAACTGTGTTGCGATAACGCCCTGCACTGCAACACCACGCCAAGCAGGAATTACATTAAACTAAATCGCATTTCGACCCGGTCAAACTGATATTCAAATCGTTCATTTCACAAATTTATGTAATTTACATCATTCATTAAATTTGGGTTCCAAACCATATTGTACAAGGTGGTCCAAATTGATCTGTTTCACAAGTTCATAGAGCAAAATTGACTTTGATTTTTGAGAAATATTTAATAGAAAATTAGGTAATAGAATTCTATTGAAAATTGCCCACTTTTTGCGGTTGTTTTATTTTGACGTTTTTCAGTTAATATTAACTTATTAATTATCGTGATTTAAAATTTTTTTTTTACTTCTCCAACGTGTCCCAAAGACACGTCTCATTTTTATGTACCTACCTATTTACAGAAATGTACGAAAAAAAAATAACGAATGAAAACTGTTTCCTGGCTTTTATATTTTTTCCACTTCCATTAATTGCAAAAAATATATTTCCAAGAAAAACTCTTTTTACATAACTACCACGAGTTGAACTCGTGCTTGACCGATTTGTTTTTAACTTTGGAATTCCAACTACATAGGGTGAAAATGATCATTCGTTAGTTCGTTTCAGATGTTAAGTGCATTTAGAGCGAACGTAAAATGTGGAATTTTTACGATCGGATCGTTTCGAATAAAGATATCTAATCGTGGGTTTATGGGGAATTCGACTTCGGGGTTTACATGGATTCATGCTCTGTTACACTAAGAAATAAATCTTTCACAGATTGCTATTGGATTTTTGTGAATTCGAAGAAATTTTTAGTAGAATTTTGTAATTTTATTACAGCATTATTTATTTAGAGGAATTTGAGTAGATTTCACGTAACAGGGCACGCAACTTATTGAATTAAGAAGTCCATAATAGCAGCCCGAGTATTAAATCTATACAATGATTCCTTTCATCGAAGAATGAAGAAAGAATATTGGTGGATATTGAATTCGCTTTCCGAACGAATCTGTCATATTCCTATATGATCCTAAAACTTTGGCAAAAAAAAAACGAGAAGCGGAAAAAGAATTTCGAGAGTCTCAGTGCTGTATTATCCCTGTAATTTCCGGACTTTTTTCAGATGATTTCATTTGATATTCTTAAAACTTTTTTATCCCTTTTATTCGCAAGAATTTCCCAACTTGAGACCTCTAACAACTTTTTTATTATTGTTGACCAAGATGAGATTTTCACGTTGTTAATAAAATTGCTTTAAAACTGTATCAGTAAAAGTTGATTCTCAAAAATTTACTATTTGTTTTACTTCGGCAAATATGGTCTGATAAAGGAGAAATAAAAATTTTTGAAAAGTTGGGACGGTGTGTGGATTTTGCCGGGAAGTTTGGCCTTTTAGGTAGCTTAAAGAAGCGAATTTCGCACGTATGCCATCTAAAATTAAATGCTTAGAGATGTTTGCACATCCAAATATCGATTGTCGGTTCTAGGCGAGACTGTTGACTAAATCCACTTCTTTATTCGTTATTATCGTCGATGTTTTTTGCAGAGCACTGCAAAATTCGCTGCGATCAAACAAAAAGAAATCGAGCTGGAAAAAGGCTGTCAGGCGGTTTGCATAGGCGTTCTTTTGTCGATATCTTCTGGACAAACGCCATACATAGTCCAGAAAATTTGCATATCATGCTCCTAATAGCCAACTACGTTATCTTTTTGTAACTGACGTACCAAATCATTAATTATTTATCGAATAAACAACCCTCCACTGGATGGACAACTTTTTATTTGAAATGAAACAGAAAAAATAATAGTTGTTTAATTGATTTAAAAAAAACAAAACATTGAAAACAATTACAAAACCAGAGAGTATTTGTTGCGTCAATAAAAAAAGTTCTGGAATTCCAGGATTCTTTCAAAATGTTCCAAATATGTACTTCGAAATTTATTTAGACTGTTCTAGGCTTCCCAAAAAGTCAGATTATAGTATGGAATGTTCCATATTTTTCCCAAATGATTTTAAATGTTGCAAAATTATTTGGAAAGCTCGAGAATGATCCAGAATGTTCTAGATTTTTCGAGAATGATCTGAAACGTTGAGGATTGATCTAAAATGTTGTACATTTTTCCAGAATTATTTTAAATGTTCGAAAATGTTTCAGATTTTTCTAAAATGATCGAAAACGTTCCAACATATTATAAAATGATCCAGAAAGTTCCAAATTTGTCGCCGGGTCTTGCAGCTAGTTATAATAAAATTTATAGGTCTTTCGAGATGTTAGGGGATAAAATTAAATTTCTGAATAACAGTCATCCTAATCTGTTAATTGTGGTCAGATTGTTTATGTTATTGTTCGATTTCTGTTTTGTGTGTTGTGGTTTAATGATAGTGATGTGGTTTCAACTTGGTGATGTTATGACGGTCAAAGTGGCATATTCAAATAGAGACACGCACAACATGTGCAACGTGTGTTTGTATTTATCCATATTGTAGATGTGTGTTGTACATCTAGGATGTATAAACGGTTAGTGTACGCAAAGCTTTGTTAGGAAAAGTGTTGGCGAAAACCTCGAATACTCCAAGCACATACATACATATGTTTCTATGTATACGATGAAAGTAACAAGATAGCTTTACCCATCCCGGTTCAAAAGCTATCTGCAAAATGAAAAGGTGACACCACTTGTGTTTCCTGTAGTAGATACATACCACATACAGTGTGTATCGAACAAGGAAAGAAACCCCTCTTTATTTTATATACTCTTGGAGAAAAGTCTTTATTTAGGTGATTATTGATACACACCTATACCTATTAAAATATAGAATAGAAACCCCAATTTGCTAGGACTGTTCTATTCGTTTTTAGATTCTTGTTTAGTTTTTATCGGAAAAAATATGAGTGGTGTAAAATACGCTCTTCTATTCGTACATCGCGATTAAAAAAAGATGGGATGTGGGGCGAGACGGGTTTTAGTGCGTTGAAATCAGTTGAAAAAGTTTGCAGAACTTGGTATCATTTAATGACGTTCGTTTGATGTGTGTTGAACCACTTGAAAGTTGTCCTCCTCGACTGTCTATCGAAGTGTTTTCGTAGGGTAGCAGTGACGACAGTATCTCTAAATGGCTTTAGTACATCGACCACGATCCACCTTTGTACAAAGTACGAGATGACAGTAAGTACTATGTGTTATATCGGGGGAAGTCCCCGGTATCGCATCATCTTCAAAGGAATCGATACGGAAGTACTTAGTGCTTATGGTGTGTTTAAGGAGATCGAACTTACTCTACAAAAATGCATCTACTCGAGCAGTAATAATCATGTTCATGGTTAGTACATACAGAACGGAAAACAGTAGCATTTCGTAATGGCACTTTTAAATACATACAACAACTTGAACTCATTCAAAATGCATATACCTATGACAATTATAGAATCTCAATCGGGAAAAAACTGAATCAAAATGTGCCTCATACAAAGTAACAATTAATAAAATGTGCAGAAACTACTCGACACGGAAAAAACAACCACCAGATCATTTAATAATGCGCTACATTCGCCAGAAGAAAAGTTTAACAACATTTCTCAACTTATTTTCGATACGTTTTAAGTTGTAAGGAAATTTCAAGACAAACCGATTTAAAGTCTGCTTATTATACTTATAACTGATTTTACTTTATAAGAAATACCTACTTACTCCTTTACAAGAAAGCCAGGAAGTTTCAAACTAATATAATTCGAAACAGTTTAGTTCGGAAATAACTTGCTCAAGTGTTGCAAAGCAGACTAAAACTTGCTTACAATTAGTTCCCTCAGTGACTCATTGAAAGAATAAATTTACTGAACAATACCGTTTAGAAGTAACGAAATAAATACATAATCAAATTCAGACAACGAAAACAGAAAACGTTAGCACTTCAAACTTTAAATCGGAATGAGAATCTTTAAATTTTTGTAATTACTGACTATTTTTTTTGCTGTTTATAAATGACGAGACATATTTCACGTGGAATACTGTAACAGATAACAAGTTCGTTGAGTAGAAAGAAGAAAAAGAAAAACGAATAAACACAAGCCGAGCAAGAATCGATTTCAAATATCCAGTTGTTCTACTACAGCCATTTAAAATCATATTACAAGAATGATAATAATGATACATCCAGATTAATACTTTTGGTATCTCAAACGTTAGTCATAAGTAGATAGTAGATTAGTATTTTCGGCTGTAAATTCTCAAAAACCAAGTAAAAAGGTTCACTTATCAAATGCATGTTTTAGAGAATTCACAGGCGATAGTTATTAGGATCAATCGAAGCAACAATCCAAACAGTACAAAGAATTGGCGGAAAAAATCTGCATACATAAATTACTTATTTATGTATAAATGAAATTAAAGTTGGCTGGTTGTTGGTCACTAAACGTCATTTCTCTTATTTTTTATTCAAGTCTGGGTGAAGAAGGTAATTAAAATTTACATATACAGGGTTTTTTAAAAGTGCAAAATGAAAAAAATAAGAATGAGTGAGAAGGGTAAGGAGTTGTCTGTAGAACTGCGACAATTAATTATAAAGTTGCGAAATGAAGGGCATAGTATGCGAAAAATAGCGGATACAATCGGAAAGTCCCATCCAACTGTGCAGAGAGTTATTAACAATTTTAATGAGCGGGGAAATGTTTTTACAAAAGCTCGTGCAGGCCGACCTAAAGCTTTAACCGAAAGAGAAGAACGGAAAATTATTCAATTAGTAAAGAAAGACCCAAAAATGAGTGCAACAAAACTTGCTTCAGTGGTTAATAGTGACTTTAAAATAGACATTACATCAAAAACTGTGCAAAACATCCTCATCAGACGGGACGGATACCGAGGCTGCGACTGACGATAGTAAATTCAAAGTGTGGGGCTCTGATGGGAGGACAATTGTCTGAAGAAAAAAAAAAATACGGAAAATGATGCCCAAAATTTACGGCTCACTCTGAAACATGGAGGTGGTAACGTTATGGTTTGGGGGGCCATGGCGGCAAATGGCGCCGGCCAGTTACATTTTATAGAATCAACCATGTATCGATTTGGTTACCTGGAAATTTTAAAGAACAATTTACAGTTATCGGATAATGACCCTAAGCAGACTTCCCATATTGTGAAGGAATGGTTGTTATACCATGTCCCGAAACAATTAGGTACACTCGCCATCACAGTCACCCCACCTCAATCCTATAGAACATTTATGGGAGTTATTGGGACGAAGAATTCGAAAACATCAAATAACGTCAAAAGATATTCTAAAAACTAACTTGGTTGAGGAGTGGGAGAAAATAACGGCAGAAGAGACGTCTAGATTAGTCAACTCAACGCCAAACCGATTAAGGGAAGTCATTTCTATAAAGGGAGAACCAACCCGTTATTAGTTTATTCCATATTTCTTTAATATTAATTCATATTGTGTTCTGTATGCAGACTTTTTTCCATAAATTTTCTGTATTGTTTTGAGTTTTGCATTCGTTTGTTCTAATTTCTATTCACTTTGTATTAATAAGCCAAAAAAATCTTCAACAAACGTTTCTTGTTGATATTTGAGCATTTGTAACCCTAAAATCTATTAAAAACACAATTTATAGCTTCATATCTGATTTGGAGCTTTTTGTATGCAGACTTTCTTCCGCCACTGAGCCACTGTACGTTAACTGTTAAGCCGAATAGGCAATTTTTAAGCTGCATTTTGTTCAGACTTACATTGTACTTATTATCTAGGATCATATTTTCCTTCATGTCCTGGAAAGACCATAAAATTGTTTATATGAGTCGTAAAACTTAAGTACTATACATGTGCAGTCTAATCTTTATGATACATTTTCTTTATCGAATGAAATGTCTTTTAAAATATCACAAAAGAAAAATCATCACATTCGACGTTTGTTCTTTTAAGTGGTAGTACGTATATATTAATTTGTCCGATGGCTAAATGGTCGATATTTGAAATAAAGGCCTTTAGTCTTGTAAGGAGTACATGTGGGATATTTGCTAGATGGATGGTGAGTGTTTGACGGACTAGGCGTGAGACTGCATCATAACGGCTTATTCCAAATGTTCCCCTCTGAAGAACTCGTGTAACGCCACCCTCTTGTCAACAGCCTCGCTCTGGCGCGTCGATCGCGTTTCTAGCGGCGCATCAACCTAGTCGACGGTGGTTAAATGAAATTAGGGGTTTATGAGATTTACATTATTATTATATATGGCATGTAGCGAGTTCGCACATCCGATTACAGTCAAATTTGTACGACCAAATTTGTCTGAAATGTTAGACCTACGAGGGTGGCAGCAAGCGTTATGTCGCAACCCCCATTAATTCTCAATATGAGAGCTCCTACATTTATCATTTGATTTTGCGCATCTTATACCAAATTCAAAGGTAGGTAATTTCTTCCAACAGATTCTCTAAAGTCAACGCTCAACTTCATTACTCGCCTTTTTCTTTATTCTATGGGGCTTTTTCCTGTAAAATTCGATACTCAACAAAATATGTCTTTACTTTAACAGAATCTCTAAAATTATGTCGTCAGTCGTATAGATAATTCCACAGCGTCAATATTGTGTTTGATTGTGAGTGGTTTTTTAGCGTATATTAAAATTCAAATACGAAATGATATGTAGGTGTTATCATGTAATATGAAGTAAAGCAATGATTGTAAATAGATCCCATCCACAGTACATCCTTTTGTCCTTGGTTGTTAATATTATGCACATTTTTTGATTAGCATCGCACTTAATTTATCTCACTTCTCAAGAGCGTTAATTTTCTCATGAAAGGCAGCGTTAATGTCCGTTGTAAACAAGTTCGTTGTGTATAGAAGGTTGAAAAATATCGTCAATGTTGATCGTAAATATTTCGAAAGGATTTCTCCGTTACACCATAGCTCGATTTAATTTGAACATGTTCGAGATGTGCGTGCTTCTGTATAGATTTCGTTTTCTTTTTTCTTCCTTTTGTTTACATTCGGTTGCCGTTTTGATGTTGGAACTTCAAATAGATATCGTTTATCCTGGTGATGTGTTTCAAAATGTCTTACATTTTATCTTAAAACTTATAACTCGTCGAATAGGCATATTTAAATGCACATGTGCGTCTTCAAAAAAAATCACCCTCACGTCACCATACGGGGGCTGCACAGGAGGGTGGATTTGCCAACGTTTAATTTCCTACTCTTGTTCTCACCGAAATTTTAAGGGTATCTATAAATCACCACTGAACAAGCGATTAACATTCAACGAGGGTCACATCCTAGAAGACAATAGGGACACTTAAGAAGCTTCCTAACAAATACGTGACAAATTAGGTACCTACTTTGTCCTTATCCTTTTAAATCCTAACGTAAAATATCAAGAATTTGTGACATTTTTAAAACTGAATTTTGTGAAAGATGGCGTGATAAGTCTGCAAAAAGCTACCTATTAAGTAATTAGTCTGTTTGTTGTTGCCAAGTCCATTACATTTCACGAAGATTATGCGGACTGGTAGTTGGAAAGGAAAACTCCTTGGAGGTGTTTGTTTTCACTTTTGAGTACAATTTTCTGCTAGTTCAGGAGCGATGAAGAAAGATTTAAGTCACGATAACCGCTTCGCCGTTTTTAGCGGTCTTAGGTACTCTATAAACGCTTGAATAACACATCATTCGACGATGAACAGCATAACTACGCAAACATGGAACATTTTGGATAAAAAACTCCCTTTAAATTTCAATAATGTTAAGAGCTACCAACTTTCGACACCACTTTAGAAATAGTTTTCGAAATAAGACACCCATTCTTTCCACAAAATATTCACTAAATGACCCATTCCTGATTTAAAAATTTAGTATGCACTTTTGGTGAAACATTTTTAATGTTGCAACCTGCCAAAAGCTGGGGACTCCCTAGACTAGCAAGACAAGGAATCTTGCTTTATGCATCATTTATAAACCCACAGATGTAAAATTGATTGTAGACTGGTGCATTTGCAAAATATGGTTAAAGTGTAAAACGTAATTTAGTGTAGCTTTTCACTTTACAATCAATTTTTTATGGTCGCTATTAACCATTCGATAGAACAATTGGAATCGCTCTAACATTGACATGATACATGTATT
Source organism: Agrilus cyanescens (assembly GCA_947389935.1). Lineage (NCBI taxonomy): Eukaryota > Metazoa > Arthropoda > Insecta > Coleoptera > Buprestidae > Agrilus > Agrilus cyanescens. The sequence goes on from OX376704.1 coordinate 6,894,943, forward strand.
TGTTTAGCGTGAATGCAACAAAATTGTAATCTAACTAATTAATACAATAATTAATTTCTAGAATAGACTTTGAACAAATGTTAAAATATTTAATAGAACGTTTTGATGTTTGAGTGAATATAAATTGGACATTTGTGCAGTCATATTAATTAGTATACAAGCAGATGAAATATATATAGGTATTAAATGCTAGGGGAGTGCTTAGTCAGTAATAGTTTGAATTAATCATAAACGCCGTCAAAATTTGTTTAAAATTAGATTGTCTCAACAAATTACGCTGAAATTGTACCTTGCTAATTAGAATTATATTTAACCAAATATTGAATCCAAATTACTCAATTAATTGATCGTATAAAACACACAGAGATAATGTTTTTATTGAATTCGATTCGAAAAATATTTACTAACGTTTAATCTGTACTTTAAAAAAATAATAATAATGACACCCTTAAATATGATAACGAGGAATGTGGACTAACATTCGTTGTGGTATTTAGGGGATGAATCTGTTTGAACGAAGTACTGTTTTACTCATTACGAAAATTTAGTGAAAGGAACTGGAGGATAATTTCGAACGGTGTTTAATTTTTGATAAGATCGAATAAAATGTTCGTTTAAAATCCATGAGCCCGCATTCATATGCTGGCGATGGCGAAAGCAGCGTCGGCATTTTCAAATGAAATCAAGGGATTAAGCTCTTTACTGATTTGCGAGTTTACATAAAATTATTGAAAAGAGTTCGCTGATGAAAGAGAGAAGATTTTCAGAGAGCCGCCCTTTTTTGTCGCGTCTGGATGCTGGCGTCGACCTAAGCTCTCAGAGGGAAGCTTTTCTATATGTCATTCGCGTGGGTATTTAAAATAATCGTCAATAATTCCCTTTCAAGTGTTTATTGGTAGCGCCTCGTTACATGCGTGTTCGTAAGCAGATTTTCGCTTCTGTTCCAACGGATTTTTTTCCACTAAATCGTAAAATGAACTAGAAACAAATGCTCGTAATATCGGAAAGTATAATCTGTCCTTTAACGAAAAAAAAAAAAAAAAGAAGTAGCTGAGATTATTCATGTTTCATATTGTCATTTACCAGAAATTTTTCCCTTAATTAATTGAAAAGATTAAATTACAAAATGTGCCTGCGCATTCTTGTAGGTGCGTAATTAATTAACCTGGTAGTGCTAAAAATACAGAAGGGACTTTAGATAATAAAAACGCGCCTTGGTTGAAATATCAAACCAATTTCTTCGGGAGTTTTAGAGAATTTCAGAGGCTATATTTAAATCGGACAGAGAAATATGTGTACCCTGTAACATTCTTAATTTTTTGGGCGTTCTATTTCCACTGCAAATGTCTCGGCTAATAATGACAGTATGAATTAGCATTTGTGGCGTCAAGTAACAAGAAACAAAAAGCAGATGTAGACATTACGTTGTCTCAACAAAAAAAAAAGCATTTTCTCTGTCGAGATAAACTGGATGATTGATAGCAGTATCTCAACATTGTCGCCTCCAGCGGAGATACATTGAGGTACATACGGAAAATTATATTAATATTTACCCAACACTTCTAATACATCTAGAAATTTATCTCGAATAATACAAAAATTCTGAGTAGAAGTTGATGCGTGTCTATGTGATTTTGTACTCAATTTATTTTGAAACTTTTAAATGAAATAAATTAACTGAGTTAGTTTGAGTGGTGGTAGGGTGTTTAGAGAGTGGTAAATCACGCGTGTTGTGGAAACTTTTTGGGATTAACGCTCCCCAAAGTCAGAGAACAATTATCTTAATGAAATTGTTAACTTGTTACGGTACGACCCCTCACCTTTACGTTTAATATTCACGGATTAAAGCGACTTAATTCTGATACGTGATCACGCAAACTCAAATAAAACCGTACGTGCAGATTGTACTCTGTAGGTATACATAAAATAAATACATACATGCGGGTATGTACCTACTACACATGCAACAAATGTATCAAAATCTGTCACGTCTACAATACACCATACATATCTACTAAAATTTGAATTGTTCACGCAACGCGTTGAGGACAGAATAATCGATTTCAAACCACTAGACAAACATGTTCTAAATATCAGTAATTAATTTAAAATAAAATTGACAGATAATTGAAAAATTATGTCATCGATTGAACGAATGAATAAGACAATTATTGTAATTGTTGCTGAATGAATTGCATTGAATTTATATCAATGTGGATTTAATTGAATGCGGGAGGGCTATAGATATAATAAGGTGGTACATTGATATCTCTAGCAACGTTGCGTCGCGTCGCGTCGCGTCGTCGAAATAGTTTGTGCTGTCTTGTACTATAGTTAGTTAGTTAGTTCTCAGGCATGATTGGAATCTATTAGTTCGACTAGTTCTGCCACTATTCCAAACATTGCATCTGTTTGCTTTATGGCATTTCCAATAACACGTCCTCAAACAGCAGCGTAAAACGGTGGTAACAGTTCACGTTTTCGTTAGAATACTTATTATAGGTTCGCCGACAAGTTATTTAAAACTTTCTATGAAATGCAATAAAACCGCTGCCGTAGTACCAACTACTACACTTATAAAAGACGCAAACGAAACCCTGCTTTACTCGTCTTTTATGTAGGTATTCCAATGAGTGTCCTTTTTCTCTACAAGTTAGAAGTTTCACCTATCTGCATGTACCTAATAAAGTTTTCAGGACACTTTTTAGACATTTTCTTCAGTAATTATGTACAATAGCTTACCCCCATCCGATTTTCTTGAAAAACAGTATGTTGTGGAGTTCGTCATACTGATCAAGAATATATATGCATGTTGGGCGCGGAAACCACCCCTTCATGGTGTTTTTGAGCTTCTTCATTTCGTGTATTTGTTTTCCATATCTATTGTAAAACGCGATCAGTACTAGTGAGTCGTTTGTTGATTTATTTGAATGTTCGGATCATGTTCTGTTTGCTTATTTTGTAGATTAGATACGGAATTGTTTATAGTCTTTATCTATAGGTGATACATGATACTGCTTGTATGTATTAACTCTGAAAGGTTATTCTTAGTCTTTTACGAACACAAATATTGGGAAAGGGTGAGGGATATGTAAATGTATACACACCCATCCTGAACCGTAACCTATTGCGATACACACGGAAGTACTACGACAGTTTTTAATATGTTATGACATTTTCATGCTGGGTTTGAGCTTAAAAAAATACAAAAAAAAGTCGTCATACTTCCCTGTGTATTGCAATAGGTTACGGTTCAGGATGGGTGTCTTTACATTTACATACCCCTCACCCTATCCCAACATGGAAAACAAATACACGAAATGAAGAAGCAGCTCAAAAACACCATAAAGAGGTGGTTTCCGCGCCCAACATGCATATTTATTCCTGATAAGTATGACGAACTCTACAACAGACATTTTTTTTTTCAAGAAAATCGGAAGGGGGTAAGCTATTGTACATAATTACCTTTTTTTTCTCTCCACATAAATTTTTATTATCATTTTATTTTTATTTTTTGAAAACAATTTTATTCTAAACAAAATTATTCCATCACCAATGAGGCTGAGACGTAGTAATTAACTTTAAGACGAAACATAGGTACTAATTTGGTTTTTAGTGTCACCCCTACGCTTTATGGCAGAGAAAAGAGACAGCATTTTCTTCGCCCTTTTGATCTCGGTTCTTTAGTGAAATAATACTCTGAAAATACCGCAGAGACACTGCTATATTTCCCGTCTTTAAACTAGAGTCAAACAAATGGTAGGAATGCGGAAACAAACTCTTGTGCAAAAGATAAATTCGTCTATTCGGATGTGAATAGGTATACCTACAGGGTTTTTCCCGTAACCCGTTCGTTAAAATTTTTTAAACTTATAATACCGGTAGAGTTTTGAAAATATAACAAATAATCTAATGACTGAAGCTGTATCTAATTAAAATATTTTCAGTCGTTTGTCACTTCCGGTTATACCGGAAGTCGACACCAACTTTGTTATTTTTAATGAAATGGTATATTTTTTACGCCGAATTCGAATAATACGTAAAATTTTAAGGTAAATTTGATAACCAACTTGTACACCTACGATGAGCGGCTTCTGAGATAATTTAATTTATAGAAAAAAAAATCGCTACCGCAACCGAAATTATCAAAAATTATAACTTACACAAAATATGACCTAGAGTGTTGAAATTTTTACTAGTGATAGCTGAATCTGAGCTAACGCCTTGACAAAATAGAATTTAATAGTTTATACAGGGCGTTTAGATTAAAACTCGAAAAGTTCAAAGCTTCAAACACGAATAACTTCGTTTTTTCAAATAGCACCAACCATATTTTATTTTTTGATTCGATTCCTTTTTATTATCCTCTTTCGATCCATATGGATATTTACTATTGTTTCATCTGAAAATTATTGAGTAATTTTGAATTTTTACTTAAAATAGTTATTTTTATTATTTTTTGCATAAAAAGGTGTGCCTTGAACAATTGATAACTATCGGCAATCGATACAAAATCAAGCCAAAAAACGTCGTTTCGATTAATTTATGTTACAAAAACAACTAAAAACGAAAACTTTAATTAAAGCATTTGTTATAAACATTTTTCTCGAACATCTTCCTAACAGAAATTAATCGGAAGAAAGTTTTTAGTGTGATTTTGCTTTGATTGTCGTTAGTTGTCAATTAATTGTCCAAGGCACATTCTTATTACGCTAAAATTAATGAAATTATCTATTTTAAAAATTCAAGATTATTCAAAAATTATCAAATAAAACAATAGGAAGTATCCATATGGATCGAAAGAGGATAAAAAAAGAAATCGATTGAAAAACTAAAATATGGTAGGTGCTATATGAAAAAACGAAGTTATTCGTTAACCGGAAGTGATAGACGACTGAAAATATTGTAATTAGATAGAGCATCAGTTATTAGGTTATTTGTCACATTTTCAAAACTCTACCGGTATTATAAGTTTGAAAACGTTTAACGAACTGGTTACGTGAAGAACCCTGTATACAATATATACCTTTGTGGTTTGTATGTTTGCAGATATGTGTTCATATACGTATGCAGTTAGTTGAAATTATTGGTCAAATATGGCAATTTTTTAAATATTTGCGAGATGGAAAAGTTTAATAACGAAATCACCCTGTATATAATATGTACCTACACACGTATGGCCACGCATACAAACAAGAGCATGGACTGCGAAGGTAAGGCCGACAGGAGACAAGTTTACTTTAGAACACATGCTGTTCTATTTCTATACCTAAAGCCAGAGGGTGTTGGATTTAAGTTTAAGAAAAACAACCAATTCTGAATCACGGTGTAAATTAAACATTTCGTTGCCTGATCTTTATATAACAAGAGAGGTGGGTATAAAAAAGGAATACGCGGACAGATGTGTTTTGCTTCTCCCGATTAACGCTAATATTATCCTTTCACACCTATAGGTACCTACGTTCCCGGTTGAAGCATTGAATGTTGAATACACCCTGATTGCTAATAATGCCTTCGAAAAAAGAAACCGCCCATTTAGCCACTCATAACTTCACCTTTATTTTTGTTACAGAAGGAAACAGGATCTACAACCCAAAAGACTTTTCAAACATACGGGGTGGTTTTGGTGAGTGAATTAATAACAATTGTTTATAATGTCCTGTAAATAAAACACAATAGACCAGTGATTGTAACGATACAAGCGTCTGAACAGGTTTAAAATAAAAACAAACGTACACGTTATGAATCATTTTCATGCTTTCTGATCAAAAATTTGCTGTTGGTAATTGAATAAAGCCGGTTTAAAGCATTACCCACCCACGTGAGTACCAGAGCTACGTCCAACTCGTACACAATATCACAAACCAGACTGTCTCTAATACCTCTACAATCCATACTGCGGCATACAGTTACTTTATTACCTATATGCATCATATCAATTAAGTTATAGTTGGGGAATTTTTTTTGTTAAGAGACCACTGTGCTTTTGTAGTACTGTGACGAATGCGGCTAGGAAAAAAAAAAGGTAGAAACAGTCCGCTTATTGTTTTTAATGCCTATTGTTTTCGCAAAGTTGCAATCTGCGACTTCGACGAAACAAAACAAGTTAAGTTAATCGAGTTTGTCGTCGAAAACTCTCCGAAAGTTCAAGCTTATTGGCCCCAGGCCCAACGACTACAGAATGCAACGCGCCATAATAACTCCTCACTTTTTAACATAAACGAAAACAATTTTACTTCTTTCTCTCATTCAGAAGCGTACACTTATCTCAACTAAAATTCTAAATGTGCAAAACTAATTTACAACAATTAATTAGATACATACATATCCATTAGGGTAATACATATACATATATACAAGGTTTTTCACGTAACCCATTCGTTAAAAGTTTTTGAACTTATAATACCGGTAGAGTTTTTAAAATGCGGAAAATAACTCAATAACTGATGCTCTATATAATTAAAATATTTGTAGTCGGCTGTCACTTCCGGTTATACCGGAAGTCGACTCCAAATTTGTTATTTTAAATAGAATGGTATATTTTTTATGCCGAATTCGAATAAAACGTAAAATTTTATGGTAAGTTTGATAATCAACTTGTACACCTACGATGAACGGTTTCTGAGATAATTTAATTTATAGAAAAAAAATCGCTACCGCAACCCAAATTATAAAAAAATCATAACCTCCACAAAATATGACTAAGAGTGTTGAAATTTTTACTAGTGATAGCTGAATCTCAGAGCTAACGCCTTGACAAAATAGAATTTAATAGTTTATACAGGGCGTTTAGAATAAAACTCGAAAAGTTCAAAAGCTTCACAACACGAATAACTATATAATAGCCATATTTTAAGTATAAATCCAAAATTTACTCAAATTATATAAATAAAAGAATATAAAGTATTTATAAAGATCGAAAAAGGATAAAAAAGGAATCAATTGAAAAAATTAAATATGGTAGGTGCCATTTTAAAAAACGAAGTTATTCGTGTTTGAATATTTTGAACTTTTGAGTTTTATTCTAAACGCCCTGTATAAATTATTAAATTCAATTTTGTCAGGGCGTTAGCTCTGATATTATGCTACTACTAGTAAAATTTCAATATTTTTATATTTTTATATAAATTAAATCAGAAACCGCTCTACGTAGGTGTACAAGTTGGTCATCAAACTTACCTCAAAATTTTACGTTTTATTCGAATTCGGCATAAAAATTTTGTGGAAATTTTGTGTTTATTTTATACATAATTTAAAATGAGTTTCCTTCAAGTGAGTGTAGAAAGAATAGATACCATTCCATTTAAAATAACAAAGTTGGTGTCAACTTCCGGTAAGTATAACCAGAAGTGATAGACTACTGCAGATATTTTAATTAGATATCTATAGCATTAGTTATTAGGTTATTTGCCACATTTTCGAAACTCTACCGGTATTATAAGTTTAAAAACTTTTAACGAACGGGTTACGTGAAAAATGCTGTATAGAATAGTCCGATTTTGATAATAATTTTTTTGTTAGATAAAGCATGCATTGAAGTTGTATGAATTTGAAAAATAATTTTATCCCTAAGGGTAGGAAAATAGGGGAAGAGGTTCAGACAATGTATTTTTCGATTTTTTTTTCGTCTGTTTAATTTTTTTGTTTAAAAAAATTTTGCTTTCATTCGTATAAGTTCTTGATGTAAAGTTTGGTGTATTGTGATAAAAAAACGCGTATTTTGCAGGGAATGAACAATGAGATCCATTTCGTCGATTTCGTGGTATAATTCGCGAGTTATTCTCCCATTTATTTACATTTAAATTGAAAAATCTACGTGTGCGCTATAAAGAGAGAGAGACAAAAAGTCGTTGTATATTAGGTACATAATTTTACGAGTGGTATTCCGTGATCTCCTAATTAATTGGTTCAAGCGCCGAACGCAGATTATCTCGTGTGGAATTTCACGCATAAGCCTTTTCAATACGTCCCTGGCTTTTTTTCCACATTATTCTCTTTCATATTCGCACATCCAGACGCTCGATAATACCCGATCATTAAGATTTGTTTACACCGGCGAAACAAATTTTTATAATTCGACTTTTTTTTCGAATATCACAACGTAATTAATGCTCCGAGTTGTACCAGAGACTTGCACAAAATTGCAGCATGAACAACCGAGCATAATGACTCTTGCTTGTCTCATTTACGGTACGAACGAAGTTTTAATATTCATATCTTATTAGTAGTTGACGTAATTTTATCTGTTCCAACGGGAATTAAAACAGATAGAAAAAAAAAAGAACAAACAAGCAGTAGTCGAAAGCATGTTTCTTGTTTGCGGCGATTAAGTTAATTTCGAACATCGATAAAACGTCGTTAAATATTTCTGTTTGGACTGATTTCAAACATGTCAGTTATCGGCGGTATACAGGCACACAAATGCGTGCCTGTACCTATATTCAAAATGACATAAATAAACAAGGCAGCAGAGGAAACGCATCGGGCAGCTGCCACAGATCCCAAATGCTTTAAACTTGTACAGATGTAAAGGAATACCGTGTATCAAGTGTATATACCTACATCAGTGATGCCGATTTACTCTCATATAACCACCACCCGGTTTATTTTACTGTTAACAAATAAAATTTTCAATACTTCCCAAATGACACGTGTCAGATAGCACGCAAGATTGTCATTAACTTGAATGGTCTGTTTCGTTCTCGTCCGGATGAGAACTTGTTTATCCAGTAGCTTCAAAAGATATCATTTACAAATTCGGTACTTAAACTTTAAATTGATCTGGTACAAAACGAACCACAACGCTCGATGTCTTTATTTGGTCACACATCGCACAACCAAAACAACTGCTTACTCATTATGACCACAACGATCACAAATCTTTTATATGTAGCTTGCATATAGACGTGGTCAAAATTTAATATGGCTTAAACTAAAGCAGTTTTTGCTTAGACGTTATGGTTAAAACCAAAGTATATTTTCCTCATGCGTTATGGTCAAAATTCAAACATATTCCTTGCACGTTGTGGTCACAATTAAACCAAGTGGATTATACATTGTGGTTAGTGTTTGTTGTACGTTACAAGCTACATGATTGTGAAATGTTTATACATAGTGTCGTTATTGTAAGTTTCTTCTTGTAGGTACAAATCGTATCCACTAAAATTTTTGTTGCACAATATGTTCTATCAAATGTCGCCTGGAAACTGACCATATAGAGATTCGTAGCTAAATTGATTAATTTATTATGTACCACGGCTGTGCGGTTTCGCGTGCTGCTCTTCACATTTTCATTTGGCATATCGTGTGCACCATGACGACGGACATTTTAAATTTTAAAAGCCCATGTCCTGGGTGCCGAAACGTTATGCCTCATGTTATCAACGAGCGCGGAAAATTTCCTGTAGATGTCGTGTGCCATTATCACTTTTAGCTTTTGTTAATGGGATTATATCTTGTTTCTGTCAACGACGTATAAAAGGTACATTTTAAAAAGTAAATATGATGGCATTTAATACGAAAATTGAAACTAAATAAGTACCCTGTTTCGTGACGTTGTTAAAAATTGAATATTAACGTAAAACATTTTCGGTAATTATGTACAGTAGCTTACCCCCTTCCGATTTGTAAGTATGTCGTAGAGTTCGTCATGCTGATCATGGCGTTTTTGAGCTTCTTCATTTCGTGTATTTGTCTTCCATGTCTATTGTAAAACGCGATCAGTACTAGTGATTTGTTGATTTATTCGAATATTGAGATCATGTTCTGTTTGCTTATTTTGTAGATTAGATACGGAATAATTTATAGTCTTTATCTATAGGAGATACATGATACTGTTTGTTTGTTTAAACTTTGAAAGCGGTGATTTTTAGTGTGTTGCGAATAAAAAGGTACGGAAAGCATGAGGGATATGTAAATGTAAAGATCCCCATCCTGAACCGTAACCTATTGCAATACACACGGAAGTATTACTACAGTTTTTTGTACTTTATAACGTCTTCATACTGGTTTTGAGCTTCAAAAAATACAAAAAACAGTCGTAATGCTTCCGTGTTTATTGCAATAGGTTACGGTTCAGGATGGGTGTGTTTTCATTTACATATCCCTCACCCTTTCCCATCATTAGTAAAAGACTCAGAATAACCTTTCAGAGGTAATACAAACAACCAGTATCATGTATCACCTACAGATAAAGACTATAAATAATTTCGTATCTAATCCACAAAATAAGCAAACAGAACATGATCCGAACATTCGAATAAATCAACAAACCACTACTACTGATCGAGTTTTACAATATATATATATAGAAGACACATACACGAAATGAAGTAGCTCAAAAACACCATGAAGGGGTGGTTTCCGAGCCCAACGTATAACTATATTCTTGATCAGCATGACGAACTCTACGACGTACTGTATTTCAAGAAAATCGGAAGGGGGTAAGCTATTGTACATAATTACCACATTTTCTTGGTTATTTTAAGAGTAACGTAGGTAATTGCTGCTTGTTTCCGGTTTCTAGTCGAAAATAAGTTAAAACACGTAGTTATATATCTGTTTCGCGTTAATAACTGGAGTATTTGTTAAAGACGGAAACTGCGTTTTCTAGCACAAAAGGTGCACAACTTGATAACAAGAACCCCTTTCTGAACATGGTTCATTGCTCGCACTTTTCACCTTTAAGAATACGGTACTCAAAAAATGCTGCGACTTTTTGTAGATATTCTTTTGTTGTAGTTTTCTTATAAGCGTGCAGAGAAAATTGTAAATGCATGTCAATTGATTAGCGTTAAGGGGAACGTGTTAGCGCCTTGTCTGAAGGCAGTGAAATTAATTCACCCCCAGAAAGCGACCCCTTAGTATCGGTTGTTGTTGTCGTAGTCACCCCCCCTAATGGATTTCGCGCTCGGAAAAAAAGTCTTTTACAACGACCAATGTCAACCGCTTTGTTTCTCGAAATGAAACAAATTCACGAGGTGGCTGTTTAAAAGTTTTTGCAAAGTTTCTGGCAAGTTCCGAAGAGAAGCCGAATGTCGGAATGTCTTGGAAGGCAACCGATTCGATTGTGGATGGGGAAAGAAGGTGGTTAGGCACATACCACCCTCTTAAATTTACCAAAGCAAAGACATCTGAGTGCAGAGCTAATTTACTTGAGACTGCATAAATATACTATTTCGCTTTATTAAGGAGAAACTCCCTTGACTATATTTTATACTACTTAACCAGGGGTGACGGAAGCAATTTGGTATTTGCCTTAAGCTGACAAATCGTCTCGCCGCTGCTGTTTCGGTTCAGTCATAATAGTTTCTCATTCTCCCTCAAACTGTCTCATATATTTCTGTCTTTCTTTACATCTATATATCCCTTCTCATGCGCTACACTACGAGCCTGAAGTGGAAATGCATTTCTCCTAAAAACCTTTTAAAAATAGATTGCTCGGTAAACGCGAAGAGCAAGGAGTATATACGGACCCCCAAGGAAATGAATCGAAATGTAATATGTAATCTGTTGCTGTTAGTTGATATTTTCTTTCATTTTCTTTTTCAAATCCTAGTTACTGACTACTACTCAACATGTTTGCCTTACCAAATTGCTAACCTTTCTTTCAACCACATAAACACATTTTAACTAAATTGTTTTGACAGGTTTCCAATATTCATCTTTAAATAGAATATCTTTTTAAGATTCAACCTTTAAGAAAAAAAAATATGTAATTGGAATCTCTTTCAGATAAACATCATATGTATCAGGTAATCCATATATCTGCTATAGGCATTGTATTTCAATCTGCAGAGTTTGTAAGGTGTAAATATAAACCATAACATCTCATTTAGTAACGTGACACTCTTTTATATTTTTTATACAATAATTATATAAGAAACAAATGAAAAATAAATTAAAGAATGGAATAATTTTCACCAAGTGTTTAGATAAGAAATATAAGAAACGAAATTTATTTAAATTAAAACAAACAGGATCGTAAATGTTGTATAATCGAAGTTAATTTTAATTGTGTATGACAAAAATTGTTAATTAAGGAGTTTAATGTAATAGAAGCACAAGTACTTGTTAAAATTAAATTAATTAACCGTTTGTCTTTACTTTTTGTGTTCGTTCTCTTCATTAAAAAAACTCTCATGTGTTTGAAAACGGTCGGTAATTAGATAAATTACTACGGTAACTGGAAAGATTAGTGATGTTTAAAATTTCCTTTACAAAAGGTTTAGCTTCAGTCAAACGATTCGAAGATATTAACTAGTTATAATGTCTAAATAAGGGTTACTAAGGATGGGGTCGGCTCGCTGGAATGGATCAAGATGAATGCATTAACGTTACCGAGGATAATTAAATCTTGATAATTCCAAGTCCTCTTCCGTGTAAATCATAAATGTAATTAAAAGGGTAAAAGAAAACCCTGATGAAAATTCCACCGTTTATTTCAGTTTCAATAACCCTTCTCGATACGATACGATACGAAAAAAAAATATCAACACTCGCGGAAGTTCATTAAAAGAAAATTAAATTTTTAAACTGTAGACCGTTAAAATGTTAACTACATTTTAACAATTTAAAAGTGAATTTATCACTTCTTTGCATAGATTATAAAGGCGTGGACGAGATAATATGCAGAGTATTAAATCTTTTGCCTTCATTGAAATTAAGCAACTTTTAATTTAATTCTTTAATTTATTTTAATCCGGAATTCGCTTAAAATTCAGGACTCGAGTGCAACAACGCATAAAGGGCACTAATCTTAGCAAGAAGTTGATATTAAAACTTAAACTCCTTTTGGAACGGTTTTACTCGACAAAAACCTCTTCCTTTGTAGTTTCGACTTACACAGCAGGTACATATTTCGAAATTTGATTTTCTTCAAAGTCGGTTTAATTTAAACAAATTAAATATCAATTTTACCTTTTTAACAAATTTTTTGGAAACTCTGAAGGATCACAATAATTTGATATATTGTTGATACAACAGGACGCTACTGTGGCCCTTCAGATCGAGCTTCCGTGAGTTATTTATCATAAACGTCCCACACTGTATTTCTATATGAACACTATTAGATTTTTAAGTGTTCTGAGTTTTAAGCCATTGTTTTCAACCTAATTTATTATTGTATGCGATGATGAATTATTCTAATGTGAAGACAATTGGATAATGTGTTGTGTCTAAAATTCTATTATATTATAAAATAGCGGAGTCTACGAGGGTGTACTGTAGGTAGTAAGCACAGCACACTTAAAAAAAAACAAATTTGAATATTTCATGAGCTCAAAATATCTTAGTTAACATATGGGCCAAATAAGTGCGATATCCAAATGTAATGAAGAAATGAAATAGAGTCGTAAAATGTGAACTGATTGAGTAGAATAAATCGGTTTATTACAGGGTGTTACTGGGTCAAATCAGTATGTATGACGTCTGAAAATCTGTAAATGTGCGTGTAAAGTGGAGGTGTTTATGTGTGCGTGAGGTCTGGCCCCTCAAGTCCGTCAAACTGTCGAAAAATGTTATAAACCTGCCTGCAGTTTATGGAATCGTATAGAAAGTTGCTCGCAGCCTATGTTCTTGATTTATTTGTTTGAAGAATGCGGACTGTTCATAAAACTGACAACAGATGCAATAAATGAAAATTTATTTCCGTGAGTAAAAATGAACAAAAAAGAGAAAAGGAACCAAAGTCGCTTTGTGTCCAATTTAATTGACCTCACCCTTAATTTTATCCCGAAAAAAGGGATTCTTTTCATATACCCAACTTTTTTACATTATTTCTAACTAAATTAAATCGAATTGTGTTAAATACTAGAAGAACTATTTCTTTCGATTAAAGTAGCACATCAGTAACTGCTTATCACCCAAGAAGGATTCATCATAATACGTTCAGTCGTGACCTTTGGTTTCTAACAAATACACTATATTCATGCAAAAACTTAAGGAAATAGTTGTTCTTAATATAACGTATTGCGACGTTATTTACATTTAATTCGCTAACGTAGAGAAAACTTCAGGTTTTCGTATTTCATTCAAGGATAGTTTTTCATCGAATTTAGTAATTAAGTCGAGAAATAGTCAGGTTCACGCATTGTTGACTTAATTACTTGAACTGTTTTTACGCGGTCTGGTTACGATACCCATTTAGCAAACAAAATAAGAGAGAATAAAGTTGAAGTAACAAGAGGGCAACTTTCTTGCGTCTTAAAAACTCGATAATTGCTTGGTGCTAATAATCATGAGATACGAAAAGTTATTAGACGTTTCGTCGACATTCTAAACTTTAATTAACTTTGCGCGGCTATTAATTAAAACAAGTGGGAAAAAAAAGGGAATGGTACAAACGGTCCTACCTTGAGAATAATAAAATCCATGTAAGTTGATTGGTTGGTTGATGTTCTCCGCAGAACTCGGTTTCAAATGTTATGTTCGTTGACAAAAAATAATTCTGAGCTTAAGTCATTACCGCGAGTTCGAAGGGTAGTTTCCCGCACGTGGCTCGAAACGGAACCACGTCTCTGGATTCAACCGAATGAAGAGGGAGACTGACGTTTGGTCTCCGTCGTCTCCTTCAGTCTCTCTACACTGCACCCTCAGTTCCGCGCACCCCGCTTTGCTACCGCTGTCGGCACAACTACTACTGCTACAAGCACACATACACAGTCTCGCCAATACCTAACACTACACCTACTACTTCTTCTTCTCCTTCTGCTGCTGCTGTTGCTTCTGCTTCCTTCATTATCTCGCATTGTTGATAGTATTGGTAGCGAAAGCAAAGCAAAGTTCCAAGTTGCAGGTTCAGTTAAATTTAACACTATACATTCTACTCACTCCTTTGTTCGCCACTCTTACATACTTCGTACGTGCGCACTTTTCTTGCACACTGATTTCTCTTCAGAACCTACCTGCAATAAAAACAGGAAGTTCCTTTCCTATACATGGTCTTCCTTATATCGACCAACGTAACTAACGACAACCACTCTAATTTCAAAACTGATATTTCTCGCGTTAGTCATGACCACATTAGAAGTGGACAAAACACGTGTCCGCAGTGATAACTAGGGTGAGTCTTACTGAATTTATTCTTTTACTAGTCACTGAAACTTCTGAATTTTTTAATAAACTAAAGTCAAAACAAATGTGTTTTTAGACTTGTAGATATAAAATTTTAAATGATACATCATTTTTTAAAGAGCCGTCATTAAATAATTATTTCTTCATGTAACATAGGTAGGTACATTTTCATTAAAATGTTTTTTAAAAAACCTCTTTTACATATTTGAATTTCTTGCTGCCATTTTTGGACCTTCATACTTACGTAATTCAATTGCTTTACCAATCAAATGCTTTTAGTTGACCATTAACGAAGTACCTAACTACATCAGGAAGTTGATGTTTGTCTAAGGAATATGCTATTGAACTTTATACTTGAAAAGTTGGAGTAAGTGGTAACGTAAAAGCAGTCTGATGGACTAAACTCACGTTAACATCCAATCTAATAAAAATTGTTCTATTTATAATGAAAAATAACTTTATCAAAAATACTATTATTACTGTTAGTACCTAGAAAGATATTTGAGAGAGTAGCAAAGTTTCTGTTCAATAAAGGGGTGTGTAAAACAAACAAAGACAATAAGCTGACCAAGCACGATTTTCACTTGGAACATAAAGCCGTTTAAAAAGCAACAAGTTAACGTTCATTTCAAAAGACATTTTATTTGACGCCGGATCTTTTCAGGCAGACGGTTTATTGCAAGGCCCTTGGGGTTTAAAATCAAGAATGAAGTTCTCTCATAACAGTTACTGCAGCTGTACAATATAAATTTAACTCGTACAGTTGTGCGGGATAATATCCTAAAACTCATTACAATTTAAAAATCGGATATAACGAAATCTATGTGAACAGAATACAATATTTTTAAAGTATTAAATTTCCTTTTGTGCCCTACATGGACAATACAATAGGAACACCATTTAAACAACAACAAGGTCATATTCTGCATCGTAAGCGACCAAGAGGTGATGCCCGTTGCTAAAAGGTCAAAGAGATTATAAATGAACTCGGTCCTTTTTATCTGAACGCACAAGACCATTTCGCTTTAATAACAGGCTATGAGGCGGTATCTAAGAAATATACATATGCGCATGCATCCACAAAAGCAGACCTTAAATAGCAGTCGTTTCCATCTGCAACGGACGCTTTTTGGCGATTCAGATAAGCTAAACTTTTGTACTAACTCCTGGCGGCTTTTGTTGTTTCATTTCATTTATCGTTACTTAAAAAGCTCCACTCAAGTTTAGGTATACGTGGTGTGTTTAATTTTGATACTGACAAAATCTTACTCAGCAGTGGATCAACTAGACAACTAGAGATAGGGGTCCGTGTTCGGAAATTAGTTTCGGAATTCGACATTTATTCATAATTTAATAAAATTGAATTAATTATTTGCGAAAATAAAGAAAAAGAGCAACATCTTTTTCAAGTATCAGTATTTGGGCCTATAGGTACACTAGCCGAAATGCACGTTTGAGTCCAGACGTTTCGTCGCTAACTCCAGCTGGTGTCTTCAGTGGCCGTTGCACTAAACAGGCTTTTTTTATTTGATACAAAATTTTCATTCGTGGGGAAAAGGTGCATCTGGATTCTTCCCCTTCCTCCTTGAGGATTTAAATTCGAAGGCAATCTGTTTAACTACCTTGCACTATTGGTTGCATTTCATACGCAAGTGTACTACCACCAGGGAGTTTAATTTACCCCCCCCCCCCACAAGTTCACTATTCATATTTTTAGTTAAAATGTATCCATACCCGCCATCTAGCTGACACAAGATAAATTGGTAATTTTAAAAATATACATTCGTATAGAAAACCGTAACATTAGAGGATTAGAAAATGAAGCTGTTATTTTCCACACAGGGGTTTTCACGTAACCGTTCGTTAAAAGTTTTTATACCGAAAATCGACAAATTTGTTATTTTAAATAGACTGGTGTATTTCTTATTCCGAATTCGAATAAAACGTAAAATTTTAAGATAAGTTTGATGACCTACTTGTACACCTACAATGTGCGGTTTCTGAGGTAATTTAATTTATATTAAAAAAATCGCTACCGCAACGCAAATTATAAAAAATCATAACTTCCACAAAATATGACTTAGAGTGTTTAAATTTTTATTAGTGATAGCTAAATCTCAGAGCTAACGCCTTGACAAAATTGAACTTAATAATTTATACAGGGCGTTCAATATTTAGCTATCACTAATAAAAATTTAAACACTGTCATATTTTGTTAAAATTTTACGTTTTATTCGAATTCGGAATAAGAAATACACCAGTCTATTTAAAATAACAAATTTGTCGATTTTCGGTATAAAAACTTTTAACGAACGGGTTACGTGAAAACCCCTGTTTGGGAAATAACAGCTTCATTTTCTAATCCTCTAATGTTACGGTTTACATTTTAAGTAAAAATATGATAGTGAACTTGGGGGGGGGGTGGGGATAATTTAATCTCCCTGGTGGTAGTACACTTGCGTATGAATGCAACCAACAGTGCAAGGTAGTTAAACAGATTGCCTTCGAATTTAAATTATCTCAGAAACCACTCTTCGTAGGTGTACAAGCTGATTAACAAACGTGCTTTAAATTTTGCGTTTTATTCGAATTCGGCATAAAAAATATACCATTCTTTTTAAAATAACAAAGTTGATGTCGACTTCCGGTATAATCGGAACTGACAGACGACTACAAATATTTTAATTAGATGGAGCATCAGCTATTAGATTATTGGCCTCATTTTCAAAACTCTATAAGTTTAAAAACGTAACGAACGGGTTACGTGAAAAACCCGGTATACAGGGTTTGTATAAAAAGTATGAGGAAAAGCTTCGAAAAAATACATTTATTCTAGATATTGGTACAATTCATAAAAATTCATCAAAGTACATCTCTTGAGCGTCGACACACTTTTTTGTCAGCGGTGTTTCCATGACTTAAAGGCTCCCTCGTAGGCGGATTCCGGAAGGCCCTTAAGAGTACGCGTGCAAGCTTCTTTGACGGCATGTAGAGTTCCATGGTGGTGTTCTTTGAGACAGGATTTTATTTTTGGGAACAGAAAAGTCTGCTGGAGCCAAGTCGGGACTGTAAGGGGGTTGGGGAATCGTCCCGATGCCGTTTTGCGTCAGATAGTCTGTCACCTTGGAGCACGTGTGGCTGGGTGCATTGTCGTGATGCAATTTCCAATGTCTAGCGATGTCTGTTCTCACCCGGTTGACCGTTCTCTTCAATCTTTTTATCACTTCCAAGTAAAAATCACCATTCACTGTCTGCCCTCAGGTGTAAATTCGTACTGGACCACCCCTTTGACATCGAAGAAAACAATGAGCATCGCTTTCACTCTGGATTTACCCATTCGAGCCTTTCGACGAGGTGACGCCGCGGTGTGCCATTCGGAACTTTGACGCTTAGTTTCCGGGTCGTATTCGAAAAACCATACAGGCAACCAGGCAACTGAAGTTAGGCGCGTTTTCAAGACAAGATCCCCCACTACCAAGCCGGCTCGGTGCGAGCGCACTGCGACGTACTGTCACGTAAAATATAAATTGTTCCCGATACTTTTTATACAAACCTTGTATGTCTACTTATTTCAATGATATAAAATCTTGATTTAAGGTAAAGTAATAAACTTTCAGTAAGTATTAATTATTTATTACATTGTAATGCATTTTTTATTGAGGTATTAAAGAAAATTACCAATAAGTTTAATGAAAATTTTATTGTAACCATTTAAACAAAGTAATACAAAACCACAACTATGAAAAAGATTATAAATAACAAATACCTATTAATTTTTTGTCGTTTTTTAAACCCAGAAACCCTGAGATACCTAAATATAGTCACTAAATTATCTAATTAAGTACTTTCCTAGTCGTGAAAGTGGAATGGCAAGTACCAAATAACGTCAGTCGTCTTAAATGCAACAATAAAAACAACAAATTAAATTAAACTGGCCAGTGAATAGGAGTTGAAATTAATTGTTTAACAATTATTAATTATAATTGAACTAGACCTGTTCATATATTAAACTAATGATGGCACATAAACCGTAAACAACAACCATTTCAAAAAACGTGTCCTCTATCCACCACCCAAGTTTAGTTAAGCAATAAACACTTATTTTTAATACGATACTAAAAATTAGTACCGAATTTAGTATTGTATTAAACGAAGGGCTTAGTTGAAAATTTAACAATACTTATTAATTACAAAACATAGGGCAGTATAGCTTTCCTGCTTTTTGGATAGTTGGGGAAGTCCTTCTTGTAAGCCCAATGTTTTCCTAGAGCCCACACTGTCATCTGATACATTCCCGCTAGTGTGAAAAGAAATGCTGAAATAAAAACAATTGTTAAGAGAAAAACTTAATTGAAGAAATTGATAATTGTATGAGTAAAAAAAAAGTTTTAGTTTAAGTTTTATTGAAAAGTGAAATTGAAATTATCACCTGGAAAACAAGAAGTCATTAAACTAAAACCAAGCCAGGCACCAAATTCGTATGTGTAGTTAGGGCATGACACAAAATTAAACAGCTTAGTCAACGGATTGTTGTTTGGTTTCGGTATTTTCTTTTCCTTTGTTCCTGGTGGTCTCAGGTTACGAAGAAGTAAGTGAATACAAAAGTTGCCAATTTCAGAAACCTATAAACAAAAAATATACATTAATCTTTAATTTATTATTTAACAGGATTGTTAAAATTGGACATTAAAACTTACTGTAAACAGTGTCAGTCCGAGTATGAATAGAAGTATATTAGGAGGTGTGTACAGAGGGTGATTTATATTGTAAGCCACATATGCTGCAAAACCCCAATAGTAACCACAGTTTTTAAATAAATTAAAAAGTGGCATAGTACTATGAGAGAACCGATGCACAAATAACGTTTCCAATAATCTTTTTAAATAATGGAATGACCAACACAGAAGAGCAACACTAAAAGACAAAACGACATAAACATTTGCAGCGTTTTTTATCTAAAGTTTGGGGATCATTTTTATATGAAATAAAAATAATTCATATAACAATTCAGTTATTAATTAAGTTTTATTTTTTAAAAAAATTGCTTTAGATTTGGGATTTTTGTCCTTTACTCGTAAGTATTAGGTAAAATTTGAAGTGAATTATTTTTAATTGATACAAAAATTAATCTAAGTGTGGGTTTGTGGCCAAAACTATATGTTATTTACTTAATAACTTACTGATAAACAAATGAGTAGTCATTAATGGTTTTATATGAATTTCCATATACTAGCCAAGGGCGCTGCGCTATTATAAAGTAAACCACCAAAGGCCCCAAATATTCCAGAATAAATACAAGTTTCCACGATATTTGTGGACCTAAATCTCTCAGGTAAATTTCAGACCCATCTTGTAAACCCAATTCGTGTACAGTTAAATTATCAGGTTGGTCTTTTCCAGGGTCTCGTATTCTAATTGATTGACGGTCAATGTACAAGGCTGGACGTTGTTTTGCTATTTCCTTTTTTATATCTGCTACCGTTGATCGTGGAAAAACATGAATAGTACATAATCTGCGCTTCGATTTTGCCAAAACAACGTTCAACTGCAATAATCGAAATATTTATTTATAGAAAGTTAGGTTAAAAAAAACTTACCTCGTTCATCGTAAATTAAATTTTTAGGTAAACGTCAGCACTACCGAACAGAAAAGAACCTTTTACTTTTAATTATGTAGATTTTTATATTCAAATATTACACACGACCTGTTTCAATGACGTTAGCATAATTCAACCAATAAACTACTTAATACAAATAATGATATGCCAATGATTTAAATGTCTCCTTCGGCAATATTAGAGGTCAAGCCGGTTATTTCACTTACAGGTATACACAAAAATGCTTAAATACCTCGAAAATTAACAAAACTGTTAATTAAATGCTCGTTACCAAACACAACAACCACCTGACGACAAATTCAATTATTTCCAACGCACCCTTCTAATAAATTTTTAAAATTACAAGTCGCATGTACAGTGATTCACAAAAATTACGATCGAACTTCATTGTCATTATGAAGGAATTTTTTTTTTTTTGATACAGAAAAACTAATGAAACTTGCTAATATGTGTATTAAAGCTTACGAGCTTACTCTTTGTATTAATTTTTAAATTAATTGTTACTAACAATTGATGTGTTACTGTAAATCCAGCAGTGTTATTCATAATTAGACTCGGTTATCTTGCAATTGCTTCTTTATACATTAAATTCTTTGTCATGGTAAAAGTATGGTTAAAAGAAAAAAATCATTTGTAGGGTTTAAAAAAATTAAAAAGATCATTTTATTTGAATTAATATTGGTTTCATAAATACATGCAATCATATTTAAAATGTTTATTTTTGAATAATAAAGAAAAATAACTGATTTATGTCTTGATGAATACTGTAAATGTTTTTGATATTAATTAAAAATATGCGGTTGCGTATATGCAAGTAACAGTTCGTATGTAAGTTAGTTAAACTGGTTGTCTATAAGTAGGGAGCTGTGAATTATTTTAAGTAAAAATTTTAAACCAAAAGATCAATTTTAACTCTTTTGTTTATTTTTCGTCAATAGTGGGAACATAATCTTTAAATATTAATTTAAAAAAGTTTTAACGGATAAGTCACTTAGAAATTGTATATGGGGATTCATCCAAAAACTACAATGAACCAATTTTACTGTACTTGCTATTTTAAATGTGTTTGTGTATGTTTGTAACTGGGATTATTCGCGTGGAACGTATTGTATATACAAAAACAGATGATGTAACTTCATGGCATACAACTTCAGACCATATTGAAATGTCAAAGCTTTTACGCTTGGCTTTGGTTTGGTACTTTTCTTTTGGTATTTAAGGTTAGAACTTTGTGACAGTAACATCACGCAGTCATTTGGAGGCGTTTGTGACGAAGTGCAAGTGTATATGTGTATTTTTTAATTTTTATTTGGTTTTCTGAAGCCTAATTTTGAATGAAGATTTCCATTTAAAAGAGATCTAATTTTTGTGGCAATGGATATGAAGACATATTTTAATAACTATGAGTGTTCGTATTTTCTTTTTGTTTTAAAAACAGAAAGGAGGTAGTGACAAAAGTGATGTTTTACAAAATAATGATTAATAAGAAGTGTAATATTGTTGGAGGAAGGACGCTTACTTGTGAATTATCCTCCAACACTGATGAGGTAGCAAGTTTCTTGAACTACTCTCATTTTTTGTCACACTAGTTAAATACAAATGTAACATAGAATGCAGGCAAAGAAGCGCTATTTGCTGGTGTTTGTGTCTTGTGCATTTTTAGCTTACTGTTATTTTGGTGGTTTTCGTTTGAAAAGTAAGGACAAAAATTCTGAAATAGATAGTTTACCTAGCTACTTAGACTTTCATTCAGTAAGGACAGGAAGTGTTAGCAAACATAAAGAAAAACCCATAAGTGAAAATACACATTTATGCCGAATGGAGACTTGTTTTGATTTTACAAGATGCAAAGATTTTAAAGTGTATGTATACCCTCCAGATGAAAATGTGGTACCTGGTGAATCGTATCAAAAATTGCTTAGTGTATTAGAAGAGTCAAGATATTACACGAATGATCCTACACAAGCCTGCTTATTGGTCTTAAGTTTAGACACTTTAGATAGAGACCGCTTAAGTACTGATTATGTAAGAAATCTTCAGTTACGTGTCCAAAAATTGCCATATTGGAACAAAGGTATTAACCATCTTATATTTAATTTATATTCCGGGACATGGCCAGATTATGCAGAGAATAGGCTCGAATTTGACCCTGGAATGGCTATATTAGCTAAAGCTAGTATGTCCTCGATGAATATTAGACCAAATTTTGATATTAGTCTACCATTATTCCATAAGAAGCATCCAGAGAAAGGTGGTGAATCGGGATCCGTAGTCAGCAACAATTTTCCCCTTAACAAAAAGTATTTACTAGCTTTCAAGGGAAAACGCTATGTCCATGGAATTGGGTCCGAAACAAGAAATGCATTGTTTCATTTACATAATGAACATGATATAGTTATGGTCACAACCTGCAGACATGGTAAAAATTGGAAGGAAATGAAAGACGAAAGGTGTGACTTTGACAACAAGGAATACGATAGGTGAGACAAAAAAATAGAATTTCGATAATATAAAAAAAAATCGAAAAGTAGGTAGGTAAGCTACTAATTTTGCGATATCTCGCCCTCCCAGTATCGCAAACTTTTATCGCTTTACTAATTTGTATCTCCTTAAAATTTGTTAAATGCTTGAAATTGCCATAACTGATCGTGAGTTAATAATTTTTAGCATCAGGTGTTAAATAAATTTAAAATCTGTTCTTATAATTTAATTAGATTTATTAACAAATAGAAAACGCGTCGTATTCGTGGAAGTTTATTTATTAAATTATTTGCAAAAAATTTTATGATCTGTATTGAATTTAACTTGCATATTATACAGGGTGTGTTATTGTTGTGTGTTAACGAGGTTTATTATTATTTTTTCAAATTTTACGTCAGTATTAACCCCATTCTGATTCGTGCTTAAGTAAATTTACACTTCTTTTAATCCGAAAAGTAAACTGTGCGCAAAGATGTGCAAAATTGTTTATTTTTCTTGTAGTTTTGCGATAAGTTCGTATTAATTGCACCATGTTCAAATAAGCTTTTGCAAAACCAGGATACATAATTGTATGTGCTAGTCTGTTAAGTTTACTAAGTACTGAATAATATTTATACAGGATGTAGGAACGTCAGTATCTTTTGTATTCAATTCCGTAACGTCAAGCTATTATTACTTTTATTTTGTCTAAACGCGTTTAAAGTAAGTATGTCCAGGACGACTCTCGATAATTTCATTGACAGTATTCTCTCTAAAGTAATTATTTAGAGAGGCTCAAAATTGTATTAAATTACCGTTCAAGTTTTAAATTAGCAAGAGGACTTTTCTTATAAATTTTTTTTTTTCATACGGAGTAGGTAGGTATATCGTACATAGGTATATGCGCATTTTGTAATTAGTTCACGCTTACATACATAGTTGTTTTTTTTTACTGCCCCTAACTGATTAGTTACTGCAATATCAAATTACGGAAGGATGTAAATTAATACTTTTTTATTTATCATGTATATACACGTTCTCCGTAGGTGTGTAAGGTATGAACACACAATATTAAAAACAATTTTTATTGTAGAAAAAACATATTTCTTTTTTGAATAAAATCTTATATTTATATTAACGTACTCAATTATGTAATCATTGGCTAATTTATGTTAAATATTACATCTACAATTTACTAATTATAAAGTATTTACATATTGCTATATTTGTCGATTTATTAATATTTTGGACCCATAACTGTAAACAAGTACCAATACGTGATTAAAATGTATACACTAGTAGGCTTATTTTAAACAGTAATTTTTAAAAATATTGAAATTAATTTTTGAGTTTTTTTAGCGAACAAGTGAATTACGTCTTTATTTGCAAATAACTGTTACGTAAATACATTTGTTTTATAGTTAGATAATTTTTCAAATTTATGCTAGAAAACTCCAAAGTACCTACATACCTAACAACTTTTTTACGCAATTTACGTTATTTCTTTGGTGATTAGAAAAAGCAGGTTTTCTGTGTTCGTGTAAGTATATATTATTCTGAACAAAGTCTTACAAGTAGCGTTTTTTTAATTGTCTGTTTTCAAGCTTTTACGGTCATTAAATTTCGCTGAAGAACAAATAACTAATGACTACGTCTTGTCATCATTATTTGTTAAAAGTACAACCTCTGTTTTAAAATTTTTAACATTTTGAATGAATTACTGTACATCAGCATAAATATCGCATGATGTTTAACTGTACTGTACTTTTTTTTTTAATACGTAAGATGTCTAGGTGTCAATGTTGAAATGGGCCATCAACATGTTTGCTAAAACAACTATTGCCTTAGCGTAAGACATGTAACTCTCTCTTTTACATTTTCCATTGAACAAATAGTCGTTAATTTAACATTAATATTGATTTTATTTTAAAAGTTTACTTTTCATTCAGAAATTTTAATTTTTTTTTATAAAGTGGAGGTACTTTTTAATGATTTTAAGGGTCTATGCTCTGTATAGTGTATGTTGTGTATAAATAAATTTTCAATTTGTTACATTTAGTTTAATTCAGATTAATTACGGTTCAAGGATAGCTACATTAAATTGAAAAAAAGGTTATCAATAACTAATGTATTTACGTATGTTTTTAATTTATAGTTTAGTTCTTGACTGGGTCGATTATTAAAACTGCATAGTATGCTAATTATATTATCATTTATGATTTTTGCTTAAAATCACCAATTAAATTTTTGCTGATACAGTAAAATGTATTCTTTGTACCTATAGGTATACTCATACTCATATTTCTCCTTTCCTTAATTATTTAAAAAAAATAAATATATTGGATGAAAATGATTTTATTTTTGTTTCACAGTATTTCATTTTCTGTAAAAGGATAACCAGACTATTCCTTGGTTGGAAACTGGATAGAAATGTTTTTTAATATATTCTCAGCCCACTTCATTTGTAATAGTTCTCTGCCCACGTACATACAGTGCCAGAAACGACTTTCTTTAAAGAAGTTTTAAAGAAATTAATAGAGGCCCTTACGTTTACGTTTAAAAGAATATTTTAATGACCGTGTATGAAATGTAAAAAAATATTTAGAAATATTGAGCAAACAAAAAAGACTGGCATAAAAATTTAGTTTCGTTAGAAATTTATTTACCTAAATCTGGAAATTAAAAAATAAGATAGTGGTTAATAATTATCAGGAATATTTTGAAATGATATGAGGTAGACCAAAATGTGGAAGGATGCGTTATGACAACCGCAAAAACGAGAGATATTTTGCGTAAACTTTGTAAACTTTTTTCTTCATAATGAGGAATAACTTTAGTAATTATTTATATATAAAAATCACTCTTATTTTAAATTGTTTATACAATTTTTTACTATAAAAAAATCAAAAATAATTATTATTTAATTAATTTTGTATGCTCAGATTTGATTTCATGGCAGTAATTGTGATTTTCTAATGCTTTCGATTCATTTAAAAAGTGTCATAGTTAATGTAGATTTTTCTGTTATTTTATCAAAATGTGTATATTCTAAAAGAGTTAACACATGGGCAGATATAAGAGCTACCAATGCAGCATGCACTTAGTTGATTGATATGGTGCCCATTTTAGATAATTTATACCATCTGCCAATTTCCGTTTACATGGCATGTATGATGTCACTAAAATTAAAGTAAAATTAATTTTGACACAAGCAGTAAAGTTTAATTAATATGGTAGTAAATTAAAATGATTGCTTTAACTTTTACAAATGTTTTGCTAAATTAAAATTTATAGACTTCTACCGTTACCAAGCGGAAGGGAGAAAATAAAATTTATATATAAATAAAAACCAATAAGCACATTGCAAAAAGTAAAGAATCAATTTTTTTTTCTACAAAATTGAAAATACGTTTCAATTATCTTTTAATCGATAAATTTATAAAATTGTATTCAGATAAAGAGGTTC
Source organism: Agrilus cyanescens (assembly GCA_947389935.1). Lineage (NCBI taxonomy): Eukaryota > Metazoa > Arthropoda > Insecta > Coleoptera > Buprestidae > Agrilus > Agrilus cyanescens. Next base: position 6,921,559 of record OX376704.1, read on the forward strand.
ATCTTTATACAAAAAAATGTGCTACATTATTACATTAGTAGATAATTATAAATAATAACTGATTATTTTAAATGTTATACACAGCTATTTTACGTTGTTATTACTGTAGCTACAAAATGTAAAAAAATCTTATATAATGCAAAACTTTAGAAACGTTTGTATTTATTAAACATCTTCTTAATATTTAATGATATTGCGATATAGAGAAATTTGTTAACAACCGTTTAACGTTAGTTGGGACATAGTTTTGGCATTTAGAATAATAATTAAGGTTTTTACTTGACATATGCATAAATTGTTAATCAAATATTTATTTTTTGCGATAATAACTCACCGTAAATTTAAATTTTGCTACTGGTATTTAAAAATGTTAATATTTATTCTGTAATTTACAGAAGATGTAAATAAGACAATTGATGTAAGATAAAAGAAAGCACCTACGCATATTTGCATAAAAAAATAACTATATGAAAACAGTAGGTATTTGAATGAAATGAGTTTTAAATTTCTATTTCAGAAGACGATAAATAATTCAGTTTAGCCTTCTCAGCAGCAATTATTAAGATGTATTGGTCATTTAAGTTAATTACTAAATTTTCCTATTTAGCTTTAATTATGTTTTATGCAATGTGTTTTTTTTTTGTTTTTTGACGAGGTTTCAACTCAAATTGAAAATGAAAATATAAGCAGAATATAATTATGAACGTAAAATCTTGTCAAGGCTTTTTAAAACGTGTTGACGAACAATTTTGTTTATTTATCTTTTTGCAGTTTTAATAGAGTGAACATGAACAAGCTAATTTAAATATCTTTTACTTCGGGATCCTTGAAAGCAAGAAAATGTGTGAAATTTGATCCCGGTAATTTTATCTAATATGATAATTTATTACAATTACTACGTACTTGATACTATTTTTGCATTTTTTTAAATTTTGAGAAACTAAAATAGATATGGTTAATGAATTAATTGAGTAATAAAAATTGTGCTTAAATTACACCACCATATTTCCAAAATAATTCAGTTGTTTCTCTACCAATTTAGTTTTAAATCCAATCAATTAATTTTTTGTTTTTCTGTTCCAGATATGACTATGAAGTGTTACTTCAAAATTCGACATTTTGTCTTGTACCAAGGGGTCGTAGATTGGGTTCCTATCGCTTTTTAGAAGCTTTACAAGCCGGTTGTATCCCAGTTCTTCTTTCAAATGGTTGGGAACTACCCTTTTCCGAAGTTATAGACTGGAATAGGGCAGTACTGTGGGCAGATGAGCGATTACTCTTACAAGTAAGTGTAATTGTGTTTTGAAACCGTTACTTTTTGTTGTTTACTTTAATTTTTTTAGGTTCCTAATATGGTTCGGTCGATACCACCGACGAAAATTTTAGAATTACGACAACAAACTCAAAGCTTATGGGACCGTTATTTTTCGTCGATAGAAAAAATTGTTTTTACTACTTTAGAGGTGATTTTTTATTATTTAGTAATCGTGTATGGGTAAAAATTTTTTGTTATTATTTCAGATAATTAAAGGTAGATTACCGATGCAGTTGCAGAGGCCTGGAACAGTTTGGAATAATTGGCCGGGGGCTCTTTTAACTCTTCCGCAATTTTCTGATTCAGCGGTAGATTTTCCTTTTAATCCAACACCACGATTAGGAAAATTCACTGCTGTTATTTACTGCCAACTTGGAACTAACTTGGTGCCATCGTCTTCATTATATCGTCTTGTTTCTAATATAGGCCGAAGTAAATACGTTGCACAGGTAAATTAGTCTTTAAACCTTTAAATTTAAGACTTTTTTTCCAGCTGTACAATCAACAATTCTATCACTAATCCCCATTGATCTAATTGTATGTTTCAATTTTTGTTTCAGATAGTCGTGGTGTGGTCAAATGATAAAAGACCACCTGTAAAGAGTAGATGGCCTCCCCTGTCTTCTGATATAAAATTGACAATCGTTCAGTCTTCTAACGACCCATCGAAGCCTACGATATCCCAAAGATTTTATCCACATCAGTCAATAAAAACCGCCGGAGTGTTTTCGTTAGATGAAGACACTGTGATTACTACGGACGAGGTAGATTTCGCTTATAAAGTGTGGTTAGAGTTTCCGGACAGAATAGTCGGTTATCCAGCAAGATCTCACTTTTGGGACGACGCAAAGGCGTCATGGGGTTATACGTCCAAATGGACTAACGAATATTCGATAATATTAACTAGTGCCGCATTCTATCATCGTTATTATAACGTTTTGTATACAGAGTGGCTGAGTCCACTGTTGCATAAGACTGTTGAGCAAAGTCAAAACTGTGAAGATATTTTAATGAATTTTTTAGTCAGTCACGTAACTCGTAGGCCTCCTATAAAAGTAACGCAGAGGAAACAATACAAAGAGCAACCGTCAACTGGTAGCAGGTCGCCGTGGAACGATCCCGATCATTTTATTCAAAGACAGACGTGTTTGAATACTTTTGCGGCCGTTTTTGGTTACATGCCCCTTTTAAGGTCTAATTTAAGATTAGATCCGATCCTTTTTAAAGATCCGGTGTCAAATTTACGAAAGAAATATAGACAAATCGAATTAGTTGGTAGTTAGCTAACTGTGTATGATAAACTCGTATTTATTTGTAGATAGGGATGAATTTCGTCTTTTAATTAATTGATAAACGGCAGCTTTTGAAAAGCAGCCGCGTTAACACGTAAAATGGATTTTATTAAATCTGAAAGTGCGTTGCCAGTAGAAATTCTAAATAATCGAGCGTTCACAATAAAAAAATACCTTAAGTGGCAATGCGTTACAGTAATTAATTATTTTGTAGGAAAACGTTCATTTCTTAATTGCATTTTGTTTTAATAAGAATTAATTTAGAGTAATTTTTCCTTGTACCCATAGAAGAAGTCTATTATTAGTTTTTTTTTATCATTTGACTGCGATTTTTTCTCAAAATCGAGGCGTAACTTATATTAATACTCCAAAGTTGATGAAACTCATCAAACTAATGTTCTTATCAAACGTGCAATTTTGAACACTTGTTGCCAAAAAGTGGCAGTTTGATGAGCATTTTATTTATTTACGCATTTAATATGCAGCTTATGGGCAACTAAAAGTTACTCTAATGGTCATTTTAATTTTTTTTTAATGGTAATTGTAAATTTCATTCCATTACAGTTAGATACAGTAATTTTTTCCCTTTTAATAATTAAATAAGTAAAACCTTTTTTACTTTAAAAATTGTTTAGTTCCTTGAGTTGAAAGTTTGTACTTAAATAAAAAAAATAGCTGTGGCTAGTGCCATATAAAAGAAAATAATATATCATTATTGTGATATGCCATATAGATTTTTTCAGTGATATATATATTGACGATGCCCCAGATTTACGAAAGACTAAACGACTTTTATTTTGTTATATTTTGTTTTTACAATTTTATCTATCGAATTATTGAGTTTGTTATGAAGATTTTTTATATATATACATTACGCCTTATAAATACTTATATACAAATTTGTTGATGTGTACATGTCAGCTTGTATATATTTATATATACATACATATATACATACGTATTCCTTATTGCAAATAAAAGGTAATTATTTGTTGTTTGTTAATATTTTTTTTTCTGTTCATTATGTTGGTTTATCGTCGCATTTTTTTTAAATGTTTAGCAACCATATCCAAAAAGTACATGTACCTAATTTCTATCAGCAATTCTTTCCATTTTGTCTCATCATTAAATGTATTTGTATTATAAATAAACATTTTTAAATAATTTAAATGTCAACCCATTTTTCCTTATATGCATGTAATTTGTTACTTTGTAGCTTTATTTATTCATCGTAATAAATAGAAATGTCGATTTTTAACTGTCTTAGACCATTTATTATAAACAAATTACAGGTATTTATTTAACTTCTGTAATAGCATAGCAAAGTTTGAATAGTTGATAATTTTGATTCAGTTACTAAATCATCTAAGTTCATTTATTTTCTGTATTTGAACATAAAATTTCAATTCATAATTTTGTATCACATTCTACAATTCCCTTGAATTCTTTCTAATAAATTTATTTAAATGAAGGAGTGGCATTTTCTTTAATAAACGCATTATTTCATTTTAATACCATTAGCGCCATCGTGCGGTGAAAGGCTTAACTACAGTTTTTGGAAACTATAGGTCACTAATCTAAAGCTAGGTTCACGCTAAAAGTGTGAACCCAGGAAAATACCTCCTGATACTTATGTTCTCCTGGTACAAAAGTATGGAATTTTAAGAGTCTGAAAACAAGAGTCAGGTTAGAAGTTCCAATTTTGTACCAGGAGAGCTGATAACAATTATTTTAAAATGTATCTGTAAAACAATTTTTACGTTAAATTTTGTTCGAACATGACTTTTCAATAGAATATGAGAACATCACACCAGGTAGTCAAAATAATGTGAAATAAATTACAAGTTGTTATGAAACAATGTACAAATACTTCTTAAATCGACTCTAATTTTTACATATAAAAGACAAAAGTATAATTTTGTTTAATATGCATGAAAATAAACATACAAATGAATTTTGTTCAACACGTTTATGAATTCTAAACATTAACGGTTTATAAAAAATTATACTAAATCTTACTCTGATTAACTACAAGAATATAATGAGAAGAGACAAAGTGGTTAAAGAACTGTGTCCCAAGACAAAAGGAAGACCAAATAAATTAACTTAAGGAACAGGAGCACAGGTCGATGAGGTACCACTAGGACAGAAATAAATATAACGTGCTTTCGCTCGCCGGTCAAATTGTTAAAATAGATCAGAAAAACTAATTAACTGCACTATTAAATACATATGAAACGAAAATTGACCGTCAAACAAGCAAAATACTAAAATTTTTAACACAAAGTAAACGTTCTTAACAGTTTTTATGAACCATAGAGCATAGGAGCATAGATTAAAATTAAAATTAACCAATCAACTGATTGTGAATATGAATGTAGTCATAGAAGATAAATTCAATTTTTTTCGTCCCTACTGCCTGGAACGATGAAAGAGAAAAATAATAGAGACGCAGTTTGTAAAAGAAAAATGCTAGTAAATAAAGTGATTACATTTTTATTTTTAAATAAACTTTTGAATCTTAGTTAGTTACTCTGTTCGATAGGGGCGCATAAGTCGACTTTGATACCTTTGAAAGGCGAAAGTGTCTTTATAGGTTATATAGGTTGTATTCAGTTGTATTATTATGTACATTAGACTTACTAAGAACAACTTAATTAATATTTAAATAGAGGAGGATTATAAAATAATATCTTCCAATATTTTGAATACTTGTTTTCTTATTACTGTTTGGTGTTATCTGTGGCGTGACGTGACGTTACGGTATCTAACCTTTTAAATGAGAGGTACAAAGTAAAATTACAAATTAGTAACAGTAATTAATTTAAATTAAATAGCGACGTGATGGACAGCAGAAGTGATGAAAAATCTTCCAGTCAGAGTGCAGAAGAGTATAAGGAAAGAACTATACAAGACCACATAACCAAATGGCAAGCCCCCACATCACCATTAGCACCATTAACAGAGGAAGAATTAGATATTGTGTATCAAATAAGTGATATAATTAAAGAAGAATATTATGAAGCCACTAAGGTAAAATAACCAATACATTTTATTAAGTTATATTTCTTAACTTTGGCGTGTTAATTCTAGAGTGATACTTTAATAGAAGAACTAAATAATGGTGATAAGGATATGTTTATTTATTCCAATGCAGATTTTATCAGGAAACTTGTAATTGTTGAGAACGAAATAAAATTGGAAACGTTGAAAGAAATTTTCCCCAGTTGTGATAAAATAGATGAATTGTCATCACAGTTCCATGGCCTCTTAGAAGATGTAAGTTCATTAACTTTCCAAATGTTGTCATTATGCTTTATTCTTAAATCTTGCAGTCTGAATTTGCTATAAAGTCTTTACAAGAGCTAGAAAATCAGTATAATGAAGTTCTGTTAAGGACCTGCAGTTTACACAATGTCAGTGAACAACTTACAAAAAATCAGAGAATTTTAATTGAAAACAAGAAGTCTTTAAAGGAAAGATTACATTATTTTACTTACTTTGACAAACTTTCAGATGATTTAAATAATTTTACTCAACAAATTAGCACAGAGCAGTTCATAGATAACTTAAACAGCATTCATTCTGCCCTAGAATATCTTCACGAGCATGTAAGTTAAAAGTCTATTACATTTACTTTATCTTTACGTTAATTTTATAGATAAATTATAAAGAATCAAAAACATACATTGCCAAATATGAAAATTTATTATCAAAGAGTATTATTTTAATCAGAACATTTGTGAGTAATGTAATAACGTCGGTGAGTAAAGAAGTAACCGATCCAGATAACAAAATTGATCTTTTGGCACTAAACAGTTCACATTCAGTTCAGCCAAATGAAGACAATGTAATTTCTTTATATTACGGAAAGTATCAAAGTGCCGCAATGAAAATAAAGCTAATTCTCGATTACATCGAAGAAAAAGCGGAAGCATGTGAAAGGTAAATTAAAATTTTATGTTTGGGACAAATGAAACTTATTTATTTTTAATCTTAGTTATAGCCAACTTGTGTCAGATTGTCAGCAAACGTATTTTTCTCAACGAGCTTTTATACTTGCTGCAGTTGCAAAAGCATTAAACGAACTTAAAATGAAACACAAGAAAGACCATAGTATGTTATTTCGTTCTTCAGGACTGTTTATAATGCAAGTGTGTCAAGATGAAGCCGCTAGTTATAATCTATTCTTTTCAAAAGAATCGCAACAGTTGAGGTGATTATATCAGCGTTTAAATCTGCATATGTGTTTCTATTATTCTTTTTTTTCTTTTAGTAATTACCTTGCCAGTATTTGTCAAAATCTGTACGATAGTTTACGGCCTAGTTTAATAGGAATAAATCATTTAGAAATATTAACGGAGCTTTGCAATATACTACGAAACGAACATTTAAGTGATTACGTTTTAAATAATGGTAATTATCGATTTTATGTTGTTTTAATTTTACTAATTCGATGCAATTTCTTAGAATATTTAGATAAATTCGCGGAGACTATCAGGCAGTTGCTGCAAGATGTTGAGGAGCGTCTTATCTTTCGAACAAACGTATTTTTCCAACATGATCTTAGTTCTTACAAGCCATCTCCAGGCGACCTGGCATATCCAGAGAAACTAGAACAGATGGAGGTATTACGATTATTTTTTGTGTTTCCCTTTTTAATTTTTTTTTTCTATAGAATATTGCAGAAGAAGTTAGCGAAGGAAGAACTCTTTCCCGTATGTCGTCTGTGTCTGTAGAATCTCAAGAGGTTGCAACAATAAATGCTGCACACTTGGGGCAATTTAGATCGTATACAGGAAGTAGGTAACAGACTTAAGTAAAATAATTTGAAGTGAATGAAACGTTTGCATTTGCTACTATTTACGTGTTTTATTTTCTTAGATTCACCAGCTGACTTGCACGGAATGTGGTATCCAACAGTTAAAAGGACTCTAGTTTGTCTTTCCAGACTATATTTTTCATTGGATAGAGAAACATTCCAAGGTTTGGCACAGGAAGCTCTAGTTATATGTGTTAAAACTATAGACAGCGCTGCTACACAAATAACTGCAAGAAAAGTGCAGATTGAAATTTTAAAGCGATTTATTTTTTCATTGTTCCATTGCATTTTAGGGAAATATTGACGGAAAACTGTTCCAAATTAAACACCTTTTGATCCTCAGGGAACAGATAGCCCCATTTCAAGCTGATTTTACGGTTAAAGAAGTCGCCTTAGATTTTAGTAACATAAAAGCAGCTGCTGTTGGTTTAATACAAAAACGAAATAAATTGTTCTCATTTAGCAGTAACAACGCCTTGTTAGAGTTCCTTCTAGAAGGAACGCCGAAAGTTAGAGAGTATTTGATTGATTCAAGAAAAGAAATCGATAAACATCTAAAATCGTCTTGTGAAACATTTATATCGTTTTGTGTTCAACTGTTAGTTGGAAACCTAATTAATTGGATCCAAAAGGTCGGCCTACAGTTTTTATAAATTTCTTTTTTTTTTGTTAATTTTGTATTTTTATAATTCTTTAGGTTGATGAAATTTTATCAAAAGTTAATGAGAATTCGTTACCTCTGAGAGAATTAGAATTTGGTAAACCACAGGTCCTAGCTGGATTGATTCGCACATCACAGAGAAATATTAAAACGAAAATACCCGATATACAAAAGTCTATGCAGTTATATTTAGCCAATAAAGAAACAGAATTTATTCTGTTGAAGCCAATAAAAGTATTAGTACGTGATTTTTGTAATTGCCTCTGTTTAATTGCTTGTTTTTCAGAACAATCTTATAAATGTGTTCATTCAACTGCAGCAGACGTTAATAAAAGCTAAATATACTCAGGAAGATCTTTTGGTAATTGCATGTCCGTCTCCTGAACAAGTTAATGTATTAATTTGTTCGGTATCGCTCACTTTAGAGCAAGATAGTAATTTTTCCACGGAAGATAAAACTAGTTGAAGTATTTTTTTATTTTAATTTTATTATGTTATTGCAAATCAAATATCTTTTTATAATTTTTTAGAATATATTGTTATATATATATGTATACGTTTTGTTTAAATAAAAAGGAATTATAAGCAACTTAATTTTTACTTTATTGCAATTAAATTATTTATTTCTTCATTTAAGTAAAATCTTCGTTTATTATTTCTGAAAAGAATTTTTTTGAACTGACCAAATCTTTCGTATTTCATCATAATTAATAATTGAGATATAATTTGAAAAATTATTTTCTTTCCCAATGACAAAAATATTTAAGAAAAGCTTCTGCATAATTGGTCGCATATACGCAATTACATATAATTTATTAATTAACTGTTTATTGTTGTTTATTTTTATCTCTTTGGTTGAAGTTAATGGTTTATTCAGCTATAGTTACTTATCATTAAATATATTCAAACACTGAAATACTAAACAAACATTTTCCGATATAAGTACCCTTTTTTCATTTAGTGTTAGATTACACGCATACATAAGTGATAGGATGATAAGCTGTCTAGTTTATCGGCATTTTTAAAAATCATTTCCCGCGTACTCGCAATCGGATATCGTCGGATCGACTCGACTTTTTCGGCGCTAAAGTATATGATGATATGTTTATTAATGTTTTGATTTACTAAACTTTGATAAAACTAAAAATTTAAAAGAAAAACAAACATTTCTGTGTGATTGCATAAATTTATTAGATGCTAAAGTTATTTATGTACAATTTTAATATATAATTTACAGATTATTTAGGTAATATTTTTGAAAAAAATGTATTTTATTATCCATTTAAAAATAGTCTTTTTTTAGTGGGATATGAAGGATTATTAAATACAATGCCAATTAATAATTTCTTGGAGGTTTTTGCAGCCTAAAATCTTTATTTCTTTTATCTTCATTAAAATTTTTGTATATCTATATTTTAATTTATACTTGCAGTTTAATCTCTTCGCGTATTTCTTGTATTTGTTTCTGACAAAGAAAAAAAAATTTTAACAATGTTTTAAAATATAAATTAAAACCAAATTAAAAATACTCAAAAACAATATAAAGGAACTAAAACGAAAAAAAAAAAATTTGAATTCAACGCGATCTAACAAACTAGAACTTTTATATATTCATAAAAAAAATTGATTTACTAAAATTTCTGCAGTATTATGATTCCCTAGTCTGTATTTTATAAAAATTATTTGTGAGTTTAGAATGGAGAGGGTAGGGTTCAGCAAAATCCCATCAAATCTCAGCTGGAGCTGGAGGGCTTTAAAAATTTTGCGTCAACTTTCTAAATTTCAGAATACAAATACATATGTATCAGATGAAAAAAATTATTAACTTTTTTTGGGTTCCATTTTGGAATTTTAATTTTTTTCATGAACAAATAAAAAAACTCACGTGAGAGAATGTAGGATTGTACCTACCCACATCTGAGTGTTTTCCACATTTTTTTTTTAAATTTAGTTGGAAAAACCCCCAGTTTGTTCGGTTTGCATTTTTTTTAAAACGAAAAAAAAAAATTGTTTGAAGAACAAAAAAGTATTTAAAATTCAAAATGCTTTTGTTTCTGAAAAACTATTAAGAGTAAGGACAGACAATTCTTCAAAGTAGATAAATTTCGATGTTTTTTTTAATTCTACTTATCAAATGTCTGTGGATTGATAAATTGTTTAGGTTGGGTGTCGTGATTTTAATTTTTTAAGACTAGAGTATCGTCTAGTTTTATATTTGGAAAAATAACTTTTTAAATGTATGTCAGCAATGGTGTATGTAATGGTAAAGTAAGTTGTATACTCATTATTCTATATATGTACAATCAGCTTTCGTAAAGCAGCAGAATAGAGGTGGGGACAATTTCGAAGTGGGGTAAAGAAACCACTTAGGCCTTCGAAAACAAAAACCCTTTCGTTGTATAGTTTGTAGTGTTAACGCTACTCGCTGCAACCCTTATAAAAATTTCGCAGATGAGTGCGGATAATAAAAAAGAGTGAGTTTGCCGAAATAGTTTTCGAAAAAGTTTTTAATGACTTATTACTCGACCGATGGATAGTGAACTTGCAACTGTTGAAGATTCGCGCTCTTCTTCAGCATGTTCCGTAGTGCGTATGTCACCAAAAACCGTTGCGACGACACCAGTTCCTCCAGCGACGCCTCCTATCACCACGACGCCTCTGTTTCCTCAAACCACCGCCAGTCCGCTATCACTCTTCTACAGGAACTCCTCTCCCTCGATACTCAAGAAAATTATGAGCAAAAACCACAACAAAACAAGTTGGTAACTTTTTTAACTTTTTCTTTCCTGCAGGAATCACTTTTTATACATATGCACCTATCCACTTAAGGACGTTTAATGAAAAAAGTTTTAAACTTCTTTTTAAGCTCATGTAACATCACAAAACTTCTGAAACTACAAATTCAAGAACTTTTCACAATGTAAAAAAAAATACTATGAGTACTGTTTTCGTTTGATCGTATGCAGTAAAGTGTTGAAAAATCTAATGATAAAAGAAGAAAAAAACTGTTTTTAAAACCTACTAAATTTGAAATATGTTATTACCATAAAAGTTGTGTTTAATGAATAAATACCGTTTGTTCTTGGAAAAATGAGTACCTACGTGGGTATAGATTAGTTATGAATAAATATTTAGAAATTTAGCAAGTGCTGTGTTTCATATTATTGTTAAGAAAGATAATTTAATAAAAAAGGCGATTTAGTTTTTTGCCGCGCGTTCAAAATTAGAAATTTGTATTAGGGGCATTGCATAGTCAAATGTACGGCTTACCTAATATATAAATATATAAGTAGTGTATTTCTTTTGGTGTTCGTACTAAATTTTATTAGATGGTTATAAGAATAGAGGCGTTTTTATTTCAATTACTATGAATTAAATTTTTAAAGTAATGTAACGGTTTATTTCTCAAAGTTTTCACTGTGAACTTTTTTGATTTTGTTCTTTACAGTTTACAGTTCATGCTTCTTCAGTTCTATTTTTCATTTAGATAGCTGCTATTAGCAAGCGTATACGGGGAACATGTTTAATGATGAAATACGAAATGGTTTATTAAAGAATTCCGATCAAGTCACTTTTTCGGCTGTAACATTTTAACATTCTTCATAAAATCGAAGCTGCGCCGTGATACGTTTTTATATTAGCTAGACTAGTAAATTAAAAGAATACGGCGTCAAGGTTTTTGTCGATAATGAAAAATTCTAGATGAAAAAGCGGTGGGTCTGGATTTAGTTCGCCAGGTCCTTTAAAAAACTTCTTCTCACAAAAACTACACAAGACAGTTTTTCGTTACAAACGGGTTTGACAGATTTCATGGCGTTATTTTCTTCTACGTACCTACACTCGCTCACACAACTAAATCGATCAACCTTTAACTTTAACCACGCATTATTTCATCTTTTCAATATATGTATTTTAATTACTATAATCATACAAATTTTTCAGTTTATTGAGCAAAAAGACCACACACGTTCCGGTCATAGATTTATAACCCTTATCAAGAAAACACAAATATATTGAAATAAACCAAAAGTAGAATTCAAAAAAAAATTACAAAATAATCGAAAATTTAAAAAATACTTAAACTTAATTAAGAGACTATATTTTGATATATATATATATATATAGGCCTTATATGTTGTGGTTACTCTACTTTATCGTTAATTTTTTTTTAATTTTGTATTTTTTTAAAGAGGGTCATAAATGTCAACAGAATACAGAAATACATGATGAAATTCAAGATCTAAACAAAAACTAGAATTCAAAAAAAATTACAACCAAACCATCAAATAAAAAAAAAAAATACTTAATTGCAAAATGAAATAAAAAACTTAAACTTAATTACGAGACTCATCCTTACATGTGGTTACTCTCCAATATTACCGTTAATTTTTATTAATTTTGAATTTTCTTAAAGAAGGTCATAAATTTATGCCAGAAACGTCGTCTTAAACTTTGACAAATTGAATGGTTATTTGATCGAATATTTTTGTTATCTTGTTGAATCCTTTTCATTGCTCATTTTGAAATCAATTATTTAATAATAATAATAATGTTAAACTATTGAACTCTAAAAACCTCCCCTTATATTCAAGTCATAGTCAAAATACTCAAAACTTATTCAATAAACAAATTAAACAATTCATTTTCAAAAATTTTTTGATAGGTATGTGTATTTCAGCTGATTGTTGTTATAACGATTTTTAAAATCATAGATTAATTTTTTTAGAGTGCTCCTTAGAATCGTTGGAATATTAAAATAATTATTTTCGTTCGCAAATCGTTAAAACAGAATTTTTTATGTGTTTCAACTCTTTGTGTCCAGAAGAGTGTATTTCATGAAATAATTTATTTTATAAATAATCGATTATAACTCAATCGTGAAAAATATGACAACTGGTTTTTTTTACTTTCTCATCATCTCAAAAAAAACCACGCAAAATCGATTTAAATCAGCTTTATTTCTTCAGTTATTTATTCTATAATCGTCTTTTGTAGATTAAATAAGTTGCTGTGACAGCAAAAAAAATTTTTAATTTTAACATTAAAACCCAAACCCAAACTGAGATAACAGCTTGAAATTTTGGTTGTAGTAACTAATCATCCGATTTTCTTGTCTTGTCTAATTTTGTTTAACAAATTTATAAAGGTATTACACAATGTTTTGTTAACAAAAAATTACATTTGCTACTCGACGTTTCTAACGGAAATTCCTTTACGTATTTACAAACAAAAATAATTAAAAACCAAAAGTAATTGTTCCAATACGTTTTTTATTAAGTAATTAGTTACAATTTTAAAAAACGTAACACAATTTTTGAATTTAACTTAAATGGCGAATAGTAGAACTATCAAGCCATGTTTTTTTCTATTATGTACCCTTACTTATGTACATTAGACCTATGTGAAATTCTATTGTCCCTAAACGACCCATTCTAATTCTACCCCTGCATTCAATTCCTGTGAATTAACTCTCAACCAAGAATGGTAGTTTAGAAAAACTTTTGTATTAAGTATTATATTGTACCCTGCTTGCTATTGGCTGGAAATTCTTGTTGGGGAGGAGCATACTCGTACCCCTAGGGACTAACCAATATGTTTCGTTAAAGCAAAAACTATAAGGGTTGCTAGATAGTCATTATTGAAAGAATCTGATTATGCTAAAAAAAATAACAAAAAGTAACCGTTAAAACTATAAGACTTTTCTGTATAACTGTTAGAGTTAAAAATATTGACAACGTAAAGAACTGAAGATAAAAAATTTTTGATTTTTGAAAATTTTGAGTTTGTAGTAAATAAAATAAATGTTTAGTAGAACTAATTTTAAACTAGCAGGAAGAATATAAGTGAGGACAAGAAGAAAATTTTTTTATTCGAACTTAATGACTGAAGGTATGATTTTATTATTATTTTTTTCTACGTCGTGTTTGAACGTCAGGTGTTTTTTATTTATTACCGACCGTGGGACAAAAATCCTCTTCCGTATATGCAATGCTAACAAAACAATGGCTTTCAACAAAAAAATCGAGTAGACGAGTCGAGGAATCGTCGTAAAAAAATAGGTACTAACCATGTGTCATTTTGAACCCTTTAAAAAAAATCATTAGTAATTCCTTCGAAGTTTTAATGGCAAAAAAGAATTTGTTCGATTCATTTGCCTATTTATAATTAATTTAAAAAAACTTCTATCGATATTGGAATTGATTTTCGAAAATTTAATGTGTGAAATAAAAGCTATTTATTATTATTATTTTATTTTTTGCATGGTTTAATAAAATATCTACCTTATATAATTTCAAAAACAAAAAAAAGTTTATTTTTTTATTTCTGCTAACAAAATTGAAGAAAATAAGGGGGGAGTGTAAAATTACTAAAAAAGATGGTATAAAATTTTTAGGGTTCCATATATTTCGGATTGGAAAAACGGAACCCTTATAGGGGCACTCCTGATTAGTCTGTCTACCCGTTCGTCACAGAATTTACTCAAAATATAGGTACTGATCTGATAAATTTGAAATTAGGTACACATATGTGTGAGTTAAGCATGGATTTGTGATGTAAATAAATGCATTTTGGGTATAGGGGTCACTTTTAGGGGGCAAATTCGAATATTAAAAAAAAAATCGTGCGATATATCAAACGAAAGGGCTTATTGTGAGAATCTTAAAGCTATAGTTTTTATAATTCTAAAATAAACCGTTTAAAAGTTATTTAAGAAATTAGAAGATAATTGTCAATTTCTTGCCTTAAAAAATCTTGAAAAAATATACAAAATAGTTTTTTACTTAAATAACAATTTTATGGTCTTAAAATAACATTTTTTTTGTAAATGTATTCTTTTCAAATTAATAATTAACTTTGCATTTGTTGCAAGGGTTAAATATAAGAAGCACCGGTTCTAGGAAAAGTCTCATGGGGTTCTCCTAAGTGGCAGATGCTTGCTTGGTTAAAGTATAAAAAAAACAAGATAACTTGGTCGTTTTAATAAGGGGACATTGCGCTAAGTTTCGTGTGAACCCCCCAAAAAAAAATCACGTACACGTATGGGTAGTCTACTTAATATTCAGAGACACGGTCAAGAGAGAGGTCTTTTATTTCAACGGAGCACCCCCACTATAAAAAAGGTCAGGTATTCCGTCGTTTTTTTTTTTACAAACTTACGGAAGAGATCTCCCCTTTCGTTTTCTCACACTCGCAGACCGCGCTCTGCACTTTTTGTGGTCAGCAAAAAATAACAGAAGACCCGCTTAATTTATTCACGTCGATGTTTGGCCCAGTCGCTACCAATTGCGTACGTATTACACCTTTCGGTACATTCATCAGGTAGTCACGTAAAAAGGGTTCGTTCGTATACTGATTGTAATGACGCACAATGAAGAAGAGTATAATAAACAATAATGGGAACAAGACGGAAGATAACAAACAGAACAACAGACATTAGACCAACTCGTTCATATACCAATGGACAGCTGATGGAACTAATATTAAAAAAGAAAAAAAAACAACTAACGGCCTCTACTGTGTATCTCAAAATATTTAATTTATTCTTATTCGTGTCGTCCATGCATTTTATTAAAAAAAAAAAAATATTTTCTCCTTTCCATAGTTTATCCAACGTCTTATCCATCGAATCTTGCTGAGCTTCAATTATTCCGTGTCATGCAGAACGCGTCTCTTCTGTTCTACTACGACACTTTGTTAGAGATGGGTGGTGATGACGTCCACCAGCTTTGTGATGCTGGTGAAGAAGAGTTCCTCGAAATAATGTCTTTGGTGGGCATGGCGTCAAAGCCCCTGCACGTCAGGAGGCTCCAGAAGTCTCTCCAGGAATGGGTGTCGAATCCCAATAAGTTCAAAACGCCACTCATACCTGGAGAAGATTTCGATGTCGAAATATCCAGTCCAAGAATATCCAGCAACTATGGATACCAAAGTAGTATAGAAACAGGTAACCAGGAAACAAATAAACTACCATATACAATCCCTATAAGTGGAGAAACGTCGTCTTCGTTGCCAACAACTGCTAATTCTAGTCTTCACATAATGTCTAAAAGGTATACACACGCATGAAATTTATTCTGAATGGGAGATTAATTGACAAAAAATCGTAGGCCTTATTCACCTCTTGATGGACCATCCTGTCCACCTTCTTCTAGTTCAAGTCCTGGTGCAAGTTCATCAGTTAACATAATTCCCACATTAACAGAACTTCAAATTGCCAAAATTGCTGCAGCGGCAGAAAAAATAAGCAAACAGCTGCCTCAAGTAGAACCTAAACCTTTCAGTACTAAAAAGAAAATGTGCAAAGAACTCGACGTAAGAAATTTAAATTACGATAAAAAATAATTTTCGGAATGGAATGAATATTTTCAGCTGGTTATGTCGATGTCTGAAGACGATCCGAAAAGAATGGAAGAAATTAGGCGCTATGCTGCAATTTATGGTAGATTTGATTGTAAAAGAAAACCTGAGAAGCCACTGACTTTGCACGAAGTTTCGGTAAATGAAGCTGCTGCTCAGATTTGTAGATTCGTTCCAAGTTTACTCACAAGAAGAGACGAACTTTTTCCTTTGGCTAGGCAAATAGTTAAAGAGTCTGGATTGAACTATTCCAAAACTCAGTAAGTAAATTTTGCAAATTCAATGTCCTTAACAATAGTTTTCCAATTTTCGTAGCGTTTCTTCGTCAATTTCGAATAAATTTTATGGCGAAATTTCGGAAACGCAACACGGAATGAAAAGTAGCTCAAAACATTCACTCTCCGAAACCGAGCATTCATTGGAGAAAAAAACAAAATTGGATATTGACGGGAAATCCGATTTATCCAATTCGTCATACAGCAATACTGGATCGGCGGGGGGTTTTGATGCAGCCAATTTTTCAAAACTCGTAATAAATTTAAATGACTAAAAGAGTACATGCATATAACTGCTTATCGCTAAATTTGCTTATGTATAACAATAACACACAGGTGATATTTTTCTTTAAATATTTTCGCTTGCATATTTATACAGGGTGTCTTAAACTATTTATAAGTGGTCCAAAAAGGTAATAATTTAAAGCAATCAAACATAAGTTTAATTGAAATTCTGCCGCATACTGGGCCACTCGTGTCTGTCACCAGTGGCTCAGCCAAACAGTTGCAGCCACAAGTGGTTAATCGCAGCCATATGTAACAAACTCTTAATTTAATATAAAATGCACGAAAAAGTCGTTAACGACTTGTGGCTGCCACTAGTCGTTGTCATCCGTGGCCCCAGTGGCGGTGCGTGATTCTAAGATTGGGGGTGCGCAGTATACAAAAATAATAATAATAATAATAATATCCCAAACATCCGCAAAAGTGAATTGTTATAAACAAAATAAACAACTCTTAAAAACCTTTTTCACATTATCTGATCAAATATATGTATACAGAGAGGCCTCCATGAAGCGGAAAATTTTTGGCCAATTATTCCAACATTTTTTATTGCCTCATTCTTTGAAAAATGGACTTTTTCCAACGGAACCTTATTTTTCGAAGTGTTGAAAATACACCAAATTTTTTTCAAATTTTTAAATTGATTATTAATACAATATAAAGCTTAATTAATCAAGCAGCACGCGCATTCTGTAGCGACCGAGCGGAGCCCTAACTTCAACGTTAAATTAAAATTAGTAATAATGGAGATAGAGTTTCAGGAGTTGGGACTTTCTTATTAGAAATTTCCTCCCCTTTAAGGTCATTTTTTCCAATTTGCGCTGTCACTTATGGTTTTTGAGTTATTTACGAAAAACTAAATGCCTTTATTTTCTTATCTTAATTTGTTTATAACTTTTGTAATTTTAATTTAATATTTTAATACATTATTCTAGGCGTTATTCCGAATCTAACGAACCATCGCATGTTTTTTTAGGAACTTAAACAAAGCCACGTAAGCAGTAGTAGGTGATACGCGTCCTATGTCCGCTATATCCGAGCGAACGCCTGCACGTAACTGGCGAATACTATTGCCCAGTCGCCGGTTGCAAACGAGGTAGAAAATACCCAGCACCTGGCGGACTCGTACGTCGTAACGTAAAGGTCGAATAATATTTGCATGGTATTACCGATAAATTAAGAATACTAAAAAAATTTTTAATTGTAAATTAAAAAATTGCCGGTAGTGCGCGCGCAACGGTGCACCTTATGACGCACCGCCACTGCGTGGACCAATATATATGGAATGTAGTTAACTAATTATTTTTAATTTTAACTTCGTACTAAATTGCAATTTAAATTTTAGATCAAAACTAATTTTAATTTATATATATAAAAGAAGTATTAATTTAATAAGCAATAAATAATAAGTAAATAATCAAAACTAAGAAGCATTTGTCAAAATTTTATTTAAAAAAATATACAAGTTTCTTATTTATATTATTTGATATTGAAAATAAGACACCCGGTATATAAGCTGTATATTTTCTTGTCTACCATTTCTGTGCTCATAAAAAAATAGCTTATGAGACGCACTTTAGAATTAATTTTTTTGTTATGGAAAGAAATGGTTTACAAAGATGTTTTATCTAGTCATTATAACAGAAGCTTTTTAATTTTGGCTTAGAATTACTTGCTAAAATAAATAAAAGAACAGTTAGTTTTTGTAAGCCAAAGGATTCAAAAGTTCTCTTTTACTTGAAGCATTTTTTTTTTCTATTGTATATAAAAATATATAAATCAAAAGCAGATAACATGGTTATGGTGTTCTAAGCTTTTTTACTTTGATGTGCTTTTTACTTCGGCTTATTTACAGGCATAAGTTTTCAATTTTCAGAGCGGTAAGTTTGCTTTCATTACTTTTTCTTTTTATTGGCATGCATCTTAGGAAAGATGAAAGGTAAGAGTGAACATTAGTATCATTTTGTAGAGTTTAACAACAGAATTTGAACACAGAATATATATATTTTTTTGTCTTTGATATTTTGTGTGTGTGTTCATATTCTGTAATCTGTAGATTAGTTCAAAGCTTATAAATTAAAATTCAAAAACTGTTTTAGCCTAAAATGCAAGCGTATTTTAATTTCAGCTGTTGCTTGAGTAATTACAGGCTTTTAATTTTACAATTTAGAAATACAGGGATGTATTCAAATATTATTACAGTTTCAGGAAAATCACGAGGCGTGCTTAGCTCAATCACCTATAAGACTTTTTTTCCAACATCACTCAAAAAACAATAATTTAAAGTAAGTTCCATAAATACACCAAATTGAAAGGGTGATTTATTATACAACTTAAAAATGGATCACCCTGTATACTGAACCCAGTGTTTTATTCTATTTAAAAATTTTAGGGATAGTGGGGGTCGAAATGTGTCCTCTACGGAAACTGAAGACAGTATAGAAAATTCTTTTATTTATAGCAACTGTAGTTCACCAGTACAGGTACTGACATCAATTTTACAGTCACAGAATTAGAGTATTTTCCTTTTCTAGGTCACTGACAATGATAACGACAGTGCATTAACAGGAAATGATAACCAGGTATTTTACCTACCCCATTTTTTGAAACTTTCGTGGTTAAATACAATTACAAAATTGCTTTTCAAAGTTGGAGCACAACGAAAGCAATCGACTTTAAAACTTTTAAATTGCTTAATTAAAAGGCATAATGTGCGCCATCAATTTAATAAAAAGAAAACTTTTAAATGGCTGTTTGACCTATTTAAATATTAATTCGTTTTAGACGGGTCAAGATAAAAAAGAGATCGATCACAACAAAATGTCGCCAAATATTCAAGTGATAGCTGCAAGTGGAGATAATATAATTGCTGTTGCAAATCCAGCTTTGGTCATGTCAGCGTCAATTATACCAAGAAAATTGGAAAATATGTCCTAAAATCTTCGTCAATTGGCGTGAAAAACAATAAATAATTACTTTCATCATTGTGCCATTTATTTGAGACGTTACACTTTATTGGACTTTGTGACTGCTTAAAAAAATTATAGACAAAATAAATCTATTTTTTTGTGCTTAAGTTAATGTACTGTCTTATACCTTACTAGCTAAGAAATTTATTGACCGAAATAAATTAATTTTTATCCTATTTTACGTATTATATATTTTTTGTGTACAGAGTGGGCCAATATCCACAAGTGACAGCCACAAGTAGTTGACGAGAACATAAGCACTGAAAGACTGAAGGTTACAGTTTACAGTCGCCAGCCACTTTGTACTACAGTCTCGAAAATTGACAGAAACGTGGACGCGACTGGTGGCTGCGTTTTGCCACAAGTGGTTCCAACTGGTGACCACGTCTAGTATATAATGGCTGGAGTTTCCAAAAAATTTTCTAGCTTTAGCAACATGTCCAGCAAAAAAAAAAAAATATTTAAAATAAAATTGTGTTCTTTGACCCACCCAATAAGTACATCTTCATCCTGTTTTTTTTTCAGAAGTGTATTTGCCATAATTTTTGTTAATATTGATTCTGCCACCGCATTTGTAATTAGGTAACATTTAATTTTATATATCAATTACGTTAATTTGGTTGTACTTGTGTGTACAAATTTTTCGCAGACCAGTTTCACTTTCCACCCCCGTCTAGGGGCGGAATCAATACAAATTACAAACTTGTTGCCGCACCTTTCTAAGCTGACGCATGTGACAGAATGAGTGTAGTAGTTCTTGTTTGAAAATTGCAATTCTCCACTTCTCATTTTCGATATGTCATACAATGGGCAACAAATTGATAACATTTACAGATCAACAATTAGAAAATTATCAGGTTCGATATTTATTTGTTGATAATTAATGAGATATTTGGCGTTTAATCGTGTTCTATTTTGTTTTTTTTTTTAAGGATTGTACCTTTTTTACACGAAAGGAAATACTGAGGTAAGGTTTTAATCATTGTGGTATAATGTTGGATAGGATTTGGTTTTTCTTAGGGTATTCAAGAAATTTCGAGAAGTGGATCCACAACTTGTGCCAAGTCGCATGACCGAAAATCAACCCATGACTGTACGAATCCCTTTAGAAAGTATGGAAAAATTACCAGAGTTAAGAGTAAGTCAAGTATTTCTACAGTCTACAAATTTCATGCTTTCCTGATCTTTAATCTTTAGGAAAATCCATTCAGACGACGAATTTGTGAGCTATTTTCCAGGGATGGGAAAGGTGATCTATCTTTTGAAGATTTCTTAGATTTATTATCAGTTTTTAGTGAACAAGCACCTAGAGATATAAAGGTTTATTATGCTTTTCGTATATATGGTGTGTATTTTGTTTGAAATATTTTTGCACCAACTCAATCGAGTTCTCTTTAAGACTTTGATGGAGATCAACACATCGGACAAGAAGATTTGGATCAAACATTGCGTCTGTTGACAAGAGATGAACTTAGTAATGAAGAAATGCAACAAATTATAGAGAAAGTAATCGAAGAAGCAGATGTGGATGGTGATAGCAAATTATCATTCATGGAATTTGAACACGTGATTACCAGAGCTCCTGACTTCTTATCTACTTTCCATATAAGAATTTAAATCTTATGTTTTGTTGTTACAAAATCATTGTGCCTTATTTACTTATTTGTTGTCGATCGACAAAAAAATCAGCACAATGTATTAATTACAGATTAGAAAATGTTTTTGGCAACTTTTATCTTGGTATCTATACTTAATTAGACTTGTTCCCATGAATTTTAATAAACGATATAAAACAACATTTTTGATTTTTTAAATATACTATAAAAGACCTTTTCGAACATTCTAAATCTTTCTTGAAATATCTTAAATTTTATAGATCAATCTTAAAAAAAGATTTGAAACACAATCTTAAAACATTCCAAATTATTCTAAAAAAATTTGAAACGTTCTTGAATCATCTAGGAACTTTATTATCGAGGAAAGATAAAGGACTGTCTACCAGTGATTGTATATGTGGTAAAAATAAAAACGACAAAATGGTACGGAATAAACATTTACTTCATTTTAACAGATTCAACGAGAAAAGAGTCACAACTTATTCCTACACATTTTACAACACATTATATAGAGAAATAGAAGAACTTTTTCATTGTAATACAATAGAGTGAAAGGCACGTATAGATTTTTCCATGAGAAACCCCATTTGATTACTTACAAAACAGCAATGATTTCAGTTAGGTAACAGTAAGTCTTTAAATCGTTCCTTTTATGTAACAAATTGCAGCTTTCCTGTGAAAAGTAACTCATAACATATGTAATTAGTTAATAGAATTATTTAAAAGTTCATTTATTAAAACTTTCCACCTTAACACACAACTAGGTATTAGTGGTTAAATATCAATGCCACTAGTACCTTACAACACCTTTTATAGTTAGTTCAGAAAAATTGGTCTACTAACCCTCACAAATTCATTTCTAACTTAAATTAATTAAGCTTTAGTTCGACAACGATGATGTCTTTTTAATTGATCATTTTTGATTCGTTTTAGTACAGTCTTTGACTGTTATTGATCCTTATACACTGATAGTTTGGCGTCAGATGAATTGCAAATCAGTTAAACCAAATAAAGACTTTGGCAAGTGTTTATTTGATTTAATTATGTATCTATTTCCACCGCCACTTCAAAATTAGTGTTTCGCCTTTCAGTTTTAAAATGAAAAAACTGAAATTACAGTACAGTGTACAGAATTAGAAAACTACCTACTGATAAGTCGTAAATAGATAAGTGTAAATTTTTATTTTACCATCCATACAGTACTTACTCATAAATGGCACAAAATCAAAAATTGAGTAGTTTCTTGTGCCATTTTTGAAAACAAACAAGTAACAGCAATAAAGAACAACATTCAAAGAGTTTAAAGAACCGTTAGTTAATTTTTTTTTATACATTACATTTTCTAAACAGCTAATTGGTAAGTTTTAACATTTATTCTTTATTGTTTCGCAAATATTAACAATAACCATAATGTAAAATGTTTAACAAGTACAGATAGTTATTATTTGTAAGTATTTTAACGTAATTAATGTAAATAATATATATTTCAAAATATTAACTAATTGTTTATATAATAGTGACTAGAAAAATATTAAAATTATTTAATGACTAGAATTCATTTGTAAAGAGATTTAGGATTTTGTTAAGAATTAAATTGTTAAGTGTATACAAACTGTATACAGACAGTGTTTACTTTTGGTTTATTTAATTCCTGGTATTTACCTATTCAGGTTTAATCAAAATAGTTTCATAAAGTGAATAATGAATGGCTGCTTTTATAAATTAAAAATTTCATTACACCTGCTAATTTAAAGGTCAATAAAACACGAAAGCTTCGTATCACATGTGTAAATGCACGTTGAATTGATTAAATTCTAAACTAATAGAACATTTGGTTGTTAAAAGTTATTTTTAATAAATATACAGGGTGTCTTACGGTAACCGCCCATATAATTTTAAGGTCTTTGGACTCTCAAATAGGTCTTATATTTATATATATTTTTTTTTGTGGCCAAGGACTTACTATAAGACATCCTCTATATTTAACAAAGTGCCTTTACGATTAGTTATTAAGCTATTTTAATTTAAGGAATGATATGATTTGCGTAATTTTTAACAGTGATAATGAAGGAACGTTACCTGTATAAAAATATAACTTATCATAAGTCATCAAAAGCTGTACTTTTATATTGTATTGTGTTGTAGGCCATATCTACCAGTTCAATAATGATTGCAATAGAATTATAAAAAAAATCAGTTTTATGAAACATTAAATAATACGAACTCTCGAAAAACGAATCGGCAAAAGCCACCAATATTACTTGATTTTAGGAGAGATAGGAATTCAAATTTTACATTTATCCTTCAAATCAAAGCAATTTGTGCGCATTTAGTTCTATGCCAATTGTAGATATTACTAAATTATATTGCTATTTTATATTGTAAGAGCAGATTTTCTAAGGCCTTACGAAATTTTGTTGTAGTATTGATTTGGTAGAGTCCTGGATGTGACATATTACGTTTCGAAAATAAAAGCTCGAGACATTCCGGTTATTATATTATTATTGCATCTATTACTTGCGAATGGAAAAGTTTAGGCCTCTGCAATATTACCCTTAATAACGACGTTGTTTTCATAAATAATAAAAACGAAATACTGAGTGTAAAATCTCAACGTTAAAAAGCCCACATTTGACTCTAAATGGAAGCCCCAAATTCTCTTCGGCGAGCCTGTGTGCACATCTATCGGTGAATCACTGAGCTCGTTTTCCTTTGACTCAATTGGCTTAGAATACTACGCACCATCAGACTCGCCGAAGAGAGAGGGAGAACAAAGTATTGTAGAGGTTTTTCGAGGCTTCAAATAATTGAAGTTTTACTAGAATGTGTGTATTTTTTTTTAAGAATAAGTGAACCCTACCAATGGAGTCGAAAGGCCTTGAAAAAAAAATGTGAAAAATAGCCAACATGAAAATATTAGTTTATCACCCTGAGATGGTTATCTCGCTAAATGGAGATATCACAGTCAATAAAGATAATGAGATGAACATCGTCGCGCTTGATGCGGAGGTCTGACAAAACGGGGATTGAAGGGCCCAAGGGCAGCCTCGTTCGTTGAGGAAGCCATGTGCCTGTTGGAAGCTGGAAAACGAATTTTACACGGAGGAATCAACCATCTGTGATTTAAAATCCAATACAAAATTGGACTTAGAGCCGAATGTGCATGCCCAAGGAACAAGCTGTAACGTTGAACGAGTATCGTTGGGGACGCATTCAATTCCGTACAAATTAAACAGATTACATGTGGGAGCCAACAGCAGGCAAAGGATGTTGCCATGAACAAAAGGGCGTTAGCCAATTTTCGTCTACTTCGCAATGTACTCGTCATGGGCTGCTCGTCGTTACTATCACCGTCGTCTATTTCCTTTTTTCGAACTGCTTTACTGGACCCCTATCAAGGAGCCAAAATACCAAATTACTTAAATTCTGACTTTCACTTTTTGTTAAATTCACGATGGAATATTTTATTTATAACAAACAGACCATTAAATATGCAAGGGTGACATTGTGATATCTGTCGAGACGAACAAACTTATCTGCAAACATGCGGACAAAAGGGACACATTTCGTGAACACGTTAAACAACGTTAGCTTTTTATTTTGTATTTGTAGTCGCAAGAATCGGATAAAAGGCACGGTTTAAAAAACGTGACTGGGAGGAGGGAGGTAAAGGGAAGTTTCTGCAAATAAATTAAATTGTTTCTTGAAATACTTACAAATCAAATTGCGTCTTTATAATCGACTATTGAACTGTTAAAGGTGTTTTAATTATTAGGATAATAAAAGAGTAGGTTTTAAGGTGTAAAATTATAATATTTAAAAAATACTGTGTGACATATCGAAAGATAAGACTTTTTATGAGGGTCTCAGATATATTTTTAGGATAAATAATTCTAAAATTTGGAAAAATTAACAGTACTCGCAATTTACGTGAGTGATATATGAAGATTCTTTACGTGGATGCAAATTAGAAAATTAACAAAATACCGTGTAATATGTATATCAAATGAAAGGGCTTTTTGTGAGGGTCTCCGATATATATTTTTTAGATTTTTAAAGTAAATAGTTTTAATGTTATTTAAGAAAATAGATGAAAAAAATACTACTATTCTTTTCTTATCTCCGAAACTACTGAAAAGTAGAAATTCAATTTTCCCTAAAGTTTATTTTACCCTAGTTTCTCCTAACTGCATTGGATGTGTTTTCGGATTTGAAAGGTTCGGTCTTTATTGTAGAATTCTTTTGATGTCAGCTTCGTATTTCAGTATTTCTGTCCGTTATCTTAAACCCAGCGAATTGAGATGTTTTAAAATGCGTCAAGAAAATCTCCTTTTCGAAACTAAATAAAAAGGGATCAATACACTCCCTTCACTCACATTAAGTAGGCCACCCTCGTGTATACGTTAAAAACACCATTTTTGTGTCATATATTTTTTCTGTTTGAATATAAAATACACTTACGCCAACGCGAAGATTCCGTAAAGATCAAAAAACTCTCCCTAGAATATTTTTAATCGTGACTACAAAATTGAAGCTTTTACGGAATAAATATAGGTATATTTTTTCATCAGACAATAATTTTAGTTAATCGAAAGCGAAGAGAAAATCTTGTTTACTTAAAAATCAAGTTAATCCCGGTATTTCAGTGTTTCGTTTTAATAGAACCAACGCCCCTGTGGAATAGGGGTTGATATGAACGTACATGAATTTAATTTGCATTACACAAAAGTTCGAAAAAGTAATTTCAGGCTTTGAAAACTAGTTTTGATTACAAAAATGTGTACCGTGGAGGAAAAATTAAAAATTCCTCCAATTTCTGCGACAAACAAGACATTAATTAAGGCAGGAATTTGTTTCACATTAATTTCGTACGTACCGGCTCGTTTGGCTTATTGGAAATTCCGGCTACAATAATAACGTTTGTTGGTCGCCTGAGAAGGGGCATAGGAAGGGGTAGTTCCCCATGCTTGGCTCGGGCTGTAAGGGATAAAGCAGTGAGTTTTGCGTGAACACCTAAATGACTGGCAAAAACCACACAAGCTGGTATCAAATGTACCACGATTATTTTAACGAAGATTATAACTCTCTTCCACGAGAGCTTTTGAAACACCTGAAGACTCGAGATCCCTGCTGCTGAGACCCACGTAAATATTACTGCAGACAGCAGAAGATTTCGTCTTCGCACCACTTGTCCAGCAGGTCTGTAGTTCTTTACTGTGAAGTAACGATCCACCGAAAGTGCCATCATTGACAACGTGCTTACTGAAACTGGCCATTCCTAACACAAAAAAATACAAAAGTAAAAAATCTTAGAAATCAACATTTAGGTAATCAAGGGCAGATTTAGGAGTCTCCTTTAGGAAGGGAAGTGATGGTAAAAGACACAACGTTGAAGACAACTGGATTTTATTTTCAAATTTTAAATATATTCCAACCGAAGATATAACTTAATATGTTAAGTAAATCAGATTTGTTGAGTTGAATAATAAATAGAAAGTTAAAGAGATTTTGATTTTTCTGTCACATCTCCATAATAATGGATGTGTTTGGAGGAATTATCGTAATAAAATTGGACAATTTTGTTAGGGCTCATTTGTCACAACCAAAGGGTCATTCAAATATTGATTCCAAAGTGACATTTTCAATTAAACTCTAATTAAGATTTGGTTACCTGACTAACGCTGACATAGGGCTTTGTGATTATTAACATTCCAGTGTTGAGCTGTACGTAATTTATAAATTTCGTTCCACAGCCACATGTTTGTCTATCATTAATAGCGCCTTTGTAATTATATTATTTTTGAGCGTATTTTTTATTTTAAATTAATTAGATTAACAACTCTCGAAAATAGTAATGTAATGTTCGTTTCCATTTCTGTATCAATCAGACGCAAATTTAATTAGCAAGCGTTTAATTTTAGCAATGACACGCTGTTTGAGTTTTTTATTAAATTATATCAACAACAAAAAAAAATTCGCACACGAAATTAAAAAATTAGCACGTGTTGCATATACAATATACATACATGCACATGTATGTAGTACCTGTTGAGTAATAATTTTTATTTTGAAAAAAATATGTATATATATTTACCTGCATGAATATTGCCAGTCTCTCCCAAGGTTGTGACCAAGTGGTTAAAACGTATCTGGCTGCTGTGATGGGTCCACTGATGCAACAGACAAATAAATCGGCGAAAACTAGGCCCAACAGAAGGGGGCTTCTCATCCGGGCCCCCCGTCCGCAGCACAGCATCAAAACTAAACATCCATTCCCAATTAACCCCATAAAAAATACGCACCCGTAAAAACTTGTCAGATAATCCATTACTTATAAAATTATCGGAATCTATTTGTTATTATTTTTTTTTAACGTGGCCTACTGTTTTTTGAGGTGTTAGAATAAAAAATTAACCGTTGGAGAAATTGTCAGTTGTACTAGTGTGCCCCATTGTTGAACGCGAGCTGAAACCTACCCCTAGCGCGAGCTTAAATGTACTGTACTGCTACTGCTGCCACCCCAAGCCCCAGCAGCATCTTCTTCGAGCTTGCACTCCCTATATTCGTACAGCTGTTACCCTTACTTTTAGTCGGACAAATTCGCTATTGCTCGGCTACGTTTACACATAAATTCTTCCAGAAATCCCTTTTCTTGATGACGTCCCTGATGCCACCGCCACTGTATCAAATCAAATTACATTTTATTGCATACATCGTAAAAATCATTATCCCAGAATCGCCGAAAAGCCATCCCCATACGGATTCTCCTAGTGGTATTTATTTGGTGAAAAGCGTTAATAATTTTCGTGAAGGAAAGTCATGTTGTTCATGTTTGCAATACTTTTTTTATGTCTGCCTTATTCATTGCTCTTTTTTTGTATCAAAATGAATCGAGTTCGCTAATATCCAAAGAACTCTTTAGTTTTGGTCTTCACCAACAGCCAAGGTCAGCCAGTTGATCCACGTATAAAGAAGCCGTGGTTTGAAAGTATGTACCCCGAGTAAAAAATGCCTACGTATTATGCCCAATTGCACCGGCGTTTAAACAACTTATTAACTACAGACCGAATTTTCTAACACGAAAACTAAAATTTAACTTCGTACACATTTTGTTTTTGATAAATGTAACAAAATTGTAACTCTTAAATACTCCAGCACATGAGTTTGATTTTTGTTATATAGGTAATTCGAGTGCAATTTGATTTCTAGTTCGAGTTCAGTGTGGGCGATTTAGATAGAGGTAAATGTATTCTAGACGAATGAGAATGTGTCTAATAATTTATTAGCACAGGGTAAGAATTTAAGCGCCTTATTTATATAAATTTAATTGAAACTTTTAACATTTAATTAAATGATGGATGCGCCTGACACAATACAAAAAGTTTGGACAGGGGCTTATTTATAGAACCAAATTTTGAACGAACAAAGCGTAACATTGACCAACAAAAGTTTTAATTAACCACCTCTATTCAAATTCAATGGAATTATGTACTTAAAGAACTTTTTTTTTGTATTTTACAAATTGTGTTGTGGAACACGTTTTGTTTTTTTTTTTTAACCAAACAGAAAATTTTGAATTAAAATGATGCAAAGATTTAACTATATGTATATATAATTATTTGCCAATTCGTTTTGTGGTTCGCTATGTAAGAAAAATCGTATTAAAACAAATTCTTTATTGCACTTTCGGTTGTCAGACAATAAGAAATGAAGAATGCTTTTCCAAACCACATAATACGACACCATTAACGTTGGACTATGGTAGAAAATTTACCAACTAATCTCATATTAAAGATAATTGTGTCTGGTTATCTATTTATTTATTTATAAACTTCAACAAACAATTGATTAATTTAAAAGAGAAAATGTCCTCTTTTTTTCGTCTGAAAATGTGTTTATTGGCACACAAATTTAAGTCTTAAACATCAAAATATCTTTTTTGGGTCTGTCAAAAACAGTGCTTTTTACGTTTTATTTTTTTTGAAACGTTCCCTTTGTCGAAAAAATCTGAAAAAATTTACAAAGATACTGAATGTTATTACCTATTTATAGTTTTTTTTTTTATTATTGAAGGTGAACTTAACCTCAATAATTTTTTTTAAATATTTACCTATACGCAATTTTTTGATGTGCATAATTCAACGATAAAATAGTTTGAAACTTAAACTACGTTTGGAACACGTTCCAAATTGCAAAAATATACTTTAAAAATGTTTTTTGACTTTTTGTAAACCTCCAATAATTCTTAAAAAAAAATCAATAAAAAGATAATAACATTGAGTATCTTAAGTGAATTTTTTCAGATTTTTTCGACAGAGAACGTTCCAAAAAAAAAATAATACGTAAGAAACACCGTTTTTGAACCCATGGAATACAAAAAAAAAAATATTCGAGGTTCGAGGCTCGATTTTATCTTAAATTTATGCTCAAAAAAATTTATTTTCAGTGAAAATAATTTAGGCATTTCCCCAAAATTTTTTTGCCACCCTTGTAATAAATTGCCTAAAATATTTACGAACGTTCACTAAAACACTGATTGAGTTTATTTAAGTGACATTTGCATAAATTCCAGTGTTAGTGATTTTTGTTAACACCATATCCTAATAATAATCAATCTATTTGTTTCAACTTAAAAATAAAATTACTCTAAACATGGAAAAGATAAAGAATTATTAAATTTTACTTCTGTTGTTCTTTGAATTTTTCAACTGAGGAAAATTTGTTGAAGATAATTAAGTAATAAAAAATATTGTCCAGCTTTTTAAGTTACCGGCTCGGTGTTCGATTTGGATTGTGGGTTATAATCGGCAATGGACCAACAGCATCTCTCTGTTCTCCGATACAACGTTGCCATAGGTACTTAATTTTTTTTGTCCAAAGCTTTTATCGAATTTTAATCACAATTATCAAATTATAATTCCTATTATGAGATATATTCATACCCTCTTCCATCTAAACGTTAATATTAAAGTAAATTTAATTAGGGATGAAGCTAACAAAGTCATTCGTTCATTTATAAGACTGAAGATAGATAATAAATGGAATTCTGAAATGTTGGATGACATTTTGGTCATTAATAGTTGGTTTTACTAAAGGAATCTATTAGTTGGAGTTAGTTTTGGTAGTTGTTGGAGTGTATGCTGTGGTAAAATGAAGAAACATGTCAACGTTGTATTTGGTCACATTCCTGAACTGAGAAGTCGGAATCTTTCACAATGGTCGTCTGCGACGTGGGTCGCGCTCCAGCATCGCATGGCTGTAGTATTAGCGCGGGAGGTTAAACTTGGCCCCTATGGAATGAAGTTTTACTCGCCCGACCGGTTATGCTAATGCCTTTGGGTAAAACGTTCGAATTGATGACGCAGACTCTTGATCTTCTCAGCTCCGGCTGATGCTATGGACCGCCGGGGGCTCATCGGCTCTGTCTTTTGGCCGGCCTCAGCCAACAAACCAACCAACCATCCAGCCAGTAACTTTTGAAACAATTTCTTTCTCCTTGGTCGCGCGGTTCTTTCCAACGACACACAGGCCGTTACGTTGACGACCAAGCAAGCTAACATTCGATCTTGTCTCTCATGCTTCATTCAAAAGGAAACGTTGACGACAAGAGAAAAAAACCGACGTCTGTCCAGTACAGAAATAGCTCACCATCTAATTACTCATTACACGCGGTAACACGTGGAACTACTTACTTACTTTTACTATTACCGCAAATAATTGAAATATAACTATGTATTTAAATTCACACAAACAAATCTACTCGTTTCGCAACAAAAATTTAACCGAAATCCAAATAAAAGTTTTGTCAGCTTCATAAATGAGAAAGTCTCACCTTCATCGTTGAGGTTACCCGCTTAACACATCATTGAACTCTTTTTATAAAATCGATTTTTAATTAATTCCAACTAATATACATAGATAGAAAACGATTCTGATATACGTACCTATATCATTCGGGTACATTCTACCAAAAAAGTTTCCTTTTCCCAATCTTTGAGTGTAATTTTGAATAAATTTAGTAACATTAAAGGCTAACGTTCTTCGTGAAGAACTAAAGGCTGTTAAAAAATTAGATAAACAAAAATAAAACGACAAAACTTTTCGCGCTTTAAGTAGTACCTACATAAGTAATGAGTAATGAAGAAACAAAACAATGAATTTAAGGTACTAATTACATGGTAAACTAAATTTTTTGGTATAATACCTATCTACATTACTAAAGAAATAAACTTTCCAATTACGTAAATTCTGTGATAGAGGACAAAACTCGTTTAATAGTGGAGAATATTTTCGATAGGTATTAGGGGTGAGTTTTTTAAAATTTAAGTGGTTAGAAAGATAGGTGAGTACCTACCTATCTATGTATGTATATTGGTGTGCGAATTTTTGGCGGTTTGGTGATTTAAGTAGAGGAGTGTAAAGTGTTTGAAAGAGTTGGGCAAGCAGCAGTAAATTTGCTAAGTAAGAGAACAACAAGAAAAAGGAGAGTCAAGATCAGCCATTGCCGATACGTTTGGTTCGTAGGCCAACAGCATACGAAACAGGTTGGGCTTGGCATGGAAACTGGTTGCTAGATCAAGTTCGACGACTGTTGACTGTTCAAGTAACGTAGCTGTTGGGGAAAGCCAAAGCCAGCCAAATGTGCTACATGATCGTCCGGTTTTACCTTAATGGTCAGTTCTTTGAGAGCATTCGCGACGATGAGCACTGCTCGCAACCGGATTCTATTTTAGCTCCGATCACGTGTTAACTAACTTTGCCTGTCGTGTTAACTAACGTGTGTGTACAGCTTATTAGCATATCACATGGTCAGTTCATAGGAAAATTCGTCGCCGTTCTCAATTTGAACGCTTCAGTACGTAACTTTCTGGCCCGAACCAGTGGAATTGATATTTTCTTTGGTTATCTAGCTGTATGAGTAAATTGTACGTCATAAAGCTAGGTTACCGGAGTTAAAACCAATTTCCAGACCACAACCAACTCCTATTGGATAACCAATTCACTTGTACTTACTGGTAAAGCCTATTTTTTACGTAACTTACACCATAAAGCCAAATTCGTATTCGTATTACTCTTTTATGGCACGAATTCTTCGATGCGAAGGCATACGAATTCTCCATACTTTTTTTTTTTTTTGTTAAGACGCAAAATAATCATCAATAACTTTTATAATCACTGCGTCAACAAGAACGTCATAATCATTTAAAATTACCAACTCTAAGCAACTTCTGCAAACTTTCAAAAAACTTCTTATGGTTGGCGCATCTTTTTCATGCGCAAAGTAAATTTAACATCGAAACTACAAAATTTTCGACATTTTTTATAAGTAGGTACTGTATTTGTATGTTTGTTAAAGAAAATATATTATATAAATAAATTTTTTGCATTCGATTTAAATTTATTTTTCTTTTTCAATTTATTGTATCTACATAAATACGACAATTAAACATATTTAAAGATTCAAACATTACCATAGGTATTACGGAATTTCGAAAGTTACAAGCTTTAATTAATAATTACTTTTGTAGATATTTATAATGTAAATATATTTCCTTGAAGTTTTAGTTCAGTAAATTGTAAAAACACGAGGTCATATTATAAGAACTAACACTTAAACTTAACATTAGTTGGTTAAAAAACATTTATTTCGATCCGGAAAAGTGTCTATTGTAAGCGCGCTTTTTTGAAAATTAGAAAAACAAATACGTCATAATTTTTAAAATTCACGTTCAATATGTACCTATCTATGAACTATTAGACTTCAAACTAGAGGCCTTTTAATTTTACGAAAACATAAAAATTGTTGAAAGAATTTTTATATAGGTATAATACACATTTAATTTATTATTTATTAGACACAAAAGCATTAAATAACAAAAAAAAAATATACTAATTGATTCCTAAATAGCCACAGGTAAAAATATAAACTATATGTAGAATATTGTCAAGGTAGACAAGTTTCTGATGGTTAAACAATTTTTTATAAACCTAATTTTCCCTAATTGAATCGATTCATTTATTTTTTTTTAATGTAAATTGAATTAATTTTTTTTTCAACAACAGTAAAAAATATATTTTATGACAAATAAAAAACTAATGCAATAAATAAGTGTAACTGAGCCTGTCAATGACCCGGAACCAGATGTCCAATAGGTAAATATGTTAATACGGATCTGATCTGGGTATCTACAGTCTAGCTCTGTAAGTAGGATTATTAGAATTGTTGATTAATTTTTCTTCTAATAAAAAAAATAATATTCGTAAAAGTAGATATAAAAGAAAATAATGAAAATTAAAATTTGACAAAAAATATTTTTATAAATCGATAATAATTTTTTTACCTGTACATTTGACCTTTGATTTAGCATCAGATATGGAAAATTGAACATTGCAATTATCTGAACGACAGTATTCGTTAACAGTGAAATTAGCTACGTTGTTATCAACAACCCTTTTGCAGGTTTTATCACCACCATTTGAATCCTGTGCACAAACTGTGAAGTCTCCATAACTGTGTCCCTTAAACTAACAACAAAAGAAATAATTTTATACGTTTGTCTCTATTTTCGTGTGTATTCAAATAGAATTTTCTATTAGGTACCTATTAGATACTGTTGCTCGTAAGTGGAATTTTCAATCAAGCTGGACCTATTTACCTACATTTCATATCTTTAACTTGGAATGGATGTGTCCAAGCTTTCTATTTGGTATTTAATGTAATACTTACTTATAAACCACACTAATTTAAGCAATAATTTATTGGCCTTCTCTAAAGTAATAAATTTCTACTTAGTATTTAAAATGATGATTTCAAAAGTGGTTACAGCAATTAAATTAAAATATTTTTTACAATTTCAAAAATTGTATCAAGGAACTCAAAACCCAATGTCAATAACAATAAGAATAATACGTAAGTAGTGTTTAAATAAATTTTGGGTTATTATTTAACCAAAACAGAAAAAAATGCCATCGAAACAACTATGATTTCGCCAAATAAAAAAAAATTACTCAATTTTTGGACAAGCAAATCTTATAGTCAGGGCTTTTTTTAAACCCCCTGATTTTTAAATTAACCAGTTTCAGTTAAAACTTCGTTGAGGTTACTCACTTAACCTACCATTGATCTCTCTTTTAAAAACAATCAATTTTTATACTTAATCAGTTTCAAAAAATATGCGTCCACTAGAAGTCAGTATTAGACTGTATGTAAGGGATGATTAGAAATCCAAAAAAAAAGGGTAGATACTTGTTTTCGGGTAGAAATGGTATTTGGGACACCTTCCTAGACATGAAGGGACAAATTAGAGGCGGAAACAGGAGTAAAGGGAGGCAGAGGGATGTTTAAAATATATTATTCTTCACAAATGTTAGACGTTTTGATATAAAATTGTCATTTTTTTGGTTTGATACTTATTTTTGGGTGAAGATTTGGTAGGTTCCATGTTGGCGCACCTTCTTAGAGATGAAGAGGTACTTAGATTACATTATTCTTCACAAATGTTACTTGTTTCGATATAAAATTTTTTGTTTTGTAAACGTTTTAGAGTGGAGATTTGGAATTGGTAGGTCCCACTATGTTTTAATGGGAACGGGGCGAAATCCCATAGACTTTGGCGCCATTATCGTGCCTTGGGCTTATTTATAGTAATTCAAGTGGCGTTCTACATTAAATACTTTCATATTATATTCGTAACCATAAGAACAAATAAATTAATGTCAAAGGTAGTAATACTATGTATATATGTATAAGCGGTTGGCAAAAGCCAAGGTTACCCACCTTGACAAAAAAATTGGCTCTTTTTATATACTCGTAGCTTATTTCGTAAACAGTATTCTTGTTAGGAGTGATGTAATCCTCCATTGCAGTGTGCCATTTGCTACAATAAAAGTCTATAATATGTCCAGGCACGTTTGCAAGTTTCTCCGAAACCTCTGTCACCACGGATTCTATATTGTTAACAGTTGTTTTTAAAACGATGTCACCTGAATAAGAATTCGCCAGTGTTTCGAATGAGGCCGAGTTTTGATCTGAGGTTACGTACACCAACTTGACCTCTGGATTACTAGCTTTTATTGTATTCAAGGTCAACTGTGACCATTTCAAGTCTTCGTCTGTTAACACAGAAGACCCAGCAAACACCACAATCGCAAAACTCCTTGGCTTCTCTCCTACATTATCACAATCACTCCCAGTTCGATTTTGAAGATAATCAACAACCCTTTGAAAACTGCGACGCAACGAAAGTGTACTCGTTGCTATAAATTACATAAAAATATTATCCCTACTTAACTGAACCTCTACACACCACAACACGTGTTTCGCCCAAGTCTCTTTCAACATTATCACAAAATATGTACTTTAAACAATGCACACACGACTTGTTCTGGGCCATGTTCAAAATGTGTGAAACATGTGTCTGTAGCATTTAGGGGCGAACCCTTTTCAATTATAAAGACACTCGCCCAAACATATCACAAAGACATGTCGCGCCCATTTTGAATGGCGTCCATATTGTTAAAAGTGTTTTGGGTTATTTAGGGATTATAATTTTTCTAGTAATTGATCGAAAAAGACTCGCCCAAACTACAAATATGTGTTTCGCCGATTTTTAATGTTTCTTTCAATATTACCACAAAATACTTTGTGCAACGCACACACGACTTGTTTTAAGCAACATTCAAGATGGACGAAACACGTGCTTGTAGCATTTAGGGGCGAACCTCTGTCAATTATAAAGACACTCACCCAAATATATCACAAAAACATGTCGCGCCCATTTTGAATGTCGTCCACATTGTTCAAAGTGTTTTGGGTTATTTATATTTGAAAAAGAATCGCCCCTGAATACCACAAATACGTGTTTCGCCCATTTGTGAAACACGTGTTTTAAACCCAAACAATATTTTCATGCACGCAATTAAAAAAAAAAACGGCGAAAATTGTCAGTATGAATTAAATATTTATAAGCTATTAACTAACTAATTTGCAAAGTCTTATGGAAAGGTCAAACGGTCATACGACGGCCGTAAACGTTAGTTAGCACTTTTGACCTTTTATTGCAAGGTCAAAGGGGGAATGATCGCAAAAAGTATTTAAGTAATGACTCAAAACAGTTCGTTAAAAGGGTAAGTTATTTATAAAATATCTACTTACGATTGGTAGTTTTTCTTACCAGTTAAAGGGAACTTATTGAGTGCTGAAAATAAGTCTAAACTGCTATTGGAAATGTTAGCCACCCACATATCATTTTGGCCATAAATAACCCCCAAATGATTACCATAATACGAAACGTCTAGTTCTTGAACTAAAAGTCTTTTATAGGATGTTTACAGAGTAATTTCCATTATGCAGTCTTTTGATACGTACCCTAAAATTCTTTCAAGTTTGTAGCCAGTCCACGTTTCGTCAAAAATTGTTACCACGTCAAGTGACGACCAAAACTGTCGTTCTGAACCACAGTTCTCATGCTGTTCGAACGCTTTTTCTAAATGGATATACAATAAAATATGGATTTTTTGAAAATTCCTGAAATATCATTCCTACCGTAATTTTTTAAAAAATCGTCCACCACAACAGATGTGAAACTGTCTATTGTACTTTCATATAATAGCTGATAAGATAAACCTATTTCCTGAAGTAATTTTGCTACACCACTGACCTAAAAGTAAGCCCTTCAAAATTAGTATTCCTTTTTAACTCATTCAATATTACTTGTTCCTTTAAGAAAATACTGTCGTTGAATTGTCCCTTTATCCAATCTCTTCTATTGCAAGCTTTGTATGACGTATTGTATGATACTCCCCTGGGAGAGTAATACATATCTAATACCTGAGATAATCGGGTTCTAGAAAGAATCGACGTCCACGACCGTACACGGCTAGCCAATATTAAACCTATTTTTGAATATATTATCAGACATTATTTATAAATAATTTTCGAAACATCTAGACCCTTCTGGAACATTCTCGAACATTCCAAATCATTGACAAGTAAATTTCGAACATAGTGATAAGTTTTAGGTCATTCTCGAACAATCTAAAACATTAGGGAACCTTTTTCGTAAAATCTGAAACATTCGAGACCAATTCCAAGTCATTTTCGAAAAATCTAGAACTTTCTGAATCATTCTCATACTATCTGAGACACTTGAGGTCATTTTCGAACGATTTGACAAGAAATAGGAGAAAAGTAAAACATGATTCTCTGGTGAAGGTTTTAGTTGGCAGTTGAGTGTTTGAGAAGGGAGACAGAGAGAAATAAGGTCTTTTGTATTTGCGATAAACCAAAACACGAATTAGACAGTATGAACCACGAATTTGGAACAGGAATGGGTACTTGCCATCTATGCCCCCCAGAAGTTCAGATCTAGTGAAATCAGAATTGGTATCGCCTAGAAAAAATGTTCTTTGTAACATGGTGTCGTTCCAAGCCCCTGGTGTGTCCATTACGGGTTGACTTACAGCTTGCAGTATAACAACTTCCCCCAAATCACCAGCTACTGTTGAAGTCCAAATATTACTTATATTTCTGTTCAAAACGATGTTACTGTAACCAATGTCGGATTTAGTTTTGTTCTGATGAATTTGCATGGTAGTCACAATTTGTTGAAAGGGTAAATTGGAAGTTTCAAGCGCCGAAGCGATCGCAGCGATTAATGTACCCGGCGATATTGTACCCCATTTGGTGTATGCTACCCCCTTTTCAATTGGACACGAACTAGTTTGTTGCATTCTAAAAAATTTTACAGTTTCAAAAATAATGTATTGGTATTTTTTATAAGTCTAAAGGAACAACTTTTGGAGCGTAGCTCGTACATGTACGTATGTGGGTATTGCGTTCTACCAACAAGGAAATAAAAAATATTTGAGCGTAACTTTCAAGCATTAGGTACCTTTCTCTCGAACGTGTCTGGTGACATGTACTGCTTTCATCTCTCCTTAAACGATCATCTGTTGTGCTAGAAATCATTTGATGGAGCACACATTTTTCGAAAAGATTTAGTGCATCCAATGGAACTGAAAACGGTTCATTGGCTGTTAAATATTTAACTATAAGTCTATGTTTATAATACTGTGGCCCCGAGGCTCTGAATGGGGTAACATAAGGCGTCTCTATCACTCCTTCTGATCTTCTTATACCATCCAACCGAAGACTGTTTAAAAAAAAATATACAGACAATTAAT
Organism: Agrilus cyanescens; assembly: GCA_947389935.1. Taxonomy (NCBI): domain Eukaryota; kingdom Metazoa; phylum Arthropoda; class Insecta; order Coleoptera; family Buprestidae; genus Agrilus; species Agrilus cyanescens. The sequence continues at coordinate 6,960,336 of OX376704.1, forward strand.
AAAATGTTATAATCATGAAAAATAAGCAAATGAAGGGGTAAATCTTATAGAATCATTCGTAAGTCTGTCTGTCGATTTGTCAAAGCCAATTTGAGTTGATATTTGGTACACACATATGTGCTTCTGTGGCGGAAACGCGGACGTGTAACGTAAATAAAGAATTTTTAATATAGGGGTCCATTTGGGGGAGCAATATAGAAAATTTTAAAAAAATACCATGTGACATATCAAACGACAGGGCTCGTTGTGAGGGTCTTAAATATATTTGCTTTTTATAGGTTTAAAATTAATTGTTTAGAAAATTTATGTTTAGCATTTTACAATTTTGGTACCGTAGATATAAATAAGTACTTATTTTTTGAGTTACCAGAAACCAATTTATAGCACCCTCTGTATATGCCATCGTCTGTAAGTTATTTTTAATACAAATGACTAATAAAATAATATGTAAATGATGTACATGTAAATCGTGTATCTATATAACAATAACTATTTGTATACATTTATTTAAATGAGTATGCATCTGAAATAAAAAGGCAATATTGTAAGTGTCTATGAATAATAAATTAGCATCTAAGTAAACGCAAATAGGTGAAAGTACGTAGTTTTGTTGCTATTAATAAGTATTGGATAAATAACAACTACCTACCTATGAAGCAGTGCGTTTGATAGTACTCTCATGTTTAAAGTCTTTCCTTCATCAAATTCTAACTTTCTGATAAGTTCGATGAAAGTTTGGATGGTTAAAGGTGGGTTGGAAAAACTTCCTGCATAATTTGACTGATAACATTTTAATAAACTTGAAGGAATAGAAGATGATATTTGGCCTTTCACTGATAGCAAACTACCTAAGAAAGTATTACATATACGTTAAAAAAAAGATAGTTTTACCTTTTTCATTAGTTTACCGAAACAGAAAAACAAAACAAAGGGCTTCATTCTTTTCTCAGATACTAAAAAACTCGATTTAGGTGATGGTGTATTACTCACAATAAACAAAATTTACGATAGTGATAAAACATGAATTGATAAGATAAATCTACCTTACTAATGCAGTATCTATGTATGTAGTAATAACTAAATACATACATATATTTAATTATAAGCATTCAAAAACGTTTTACTAAGTAACAAAAAGTCAACTTTACCAAAAAATATTTTATTGTTTATTGGTTTTTGCTTTTTTAAACCCTAAGCTATTGTATGAAAGTTTCATAACTAATTACATGTGGACGGCTAGAGACATCTTAAAGGCAGAAACAGGGCTAAAGAAGGGCAGACAATTACTTAGAAAATTATTGTTCGCAAATAGTTAAGAATGTCGTGTGTTCTTCAAACAAAATTGTTTAAAATAATATAGCCGTGATGACAACAGAGCTATTATATGTCACTCCAAAATTTATTTTAAATTTACTATTTGAGATTCCCGCTTTTGTACCAGTTATAAAAGTATCTATGATCAAGTAATTTTCATTTTGTATCTATAAATACTGTAGCTAACTTCACCTCATGTCATGTTGTACTTAACCTCAATTTTCAAATTTAAAATTAAGCCGGTTTTTAAATGTTTTTTCTATTATTCCGTTATTCCCTTACGTTAACATGCCTCGGGGTAGCTTAGCAAATTGTAAAGAAAATAGAAAAAGAATTATTAAGAGAAGTCCATCAGTTGCAGAGATTAAGACTGAAATTAGAAAAGTAAGTGTTCATTCAGAAGCCAAATTAAACGTTTAAATTAATTCCTTCATATTTTAAGAAATTTAAAGAACGTTTACGAATTGTACGAGATAACGTGTTGGATAAAAGAAGAATTTTGTTTGAAGAGTTTACCACTTCTGAAAGAAATAGCAATTATTGTGAACTTAAACAAAGTTTGATGGAATCGTATGATTATCCTGAAAACACAGATATACTTATAGCTTTTGCAGAAATTGAAGATGAAATTAAAAACGAACATGCTATACAAGAAGCTCAGCTATATCAAGATTATCTGGAAAATGAAGCGAAATCTCTTGTTAGTAATTTTATGAGAACTTGTAGTGTATGTGATACGTTTATAGTTACAAACATCTATGAAACTAATGTTGTTTGTTCTTTATGTGCCAAAAATTACTTTAGTTCAGAGGAAATTTAAATACTTACATTCTGACTCATGTAACTTTTTGCTATGCTAATTGTACCTAAACAAATCATTTATAGATAACATATTTTGTTAAATACGTATTTAATGATTATAATATAAATAAAACTCACATTTTGAAATTCAGAATTTATATTAAATAACTTTTTGAAAATTACAATGGAAACCGCACAATAATTAATTACATTTAAAAGTTATGTAATTTAGAAATTAACGTTTTACATTTCACTTTTTGACAGATGGACGTTTTAATTAATTTTGTAATTGAAAAAAAATCGTTTGAAAAATTACAACTATTTTTCTGCCTAACGAGTTACACCTACTAGTAAAATAATTTAATTACATCTATGATCTATGAAACGAACTTGAAACCTTTCTGCCCTCAAATTTGAATATTTAATTTAAGTTTTAGAACGTACTAAATAGCTCAAACCCCAACGCAAAAACTTAGTTCACTTCAGTCCCTGAAGAAGATAACTTTGTTATCAAAAAGTGCTTCAGACATTTTTTATCTATGTTTTGGCATTGGGGCTTGAGCTGTTTAGTACGTTCTACAACACCGCCAAAGTTTCTCCAGTTTTGCTGATTTAAGTTTTACATTACAACCCCATTTAGTTATCAAGAGAAATATTAAGAAAATTCACAATGTACACTTATAAATAACATGTTTGAGTCAGAAAATTCATTATTTTGCCAATTAATAATTTGCATTTTTATTACAACTTATTGACTACTAAACCGATTTTATATTAATTCCACCAAACAAAGAAAGCACACAATTACCTTATCCGTAATTACTACAAATAACAGACAATTTTGTACAGAAAAATGAATTTAAATCGTTAAATCCATTAGAAAATTAAGCAAGATTGAACAACTACCAATCGAACAGAAGCCACAAGGGCCACTGAATTATTTAATTTTCATATGGATATAACCATCTAATTTTCATTTATACACAGCTGACTAAAACCAAATACTTAATAGTTATACATCCACATTATCAATAATTTGAACTTTTTTTGGCTCTGGATGGGAATAAAACGACTGCACAATTATTTCTCTCAAGAAATGTTTTAACCCGCAAATTTTATAATTTTTGATATCTTCATTTTACTAACGTTATTATTAAATACGAAATACCGCGTATCATATTATAATTTCTAAATTACACAGAGAAAACGTCTCACAACATACGACCATAATCTAGATAATTAACAAAAAGTTTATCATTTTATCAAAGCAGTAACGCAAGAAAAAAATTTTTGTTTTTTAAACTGATTAAGTAAACGAAACTGAAATACTTAAAGCCAAACGACATCAACTAAATTTACGACTTTCTCATGGAAAGCATAGTATTAATTTCCCAAATAATTCTACGTAAATGATCTATTACTTCTTTGAGTTGTCTGTTTTTCAAAACTACCTGCTCCATGACGTCTTTGCTCTCTTCACAAGCCAGTCTATAAGACTCGTGATTTTTCTTTTCCTCGTGTTTAGGATCAATTTCGTCTTTATAAGGAATTAAGCTTTCAATATGAGTGTATTCCATTCCTTGAAGTTGACAGTTTTCATTGCACTTTTCATATATGAGACGAAGCCTTTTAAATAGAACGCGGATCGTACGAAGTTGCTCTTGCACCTTTACTTTCTTCTCGTTGCTTGTATTAGTACCCTGCGAAGTGCCATTTGGAGGCTGCAAACATAACAGACACAAGACAATAAGATTCGCTTCTATTCATTGATAATTCTTACTTGAATAGTTTTAAGTGTTTGAAAGACTTCTTGTGTTCTGCTGACTATATCTTGGACAGTTTCTTGGCCGATGCGACATAGAGAGGCTGTATTAAATTCCTTTGACTGCTGCTGTTGCTGCTGTTGTTGTTGTTGCTGCTGCTGTTGTTGTTGTTGTTGCTGCTGTTGTTGCTGCTGCTGCTGTTGTTGTTGCTGCTGCTGCTGCTGCTGTTGTTGCTGTTGCTGCTGTTGTTGCTGAGGTACTACAGGTGGTGTAGGAACTACAGAAGGCTGTTGCAATACTTGCTGTTGCATTGTATGATGTTGCAAAGCTCCTAAAGCAAATAAATTTAATTAATTTATAGTTGTGGGGTTGTACATGTACATGCACCTCACCAGTTCCTTGCATTTGTAATGGGCTTTGATGTGTTACCATCTGGGTGTTTGAATTCATGTTATACTGTTGTCCTAACTGACCAAGAATTGGACTATTAACAGACATGTTCGGATTTATTTGATTATTTAATGCGTTGGGCATTTGAGAAACCATTTGGCTTCCAATTTGAGGCCCCATCTGATTCCCTATTTGAGGAGCCATTTGAGTCCCCATTTGTGGTCCAATTTGATTACCCATTTGAGGTCCCATTTGACCAGACATTTGCACTGGCATTTGACTACCCAACTGACCTGTCAACTGGTTCTGTATTCCTCCCATTTGGTTTTGCATTGAATTTCCTCCAAACTGCGAACGCATACCTGCTTGTGCATTGGTTAAACTAGGCAAAAAATGATGAGGAGGACCAGACATCTTAATTAGATATTTAAACTGAAACTGTTTACACAAATAAAGCAAAAAACAATATGTGTACCAACTCGTTTCTTAACTTTTAACACTAAACCACAACACAATAATTTTTACAAATCAAAAGATTGCACTATTTTTGTATAATAACAATCAAAACCAACAATAAAGCATCATTTTTTATAAATGTACTTCAATGTGTTGCTTTTGGACATTTTCGGTGCTTTCTGTTGCTGCTGACCGACCATCTTTTTGAGGTTATTCAACTTTTTCATGTTTACGAGTGGTTTATGAGGTTAAAACATGGGTATGAAGAATCTATGGTATGAAGTCTGTCACTTGTTAAAAAATCGTCTTCCTCTTCGTCGTCTCTTGTCTATGGGTTAAAAGTTCGACTAAAGTTCGATTTCTCTATAGGATAGAAAATAAAAATAATGTCTACACTATCACGATAAGTAACAATCAGCTTTTTTTTAAAAATCGAAAATATAAAAGAAATGTATTTGATACTAATATAATTGGAGTTAGCTAAGTTGTTTAAAGTAGAGAAGAATGTGTTTCAGTACGTAAAAACGAAGTATTTTGTATGTATTTTTGAAAAATACAATTATTGCAACATTTTTAATATTAATTTTAAAAACATAGAATAATAGCAGTAATATTAGTGCTAATAATAGCACTTTGTCATTTTAATAATGCATATTTTTTAAATTTAAGTTTACTTTAGATCTGTGGTTAGCATTTTATTTATCTATGGTTTTAACCCTTGATGAATTTAACAAATTTAATAAACGTTTCATCGATGTAAGTTGATGTAAGTACGGAATCTATAATCTATAATGTTGTCTTTGTATCGGCACTCCCTTGTTTAGTAAATTAAAAAGTAATAATCATGAATGAAGGTGCTGTTGAGAACAAATTAGGTAGAGAAACAATGCAAAGAAATAGGTGAGAGAAAACCAAGAAGCCCGATTCGGCATGTTTTTTACAGTAGACGGATTCAAAATGGAGTTTTAGTCAGTCAATTTGTTTTTGTTTTGTGATATTAGGACTACGTCGTTCTTTTTATTTTCTATTAAAGTGGGTGCCAAGTGCTGATAATATTGTTTTTTCCTAAGTTCTGAACTGTTCAAAATAAGCAGATCTTTCAGTCTTATCAACATTAAATAGTGGACATATGATTTCTATGTTAATTGACTTACAACGAATGTAAGGTGAGTTTCTTTGATGTGATTTTCTTCATTATTCTTGTCTTTCTACGTATAAATTGATTTTGTTCCAATTTATGAACATATATTTCGCAAATTTTTGAATGTAAAAGTGTAGTTTTATATTTAATTTGGTCATCAATGTCTTATTATTACTTTGTTTACATTAAAATAGAAAAAATCCATAAATACTTTGTTAAACTAATTTTTTTTTGTGTATAATTGTATTATATTTTTATTATCAATTATTCAAATTAAGTACTGTTATGTAGAAACTGCCTGTGATTCAAGAAATAGTAATTTGTCCCTTTGTAAGAGAAATTATCAGTGGTAAACTAGCAAAGCATCCTGGTATTGTCATGAATTTTAATTGGATAATATTCATAGTAAAAGTAATGAATTACACATGATCTTTCTTTATTGTTTGGTCAAAGAAAAATACCAAAACATACAGTGTTCAAACTATGTCAATTATTTTTACAAAGCTGAAAATCTACAAGACTCTTTTGTTAATGAAATTACGATTTTTTGTAATTAATTTTAAACCAACGAATCAAATACGCTATTTGTTTTTAGTTAAGATTTTTATATCGTTTGATAATTAATTCAATATTAAAAAAAAAACAGCATCAGTAATATGAATTTGTCTGATTGAATAAATCTTTACTTTATTTGAGCAGAATGTAGTTAACAACATAATATATCTTTCAACATATATTAGTTTATTTTTATTTTTTGCATTAAGCATTTTTAATTTTTACTAACAGGAAATAAATTTTACCGACGTGACGAAAATATAATTTATAAAATCTAAATAAATTAGAAATTAGCTTGTGTTCTTATATTCTCAACAAATTTTTCGGTTAATGCCAAAATAAAATTTTATAAATTAGATTAGAATGTTTAAAAAAAGTTACCCTAATGGATAGCTATAACTAAATTCAATTACTCTATATTTTATTGAACCACTTTGATTCAACATTAATTTGTTGGATATATTTATCTACCTCTTCATGGAACATTTTAATTCTGAATGTAAATGCAGTATTTGTTTGGGGAATGAATAATGTTGATTTTTGTAATTAAAGTTTTGATCATTTGTTTGACTTGTGAAGACATTTATTAGTTGTTCCAATAAAGTCATAATTGCTTTTTTAATTGATGTTTGCAAGAAACTTCATCGAAAAGTTTTAATTTCATTGCATTGTGCCTTTTGCGATGTTTCATTAATAACTTGAATTATAAAAAGTCGTAGGTATTTTAAATTTATTTATCTTATAGGATGCATCAGAGACAATGTAGGTGCCCCTTACGACCTTGTGGCATGTTCCGGCCCCTTTTTCCATGGTGAAGAGCGACGCAAACGGGGCCCTCGCGGCAATTTTGTTGCTGCTTGTGGCCCTGTCAAGCGGTGCTGATGGAGGTGTAGTTGTAGCGCAATTTCCGCCTCCTGGTGAACCCCAACTTAAATTTTCTCATTTGGCTGTTGACCGTGAGACAGGAAGTCTTTTTGTTGCTGCCACCAATCGACTATTGCAACTAGATCCAGATCTTACACCAGAACATGTTGTTATTACTGGACCCCGCCATGACAGCCCCTTGTGTCATGCCACTGGCTGCCAGGTATTTTTTTTTACTGTTTTAATTTATTGATTAAGCAGTGACGTATCTATAAGGATTTTTATGAGTTTTTTTGTTTTTATTAATAGGGGACAGATATTCCGACGACACTAATGGACAATCACAACAAAATTTTAGTGATAGATTTGCAATCTCGCACTTTAATTTCTTGTGGTTCTCTGTCACAAGGTGCTTGTTTCAAGTACAAATTAAGTAATATAAGTGCTCCTGAAGTTTTTGTTGCACAAGCGATAGCTGCCAACGACGAAACAGCCTCTACTTATGCGTACATAGGTCCTAGTAATTACAACCACTGGAAGAAGCTGCAGGTTCTCTACGTCGGTACAACGTTCACAAACAACGGAGAGTACCGCCACGACGTACCGGCCATTGCGAGTCGAAATCTGGACAACTTGGAGATAGCAGAATTTTCGTTTTTAAAACAGTCACAACTTAATATCGATGTTAAATACCGGGACCATTTCTTAGTTCAATATGTTTATGGTTTTAACGCGAGTGATTTTGCGTATTTTGTAATCGTGCAGAAACAGTCGCACCTTCCGGGACAAGAGGACGGTTACGTATCACGATTGGCTAGAACTTGTATTAACGATGCCAATTACGACAGTTATACGGAAGTAACTTTACAGTGCATTGACGGAGATCAGAATTATAATCTTATCCACGACGCAAAGATTGCAACTGCCGGTAGTGAATTAGCGTCGGTGTTAGGAATTCAAATAAACACTCCTGTTTTGGTGGGAGTTTTTCAACCTGCTCGGGGAATCACGAACGAACCTCAGCCGCATTCGGCTCTTTGTTTGTATCCTATAAAAGACATCGAAGCGAAGTTTAACGAAAATATTCACATGTGTTTTAACGGTAGTGTTAAGTATAGAAATATGGAATATATTTCTGGACCTATTCAAGACGGTAAATGCCCGAGCGCCGGTAACGCAGGCAATATATTGAACTTTTGCGAGGTTGGCTTGAAAATTAGCGGCGTTACACCTATCGAAACGAAAGCGTCTTTAGTTTTCCCGAATGTGACACTGTCTGCTGTGGCCACTGCTACAACAGGAAGGCACGTCCTGGCTTTCTTAGGAACGACAAGTGGACACGTCAAAAAGGTTTTACTCTCTGGAACGCAACCGACCGAGTACGAGGAAGTAGTTGTTGATGAAGGAAATCCCATCCTGCCTGACACTACACTATCCCCCTCTGGGGACTTCCTCTACATTTTATCTACCTCAAAGATCACAAAAATTAAAGTGGAACATTGTAGCAGCTACAGCAATTGTTCTGCTTGCTTGGAATCGAAAGATCCTTATTGTGGTTGGTGTTCTCTAGAGAAAAAGTAAGTTCTTAAATTCAATACATAATAATTTTCAAATTTTTTTTTAATGTTTGTTGTTTTAGATGTACTATTCGTAGTGCATGTCAAAAAGCATCTCACAGTTCTCCCAGATGGCTCTCGTTAGGCACAGGTCAACAGTGTATTGATTTCGAACAAGTTCTTCCTGACCGTATCCCTATCAAAAAAATGACTACCGTTCGTCTTACAATAAGAACCTTACCTGAACTTCCTTATGGTGCTAAATACAAGTGTGTTTTTGGTCAGTCGGAACCAATCGACGCCGTCGTTACTGATTTTGGTCTTATTTGTCCCACCCCTAATATTAGTAGTAGACCTTTAATTCCCGAAAAGCAGGATCATGTTCTAGTTCCTTTGAGCGTTAGATCATCTGAGACAAATAAAGATTTTGTTTCAAGAAATTTTGCGTATTATGACTGTTCCAAACATACGATTTGTGTTGATTGTGTCAGGTCCCAGTGGGCTTGCAACTGGTGTATTTATGAAAACAAATGCACTCATAACACATCTACTTGCCAGAGAACCATGGTTAGTGGTGAAAATGTAAGTAGAAAATTGAGAATTTTGTTTTGTGAATGATTGTTTTTTTTTGTGTGCTTAGAATCCGTCTAGATTGCCGAGTCACGGAGTCAATTTTTGTCCAAGATTTAAAAGAAGGGATGTTATTTTTTTACCTAACGGAGTTCCTAAAGAAATGATCTTTGAAGTTGAAAACTTGCCCCATCCACAGCCTGGCCATACTGGATTCCAATGTATTGTTAATATCGAAGATGATGCCAAAATGCTTGTTCCTGCTAGAGTTGATGCCAATAACAGATTCATAGTTTGCGATAAAACTACAGTAAGTTTACCATTAAAATAAAACTTTTTATCTTAATCTCAAAAAGTAAAACTAAAAATGTACAATAAAACAAGAAATAAATTCTCATTTTTTTCAGATATTAAGTTAATAAATACCATAATTATTTGAAAAATAAAAAAGAAACATTAAGTCGTAATGTTTTATTTTATTCAAGTCTTAATTTCTTGTTAATAAAAATAAATACCTGGCCAATTGTATATGAAACGAATATTTTTTGTTTCAGTACACATATAAAGAAAAGGTAGGAGAGTACAAAGCGAGTGTTCGTGTTATTTGGAACAGAAATCACCACATAGACTCCATGAACGTTATCCTGTACAGATGTGATATATTAGGTTCTGACTGCTCTCTATGTGTTACAAGAAATTCTAAATACCAGTGCACTTGGTGTGGAAACACTTGCAGTTACAACGAAACGTGCCAATTTGTCTCCCATCCAGAATGCCCCAAACCAAGAATAGATGTTGTAAGTAACTTAAAGAAGTTTTGACGTGGACACGTCTTACGCTTTGATTGGGGGGTCGCTAAGTTTGGTACGCTCTACCAGTAACGCCATCTAGCGGCCACAGTAGGTATTTTGATGGTAACGCGGCTAATGTAGTATTTTAAAAATGTAGCAAATAACCTAATAACTGAAACTCTATCTAATTAAAATATTTGTTGTCGTCTGTCACTTCCGGTTATAGCGGAAGTCTACACCAACTTTTTTATTTTAAATGGAATGGTATATTTTTATGACGAATTCGAATAAAACGTAAAATTTTAAGGTAAGTTTGATAAGCAACTTGTACACCTACGATTAGCGGTTGCTGAGATAATTTAATTTATAGAAAGAAAAAAAATCGCTACCACAACCCAAATTATAAAAACTCAGAATTTCCACAAAATATGACTTACAGTGTTTACATTTTTACTAGTAATAGCTGAATCTCAGAGCTAACGCATTGACATAATTGAACTTATATTTATACAGAACGTTAGAAAAAAATTGTAGTTTAAAAATTTTAAACCGAATAACCTCGTTTTTTCAAATGACACCTACTGTATTTAATTTTTTCAATAAATTACTTTTTGATCCTCTTTCGATCCATATGAATACTTCCTATTGTTTTATTTGAAAATTTTTGAATAATTTTGAATTTTTAAAATGGGTAGTTTCATTAACTTTGGCATAATAAAAGTGTGCTTTGGACAATTGACAACTAACCACAAAGAAAGCAAAATCACAAAAACTTTTTCACGATTAATTTATGTTACAAAGATGTTCGAGAAAAACATTCGTAATTAATACTCTAATGGGAGTTTTCATTTCTGCTGGTTTTTGTAACATAAATTAATCGAAAAGACAATTTTTGGTTTGATTTTGCATCGATTGCCGATTGTTGTCAATTGTTCAAAGCACATTCTTTTATGTGAAAAATTATAAAAATAGTTAAGTAAAAACTCAAAATTACTCGAAGTTTTTTAGATAAAACAATAGGAAGTATTTATATGGATCGAAAGAGGATAAAAAAGGAATCTATTGAAAAAATAAATTATGGTAAGTGCCATTTGAAAAAACGAAGTTATTCGCGTTTGAAGTTTTTAGAATTTTACGCCCTGTATAAATTATTAGTTCAATTTTCTCAAGGCGTTAGCTCTGAGATTCAGCTATCACTAGTAAAAATTTAAATACTCTAGTCATATTTTGTGTAAGTTATGATTTTTTATAGTTTAGGTTGCGGTAGCGATTTTTTTAAATATAAATTAAATTATCTCAGAGACTGCTCATCGCTGGTATACAAAATGGTTATCAAACTTACCTTAAAATTTTACGTATTATTCGAATTCATCATAAAAAATATAATTTAAAATAACAATGTTGGTGTCGACTTCCGGTATAACCGGAAGTGACAGACGACTACAAATATTTTAATTAGATAGAGCATCAGCTATTAGGTTATTTGACACATTTTCAAAACTCTACCGCCATTATAAGTTTAAACACTTTTAACGAACTGGTTACGTGAGAAACCCTGTATATGTAGATATATCAAGAAAAAGAGTATATGAAAAAGGAATTGAATTTGGATAGTTGTTACATCAGACCAACTACTTTAGGCAATACATGTTTAAATTTAATGTTTACGCGTCACATCACTACTGAAGCAATGTCTTATATTTATATTTTTTCATAGCATCAGCCTGTAATCAATAAAGTTAAATTAAGACATTAATTATTGTGTATTTTGTAATTTATTTTGTAAATGACGTGTCCACATCAAATTTACGGCTGAATCAAAGATACAGCCAACCGCCGTGTTTTTTTTTTGTTGTTAGTCATTTATTTTTATGTATTTGTTTTTTGTAGATTAAGCCGTTAAGTGGCCCTATAGAAGGTGGTACTTTGGTTACTATTGAAGGCAGTAATTTGGGTTTGAGGAAAGAAGACGTAATGGGAAAAATAAAAATAGGAAAAGTACCTTGCGAACTAGTAACTTACGAAGTCTCTGTTAAAATTCAATGTATAACAGGGCCGTCTCTTACTGAAATGACTGCGCCTGTTATAGTGGGTAATGAAGCAGGTTACACCGAATCGGCTGTAGAATTCAGCTACAAAGACATTCGTTTGATAAACGTGTATCCTCGGATGGGACCTCAGTCTGGAGGTACACAATTGGCTATTACCGGCCAGTACTTGAATATCGGCTCTGTTATAGTAGCTTATCTTGACAATTACGCTTGTCGTGTAAACTTAACGCAAGCATCGAGCAGCCGATTAACATGTGTAACATCGCGTGCTTTAAAACCAATTAACATAGCGCGGCTTACTTTGAGTATAGATGGAGCAAACCGAACACTCGAAAGAAACCCTTTTAATTACACCCAAGATCCCACAATAATGGAAATAAAACCGTTAAAAAGTTTCGTTTCTGGTGGTCGTATGATCTTCGTCCATGGAAGTAACCTTAACAGTATCCAAAAACCGGAAATGGAAGTTTATTATTTCAACGATCCCGTACCAGTGAACAAAACTGTTTGTACCGTCCTTAGCACAACCCAAATGGAATGTCCTAGTCCAGCAGTTAATCGTCAATTTTTGTTGGCAAGCACTCGAATTCCACGTTCTGTTCCAAGGAAGAATTCTGTTGCTAAAACTTTAGAACTCAATCTCCGTATTGAATTCGTGATGGACGACGTCGTAACTGTACGCGATTTAGAGAAACATTTTCCTAACTTACGTTCTCAGTTGTTGTTCGTGGAAGATCCGAAATTTTTCGAATTTCCCAACCAAGTGAAACTGTATAAAGGAGATACTTTAGTGATAGAAGGAGAAAATTTGAATGTTGCCAGTGACGAGACAGATGTTGTCGTTACAATCGGAAGAAAACCCTGTAATGTCACCAGTTTAGCTTTAACACAACTGGTTTGTTCTCCTCCAGAACAACAACCAGACGATTTAGATGAAAATGGCGTTAAAGTGAGTAAACTCTGTCACCTACTTAACTAACTGTAATATGCTTATATTTTTTTGTAGACCGATAAGAGTCTTCCACTAGTTGTTGTCAGGGTTGGAAGAAACCTTCGTTTTCCCATCGGTTATTTAAGATACGACTTATTAAAGCCATTTACTTTCCCACCAGAAGCCATAGCAATGATTGCAGCTGGAATATTCTTATTTGTTGTATTTTTTCTGGCTGTACTTGTGATATATAGACGAAAATCGACACAAGCTGAACGCGAATATAAACGCATTCAAATTCAAATGGACACTTTAGAAAGTAACGTACGATCTGAATGTAAACAAGGTATGATATTTTGTTATTAATTGTTTGTGAGGTACTCACGTATTTACTTGTCCTGTACAGCATTCGCCGAATTACAAACAGATATGACAGATTTAACAGCAGATTTGGAAAATTCCGGTATACCTACCCTTGATCACATGAGTTACATTATGAAAGTCTTCTTTCCTGGCGTTAGTGACCATCCTATACTTAATGCACCTAAGGTAATTAATCGTTTAGAGAGAAAAAATGATATCAAAATTAAATTAATTGATTCTACTTTTACTTGGTGGAAATTCATTGTAAATATAAAAAAATAATAAAAACACTGTTTTGTGTTTGTGGAAATTAAAAACAGTGTTTTTATTATTTTTTATATATCAAAATTATTTTAAATTTTGTTGTAGGTTCGAATTAATGGTCCCAGAACAAATTATGATGCAGCAATGCTTCAATTTGAGCAACTCATAAACACTAAACATTTTCTCCTCTGTTTTATAGAGACTCTAGAAGCTCAAAAATCATTTAACATTCGAGACAAGTAAGTTATTACGTGTAATTCAGTGTTATTCTTTTGTTAATAATTAATTTTAATCTCAGGGTAAACGTGGCGTCTTTGCTAATGGTTGTTTTAATGGGTAAAATGGAATATGCTACGGATATTCTAAAATGTCTTTTGCTTCGATTAATTGAAAAATCGGTTAACACAAAACATCCTCAGTTAATGTTGAGAAGAACAGAGAGTGTTGTAGAAAAAATGTTAACTAATTGGATGGCTCTCTGTATGTATTCTTACTTGAAAGAATACGCTGGTTCCTCTTTGTTCTTATTATTTAAAGCAATTAAGCATCAAATTGAAAAAGGTCTTGTTGATGCAATCACACATGATGCTAGGTATTCCCTTTCTGAAGAACGACTTTTAAAGGAACAAATAGAACACAATGTGGTGGTATGTTCTTTTATTGAATTACTATTGCTTTTTTTCTAGAATAAAGTTTGTTTTTTAGACATTGCATATAGTTCAAGAAGATCTCGACGAGAAAATCCAGTGTAAAGTATTAGATTGTGATACTATAAGTCAAGTTAAGTCAAAAATTTTAGACGCTCTATTTAAAAATACTCCGTTTTCCATGAGGCCGTCTATTTACGAAGTAGACTTAGGTAAATTATTTGAATACGCTAAACATCTAATTTTACAAGACGTTTATTTTTTAAGAGTGGAGACATGGCAGAGGAGGTCATTTGACGTTACAAGACGAGGACCTTACTACAAAAACAATCAATGGCTGGAAAAAATTGAATACTTTGGCTCATTATGGAGTCAAAGAGAGTGCAGTTATGTCATTAATTTCGCGACAAAACGATAGTTTCAACAACTGCAAACAATCGTGCCATAATTGTAAGTTAAAAGAATGGTGACTTTATTATTATTTTTTTTTAACGGCGTAACATTGCAGTTATGTTAGGCCAAGCTGGAATGTACTTCAACAATTTGCAAAATCCAATAATTACTGTAAACGGCGATATTGAAATAGGAATAAATCATCCCAAGATTTATCATTTGGTTAAGCCAGTTGATGATCACCAATACTCGAGCAAAACGGCTGAACGAACACACAAAGCTATCCCCGAAATATTTTTAACGAGACTTCTGTCTACAAAAGGAACGATACAGAAATTTGTGGACGATTTTTTCCTTAACATTCTTACAGTGAATGACGCTCTTCCACCTGCAATTAAATGGTTATTCGATTTGTTGGACGATGCGGCTAAGAAGCACGGCATTCAAGACCCTGAAGTTGTTCATGCCTGGAAATCGAATAGCCTTCCCCTTCGTTTCTGGGTGAATTTCATAAAAAATCCAGACTTCATTTTCGACATTAACAAAACCGCTACTTTGGACTCCTGCCTATCAGTTATTGCGCAAACTTTCATGGATGCATGTTCCACCACAGAGCATCGTTTGGGAAAAGATTCGCCCTCGAATAAGCTGCTCTTTGCAAAAGTAAGTCACTGTACATTAAATTATTTATTTTTGTTAATTTCCATTTAATAAATCAGGATATTCCACGCTATCGTGACATGGTCTCCCAGTTTTATTACGATGTCGCAATGTTGCCGGTAATAACCGATCAAGAGATGGGTTCAGCAATGCAACAACTGTCTGCCCAACAAGCAGATGAATTTGATACGGTTGCTGCGTTGAAAGAACTTTACATTTACATCACCAAGTATCGTGAACAGGTGAGTTTTCTCTTATCCCATTTTCACTATGCTGCATAAAATTAACGCACAGTAAAATTTACATTGCACGCAATATACATATTTCTGCCTGCTGTTGAAATATTCTTCGTTGATGCTTTGTTATTAAATTGTGCTTCCCTTTTTTCTGCGAGGCTTCTCTTTTGTCTTCTGAAAATATTTCTCCAGTTCTTTGTTTTTGCCTAGTACCATTTTCTTAGTTTAGGTTTGCTTTTGGTGGTGCGTTGTGTCTTTAAAAATTTCGTTTTCCTGAGCACTTGTTTTACTCGTTTGGAAAAAAAAAATTAACAAAATTTAGGAAGTTGTGTGATCAATTGTGCAAAATTGAATTAACAAATAAATGTTTTACCGAGAAGATTCGGAAACTTTAGGAAATTGCAAGTCAAAAAAAGAAGTGCTTTTTGGTAAATAAAAGCATGTAAGCTGTTGATTTTTGGTGTTTGGTTTTTCATCTGTAATCATATTAATTTTTCAGATAACCGAGTCGTTGAATACTGACGTAAATTGTCGCCGTTTGCATTTGATGCATAAATTAAATAATGTCGCTTGCACTTTAGAAGGAGAAGAAACATCAGCTTGCTGACCTCGTCAGTCACCTGATCCGACCCTGCTTCGAGCCATTGCGCCAAATTCCGTGTGTATTAAGCACTCCAAAATTTGTGACTTGTACAAATACAGAAATAGCTCTCTCTGAAAGAAAGACGTTGAACGAAAGGAGTCGCTTGTGCACTTAATGCTGTGATAACAGGCGCAAGATCAGGTGACTGTGATTAGACACGTACTTACCCTCCACTGGCTGCTTGTTTCCTTCCTGAGTGCCTCGCCATGCCATGGGACGTGACTTAGACTGTACTTGTGTCTGTATGAGGCGTTTCATTTATCCTCTCCCTACTTTGTCCTTCATTGCCATGGCAGATAACAAAAATCAATTGATCCGCAATGGCCCTGCTCTTCGCACTTTTTTGAACATGTGTGGAAAATTGACATGTGTAGTGCGGCATGCTCAAAAATTTACTGTCGAACACGGCCAGTGGATTTTTATGGAAAATACTTTTATTTTTAAATAGAATTTGTTGGAAAGAATAATTGGAACGCCTTGTACACAGTACCTGGTACGAATAAAGATGCAATTATACAGCACATATTCATTCTGGTTAAATAGTTTTAGGTGAAATTAACAAGTTCTTTTTGTATCTGACCGTCAGACTTTCAAAACAACAAAATAGATTTTATTATGTTTCCAGTGACCAAATATATATTTGTGCCTTTTTAAAATTTCTCCGCATTCCGAAATTATAACATTCAAAAGGTACGTTGGTTTGTTTTTTTCAAAATTTCAACTAATAGTTGTAAAATTACGTAAAAATTGGACTTAATATCGACTTGAAAGCTTTAAATTAACCGAGCAAAATATCGTTTAATTAAAAATGCATTAATGTGCTAATTATGTTGTAAGTAGATACCTACTATTTGAATAATCGTCGAATCTCGTGAATTATTTAGTAAGAAGCTGTGTAGGTCATATACAATTAGAAATAGTTTTGTGCCCGAAGTGTATTAATGTGAAATTATTTTCACGTCCAGTCATTTATACGTTACTGTTTTATTTTTTTTATAGATTAATTCGTAGCTCTAATGATATTCGAAACAATATTATTATTTTGTAAATAATACGAACTGTGCATATAGGTAATATCAAATTTATAAAAGTGTTTATATAGGGCAGACATTTTGGACAATTATTGAATTAGCTTTGTGTTAGAAAAAAACGATTTTATTCTCAGGCGAGTTTAATAAGTTCCATGTTTTCATCACTACTACTATCATCTCTTCTGCAGTTTATTTAAATTATGGCTAATAAGTATATTATTTTGCTGCAGAATGCTATTAAGGATATATAGCAATAGGTTTAACTCAATCTGATATAAATACTTTCTGAGTTGAATGTTCCTGAAATATTGTCAGTGATGTGATAGGCTTGTTTCTATTATCTACAAAAATCACATCTCGGTAAAATTTTTGCTATTCATTTTTATCATTTAATAATTAAGTACACAGTAAATTAAATTCATTTAACTTTTTGATAGTATGTTAATAACGAAAATTTTACTGAAATGATTTTAGCCTTACACACTCAATTAATACATCATCATTCAATAAACTCTTGAATCCCGTTCATAAAATACAATATAATATTTTTACATAAGAAAATATAGCTGCCATAATTTAAATGTGCATTTGACTTTTTTATATTGTCAGTGTTGTAAATTTTCTAAATTTTATAGAAATATTGGCTTAAAAACATGTCAGATTAGCGCCGTTTTCGAAAAATTAATTGTATTACCCAGTTATTTAGAAATATTTGATCAACGTGTTAAAAATTAGTTTAGTGTCGTTATGAACAATAACACCAACTGAAAAATTGTACAGATTCTGATACGTTTTTAAGCTTAAAAAATATATAATGGAATCCATATGTTGCAGTGGAAATGATGTTTAGAAATTCGTTGACTAATTTTCGTAAGGCTGAGTTTTGTATACGTTTATTTTGTTTCCTTTCCCAGTCTTTGAAGGTAACCCTGAAAAAAGCGAATCTCATTTTATTTTTTGTTTGTGCATACATATTTATGATATATAGATA
The DNA here is from genome assembly GCA_947389935.1 of Agrilus cyanescens. NCBI lineage: Eukaryota > Metazoa > Arthropoda > Insecta > Coleoptera > Buprestidae > Agrilus > Agrilus cyanescens. The sequence continues at coordinate 6,978,747 of OX376704.1, forward strand.
TACATATTTTTTTAAAATTGTTTTACATTGTTTAGTATTTTACTGAAAGGAATTGCTCTCTAGTAGTCTTCCAGTTATTTAAAATTATTGATAAGTAGTAGAGCCTTGTGACTAATTAAAAATGAGTGTGATAGAAACAGAATTAGGGTTACTGTCAAAGATTGATCTTTTTTATTCCACTTTTATACGAATTTTCTTTTTTATATGTATGTGCTGTTTTGCAGCTTTTTTTTGTATATTTAGTAGTGTGAGATTGTGAATCAAAAAGCTTTTTATATAAAGGGTATTGTTTAGTGATATTTTTTTACTCTATTAAACTTGTATTCCAGTAAAAACAATACTATTATTTATTTATGCTTTTTCCTTAAAATAATGACTACCATTATGTTGATGCAGTTCACTGGTAGTCATACTTTTCATCATCATTTTTCCCTTGTATTCAACTCTCGTATTTCGAAAATTGGGTGGGTGGTCGTATATTAAAAAAGAAAAAATAAGCAGTTGAAAAATGGTATATGTAATTCTTTTATTAATATACCGTCACTTATCAAAATTGGCTTTACATACAAAAATTGAAAATTAAAAATTTTGTTTGTTAGGTACTACGCAAAACTTGGTGTTAAAAATATACACTTTTGAATTGATGATTCCAGGCACTTTTACTACTTTTTGCTTATGACGATTTCAAAAGGTATAGACAGCGAAAAATACATACATAACTAAATCTTACGCTAATTACATACCTGTATAAATATTTTGTATCACTCATTATGGAGATATACTGAAGGTTTAAATTTACATCACCAAGTGTAGAAATTAGATCTATACATTAACTAGTGGCAGTAACTTAACATTCTCATCTATTTACAGTAAAGTACAATGTTAAATAATATATTATAAGGAAAATAATAACCTACATCTAAAGTGGGTTGAAACAAGTACATTTTTTATTTATCTGATGCATAATATAATAAATAAACCTGTAGAATATGTGCGCTATAGCACAAGGCACAATTTACTGCTTCAAGTTGATTTTAGAGCTGGTTTAAATTAATTTAGAAAACTACATTATATGTGAAAATAATATTTTACAGGGCAGAATATAACTCATGTAATTTTTTACAAACATAATATGCTTTACCAAGGAACCAGCTTATCATATCAGTGGATATTTATTATTAGGACGCAAACTTGAACATAAAGGGCATGACACGTAGCTGCGCGGCCGAGTCGATTTAAGTCAGAATGAATAAGAAGAAACTATGCCACTTATCAGAGTACAAAATTGCTTCATTATCAAAAGAGATGTAAATAAGTAAATCACATCCAAAGTTTGTCTTTTTGGGATAAATTTATCAATGTAATTAAATGTTTGCTATAGTATTTCGTTTTTGAGATAAAAAAAAAACTAAGTGTTCGATTTTTAACTATACTTAAAAAATTATTTCTTAGAAGTTGTCTGTACAATCGCCCAATATATTTTATTGGTATCATTTCCATCTCTCGGCTGCCGAGTCGGCCGCGTCGCCTCGTGTCTTACCACATATAAACCTATGCAAATTTGTGCCGACTCGGCCGCGCAGCTACATGTTTCATGGCCCTAAGAGCGATGACAGACACGGCGGTTTGTGCCGACTCGGCAGCCGAGTCGTCATAATTTACAGTGGTAACACACATGGCGGTTTTAAGCTCGGTAGCCGACAGACGAATTCATTTGTGTGCCGAATTTTGTCACAATGGACATTGAAGAAAAAAAAAAATATATTATTATCACTGCTATATTTACGGTGGAAAAAGAAAAAAAGGAATAGGAAAATGTGGGTACATCCTATAGTAGAATGCCGCAAAGAGAAAGGGCAATTTTACACTTTATTTGGCCAAGCACGAGATGATCCGGAAAAATTCTTTAATTTTACATTTGTAATTTCTTCCCAACATTTTTTTCTTATAACTCTATCACTATATTCAGGAATTGTCTTGTTCCATAATGCTGGTCGAATTTCTACTTCACTAATTAATTTTTCAACATCGATTTTAAAAGCATCCATATCAATTATTGCTAATTATTGATTACCTGTGTATTTAACAATGTCTAATACCGCCTTCAAAACAGCTGTGTGTGGATAGACTCATATGATACAATGAGATATGGTGCCGCCTTAAGCAATAAAACAGCTAGCGGCGCATAGTTCACATCATGTGTCGACTCGTTTTTAAAAAACGAGACGGCGGTCAGCAGCGGTGTATGTTTTGTCCAATCTAACGTAAAGTAAACAATTACCGATTCGACAGTCGACTCGGCTGACGAGACGGCAAAAACCGCTGTGTGTGTCATCGCTCTAATTCGTCATAATTGTTTTATCACAGACAAACAACTTAATTGAAATGTTTGGAAAAATGATAACGAATTGTAACATGGCGAAGTACTAGGTACTACATTCTAGTCTTCAGTTCATATATAAATAAATAAAAAAACCTTATATTCTTATGACGAAATGTTAAAGCCTACGACCCACGACAATTAGCACTCCTTCAAAAGTCATTGCAGGTGCCTGGAACCTATGTATGAACACCATTTTACAAAATACAACTGAGTGAATAATAAAAATTAAATATTCGGTAAATTTGTCCATTCAGAATAAAATACATATGTTTTAACTAATTAAAAAAAATAGAGATCACAAATACTCGTTTATAATTAATAATTTAAGATATATGGGAAAAATATGGAAGTTTTATGCTTAATTGGCGTCATTTAAAAGCATACTTTCAAATAAACGCAAAAAAATAAAATAAATAACTTAAATTCAAACAATTGCTTTTCGGTATTAACTATTAGATTAGAAAGGTTACTTTAAGGAAAAAGTACGAAATTTATACTATTCTATTTTTTATGAGGCTGCAAAAATTATATAAATTAAGGAACTTGCAATTTTAAGCATTAATATTTAATTTTTTTTAGAATAATTATTGCTTTTTAGAAACGTTATATGTGTAGCTTGAATCTAAATACAATGTTCGGCACAGAGAACAAAATATACGAAATAATCAGTAAAAAACAAAAATGAAAAACATCACAATAATTTAAGTATGAACTAACCACAAACAAAAAAAAATATATAAAACTTTTCTCAGTTTGACTACCGCTTCGGCGGTACATACTAAAATTGGAATGATACAGAGATTAGCATGGCCCCTGCGCAAGGATGACACGTAAAATCGTGAAGAGTTCACATTTTAGGAGCCAATCCGCGCTTGGCTTGGTAACGGTTTGATTTTAAATATTCGAATGTCACGTGTCGTGTTTAAAATATTTATGTGGGCATTTTTTTAAAAATACACAGAATTACAAGACTGCAATCTAATAGATAAATTGAATTGTCAGACTACTTGAGAACCGGCTTAAAAGAGTTACAAAATAAAAGGATTCTGGTGTCTCACTTGGACAACATGCAACAACAAAAGGAACGACGACGTTATACTAGACTAGAAAATCTAATGAACCTCAGAAAAATTAATGAACTAACATTATCTCCAATATTACACCTGTTAAAGTTCAGACACCCAAAATGCTATCGATAGAAAGCTCCCCATCATTAAAAAAAATTAGCAACAGAAGTGACCCACAGATGGAAAATGAAGTTATAAAAGTTAAGAAGAAACATAAGAATAATCAGCAAACTCATAAACATAGAGCACTGCTACTTAAATGGAAAGAAGAGAAAAATAAAAAGTTGCAGTTAGAAAAAAATAATAAAAAACCGATTTTTAAAGTATCATGTCCTGCAAATCTACCCTCTATTGATTCAGCCAATCAGTTCATAATAGGGAAACGGATTACTCCTAGCATTTATAAGTTTGCACCAAAGAATCACATCTTTAAACCTCCAGATAACATTCAACCAATTTATTTTAAAAACAGTTCAACTAGAAGTGGTGACGTGCCCATTATTAAAAATACTGTTTTGCCACTAAAAGACGAAAAAATTATAGTCAAAGGTAAAAACAAATCAAAAACATATAACTCAACAGTAAAATCCAAAGTTATTGAAACTAGAAAGAATTTAATGCCTTTGGGCGATGTTAATAAAACTTCTAGTAACAATAGCGGTGTCGTTCCTAATAAATACACTAGAGCAAATTATTCTACTACAAATAAAATAAAAATTAGTTAGTTGAACAGTCGCCTAGACTCAACTCGTTACGAAAACCGATGGAATCATCTAAAAATAAAGTCAAAAAAGATAAAACTTAAGTCAATAATAAACCAACAAAAAAATTAACTGACGAATCAAAGACGATTGTTAAATCTCACAGCAGTTCAATTAAAAATTTAAAAAACGTGAAAAAACTAAAGAATTCCACTCCAAAAAAGATATCCAGTTTGTCTGTTGTAGACAAAACACTTCCCTTGGAAACAGAAAAAGTAGAAGAGGATAATTCTGCGAAAAGTAACAAAAAGAAAAATAAAACGCCAGAAAAACGTAAAAAGAGAAAAGAAATTTCCCAAGAAATTCAAAATCCTCTGAAGTAAAAGAAAAAGAGACGTGTACATTTTCAAAAAGCCCAAAATCACCATCAGTTACTCGTGTTAGTAACAATTATCCTCCACAAACGCCTAAAAATAACGATTCCCCTACACATATAAGTCCTATTATCACATTATCAAAAAAAAATTATATAAAACGTTTCTCAGTTTGACTACCGAATTACAAGGTTAATTTATATAAAAAACTATACATTTGAAATACCACATTGTTAAATAATCTGAAATTGCTACTCTTCCTGAGACTGTTAAACTGCATTTTTAAAATTTACCCACCTTTATAATAAGATTATATATTTACAGAACATTAATTAATCTAATGACATATTTACCAATATGAAAAAAAAAATAACTTCAGTGTAATATGCCAACAAATATGAATGTACATACATTGACATTGAATAAAAACAAAATTTTCTAGGTATTTAAGTGTTCAGGCTTCAGTCTTTTCATATAATTTTTATAGCTAAAATATTATCAGAAGCGAACAGACAGACGTTAATGCTGTTACCGTTTTAAAATACATTTTAATTTGTATTTTATTTATCAATTACGATACCTTAACATCAATGTATTATTTATAAAAATAGTTCTCTTGCTAAAAAATAATGAACACTGATTTTTAAACAATGTGGCATTTAGGAATTGCAGAAGTTTGGCGCCTTTGCAATTATTTTAGAGTGTACATAAATTTGTACCATTATACAACACAAAGCATTTTGTACTAAATACATAACCGGTGTAATTATTGCTTGGACCAGAAAAAGAGTATGTTTTTTTAAAGAAATGGAAGTGAGATCACATTTAAGGAAATAAAAATATCATGGTGGTCATCTTGCAGCAGTATTTTAAAAAATATATATATAAATTAACTATTATATATCTATTCGAGGACGATATTGCAAAATAAGGGGTGGGTTTTGAAACCTCCATCTTGTTACATACACAAATTTTAAGGTATGATCTTTACCTAACAGTTCATCATTGCACAGTATATCAATCTGAAAACAATTATTTTTTTTCTATATTGTTTATAAACTAAATAATTAGTAGCAAATTGAAAAAAATGAATTTCTTACGTCTCGATATTTTTCCATTCCATTAAGCACTTTCTTGGCTACAAATTTTTTCAGGTGAAGAATAGTTGCTTGAGCAGAACAGCGTATAAAGCGTCTTTTAAGTGTTTTAAGGTTTGAACTAACACATTCTAAGCAAACATTTACTTGTTCATCTTGTCTATGATAATCAGATTCTGCATGAGCTTCACTTGTATTCTTCTCTTCATCTAATTCACCAGGATTGGGTGGTATATCTTTGGGACATTGTAGTCCGCGTAGTCTATAAAATTCTCTTTCTCTACTAATTTCATCTGAAACGTGGCTATTAAATACTTACAGTACGAATGTTAATAGTGACTTACTTTTCTGAAGATCGGGAACTAACTTATATACTATATCCTGCATTGTACGGTCAAAGCTTATGTACTGTAAAGGATGTGATTGATGTATGACTATATTGCATGTTGGACATGTATTATTCTCTTCTAGATGCTTGACAAGGCAGCTTTTACAAACTGCAATGAAAGAGAACGAATAAACAAGCCTTTTATTCAGTTGCCACTGAATTTAGTACATAAAAAACGCATAACTTACATGTATGTAAACACTCGGTTACGGTTGTTGCATCTATCAAATAACCTCTACATATTTTGCAGGTAATGTGACTGTTTAAAGTTTTTAGTTTTATTCTTCTTTCCATTGTCATAATTGTAAATAAAACATAATAACATTCATTCTAACCCCCAAATGATTGTTACCTAAAATGCTTCGAGCGTGTTTGACCTGTTTGACGTTTGACAGGAATGTCAGGCACTATTTTAAACATGGTTACAACTGCCGGTAGCCGGTGTGACACCAAAGTTAAAATATTATATTACTTTTAAGCATTTAATATATTTAGATTAGTAAGATAGGTTTTTTTTTATTCTTAAATATTTATTTACAAGAATAGAAAAAATTAAACAAATGTTTCAACATTTGGCGCCATCTACTGATAGTAAGATCCATGATAATATATTTAGTTTATAGAAAACTGTAGTAGACTGCCCTCTTTTGAATACAGTTATGAATTAAAGAAAAAATGCGTGGGGTTTAAAAAAGGAATTTTATTGTTTCTTTAGTCTTATAAATTTAAAATTCACAAAATGGAGCTGACACTAAATAGGGCACCCATATATTTCAATCCATAAAATCCTGGGGGTTTCCTTTTGCTATTAATTTAAACATTCTGTTGCAATCAATTAAACATTGTTCAAATTGATTTATTTAAAAAAAATGCTAATTTTAGTTGTTATAATACGCTATTATTCATTTGTGACCAGTCAGATGACAAAAAGGGGCAACTGAACTAAGAAGGTGGGCTTTACACCTTTATAAAGTGTATGAATCATAAAATGAATATTCATGTTATTTCTCAAATAAAAAGCATTGTATTTAATAAAATTAATTATATATTTATTATTGTGCCATGTTTGTAAGTAACCAATTAAAAGTGCAATTACAAGATAATATCATTTGATATTCTTTTATGAAAAAGAGGCATTTTGCTGAGATAATCATAAAAAAGTTCAGTGCTCCTTATCAAATTTTAAATATTTAAACAGATGTTTGCACTGTAGTGTTAATGACAGTTATTACACATAATTTAAATTTTTTCTTAGGCACTCAATTTATTAGTTATATTCTTGAAGATTTAAATCAATTGAGTATTTTTTTGATTAATAACTGCTAAAGAAAACTACGACTTTTGTTTTTAATCTGTACTGAAAAATTTATTATTTAAGTTTAATTACAATACAAAATGCAATATAAGCTAGACATGTTCAGACTTTTTTTTTCAATATTTTGAAATGCAAAACAGTTATAATAAAATAGTTTACCATAAACCTGATGACCAACCACCTGGTGGGACACGTACTTTTTGAGGGGCACTTGATTGATTTTTTTCAGCTGATGATTCATTGTCCTTTGGGTTGTTGTTTTCATTTCCATTCTCACATGTTTGTATTTTTTCATTTTCCTTTGTCTCCTCTTCTTTCTTCGCTTCTGGCTGTGTAGGTGGAGAATCTTCGAATTTGAAACAGTCTGCTATACCACCTTTGGGGGTGCTTTTAACAGTTTTAACTGCATCATTTGGACCTGCTACAAAAAAAAACAAATTATGATAAATTAGAATCTTCGTGTGAATCAGTGAACAATGTTGAACAGCATACCTTTTACACCAAGAATATCTGTGTAAGAACCACCAGGTGGTCTTAAAACGCGACTTGAACTTCTTGGTCCATCAATGTTATAATGATCGGTAGACATTTTCAATAATTCTGTGAATGCCGCACTATTTAGAAAATACAAGATAGATTTAAAACTTCAAAATTTAAATTGCGACCGTTAAGCTTTGGTTACTTTAACACAATATCGGCATCAACCAATCTCGCCGGGCAAACAAAACAATTTCACATAATGGCCGCCGATAGCCGACAGTCGTTGACTTTTCCAGTTTGAACCAGTGCAATTGCTTTCCCCTTCCCTCACCACTCCCCGAACAGCAAAAATGCTTTAAGAGTGACGAAGACGACGAATTATTTGCTGTTTTGCAATAATAAAAATTCAAAAAAGTTTAACGCTCACGTATCACCATTCGACGAATGTCTCTTATATCTAAAATTATAGTTTCCGTTTCTTATCGGAATGACCGTAAATTACATTTTTTATTAAATACTTATTATTTTCCAATTTATGAAGTTATTAATTCTAGCGTCTTGTCTCTAATAAAAAATTATCAGTATCTGTAACACTAATAACGTGGAGATCTCCTGGTGAAAGTGTCCTGGTATTTTACGTATACTTTTATAAAGAATTAAAAACAAAAAAATGATGGTACATATTCAATTTAAACAACAATAGGTTTATGATTTGCAATTTAATGTGCTGAACGTATTTTTTAATCAGATATTGGATTACGTTTAAATTGTCGGCAAATTGATCATTAGTTATTACTAATTAAGAATTTCAATATGGCCTTCATGTTTTCGAATCGGACATTTTTTTATAAGGTCATATTAACCTTGGTTCTCCTCAGGGCCTAGACAATCTAATGGCGATAGTTGGTTTTTTATTGCCCTAGTTCGGCCCAGATTGTTAGGTGGCGCTACAGTAAAATTACAACCGTTTCTAAGCAACAAGGATTATTAAATAAATTATCGATACAAACAAACATCAATCTAACCACCAAAAATATAATCTGTCAAACCGGCAAAAGTATTATAACAAAAATATAAGGTAATGTAAACCTTTTTATATGTGTGATTACTGATTACGTATGTAGAAGTAAAGAAGAAACACGAGAAGTTGGAAACGGAACGTACAGTATGTAAAAATATAGAGACTGCTTAATTTTTGCTTCATTGGACTGGTGTAATTGTGAGTGCTTTCATTTTCTTTTACGTAAAATTTTATGTGATAATGTGAATAACAGTATCTTCTACTTATATTTTATTGTGACCGTGTTTTATTGTTTTTAATATTTATGTATTTAATCATAATAAGTTAGTAGGTAAGGGTTTATTATTTTGACTTATGCAATGCTGTATGGTATAGCTGTTTATCAGTAATTCGTCAATAAATCCTTTTTTCTGTAATTTTATTTTTTATTTTTTTATTTACCATTATTGTAAAAAACCAAAACTATATTTACAAAAAATTAAGACTTTAGTAACAGAATTCCGTTATTATTCAGAACTTTTTTACTCCTATTCCACAAAAGTTCACCAAACATCATTATTTCCACTGATTGTTTGAACTTTTGTGGAATAGGGGTAAGAAACTTCAAAATATTACAATAACAAAGAAAAAAGAAATAGAAACATTCAAATTTGCTGCCATTTAGCGTTTAGTTCGACCCAGGTTCATAGAGGCGCTGCTCGGTTTTCAGTTACTATGGAAGTGCAGATTCTTATATACGTTAGTATATATAGTATATTCTTTGGTTCTCCTAGTAACGGTTGTTTGCTACGTAATACATATTTCCAGCGGTTTGCAAGTATTAAATATAAATTATTTGGAAGTATCTTACTCCTATCTCATAAAATTTAATTAAACACCATTATTTTTACTACAGATGTTCAGTGAACTTGTGGCATAGATGTAAGAGACTTCCAATTGTTATAAAACCAAAAAAAGCACTGTTACTATTTAAATTTACCGCCATCGAGCATCTAATTTGGCTACGTTCATAGAGGCGCTCTTCGCAAAAACTTATTATAGAATGACCGTCCTTGCATATTTAGACACCACTATAATATTTTATATATATATATATGTTTTATCTATGGTAAATTGCCGCCATTTTTAATTTTATGGTAATTAATTTTTAAAATATTTGAGCATCTTCGGTATTCTTTTATTTTACGTCTTATTTATTTGTTGATGTAGTTAATTCGTCCATTTCAACAGGGGATAGATCTATGGATGAGAACATGTTGAAGTTTATCTCGATCCTACTAGAATAACAAATATTAACGATGATTTGCAATAAGACACTTCTTCCTATACCCTGTTTCCATCACTTCGGAATATCTTGCAGTTAATTAAGGTGAGAATAACTGCTATAATTAATACTTGATATGAATAGAATAAATACGGTTTGATACGGTTTATAATTAATTAGCTTCATTGTTTAAAACTAAATATTAGTAAAAAAATTGTGTGATAAGATATTAAGACATCATAGTTTTTGTTTTAATGATTAAATTTAAAGTTTTAAAACAAATAAAAGCATTTTGAAGCATATTGTTGTCATGATAAGAGCGTATAAAAAAAGAGTATTTGTGCTTTTAAATTATGGTATTGTCCTCTCTTAGTCTTAATAAATTATGTAAATAGTATTTTATTTATAGTCATTTATTGTATTATCATTATCACATTATTTGTTATTAATATTATTTGTAATTTATTTGTACATAAACAAATAGAGTTGATTTTAAACTAACGTTAGCAAATTTCCACCAGCAATTATACTGAGTGGATTTGCAAAATTAAGCATTGAGGTGCTATTTCCCGAATTTCTTAAACTATTAACGTTAAGATAAGTTTATTTTGGTTGACAATATGGTAATATTTTGTATTATTAGTCAATAATACCGTATAAATTTGCAGAATAAGTCAATAATTGGCTATTTTCAGAATGTAATTAATCTATTAACGGTAAAATTAACTAATTTTGGTCGATAATATGGTAATAGATCGTATTATTATCAGCTTATTTCAACCTCGCTGGGAGAAGAATAGTTTTTGAATTGGCGTAGTCCTGATTCGGGTCTATAGGCCGTCGTTGGTTGGAATTACTTCCTAACGGTAATTCCAACCAACGACGGCCTATAGACCCGAATCAGGACTACGCCAATTCAACAACTGGCCGCGAAAGCCTTAACCATTTTGTCAGAATAGTTTTTCTTCATCTCTTCGAAGCTTCCCTTCTCGTGAGACAAGTGTCATCCACAAGGATTTCATTTGCTGCTCGTACTGTATTTATAAGCGTATTATTCATTGTAATTGTGTTTTACTCTAATTTTAAATCAAATCAAAAATAACTTTATTCCCAAAGATTATACAGTAGTATAATATAGGATGCGTCAAAAACTTAAATATTTAACATTACCCCTAACTTAATATAATATCTATCACCTACCCTAACTTAATAACTACCATACTACTTCATAAAATTCATCTAGACTATAAAAACACTTTTCCATTAATATATTTTTTAACATTAAACGAAACATACCTATTATTGCATGTTCTTAAAAAATAAGGTAACTTATTATATACGTAAATTCCAATTTCCTTTGGTAACATCTTTGATATATTTAATCTATTATAATTTATTCTTAACTCTAGCTTATTCCGTGTGTTATGATTATGGTAGTCTTTATTTTTTGGTAATTCATTTATCATAGAGTAAATATGACAGCTAATATCTAGTATGTACTGACTAATTAGAGTGAGCACACCAAGTTTCGGGAAAATTTCCCTGCAGGATGTTAGTCTATTGACTCCCACTATGCACCTAAAGATTTTTTTCTGGATTCTAAATACTGCTATGGATTGTGTCGAAAGACCCCAGAAACATATGCCATATGATAATCGAGCATGTATTTGTGCATGGTAGATGCATGTCAGTTGCTTCAAAGTTAAAATTTGTTTTAGGCTTCTGATGACAAAACATATCGATGATAGTTTGGTTATTAAATTGTTGCAATGTTCCTTCCAGTTAAGGGTACTATCCATGGTAATCCCGAGGAATTTCACTATCTGCTCCTGGTTTAGAGAAATGTTGTTGCTGAGAATATTAATCTTTCTGATACTAGTATTTTGTGGTGTATGAAATCTAACAACATTCGTTTTACAGTTGTTAAGGTATAATAGGTTACAGTTAAACCAGTCATTTACATTAACCATGGTTTCATTACATAAGGATTCTAAAGATTCCTCATTTTTGTGTATCACAACTAATGATGTATCATCAGCATACAAAGTAGCCGACACCGATTCAGGAAGGCACCTTTCGAAGTCATTGATATATAATAGAAAGAGTATAGGACCAAGTATCGAGCCCTGTGGCACACCTATATCCGTTGTCATTTGTTTTGAATTGAACGTTTTTATGCCTGCAAGATTATTATGTCTTATTACCACTGTTTGCTTTCTATCAGACATGAAACTTGAGATCCATTGACTGGGAATCCCTCTTATTCCTAATTTGTCCATTTTCCACAGTAATCTCTCATGGTTGACACAGTCGAAAGCTCTACTTAGATCGCAAAATATTCCCACAGGACCTTCTCCCTTTTCTATATGATTTACCAGTTCGCTGTAAAATTTGTTAACTGCTGTTTGCGTGGATTTTTGCCTTTGAAAGCCAAACTGAATCTTATTAATTATACTAAATTTTTCCAGAAATGTCTCAAGGCGACTTAAGTAGGCATACTCAAAAATTTTACTAAAAGTTTGTGAAATTGTCACTGGTCTATAATTTTTCACATCTCTTTTGTTCAACTTTTTGTGTACAGGGATTATGTTGCTAATTTTAAGCTTCTCAGGAAACTTCCCTGTGGATAGGGACAAGTTTACAAGGTAGCATAGTGGACTGATAATGGTATGCATAACTTGCTTAAGCAACCAACAAGAAATTTCATCTGGACCCGCCGATTTTTTGTTTTTTAGCTTATGTTGTAGCATATTCAACAATTCCTCTTCTGTATACGGGTTTAAATACATACTTTTATAGTGGTTATCAATAGTATTATGATATTTTTTTCCTGGCATAACATTCTTTAATATCATCTTTGGTTCCCCAATAAACGACTCTGCAAAAATATTTGCTATCCTCTCAGGTTCGTCAATTAGTTCTTCATTTTCCTCTAAATTAATATCAGGATAACTACTGCCTTCATTATTGCTAAGTGATTAGTAACCCTCCATAGTGTTCTGATATCATCAGTGGAGTTTGCAATCATACTTTGATAGTGCTCCCTTTTTGTGTCTTGAACCATTTTAACATGGTTCTTATGAGCTGTTCTGTATTCCTCTCTGGGGATTACATTTAGTTTTAATAATCTGTGAAGTTCCTTAAGATTTTGACTGGATTCACGAGTTTCATTGTTTACCCATTTTTTATTGGTATTTATGGGCTGTCTTCTTTTTTTTTTGGAAAATTTGTGTTGAAAAAATAAAGAAAGGTATTATAAAATTCTTCAAAAGCATAATCAACATCGTCATTTACATAAACTGATTGTTATTTTTGACCTATTAGGTCCTGTATAAAATTAAACTTATTGTGTTGATTGAAATATCTTTTTGTGATCAAATGAGCGTTTCTCCTCTTATTATTGATGCCTGTACAGAACAGAACTGTTCTGTGATCTGATATTATGTTGATATGACATTGTTAATTAAAATGCAGTTTCTTAAAAGTATTGTCAATAAATACATTAATGTTAAGAAATTCTTTTATTTTATCCTTAGAAATTATTAATATTTTGCTAATTTACTTGTTGATCAGACCTCGTATTTATTCGAAAATTCGAAATTTTGTACCAGGAGAGCATAAGTTAAAGGAGGTATATGTCAAATTATTTATTGATCAGGTCTCATATGTATTGAAAAATTAAAAATTTCGGAATTTGTATTAGGTGATTTGACAGATTTCCCATACATCTTATGCTCTCCAGCAATCGAGAAAAGACAATATGACATAAATATAAATCAAGAGAAAACAAATTATATAACATACACCTTATAGATCAAATTTGAATAGTTACCATTTTTTTAACGATAAATTTTATGTAACTGCAATTATAAATTAACTACATGCAACTTTATATCGCCCAAGTGTAATTAATAACGAGAATGTAGATCTAAACACGCAAAGATACATATAAAAATTTGCTAATCAAAAGCGCTAACAGCTAATTGTTCTTTAATTTACTCACATCCTGAAACTGATTTCCAATCTCTAAAAGCTACTGTCTTGCTTTAGCTACTTCATTAGCCAAAGGAGTATTAACTACCTGCACCAAGAAACACAATTAGTATCATAATTAACTTGGTTTTCCTACACTGATTGTAATTTCTTTATACAACCACATTTCTTTTTACCTGAGCAGATTTTTGATAATATGCTGCCTCTGCATCGTCATATTTGGACTTGGCCGATTCAGAATTTCTCTTGTGATAAAGCAGCTACTAATGCCATTGTACTAGAATCAAAAATAAAGCATAAAAAAGAAGTTACACGTGTTAAAGTGCTAGCATCAACCAGGTGGTTCGATCATTTTGAATAAAATCTATGTTAAACGAGCTCTTTCAAAGTAATTTAATGATGAGCAAGAAGATGAACAGTTAATTCGAGATGCCGTATCCGAATTAGGACTCGATTTATTCAGAAGTGATTTTATTTAACAATGTGAGTATTTTAAGTTTGCGTACAGTGAATTTTCGTTAATTTTACTAAACTTTTGTATCAGATCCGAGTGTCGAAGACATGTCGAATGAAGATGAGGAACACTGGGATATTCCATCTACGTCTCGGAGAGAAACTAGATCCCAAACAAATCATAGGCTTGAAGTAATGGCTTAAATATTTTACCACAAAGTCCTAGCTGATGAAGGTAACTAATTAACTGTTAGATGGTGTAAAAAATATGTTATGAGGTTTTTAATTTTTAGTTAACAATCCGGATCCACTTGGCCTCGCAACCCTTAAGAAGAAAATTATTAAGAGTGCAGTTTTTTTATTCTTTTTATAATACTTCTGTAATAATTTTCGTAATTTTTAGGATTAGTTCAGGGGAGTATGGGAGTGTGTGTCGAAAGCAAAAAAAAAAAGACGGTATACTTGGAATCCGTTACGGGTGAGTAATACCTTACACATGTAATTTTATGAGTTTTGTTATTAATTTTTTTCTTTCAGAGAATTCAATTGAACCTCCCCGTGACAAAGAAACAGAGGCGAAGACAACCAAGATCACTGTCTTTGAACATCAAATCCCTTCACTGATTGATCACATGAAGGCCATATTTCGGTTTCTAATGCTTTCCTTATGTGTTTTGTTTATGTTAACTAACTTTGAACTTCTATTTTCCAGGACTGGGAAAACTTGGACTGAATTTTGAAAACATTTTTAGATTCTTAGACACAGGCGGTATTAATTGCAATGGATTCCAAAGTGGGCGTGTGTTCAATGTTAACGAAGTGTCACCAAACAATGGCGCCGTTTTATATAGAAATGAGAACTTTGAGGAGGATGAAAGTGACGATGATATCGATGAATTCCTCATGTGCTACGAGACTCCCAAAAGAAAATAAGGCTATCCAAGCGAGTTATTATACCACTGTGGATCATGATAACGTATACGACACGAATTAAAACAGTACCATCGTGAGATTAGGGCCGGAGCACTGGTAGGCATAATTGAGAGTAGGCTCACGCACATAATAAGTGGTTACGTAACCAGCGCGTAGCCCTTGTCTTACGATGGTCGGTCTTGCTTGCTACCTGTACTGTACCGTACCTGATTTTGTTTTTCTTACTTTCTTTCAAAATCCTCGTACTTGACCAAATAAAATATAAAAAGTAAGTTTTCTTTTTATTTAGGGAGAGCCCCTATTCTTTATAACTTTCATTAACGACATTACGCAACGTTTAAAATATCCCGAATGTTTGCTATTTGTCGATGACTAAAAAATATTTAGAAAAATTAAGTCTGCTTTGGATCAAGCATTGTTACACAAGGACATTAGCGCTGTCTACGATAGATCTATCTCTATCGATTTATCACTCAATGCTGAGAAATGCTGCTCCATCTCATTCTAGATCGACTGACAAAATACCTTTTAATTACAGCTTTTAATTATATCTATGATTTGGGCATTGTTCATGACCGGGCATTACTTTTTGAAAAGCATTTAGATTTTATATCTTCTAAAGCTCACAATATGTTTGGTATCATACGCAATACTTCTGATTTTAAGAATTCCGGGATAATATCTTATCTCTACAAAACACTAGTGCTCTCCCAGTTGTTTTATTGTAGTCAGATCTGGACTCCATATTCTTATTGCCGGGTGAAAGTTTTGGAATCTGTTCAGCATAGATTAGTAAGACATTTATTATTTAGATCTGGTCATCCTTTAAGTCTATTAACGGCTTCATTAATTGTGAAAAAGTAAGCAACCTCTTTAAAATAAGAGATATCCCTTACAGTATTCATAATCATTATTTACTTGAAATTGACCCCAGGATGAATGCAGAATATTTAATTAATAGTTCCACTCCTAGACTTGCTAGAAATTGGAACTCATTTCTTCTAGAGGTTCATTCCTTACATAATCTTGTACAATGTATTTATCACAACAATAATATTGTACACAGTTTTGAATGAGCCTTGGTTTACTTTTAGAATCAGGAAAGGTTATAGTTATTGGTTTTTTTTTTTTTTGCATTCATATTGTTTTAGGATCACTTTATTATTTTTGTTTGTATTACGACTTTTATTGTTAGTCATACTATTTTACTGCTATTATGTAGCATGGGCCAGGAATACAGTATTTTGCTTTTTCTACTATAGGTTATTTATCTAAGTTATTTATGAAGGGACCCGTAAAAGTTGTAAATAAATAAACAAATCTTTTCACTCACCAATTTATCCAAATGATTCTTGCGATTCTTGGATTTGCGTTAGCCACCTGCAACTTTCAAATGTGTCATCTATAGCAAAAGAAAAAATGATTGATAAAAAAACACGATTGCCATACTTCACTTTTTGAAAAAAAACTTACCTCAGTAATATAAAAAACCGAGGTTTCGTTTCTTGGTGGGTATTCACAATAATAAAATTTAATTCAATCTGAAAACGACATTCGTTTTCAAGGGCTGGTTGTAAGGTTGTAACAAGCAAGGTAACGTAAAAAGTCTAATTCCTGCCAAAAATAAAACGCTTGGTATGTAAAACGGCGATTCATAAATCTATTGTAGTATAAATTAAATACGTACCATATTTTTTATCCCCAAAATTCTTCATGAAAATAGACGAAAAATATCAGAATAACTTCAATAACACATTTACCAGACGTAATATCTGCCGCAACGAATGATACACGTTAATTAAATTGGTTATCTATGTTTAAAACAATGTTTTATAACACGTTTATTTTTAATCAATTGCGGGAATGTAATTTTTAAAATGATAAAATTAATTATTATGCTAAAGTATTAAAGCATTTGAAAGAAAATGTTTTTCGTTAATTTTTAAAATTTATTTATGTAAAAAACAAAACTTCTTGAGAACACGAACAAATATTATGAACAAAACAAATTAAGGTACGATTATAATACTGCACTGACATTGCACTTTTACCTGTAATTGGTAGTTGTACTTTAAGTAACAATTTTACAAAATAACTCTAAACAGTAACTAACTTATGAAATGTAATATACAAACACACTGTAAACAAATAGAAAAAATATGGAATATTTACTTGGAATGTTAGTTATAAAGAAATGCTACATTTTTGGCACTTGATCCTTAATTTGTTGACGCAACTGTTCCACAATACCTTTTAGGTCCTTCAGCTCTTCAAGGCGCTTACGTGCTACTTCTTTTGCGATATTGTACTTATATTTATATGCTTGCTCATCCTATAAACGTTTTCTTTAAATTTCATACGAATTAACAAATTCTGTTATACCTTAAATGTGTATTTTCGGCCTTTTTTATAGCATCAGCCTCGTCCTTTTCATTTAAAGTAGATTCTGAGTTGAGAACTTGATTAGCTGCCAAATTAGTTTTAACAGCACCTTCTTTGTGTTGTCCTTTGGTTTTACTTTCAATAATGTGGTCACTATTTTCATCTTTTTTTAAAAAAGAAAAACAATAATAAAATAAAACTGTACCAAAGCAGTAAAATTACCTGAAATATCTAAAGCTAATGAAGGAGATTCAAATACGCCTGCAAATTAAATTTTATAATTTTAATAAAGAAGAATGTTTTGCAATTTTTAATTGTAATTGATTAAAATTATGTTGTTATGAATTATTACCACGTCCTAGACTTCTTCTTCTGTCCTGTTCAGCTGTTCTTTTCATTTTCCATATATTCTGATTCGATTCTTGTAAAACGAGATGTTCTGATCCATTAATCCAAAGCTGTTTAAACTTATTTTCTAAATCACTCAATCGTTTTTTATAGACAGATATTTTAAAATCAGTTTCTTCCTCTCCTTTTTGATAATTTGCCTTCTGTTTGGCAAGTTGTAGCTCTAAATTATATATTTTTTCAGTTTGTGTTTGAGCAAATGTTTTATGTGATTTGACTAAAGCTTGTTTCATAATTTTAAACATTTCTAGAAGTTTTAAAATAAATAACATTATTGGTTCATGTTTTAATTTGATCTGATTTTCTAAGTGTTTAAATTCAGCTTCGATTTTTGTAACTTTTGTGTCTTCTTCTGTTGATTTTTCTTTTAATGCAGTTAATAAAACTTCGTATACTTCTGTTTTATCTGTAAATATATTTTCTACTTTTCTGGCACGTTGTAGTTTTATTTTAAGTATTTGAGCTTGTTTTGCATAATCCTCTTTTTCTGCAATCAAAACCTTTAAGTCTCTTTGTAGCTTTTTTGAATGATCTAACGTCTTTTCGCTTACAAGTAAATTGCTATGCATTTTTTCTAACTCTTGACTTGCTGTTGCAATTTTAATAGAGTAACTTTTTTCTAGCTGTTTATTCTTTTGTTCTAACTTTTTCACTTGTTGAACCAATATCATCGTGCTTGCCGTCAGTTCATTTTTCAACTCCTCAATTTTGTTTATAGCTTCCTGAGAGACTTGACTGGCATTATTTTTTTGATCTATTTCCTCTTGGTAATTTGCAATAATTTCTTCTTTTGATTTTAAAGCTGTCGTTAATTCATTTAAAAGTATTTCCACCTCTTTGTTTTTTTTAATATGTTTTTCTTCGGTAGTTTTCTGTTCATATTCGTATTTTGTTAATGTCTCGTTTAATGTATGATTCTCTGCTTTCAAAGCGTCGATTGTTCTTTTTGAAGTTTCGACTTGTTTTGTCAAAATATCACATTCATTCTTGTGTTTCTGAGTCTCGAAAATTAGTCTTAATTTTTCTTCTTGGAAATCTTCACTAACTTTCATAATGAGTTGTTGGCTTTCATTAATATTGTCTCCAGATTTGACAAAATCACAACATTTTAACCAAAATGTTTTGAGAAACGAAATTTTCTGAAGGTCATTTAAGTAGTCGGTTTTAAGATCCTTAAAATTTAAATCAACAAATTCTACAAGTGAAATAATTCTTGTGAAATTATTCTGTACTTTTTTACTAATGAATACATTGTTAAGGGTATCTTCCAACTTTTTTTCGGTGTCTGTTTTGTTTGTAATGTTCACGATATTAATTATATCTTCTAAAATACCCATTAATTGTTTTAATGTCTCCAGGTTTTTTTCGATTTTGTTTACTTTTGTCGACTGATAATTCTCATTACCAATTAATCCCATAATCGTATCACATACTAAAGTAAGCTGTTCATAGCTATCATTTTCTTTACAAAGACGTTCAATTTTTAAACATATATCATCAATAGTTACTTTCAAATTTAAATCAATAGCAAAAGATTCTGCAAGTTTGTTTCTGCATTCTTCAATCTTTGGAAATAAATTTCTATCTTCTGTATCATTGTTGAAGTAATTATAAAATGTATCACATAAATCTTGTTGCTTGTTAATTAAATTTTCAACATATGAGCTCAAGTATTTCAATTTCTTCTTTACATCTTCAAGATAGAATGATTTAGGAGAATGGGAATTTTCCCCCATTGCCTTACAAACTTTTTGAAAAACAGGATTTAAAGCTGAGTTAACATCATCAGGTCCGTCTAATATTTTATACAATACATGTAGTTTTCTTTTAATATCAAATACTGTATCCCTAATATTATCATCTTCCACACTGTCAAAATTATCACAGTATCTAAGTGAGCACTCGTTTAGATTATTTAGATATACACTATCACAGTCATCTTCCTTATAATTATCTAAACTAAAATGTTTTTAAAAGTTTAGTCATTCACGCTATTATAACAGACATATGATACTTACACAGGTTCTCTATCTTCCAAGGATCCCTGCAAAGGCACTTTTGGACTACAACTAAAATGCTATTGTAAATTTTGTAGACTAAATTTCTATATTTTACCTTTCATCAGTCTCTTGAATAACCGGTAAGTGCGAACACCCGTAGATTACATCAGTTGAAACTCCTACATTATAGTTCCGGGTTATATTTGCTTTATGAAGTTTAAATAAGTTACTATATTTAGCACGAAGCAATTTGTTTTCATTTCGTAATCGGCCAATCTACAATTTTATTTTACTTACTTGTATATAAAAGCAAAATGTAAAAAGAAATACTTCTTCTTCCAATTCACACAGGGCTTCAATTTTTGTAAATGACTGAAGTTCTTTCATTTCTTCTTCAAAACTTTCACTGCGAAGTAAAGATGAATTTCTAGAATTTGATTCTTCACCGTCAATTTCCACTACACTTTTGTCAAATGTTTCCATTGTTTTTATATTTATAATCAAATGTAGACTTTAGAGAAAAACAACATAGGCGCTTCGTTCGGGCATTTGAGGTTATATCACGTTTAAATTTGAACTTGACGGTTTATGCCAGCGGTTCTCAACCTTTTTATTGTTGCGACATACTTTTAACAATACCAAAATTACACACTAACAATTTTTAAATAATTTTACCTACCTATTAAACATTATATAAAATTTTGATTTTTACAACGCAAAAATGAACCACTTGTCAAGTGGAATTAAATTACAGCGGATTTAGGATAAGAATTACAAAAATAAAAATAACCAATGTTTTCAGTAGTTTTCGTACTTTAAATGCTCAAAATTTTCTTGGTGGTTTCGAAGTGGGTTGAGTTTTGAGGTGGTGCTAGGAGAGGAGGAGGTGTTGAAGGTGGAAAAAACCAAGTGACCGTGATTCTATATAATTACCGAATTAAAGGTTAATTACTAAGTATAAGCCTACATTGATTATAACCTGACATAATCTACCCTAAGGAATTATTTAATGATACCACAATCAGAAGCTATAAAGGGTAAAATATTTCATTTTCGTATAGGAATTGTTAAATCGCGTTCGACTCTAATAAATTAATTTTTATTGTTAGCACATGAAATTTGGCGCCACTTTTCAAGAATTTAACGGAACTCAAGTGCCCCGCCACTGTGGTTGAGAATCACTGGTTTAAGCAGCGTTCAATTTAGTTACGTATCTCAGATTGTTTTCAGTGCCTACAGTTTTCTATAAACGTTATTGTAAATTGCAAGAAAATTAAATTAATAAATGAAATAAGACAGTCTGAAATTTCTTTTAATTTATAATTAAATGTCTATGTTTAAATTATTGCTAAAATAATTCATAATAATTATTTATTAAAAAAAAAATATTAGAAACTGGAAAACAATCACTCTTACTGAGTTGTACAAGTTTAGTGTGAAAACTTCACCCTACGTAGCAGTCGAAAAGTTTTTTAACTAAATTTTTGACCGTAGTCGTCCGCCTTAACTGAGTTATTATCCTTTTCCCTTGAAAGGAACAGTAAAAGTTTTCCAAATTGCCCCAGGCTACTCGTTTCGGAGAGCTTCAGGTTTCGTATATTTTAATTTGTGTCACATCTTAACATGACTGAAAGATATCTTGGTCTTAATAGTGAATTATGGAGTAAAATTACTGCGAAACATTTTTCATTAACAAATGTTATATTTTTAACAAGATTAGACGGAATGTCCGACCGTGAATGTTTATAAAGTAATTTAATTTTTAATAACAGAAATAAAAACTGTTTCAGACACTTTTTCAACAAAATAAAATATTGCAATCGCGTATAATTAGTAATGATATTATAATAAATATATCACAAAACGTATTTACATAGTTAATTATTTTTAAATTTAAGGAGCGATGTATACTACATGAGAACGTCTAATTGACTATTGTCTCTGGCGCTAATTCAGTATCTAATAGGGAATTAGGTCAATTACACCTGTTTGGCGCTGGCGCCAGCAGATGACGTATGAAACAAGGTCATTCACCTACAAGTTTAGAAATTTAAAAAAATCATATCTCTGGCATTTTTGTATCGATTTTGATGCAGCTTTCACCAAAATTTTAGAAATTTAACAAATATGCCTGCCTGTATAATTGTTTTGGAGAGATTAGTAGAGACGTATAATTATTACACAAATTAAAAAATTGGGTAATTATGTACATTAGCTTACCCCCTTCCGATTTTCTTGAAAAAAAAAAGTATGTCGTAGAGTTATATATATATGTTGGGCGCGGAAACCACCCCTCCATGGTGTTTTTAAGCTTCATCATTTCGTGTATTTATCATCTACACATCAATTATAAAACGCGATTAGTAGTAGGTAGTAGTGGTTTGTTGATTTATTCGAATATTGAGATGGTGTAGTGTTTATCGTTGTAGATTAGATACGGAATAATTTATAGTCTTTATCTATAGGTAATACATAATACTGCTTCTTTGTTTAAACTTTGAAAGCAGTTATTCTTAGTCTTTTACGAATACAAATGTTGGGAAAGGGCGACGGATATGTAAATGTAAACAAACCCATCCTGAACCGTAACCTATTGCAATACACACACACACACACACACACACATATATATATATCAGCGTGACGAACTCTACAACATATTCAATTTTCAGGAAAATCGATTGGGGGAGGTGTATCTATACAATTACCGAAGAATAATATAAGTATGTACATACTTTTAAAATTATTTTCGACATATTTGTTATCATAATATTCTTTAATAAAATTATTGATGTAACAACAGAAACTTTTACAGTTTTAAAATAAGTTCGTTTTTGCATTCATCTCATTAGTCATTCGATTATCTCAGGTCCTACACGTATTATAAAAAAGTTGAGTTAAATAGTGTAGAAATTGCTATTTCCGAGATATCGTGGTTGGTTGCAAGGTTTACGAATAAATTCAATGTAATGCAGAACTTTAAATCGATGATGGTCGGTCTCAATTTATAATATCCACTTTTAATTTGTAATTCCTCACCTGAGGGGTTGAAATTTTTCAAACGGAATGCTCCTTCGTTCATTTTTCAAGAGATAAAAATAATGTACTTTAATTTATTGTGAAAGTTATGAACTTTAAGAATGCAAAGTCGTTGAATTCAAGGAGTGAATTATTTGAGTATCAGTTGGATTTCTTGGTCGGAATCCCCTCTGATAAAGGCAGGATGGTGTTGGTTAGAGTGAAGGATTACAAACATTTGTGATGAGTGAGAAGTTGATGTGACGCGACTAGGAGGTGAAATTATAAGTGTTTTTGAACAGTGATTTCACATCATACAGTCCAATTTTTGCCTGTTTGAAACATAAAAAGATCCGCAAAGGAAAATAAGTACGACATCAGGAGTGAGACGTCACAATCTCGCAATTTAATCTTTAGAAAAGCGTCCAGGCAGAATATTTTAATTACAAACAGGCCGATTCTTCATTTGCAGAAATATGGCTCGCCGTCAATTTGAAAAACACGGCTCGGTTCCCTCTAACTAGTTAACTTTTGTCTGTCTTTCATGTTTTTGCTTTAATTAAAGCTGAAAACGACTCTTCTACAGACTCTGTCGGCGGAATGACAGAATCATTGAAAAGTATTTCGTTTCTTTACTTGAAAGTCATTCACTTATATGGACGCGTAGTCTATATACGAAAATATCAAAAAATGCGTAGGTAGGTACCTACAAAAACTGTTGGCCAAATGTTTTGCTTCTCTTGACATTGACTACCTACAAGAAAATAATTTTTGCAACTTTTTGCCAATATCTTTTCTGATACAATTTCTTTACGATTCAAGATGAACAAGTCGAGAGACTTGTATTTCTACGAAGTGCCTGACGAAGCCCGTTCATCCAGCAACAAAACGTTGTACGATAGTATTAAGAGACGTTATCTACACTTATTATACCAAACTGTAGTGTAGAAGATACGGGGGATAGAAAATTATTAGAAAGTTCGTGACAACGTAGTAAAGAAGCAGGAAGAGATGTTTGCGTTACAAAAAACACGAAAACGGCAGGAGAGAGTCATTAAAAGTAAAACTTAAATTGTTAATGTCAGTAACATTCACAGAAGACATATTTAGTAACCTCCAAGTAACAAACCACGGTAACTTTTGCTGCTGGCTCGATATGCTAATGAAGATAGCTGAACTTTTAGGATCTATTTGTTATCAGACTAATTACAAGGGAGATATATATTTCTTGCAAACTACGAGAATTTCGCACCGCTTTAGAATAACTAGCTTCAACCTGGAAAGGAAACCAAAATCGTAACGAACTGCTTTATCCACTTTAATTACAAGAAACTCGACGGACTAACACAACAGCTGTCCGACACCAGAAACAACCAAAAATTCTGGAAAGAATAGCTAGAATACTCTAATTTTAACGTCTACTTTTATTTCGGCTGGTTTTTAGCTTTTACTTGTCGAATTTATTTTTTCTATACTGGAATTAGAACCAAGGCGTATGCGAAATAAAAATAAAGATACGTATAAAAAAATACGGTCACCATGAAAGGACTGGATCGATGTGTAAAATAAATACCTTATGATGGTAAGTGTCATTGGAAAAAAAGACGCAATCTACTTTCTAGTCATTCCATGTCAAAGCGATTGCGCCGGTGGTTGTTCTTTTAAGGAGTTATTGTATAAGCAAACGTTTCCAATTTAAATATCAAATGGTTTCGTACATCTCTATATCTTACTCTGGTTTGGCCAATTTAATTTCTAAAAAGTAAAAAAAAATGTAGATACTTACATTTATTACAATAATTCAAAATAATTTAAGTATATATTTGTTTATATTTTAGTCTCCTTCAAAAGTTTAGGCTTAAGAGGCTTAATTGAATTTTATTTTAAAACTATAAAAAATATATATTTGAGACCCTCGCAGAATGCGTTTTCATTTGATATGTCACACGGCTTCTTTATTATTTTCTAATTTGCCCCCAAAAGTGCCCCCACATTAAAAATTTATTTATTTAAGTCACATACGGATTGAGGGACAGACAGACTCACGAGTGATCCTATAAATGTTCCGTAAAAAATAACAATTCAAAATAAAATGTACTTCGAAGTACTTCTGTACATGAAAGGCGTATAAGTAATTTTTAAAAAGAATTATAAGGAAATACGCGCATGTTTTTGGTCTTTGGGTTCGTGTATTAAATGGCTACCGAAAATAGGAAAATCTTGCCTTTATTAGCGTGAAAAGTAGAAACATTTTTTATTGTTGTAGTTCCTTTCTTCGTCCGAATAAAATCCGTTTAAGAAATTCAGTGCGAAAGCTTGGAATCCACTTCCCTAAATTACATTCAACCCAATCGATATTTATTAATGTTTCTTGTAGAAGAAGCTTCAGCTGTTGTTCACGATTTATGAGATTTCTTAGAAAAATCGTAAAAATGTTCAATCATCGCCGTTCAAATTGCATCTAACAAAATTAATATACTATTTCGTGATGCGACAAAAAGAGTTATGCTTATGTGCAATTGCATATTGCGGTTATATTTGCCTTAAGACTGGAGATTCATTGCCTGCAAATTGCCTAGTTAATATTCCGCTCGTCTCTTTTAGCTTTTGATATTCTAGATTGCAAATTTGTTGTTTTCAATGTATAATGAGAGTTGTAGCGGTCAGTGGTGAATTTATAAAATACCTTTACCCAAACTGGCAACTACTTTACTACCCTTTATAGTAGATGAAAATTGCTCGAATAAGATTTTTTAACCCACCAAAAATGAGGACGTTCTCCAGTCGACGTTTATATCAACTAATTAATACAAATTATTTTAGTGTCATCTAAAATGAAAATCAAATCTGACATCTATTGGATCAGTTACCAAAATCTCGCAAGCATTTTTTTTTCCTTTTTATTAAATCATGTACACGGAATTGTTAAGATATACATAGGTCCTAAATTGACAGTTTCTCAACATGTTTCCCTTAGAAAATAAAAGGAAGAGCAATGCCATGCAACATCCTTTTGATATAGGAATTCATTTTGCCACCGTAGTTTAAATTGCAACATTCCAACAGGAACGTGCCTAAACTCTATTCTTTCTCTTATATTGCTGTCGCTTTGCTTCTCACTTGGGGTTAGAAATGAACCTTCACTTGTCACTTGTCTCGGAAGTGTTAAAGAAATTCGTTTACTTAAAACTGACACAAGTAGGATCAATATAATTGTCTACCCTTTATACGTTACCTAACTCATTCACTTGTTCTTTTTATTTGCCAAAATTTTAAACAACATTTAAACACAATTATTCTTAACAAGAATAAAAATAAACAGCACACAGTAAAAAATTATTTTTAAATTGTAAGACCAAAGTTGTAGGATTTTTAGGAGGACCTTGAATTTTATTTTTAGGTCGATTTTCAAGATTAAGTTGGTTTTCTATCTAGTAAGGTATTGTACATTAACTTACCTTAACTTTTGTACGTATTTCTTGGGTAATGGGAGAAACAAATGAATAAACATTTTGAAATAAAGTTACATAGATTTATAACTTTATTCTTAATATGGCGATTACCCCTGCAATATTTCCATTTATACACAATAATACAATCAGGTAATGGGTCTCGATAAACATAAACATAAATGCATGTGCAGAATACATCAATAACAATTAGTAACACTGATTTTTAATTATAAACAAAAAACATACTGCAGTAATAGCACATAAGCATGACGGATAATATCTTAAAGAAATTGGATGAGTAGCAGTACGTACGTACGCAATTGAAATAAAATTATTCGAAAAATGTTTAGTTGTCATGTTGTTAATGAAAAGAGTCAACGCTCAAAAAAGATTTTACAATCTTATCTAATTGTAAAAATTACAGGTTTATCACTAAGCGTAATACTGTATTCTAATACCCTGTAAATTCTAATGTTAAATGTACAAAGTGAATTATAAAGTGAAAAATAAAACAAATACTAATTATGTAATTGTCTACAGGGTGTTCAATAAAAGCGATTATATTACTAGAATAAGAAGATGCTGTTTCTTATTTTTAAGTTGAAAGTGACGAATTCGGTGTGCGATTATTTCCAGATTGAACACCCTGTAGGTATGTATCTATTAATTCCTACGTTCAAACGTAATCAATACTTACAACCCTTTTGTTTTTTGTACTGTCAAACGTAAGGAAATTACAGTAACTTGCAGAGATCATTTTTAAGCGTCGACCATATCATCTAATAGCTACGAATTTTTTTGGGTGATTACAGTCTATATCACCGAAGAAAATCTCTCAATGTCTTGCTCGTTCGTCTATACTTTAGGTCTGTACCGGAGAAATTCTGCAGTATAAATCTTTTAAGCAATTGTCGCTCCTCCAATTACGCGAACTTAACCTAAGAAACTTCCAACTTGTTCATTTAATGTCCTTTTGTACTATCTTTTTTATCTTAGTACCTACTTTGACCCAAATCTTAACGAAATTTATTACCAGCAATTTCAAAGCGCGGACACCATTCTAGAATTAATTATATTAACCCTTTTTTAGAAATTGATACCTTTGGCAGCAATGGCGGATCTACAGAAGCGAGGCTCCAAATCCGAACCTCTAATTATGACCAGAATATCCAAAATTCGACGTTTATTTGTAGTTAATATACGTAACAAAATTATTTGATGACTCCTCCCTTTTCAAAATCCTAGATCCGCCCCTGTCTGGCAGTGTTCGCGCTTAAGTAGGTAAGTGTAAAGTTTCGGTATTTTTCTTTAGTTGTAAACTTACAGGTCTGGACTGACCTTAAGGTGGCATCAAAAAGCTACATATACATACTTTTAAAAATTATGGATCTTTTTACTACAATTTTTTGTTAACAATTGTCGCTTTTAATTACAAAGGATAATCATGTCCAAACTTGTGTATCTAAATCCTGGTTGTAATCCAACCCAACTAAACCTAATCGAACACAAAGCCTGGAACAACACGAACTTCTTTAAAAAGCGTTCGATTAGAAAACTGACGAGTTTCATAAATTTAATTCACTCTTTACGTTGTAGAAAATTGGTACATCACAAACTATACTGGGTGGACCATTTTAATCTACCTTTTCTTTGAGAACACGAAATAGTTAGTTACTCTGAATTTGACCTTAAGGTTGACTTTCTTGGTCAGATTCGCAGTCAGAATTTTATGTTCTATTGAAAGCCTACAACATTAGACTACAATTATTTTGAAATTATTTCTCAAAAATACATAAAAATGGCCCACCCTGTGTGGTGTCATAATATTTCAACAACTATTCGAGTTTATGTAGATACGTTCAAGCATAGGTACTTCCTGGTATTTGTTTCATTAGTTAAGCAAACTTATTAGCACTGTTTTAGTTTTGCAAAAATTACTAATTAGTTTTGTTACTGTCCTATTTTTAACATTCCGTAAATTAATTTCGCCACGCTTTAATTAATGCTATAATATATTTTGACGAAACTTATTTCCTTAGCTATTTATATTTACATTTTTATTTTCTAAAATCAAAGGTAGGTATAAATTAAAATAGCGTTTTTTTAATTTTTTAAATACCTATGTCAATGATAATGAACAATACAATATTATTCATAAATGTGTATAAAAATTTAATAGGATAGTGAGTTATCATAACTTTATATAAAGGTATACATTTATCATAATTTTTCATTCACGTAAACATGTAGGTACCTACTTGTTTTTTGGAAATCATTTTAAAAAAAGTTTAATATTCATCTTGTGTGGTAAGTATACACACATATGATAGCTGATGTTATTAAACTTCTCCGTGCAATATTGCGGTCATATAGTTCATCAAAGGCTTCATTATTTTCTTTTTGAGACTTCTTTTTTTACACAACATTAATAGAAGTTTCAGTTCAAAGTATGTTCATTTATAGTAGAATATACCAACGCAAAGAAGTGTATATGCATAATATATAATTTGAAGAAAACAAAATAGTAATTGATTAGAACAACAGACTCCTGGTGTATTCAGGCAATAAAAATGTAATATTTACGAGTCATACGCTTTGTAGGCTAAAATCGTAATGACAATTACGGAATTACGACTACAAATTTGGCGTTAGAAATGGATTTCAAAATTCGATTTTAATTAGTGAAAATTCGATCGAACCAATAGTTTTAGCTATTTTGCATTATAAATCTTGTTTAAAGTTTTGAAATATTTCACCGACACACAATTAATTATACATATTTCGTTTTAGTCAACATTTTTTAATATTCAATATGTACCTACAGGACGATCAAATGTTAGATTTAAGTTCCTTAGGTGACAGGCACATTAATAAACCACCGCAGACACCGAAGGGTATTAGTGGCGGTCCCCGCAGATGGCGTTCCTCATACCGTCTGCGGTAGTTTACTTGCCTACATATGTATGTATATATCTAAATTAAATAAAATTTAAAATATTACTTATGTCAACTCACTATTCTATGTATAAAAAAAAGGGTAATTATGTACATTAGCTTACCCCCGTCCGATTTTATTGAAAAGTCAGTATGTCGTAGAGTTCGTTATGCTGATCAAGAATATATACAGGGTGGTTCTGATATAAATACGGATTTTTGGAGGGTGTCAACTAGATGCAATATGTAATCGAATGGTCACTACAGCAGCGCGGTGAAGAAACAAAAAAATTTTCAAAATTTTTGAAAAACATCTTAACATGAATTAATTTGAATACGGTCCTGTGCGTTTTCGCTTTGACTTAAGCAACACATTTGGCAACTGTCACAAAATTCTGATGAACTAAACGCCATTTTCGAACACACTTGTTTACGTTACAGTGGTTACAGTAACCGAGTAACCTCATTCACGGTCAGCTGATTGAAGACAGCGTTGCCACTACACACGACCAGGTCAATCGAGGACACGTCTTACACAGGACCGTACTCGGTTTTGCCTGTATTTTCACATACGTTTTTTCTCGAAAACGGTAAACTTTAGGACCTGCGAAGTTTTGCTTAATTTTCTTATTTTCTACTGGCCTATCACCTCCTTAAATATCCGCAGTTATATCAGTAACACCCTGTATACACACGGGTGTATTTCCACAGTTTTTTTATTTTATGACATCTTCATACTGGTTTTGAGTTCAAAAAAGTACAAAAAACTGTTGTAACACGTGTATTGCAATAGGTTACGGTTCAGGATGGGTATGTTTACATTTACATACCCCTCACTCTTTCCCAACATTTGTATTCGTAACACATTAAGATTAACCGCTTTCAAAGTTTAAACAAAGAAGTAGTATCACGTATCACCTATAGATAATGACTATAAATTATTCCGTATCTAATCTACAAAATAAGCAAACAGTACATGATCCGAATATTCGAATAAATCAACAAACCACTACGACTAGTCGCGTTTTACAATAGACATGGAAGAAAATACACGAAATGAAGAAGCTGAAAAATACTATGAAGGGGTGGTTTCCGCGCCCAACATACATCTATATTCTTGATTAGTATGGCAAACTCTACGACATACTTTTTTTTCAAGAAAATGGGAAGGGGGTAAGCTAATGTACATAATTACAAAAAAAAGTTAATAAAACTCGGTAGTTCGAAATAATTTTCCTAAATATTGGATAATAATAAATAACAATATTTTTCAACTACAGTCACTCTAATTTCTTATCAGTCTTTCTCATACAAATTGCACAATCACCAATAATGTATGTTAGGTAGGTACTTACGTTAATGTATTTGTGTTAATAGATACGTATTATGTATATAGCTGCATTAAAATTACATTTTATCTACTTATAAACCATACCATACCATTTATACAAATGATTATTATTATTATTTGATAAAATGATAGCAGAATTGAAAGAAACAATTCTAATAATTACAATAACAATAATAATATAACGGACATCGAAGCCACCACCTTTTGTATTTTTTTTTGTTTTAATGTATATTCGTTCACCGAAACAAAGGATAGAGGGATAGTATTAAATTCCATTCAATGATGAATCTGCTTACACCTGAAATAATTAAAATGACTTACAATCAACCCCAAATTAATCCACAGATTCGGAAAACTAAAAGCAGGAAGCAAACCAAAAAAACTAAAAATGGAAACGCAAACAGGGAACAGTAGCAACAAAATCAAAATAAAAAAAATTAAGTCAACAACGAAAAAGTTTTTAGTAATCAGATACAAAATTTATTATATTTCCATAACTTGTGTTAAATTTTCTTAACGACTCAGTAGCAACTTTGTCAAGATAAAGTTTTGGTTTCCAAGTTGAGAAATATTGCGGCGACCAAGCAAACAGCAAATACATCACCATCAATCATATAAGGTTTACTCCAACAAGGGGAATTTCAATGATATTGTTAATTTCTTGTACTGTAATTTTACCAAAAGAGAACGGATCGAATGGGAAATAAAATTTTTTTTTTCTAAATACTTTTTATTTTACCTTTAAAATCTGGTAAAGAGAAATTAGAATTAGGATGAACCAGGAATTAGAACAGAAAAAGAATATTAATCGACCAAAAGGAGGAGAAGCCTTTGAACCTTTGTTCACTATGGCCGACTAGCCACAAGTGGTTACACGAAACCACAAGCAATACTCACACGTGACTAAACGTAGCCACAAGTCACAGATACAAGTGACTAAATCTCGTAAACGACTTGTGGCTGCCACTAGTCATCGCTACCGATGTACGTTACAGCAATCGACTACTCGACTTGCTGTTCTACGCCAATGGAGTTAAAAAAATTCAGTATTTACCTTTATGTTTTATTCATGTTATTTATATTGAATTACGTATCTATAAGTTGTTACTTTTCCTTTTTATTTATGAATTTTATCATTCCGAACAGATACTTAGAGCGAGTTCTATGTTTGCATTTCAGTAAAGCACTGCAAATTAATTTATAACTATTGAAAAGTTCGCAAGAAATGGTTGATAGGGATAAGTTCTTCTGCAAAGCTCACCTTATTGCAAAAGGGAATATGAATTTAAAATTAGATGAGATGACTAAAAGTATGATGTCTAATTTTTTGTAGAAGGATAAATCTACGAGTGCGGTTTTTTTGTATTCGTCTGCTCTTTGGCTTTTTCTTCATAAAAATCGGTCCAAGGGGAACAACTTTCAAACCACATCCTGTTAAATCCTTAAGACATTACAGGATACTTGATTGCCTCCGGAAATTTAATACAGCGTTTAGAGTTTTGATTAAATGTAACGAATAAACTTTTGTCTTAGAAAGAAGGTAATTTTTCTTTAAAACCGTCGCCTTTTTAAGCGAACATTAACATCACTCTCAGCTTTTTTCGTTTTACTTATAAGTAAACTAATTGACTCAAAAATTTGAAATTTAAATGTACAGGGCGAAACACAAAACTAAAATTGAAACGGAATGTAAGTAATAAAAATAATGGTTTGAAAGCGCAATAACGTTAAGATTTTATAATTTCATTTTCAAGAGGCAGGTAGGTAATAATATGGTTTAAGGAAAGTTCACTTACCCCCTGAACTTCCTCCAACGGAGCCCCACTGATATATTGCTCCTTTGCCTTCCACTTCGCTTCCAGATTTTTGCTCAGACTTGTCGATTTCATTTAGATTAGACTGGTACTTGGAGCCTGTAATTTTTAATCGACTATTTCAGTGTCGGGAAAGTTTGAAACTTGTAATTCAAGAAGAACATTCTCAATCAAAGAAAACTGACTATATTTTTACCGAAGAAATGTTTCGATAAGACGAAAAATACAAAATGTAGATACGGAATTAATTCCATAATCATTGCAATGTATAAAATAATTTTCGATCCGCCGATTTATTTATTAATTAATAATCATCTTCTCAAACAAAAGGCTATAGTAAAATACGTTGTTATAAAAAATCATGTCTCAATTTTCCAATGTACTTATTTCATAACTGGATGCATTTATTTGTGATCTGTTTCTGGTAAATTTATTGTAACGTGATGAATGCTGTATAAACTGTAATAGTGTCTTCAATAGAGTACTAAATCTCATCGAAATCAGTTTGTCTTAAGTCTTTTGGTAGTTCCGTCAAGTATGTAGTAATGATTTTATTCATCTAAATAAGTTACTTATGCAACGAACGCATTTAACTTCTTGAATAGTCCATCTAATGAAAAGAAGTTACCAATTTGAAATTACAAATTCAATTTACAAATACTTTAGACTAAAAACTACCCAATACGTATAATTTTGTATATATACACATATTTCATTTATTGTGTTTTTGGTACACAAAAAAGGAAAAAATAGTAATTTAATTAGAATGCGAAAAAAATAATGTAGACAAATTCATGATAAGTGATTGTTTAGTCGAATATTTGCGGCACCTCTTGTGAAATTTACGATTTGAAATAAAATTGAAAACAAAATCATAGACGATCAGACCGGGGAAGCGGAGCAATATAATCGCACACATATATGCATTTCATATTGCGTTCTAAAACCCAAAAATAACATAAAATTTTACGATCACATTCAAACATGTGGGCGGACCGTATCATCCGAAAAGATTACATATAAGATTATTCTTTGACCTCAATATTGTTCTGTCTAAGATTGTTCGTGACAAAACGACATGTCCATACACACTTTATGTATCTATGTACGTATACGTATCTATGTGTGTACACACACATATATGTACATATATTATACGTGCTGTCGAATCATATTTACAAGAGTTTGGGACCGTATGTACTTTATTATTTGCATTTAAAACTTTCTTATCCTTCATTTTTGATTCAGAGATTCTAACTTTCCAGAAATCGATTCTCTCTTTTACTTTGATATCGACTATACACGGTCTACGTTTTTAGAATCGAACATCGACGCCGAGTTGACTTGTGGCTTCGCCTAGTAATGTAACTCTGACTGATGGCTGCATCTAGCCACTTTTTACAGACTGGTGGCGGTACCTAGCCACTTGTGACTGCGACTAGACGCCACATACGAGCTACTGGTCACAGACACTAGTCTTTGCTACTGGTGGCCCAATGTGTGCAAGGTATTTATTATTTTTCAGTCATCTCAGAACTCGTTACTTCAGTCCTATAATACCACTGGTGGCCGCGCCTAACAACTTGTAAACGAGAGACTGCTGGCTGCATTTAGCCACTTTTTACAGAGGCTGGTGGCGGTATCCAGCCACTTGTGACTACGACTGATGGCCACATACGAGCCACTGGTCACAGACACTAGTATTAATTCCTTTTCTGTTATCTCAAAACTCGCTACTTGTGGCGAAATACAGTCGTCAGTTACGTTCTTCAGTCGTAAAATACGACTGGTGTCCGCGCCTAGTCATTTGTAACCGAGAGACTTGTAACTATGACTAGTGTCTGCGTGTAGCTACTTGTGGCTGTGACTTGTGGCTACTTTTAGTCACTTGTGATTACGAATGATGGCTCGTTTTAGCTAGTAGAAAATGGTTTGTAATCAAAATTGGTTACGTTTAAAATATGGTTAAAAAGGAGATGAACCGCAAATTGGATTTCTATATTATGGTAACCTATAGGATGAATAGTAGTAATTTATTATCTGCAAGCTATACGTAACATATATAGGTGCTTGAGTATGAATGAAAAGCTTCACTTATTCAAGTGTAGAGGAATTAAAAAAAGTGTTGTTTACTAGCTGTAGCAGCCAAGCTGTTGAAACAGCTTCGGTATAAAGATGATACTTGAATGCGCGCTATTCAAAATAACTCGGTGTTGCTCCACGTCTACTTGAAAAAAAAGTTTTAAAATGTTTG
Organism: Agrilus cyanescens; assembly: GCA_947389935.1. NCBI lineage: Eukaryota > Metazoa > Arthropoda > Insecta > Coleoptera > Buprestidae > Agrilus > Agrilus cyanescens. Next base: position 7,013,829 of record OX376704.1, read on the forward strand.
CAGACATTTCCTGGTTATTTACGATAGCAATTTTACCGCGATAATTATCTGTTTTAGTTTAGTTATCTCCCTACAACAATAAAATCTGATGCTACGCCATGTAATGTATAGTATCGCTTCATCTCGAAGTTTTATTTTGTTTCGAACGATAACTACATTTTCTTGGCAAGTATTTATTTATTTAAAATAAAACGAGTATTTGACAAATTTGCTTAATAATTTGTTTGAAATTGAAAAAAATTAAAAATACAACATTTTATTCAAAACGATATCTCTCTAGAGTATAGGAAACAATCTTTTACTCACGATCAGATAGGAAACGATAGAAAGATCGGATAAGGAAAACATCAACAAGTCAATTTGGTTTTAAAATAAAAGTGAAAAATAGCAAATCCTAACACGAAGAAAAATATAAACAACAGTATTCGCCATTTATGTAAGCATTATACGAAGATTTATTAACATTGACGTATAACGTAAATGAAGAATTTTTAATAAAGGATTCACTTTTTGGGAGTAAATTGGGAAGAAAAATACCGTGTGACATATCAAATGAAAGGGTCTGTTGTGGGGGTTTTAAATATATTTTTATAACGTCAAAATAAATACTTTTAAATTAAAATACGAAATTAGATAAAAATTGACCATTACCCCCTTATCTCTGAAACTAGTGAGCCTAAAAAAATTTAAAAAAATTGTATGTGTGATTTATATTGTGATAATGAAAGTGGGAGAGTTTATGTAATTTAAACAAAAAATAAGTCAAAACTAAAAAAATAGAAATGAGCCAGAAATAAAAAGTCTATAGATATATACTGAAAATAAGTCTGTACCTTTATCCGGAAAATGAACAGTAAGGGACGAAGGGTTATTGCCATAGACAGAATTATTGAAATCTGCACTACTCCAGATGTTATCTTTATTCATGCGGCTTGAAGACGACTCGGCTGTCGTTGGCTTTGGGGAGGTTGTCGGGGGAGACGAAGCTACAAAGAAAATAAAACCCATTCATTATTTCCGCTACACACTCTAAGCATCATCATAACTATGGCGGAAAACTACAATCACTTTCCTACTAATCGTAACTGCTTATCAAAGCAATTCCCTTTAAAGTTCGAAAATTACGAATATTATTAAAAAAAAATAATGCAAAATGGAAATAAATTATTTAAATACATATATGTACCTATATACAAAATAATTTTCACACTTTGTTATTTTCATAATCAACAAATGTTTTACTATTTTTAGAATTGTTTATTTCGAAAATTTTCAAACATTTGGTCTTTTTAAAAATTAAATGTTGAACAGTTTGTAGTAAATAAGGGCTACCAGTTTGTATAAACTTTATGTCAAGAAAACTGAAAACATAATTAATGGAATAATTTGCTTATAGCTTCTATAATTGCATTGAAGCATTACAATTATAGATAATGATATAATCCCTATAAACGGTCAAGTTACGATTTAATGGTGATAGACCTACTGCAACAATGAGTTATCGATTGCGGTTTCGAGAATATTACCACTCATCAGCACACCGTAGATAATGAATGGATTAATGCGTCAACAGGTATGTATAACTTTACGTAGAAAACATTCGGTGTTACCTCACGATTAAAAGTATGACCACAACCGTATTTGCCCGAAAAGGCGAATTTTATACACACGAAAATTGATTTTATGACCGTATTATACGGAATGTTGCGATTCATATAATCTCTGTTGGAATTGTCACGAGTGCGGAACACGTATAGGCTGTTATATGAGATAAAATGATAAAGCAGTTGAGGGGACATTCGGACACTAATATAAAAAAAATTGCGTTCAAAATTAGAAATGAGGGAAAACGTGGTAGCTCAGGGGGTCATAAAAAGAAAAACAAATGGCACCATTACAAAAAAAAACACAAAATTTAAAAATTGTTATTAAAGAAATATGAGTACCACGAGTTGAAGAGACTAAATAGGCTTTAAGTTTTGGTGTTAGAGTTTGGACCATTAACGTTGTACAACATCGCAAATTTTTCAGACATTTTTATTTAAGTGAAACGAATGTGATGGTACGCCACTGGATTTTGTAATCGTGTCAAATTGTTCGCACCTTGTATATCTGTGATTATATATGATCACATAATAACAAGTAACAGTGGTAAGGCACAAACGATGTAGTAATATGAGGGAAATTGAGTTTATTTTAAGGGAAAATCCTGTAAATGATACACGGTATCATTCAGCGGAACGTCGGTGGCGATAATTCAGCAATTTTTCAAGTGAAAACGCACATTTGTAGGATTATTTTGGAGTTATCTCGGAAACGAACGTATAAAAGTCAGCAGTAGCGGTAGCGTAAAGCGGGACTTTGGGCCAAACTGTTGCTATAGTAACGACACGTGTTGAGCACGGCATTACTTTGTGAATCTTGTCACGTTATGAGATGAAAAGGGACCTCTGGGAAACGTAGAACGAGACAGAGCTTTGCCTCCACCCGATATGAACCGAGACGCAAAAGCCAGAGGGTGCAATGACAGTAGGCACAGTATTACCATTACCAGTGGCAGAACGTTCTGGCTTTACAACGAGAATTAGTCTCTTAACAACCCTCTCGTAATAAAAACTATCACCCTTCAATATTTTATTAACAACATTAATCACACTCAAAATATCTACATACAAAAAAAAAAGTTTTCAAAATAATAATTCGTACATGATTACCCTATCTTCAACCAATTAAGTCAAAAGTAAGTCCTTTTCCAATAGAAAAAAAAACTGTTGTCCCGAAATAATACTTTGCATTGAGACTATTTTGTTTGATAGGGGACATTTCTTATGTCTAATTTATAAATAAAAAACTACATTTGAATTAATTAAAAACATTTTATACGTTTTTGGTTCGCCCTATTATGCGATAGTTGTATTTATAGGACATGTATAGTGTAAATGGAGAAAATTTCCTTGTTCCACCCCTGCCGGATAAAAAGCAAAGCACAGAAATTAAGTTAACATAACTATGTACATGTCACTCAAATTTGTACTCTCCAACCCAGCAGAAAAGCGCGGTCGTGCTAACAGAATATTGTCTGTATGAATATTAATGGCACCGAAAGAAAAAAGGGAAGAATGAGATCGAAAAGCGAAGGACTTGAGACTGTTTTACGAGAACGACGGAACAGATCTAATAATTTATTATCTCTTTCGAACGAAAATACGGAACCCTTATATAACATCACTCGTGTGTCTGTCTGTCCGTCTGTTACAGCAAAGTTGCTCCGAATCAACTAGAAAGATTCGCTTGTAATGGTGACACATGCATGGACTTTTAACGCGAATAAAATCGAATTTTGAATATAGGGGTCTCCTTTGGGGGGCAAATCAGAAAACGTAAAAAAAAATATATCGTGTTATATACCAAATGAAAGGGCTTGCAGTCAGGGACTCAAATGTCTTGTTATTTATTATTTTAAAGTAACTATTTTTGCAGTTATCTAAGAAAATTGACGCAAACTGCCCACATTCAGTATCAAAATAACTGAAGATTTTTATTTTACAATTCTTTAGAAAGGCACACAATGCGTATTTAGAATTTAAATTTTAAAGTGGTTAGGTTAGGTTAGGTTAGGATAGGTAAAATCTAGTTATGACTTACAGAATAAATTAAATATTTTATTTAAAAGAAATTATTTTTCAGCAGTAAAATTTGAAGGGACTTGGCTCTGTTTTGTGGGGATTTCATTAGCTTTTTCCCGAAAATTATCGTAGAAACAATATATACTCGTATAGAAGCGACTGTAACATTCGGGAAAACTTAATTTTTTACCCACTGAGAGGTTTAATGTTTATCATCTCACCAATCAGTAATAAGACAACGAAATTTATGCAATAATTAGTTAAATAAAAACAATTTTCTACAAATAAACGTTAAAAATGACAGGCAAAACTTTTGACCATCGTAAAAAAAATACTAGTGTAGTATATATCCTCACAATTATTGCAAATACGTTAATATAGACCACGAATCTAGAGTATCTATCTATAGAAATATCGATTTTTAGTTTTTTAAAAACAAAATTCATAGTCTCTCACGCAAGAAAGAAGGCTATAACGGAAGTGAAATGAGAAAGAGTGAGATAACTTTGATACCCAAGATAGAGGGTAGTATACAGAGACAGAAAATCGGCCTGATATTTTGAAGTATGAGAAATATCCCTCCTAGGGGGTTGGCCAAAGCTGTAACTTCATTAATATGTAATACAAAAATCGGTAATTGTATAGATACGCCTCCCCCCAATCGATTTTCCTGAAAAGTCAGTTCGTCACGCTGATCAAGAATATAAACATATGTTGGCCGCGGAAACCACCCCTTCATGGTGTTTTTGAGCTTCTTCATTTCGTGTATTTGTCTTCCACGTCTATTGTAAAACGCGATTAGTTTCTTGATTTATTCGAATATTCGGATCATGTTCTGTTTGCTTATTTTGTAGGTAAGATACGTAATAATCTATAGTGTTTATCTATAGGTGATACATGGTACTGCTTGTTTGTATTAACTCTGAAAGGGTTATCGCAGTTTTTTACGAACACAAATGTAGGAAAAGGGTTAGGGATATGTAAATTTACAGACAACCATCCTGAACCGTAACCTATTGCAATACACAAGGAAATAAAACGACAGTGTTATGTATTTTATGACATCTTCATACAGGTTTTGAGCTTCAAACAATACAAAAAACTGTCGTAATACTTCCGTGTGTATTGCAATAGGTTACGGTTCAGGATGGGTGTGTTTACATTTAAATACCCCTCACCCTTACCCAACATATGTATTCGTAACACACTAAGAATAACCGCTTTCAAAGTTTAAACAAACAAGCAGTACCTATCATGTATCAGCAATAGATAAATACTGTAAATAATTCCGTATCTAATCTACAAAATAAGCAAACAGAAGATGATCCGATTATTCAAATAAATCAACAAACCACTACTACTATTAATCGCGTTTTACAATAGACATGAAAGACAAATACACGAAATCACTGAAATTGTAGAAGCTCAAAAACACCATGAAGGGGTGGTTTCCGCGTCCAACATATATATATTTATATATATTCTTGATCAGCGTGACGAACTCCACAACATATTCAATTTTCAGGAAAATCGATTGGGGAGGCGTATCTATACAATTACCCAAAAATCTATTTTTTACACCAAATGAAAGGTTGTAAAGATAACCAAAAAATATGCAGTAATTAGCGAGATATTTGCATCTAAAGGTTCTCTGATGACGTTACAGAATATTTTTCCTGTATATAGTACTGGTCAACTCGGCGAACGCGCCAAAAAGAGCGCGATTTAGTTAGAGATAGAGAAAGACGATAAATGTGGACTTGGCGCCGAGTATCTACTAGATACTCTAGATAGAAATGAGTTATTAATAAGATACGTACTTTTTAATTATTTTTTATTTGCAATTAGTACCGTTTTAAAGTTTATTTAATTACGAGCGAATTTATTCGTCGCTTATGTGTACGAACTAGCAGTAACAAATTCAATTGTTGAACAGTCTGCAGCAACTTAGTAATCAAAATAAAGGAGATACGTACACAAACGACAACAACCTGTAAATGGGACTCTCATGTATATTTCACTCACTTACAATTAGTTCGCATTAATTGCACGAAATGTGCATAATTGAACCAGAAATTTGAACGAATGCTTAAACTATAGGTTTAAATTCACCTTTGTCAAACTCAAATTACGTTTTATACTTCTAATTAACTGTTTATTACGATAAAAATTAAACCGATTGAAATGAGGAATATTTTTTAAATTTTAATTTATCACGAAAAAAAAATCACCCTTAACAGCAATTCCATTTTGTCCTCAATATTTTATTATAATACAAATATGTAAATAACGACTCTTTTACTTAACTTTAGAATTTCTGTACTGAATCTAATTAGTCCACATTTTATAAACGAAGTTTTATTTATTTACCTCATTACCTAATTAATTTTTAATTCAAATAGGTACTTTTTGCGATTTGTAACAATTTGATAAAAACAACTAATTAATTAATTATAACATTAATATTTTTCAATACGGAGCAGCAATAAGCTGTCTTCTAAATGGAAGTTTAACGACTTCTAAAACTGTATCAAATTTTAGAAATTACTTCAGACAAACAGCTTAAGTAACATTGATTCCCTCGATGATTTTCTAAAAGTTGGAACCTAAGGAACAACTTTACTAATATAGAAAATTGGGGTTGTTACAAATGTCACTTTTTTATTTTCTATTAAGCGCTGTGCAAGTTTTCCATGTACATACATTTTTTTAAAAATTTTAAGCTCAGTAGATTTGAATATAATGGGGAGGATAAGAAGTCAATTTAATGTATTTTATTAAATAACTTTAAAACCATTTAATTTAAAATAATAAAAAATATGTTTGAGATTCTCAGAATAAGCCCTTTCACTTGATATGTTACACGGTATTTTTTTAAAATTTCTACTAAGCAAATGTACTCGGGTGGTTTGCCATTGCTTTTCAAGGGAGAAAGTTTCTACTGCCGTCTTATCGTGAAGTATGTATTAAAAAATAAATCAACGACAAAGTACCTACCTACATATGTGATAAAAATGATAAACCGTTCGTCGAAGTAATTATAGAGCTTATTATACTGTAATATGTTAAACAATATTAAAAAGTTACTTTCTGACATTAAATATTATTAATCGGGGCCTGAAACTGGCGAAACAGTGCAATTCAACGTTACAGTTTAACTTTCTTCCCCTATCCATTGTTTAGCTCTCTTCGTCTTCCCCGTCTACGAGAAGATAATAACAGACGGTGCTGTGGTAGTAGAACATTGTAATTAAACTACGTAAAGTTATTAAGATTAGGCTACAGGCGGTATCAGTAATATCTTAATATTTGCTTTGAATGGAATGAATTCTAAGTGGCATATAGCAGTTGTTTAAAAGTCCTACAAAACGTTTTATCTATAATTACTTATTAATTTAACGCACACTTCACTATGACGCATTTATTTATTATATCAATTTAACAAATACCTATCCACATTATGATGTGATACGATTCGGTACCGTTTTTCGGAATTAAAATATTTTACATTTGTTAAGTAAAGCAGGGCCCCCACCAAAGGCATAGCATATGACGTGGTAGATGCGTGAATTCTGCATTATCATGGCGTCGAGTTGTATAAACACTCGTTTGGGGTATTTAACATTTTCAAGGACTTAAATATGCATCAATATCATATGTATCTGTGGTCAATAGTGTTATAGTTTTTAGATTAACAAATTAAACAGTTTTTTTCTGTTTTATAAAACAATGTTAACTTATTCGCCAAATTTTTGCTTACTTATTCAAAAAGTACGCATGCAGTGATTTTGATCAATAACATTGATCCTCTGAGGATGCCATATCTGCTGGCTGCATGTCATGTTTCCGCCAGAGTGTTAAGATGTTGAACGATCATCATCGATCATGCAGAATTCACGTATCTGGCACCTATATGACGTTACATTAGTGGGCGCTCAGCCGTACAAATTTCATTCCTTAAGATTTGGACTTAAGTTTGTGTACGGTACAATTTTTAGTAAGTAATTCAAGTTGAAACGTTCTAGTTTTTTTAACAAACAACGTAATTCTCTTAAATCACAAGTATCTCGTTAATACGGAAGAAGAGTTCGGCAGAAATAAAGTTTTTCTTTATACACGTAATATTTTTTGCGATTTTTCTTCGAGTCAACTTTCTAATACTACTCACTCTGCTCTGCTTTTACACATCGTTAGGGAAGTAATATTGATCAAGAGCAAAAAGAAAAGATCCCGTTCTTTTTACCAGCTCGAGGGTCGAATTGCAAAATCTAGCGACAATTTCCTTTAATGATTATCCCTCTTATTTTTATGTTTGCAAAAAATTGCCCATTATTGAGGTGATGCAAAAATGAAATTTGCAAAAATCCTAATACCATTTTATTTCGTAATTGTTTACAATTATTTACCCCTTTCAGATTTTCCTGAAAAAAAAAAAATGATCAGCATGACAAACTTTACGACATCCTTTTTTTTCAAGAAAATCGGAAGAGGGTAAGCTATTGTACATAATTACCAAATTGTGTTCAAGAATTTTTTATTTAGGTACGGCTCAGGGAAATAATAATAATAAAATTGCGATGAGAATTATTTTTTGTTCTCTGAGGATTTCGCTTTGATGATTTCGTATTGATAGGGAAAAAGAGCACGGGTATGTAACAAAATTAGAATTTCAATAATACAGGTAAATAAATGCGATAAGAAAACAGATACCTACAGTAAAAAAAATAACCCTCCACGAAAAAGCTTCGTAAATATATTTTAAAATTGACTGTCAAGACATTAAAAGTCTACAGTTATTAATTTTGAAATATTTCCGTTTGTATATTTACTTTTCATGCATTAAAGAAAAATGAAGATAGTGAAATAATTTTTTAATTTAAAAAACAGTTAAAAATAGAGGGCCAATTTAAAGAAGCTTTTGTTTTTGAACATTTGTTCGTAAACACTTATCTGAAAAATGTAGAAAATAAAATTGGTTGGTACTTACCATAAAGTCCGATAGAGCCATCCGTTTCCCCCCTAGGATTTTTTGCGACGCATTTGTACGCACCAAAGTCTGATTCTTGTATGTTATTGATGGTGAGACGCATATGCGTTTTGTAAGCTGGGGTACCTATGATATTTTCGGTATGATATTTTTTTGATTCGTGGATCATATGCCCGTCTTCTCTAGTCCAATAATTCAGTGAACTAGGATGAGCTTCAGCAAAACATTCTAGTGTCACAGAATATGCTAATGGAGAGCCTACCAACTGATGAGGAATCCATAACATTGGAGGGACTGAAAAGAAAAACAAAAAAAAATACACCCATCTGTCATGACTGTTAGATTAATAATTCTAATTTTATAAAATTTTGTTCTACCTTAAAACATAAAAGAATTTGATGGTAGTGACTAGTGAATTTTCGAAGCTGTACGTAACTATAGTTAGAGAATCCAAAATTTTTTTCATAAGTGGAGAAAATATGTTTCCATGTTCCTGCGTATTAAGTCTAACGTCACAGTAGAATCTGTGACCAAACTACCATTACCAAACCATCATTACTTAGGGTGGTCCATTTCAATCTATCATTGATAATAACTTGATAATAAAGGCTTTAATAGAAACATTGTAGAGACCAAAATTGTAGGATTTCAAGTGGAGCATCAGATAGTAGCCTTTAATTTGATCTTTAGGTTGATTTTCAAGTTTATTTTAAAGTCAAGATATTTTTCTCAAACGGATATCAATATTTTTGACCTTAGATTCAAGGAGGCCTTAAAATTTTACATTCAGCCACATGTATCATTACACTTGACCTTGAAAATCAATCTCAAAGCCAAATTCAAGATTACTATTCGGTGTTTCTTTCAAAATTTTTTGGTTTAGACCTTTGTTTTCGAGTTAGAGGTAGATTAAAATGGCCCACCCTGAACATATTCGCACATTGATCATTTGTGACGCGTCCCTTTTGTCCTCAAATGGGGATAGTTTTGATGTGTAACACATAGTGGTAGTATGTACTACCTTACGGTTGTCTTGTAAGTTAATCTTAAAAAGGTGTGCTGAAAAGGTGGTTGGAAGGAAGTTATCGAAGAAGTTGAATGTGAAAGAGAACGAGAGTCGATTATAGTGAATGGAATGTGCAAATAGTGCATTTGCTTATTTAGAAAAGAGTTAATCCCAAGTCAAAAAGACCAATCTAAAGAGAGACATGTTAGCGTAAAGCCACGAAAATGTTTTGCATTTAGAACGGTTACAAAGGGTAAATGATCATGTAAACAGGGTAGGTTCTTTCAGGGACGCTATTGTCGCTCAGCAACCCCCAGAAGCGAGAGCTCCCTTAAAATATCGTCTCATACACACCTTTCAGCTTTGAACTACCGGACTATTTTGCATACTATAATGAAAATACGTTTCTGTAGGTGGCAGCGAAGCCATGTCGAAGCTTAAAAGAAATTCTGCGTTAATCGATAAAACTTTTTTTTTTAATATCGACCTATTTAACTGTTCCCCCATTCGAATAAGGAATACCAATTACAATAAAACTCACATAACAACAGTGTAAAGATTTTTGTATAAAACATTTAAGGGACTTCCCCAAGTAAGTTGACTTTAGGTAATTAAAAATTTAATCTATGAAACAAGAAAATAATACTCCACTCTTGACTTGATTTTTTTATTTGGCGATTACGTAAAATCGAGGGGATTTTATTTTCGTTATTGGGACGAAAACGTACCTTCAGATATTGCATAATGTTAGGTACAGATGCGACATAAAATGTAATCGACTAAAAAGACAGATTTGTCTGGGCCTTAGAAATGAGGGACAAAATTACAGCAGACAAATACAATGTCTGAGGCGGAGAATTTCTCTTAGCTCAATAATTGGAACCATTTTCAGAATAGCAGCTAAAAGACATTAAATGTGATGATAACAGAGTTAAAGTGTTGTAGGTTAAACGTCCAAGTAAAAGTTAAGATTTCAGAACTTAAGAGATTCTTTCTCAAAGGATTTACTACATTCACTAGTTGGACCCGTTCTATTTGTTAACACTTCGTCCATATTATTTCGAAAAGTTTCAATCTACAGCATTCACATACCCTATCGACCTGTTGGTTTGGTTAGGTTAGGTTAGGTTAGGTTTCGAGTTATAAAATAAAGAAGATTTCTTAATCCGAGTTTTAATAACCAGAGATTGAATGATTCGGGTGATAAATGTCCTTTGACCTTATTGTTAGTTCGATTTAGAACAGGGTATTTTATTAAATTAACTAGGTAGGACACCATTTAAATGACTCGAAATTCAGGAATTAAAGGAAGAGGCAATTTATTCAGGACAGATTTTAAAAGCTTAGCAGCAAAACTGAATTTTAAATAGAAAGAGTGGATTCGTTTCGAAAGGGAGAATGATGTTTGACATTCATCTTGTCAACTCCTGGAAGGTAGAACGAATTAAATTAAGTTATGCGCAGACTATCACACATCAGACAGAAATAGAAAACAAACCGGACCGTAGTGTGTTGGTTTTTCTCGTTAATTAATTAAAAATGTGAATAGCCGCGTATTATTTTTACTTAATATTACTTAACGAGAGGGTAATTGCATTTTTTATTCTATATAACGCCAATTTAGAAAATAGGGCGATTCCAGAACGATAGATTCTTTTTGATACTCTTTAGAATGTTTCACATTATTTGAAAATATCACAGAATCTTATAAACGTTTCAGTTAGTTTTAAAATGTTCCTCAATCCTCATGGAGTTTCTAGAACGTTTTAGTTTGTTGCAGAATATCATAGAATCTTCCAGAATATTTCTAAAGATTTGAGAATGTTCCAAAAGGTATCTCGACATAGGAGAAGGTGTACAATGTTCTAAAATGATCTAGAATGTTCCAAATGTTTCGACAATGTTTCAGTGTGTTGTAGAATGTTTTAAGAAGTTCCTGAATAGGGAAGAATATTTCAAAATGATCGATAGAATGTTTCAATATTTTCTATCTATATTATTTAAAAACGTAAACCTACAGAATCCTCCAAAAATTTCGAAAAGGTTCCAAATTGTTGCAGAATGCAATAGAATCTTCCAGAAGTTTCGACACTGCCAAAGAATGTTTCTAAAGATTGAAGCATGTGTAGAATGTTCCAAAATTATCTAGAATGTTAGAAAACGTTTCAATATCTCCTAGAATGTTTCGTAATTTTAGAAAATGTTTTAGAATCTCTTTCAAAAGTTTCGACAATATTTCAGAATATTGTAGAATGTTCAGAGTATGTTCAAAAATATTCTACAATGTTATAGAGTATTTATAAAAAGTCGACAATATTCTACAACGTTCCTGGGTATTGCAGAATAACGTTGAATGTTCCGGAATGAATTAGAATGTTCGAGAATGTTTCAGCATATTCCAAAATGTTTTAGAAAAATGTTTTCAGATGTTGGAAAATGGTGTAGAATCTTCCAAATGTTTCAACAATGTTTGAGTGTGTTGAAGAATATTTTAAGATGTTCCTGAATTGGGAAGAATATTTCAGAATGATCTACAGAATGTTTCAATATTTTCTATCTATATTATTTAAAAACGTAAACCTACAGAATCCTCCAAAAATTTCGAAAAGGTTCCAAATTGTTGCAGAATGCAATAGAATCTTCCAGAAGTTTCGACACTGCCAAAGAATGTTTCTAAAGATTGAAGCATGTGTAGAATGTTCCAAAATGAACCAAAAAGTTAGAGAACGTTTCAGTATCTCCTAGAATATTTCGTAATTTTTAAAAATGTTTTAGAATCTTCCAAAAGTTTCGACAATGTTTAAGTAAATTGTAGAATCTTTCGAGTATACTCAAATATATTCTACAATGTTTCTAAAAAATCGAACTATCCTACAACGTTCCTGTGTATTGAAGAATTTTGTAGAATGTTCTGGAATGAATTATAATGTTCGAGAATGTCTCAGTATCTTCCAAAAATTTCTAGAGGTTTGAGGATGTTTCAGCATATTCTAAAATGTTTAAAAAAAAATGTTTTCAGATGTTGGAGAATGATGTACCATATGTTTCGACAATGTTTCAGTATATTGTTAGATGTTTGTTACAATGTTCCGAGTAGGTTCGAGTATATTCTATGATGTTATAGATTGTTTCTAAAAACTCGACAATATTCTAAAACATTCCTGGATATGAATATCGCAGAATGTTCCGGAATGAATTAGAATACTCGAGAATGTTTCAGTATCGTTCAGGATGTTTCAGTATATTCTTAAATGTTCGTGAATATTCCCAGATTTTGGAAAATGATGTAAAAAATTAAAAAAAAAGTACTTTTGTTATTCCTTTTTATCTGAGAAAATATTTATTAATAAAATGAAAATATTCTACAGGATTAACAGCATACGTTGATACGTACGTATTTTTTTCATATAAATCAGACAATGAATGGTAAACTGAAATGACATTAGATTTCGCCAACCCTCATAAAGCTTACGAAGCGGAAATAATAAAAAGCAATAGCGATGAAGGATGTTGTTTACAAGGATACTTAAATTCTAACGCAGTCGAACCCAATGAAATTAAAACAATCGCAAATGACAGTAATTCGAATCATAACTTAAAGCCGTTTTTAAATTCGTTCACATCGTATGATTTTGGTTTACTACAAATTTAATTGCAATTAACGAATTAAAAAATAGCACGAAGGTTTTGGTTTTTACATTACGAGTTTACATTAGGTAAAAAAAATTTTTTATGATAAATGAATGGCTAATTAGAGATATATTAGTGACAGAAACAGGAGTGAAGAGAAGCAGAGAGACGACTAGGACATTATGAAACTTTCTTGAACAGTTTAGATTATTTTTGGAACATTTTCGAATATTTAGACACATTTTAAAGCATACTGGAACATTTTCTAAACTTCTTGGATGATTCGAAAATCTTTTGGAGGATTCTATAACATTCTGGAACATTCCAGAACATAGTTAATAATACTCAGGCCTTCTTCGAAAATCTATTGATGCAAAGTCTTCTTGATGTACCTAAACGTTTGCAAACCTTTTTCATATATGGGGATGATGGGGTACCACTCTCCATAATCCCTTTGGGACAGCCAAAGTTTCTTTAAGTAAGGAAAATAAACACTACACTTTTGTGTATAAGTTAAATACTTTTTTCATGTTATCTCTTTCTATTGCTGCAAAAATGGTACGATAATTTGGCTGACAGGGAATTATAAATCCATGAAAATTTGAATGTATTATACTTGTAAATTAGTTGTGCAGACTGCAGTAAGCCACCACGTTTGAACGAATGAATAGTTCACAAATTTCCTAACGAGTTACAAAGTGGTGCGTGAATCCTACTCTACACATTTCCGTATCATATGCTTATCACACGAGTGTATGTAAATACATACAGAACGTCTATTACATAATGTATCTAATACGTTTAGGTACGTCGGTGGTGTATGTGTTGTACGAAGGTACAAATGGGTAACAAGCTGCAATGGCAATGTTTCCTATTATTGTTACCCAAAACGCATATTCAACATTAATCAAGCTGCAATACGGTTATCTAATTTGCTCAATTGTTACCATAATTCTCATGGATTAGCCACTACAGCTTGTTATAATACACATTAACACCTTTCTTTTATTTAAACTATTATCGTTCGCAATTCGTAGGTATTATTAACTATTACAACTCGGTATTTTTCACGCGGCCACCACTGTAGACTGATTCCACCCCGAATAACTCTGCACTAAGTTATCTGAAGTCGATGATTCTTTTTTTATTAGACAGAACATACTTTGAAGTTTTTACAATCTTAATAAAAAAAAATATCACCCATATGAAAGTAAGAGACGCTTGACTATTCAGCAACTGAATTTTTACGTACCTATTAAATGATTCCACCTCGCATAACTTTCTATTGACTTATATGGTTTTGGTGATTTTTTTTTATTAAATAAATAACACTGAACGTTCTATATAAATTTCAAAAAACAAATTCCACGCATACGGATAGAAAAATAGGGATGATTGTTCATCTGCTCAGTTTTTACGTATTAACCGATTCCGCCACGCATAACCCTCTACTGATTTCCGATTTCGATTACTCTTTTTCTGTTGGATAGAGAATATCTCGATGTTGGTTCTCTTTAAATTTAAAACGAAATTCCACCCCCGAATTTTTATTATAAAACATTTAGATAAAGGGTGTCGTTGAATGTAATTTAATTTTATATATATGGTTCTTTTAAGTCTATATATTATATTAAATAAATATCTACCGCGAGAGACCATTGCTATTAGGATGAAGCTAAAAAGAGAGAGCGGGAAGCATTACATCAATAATTAATTGCCATATGAGCCGGCCGTAATAGGATCTCTCATATCGCTACTCTATGTTGACATCGCGTTGTTCACCAAGTGATAAATTAGTTAGTTGTATTATGTATTTGTAAAAGAGTTTTCACCGTCCACTGCCACACCATATACCGTTATTGTAACAAAAACCTCTTATATTAATAACCCTTTGCCAACCATGATGTTACACATTCCGATAACTCAAAAAGATTGAGTCTAACAACATAAGAAAATTTACTTTAATTATTTCGAAATTACACGCGGTCACATTTAATAAAAACTTAAATGTGTTAACGACGAAATTAATTAGCAGAGGGCTAAGTTTAAACAACAGTTATTTAAACAGAAAAATAAAACTAATCTGACGGCTAGTCTTGCTATTTTGGCGGCCTACAATCCACACCTTAGACTAGGAAAGAGAGGGGACACGTAACTCGTAAGCCGACTGTACGTCGAACATTATTACATTATTTTGTATTGCCTCCATGAAACGGTGGCAGACAGTGTGTTGGTGTCGGTCATTAAAAGAGTGGATATTATTGAATGGTGTAGTAAGGTTTTAGTGTATTTTTGTTTAAAACAATGACTATTTGTTCTGCTTACGGCTGTAAAAGCCGCAGTGAAAGAAATGAACCAGGAGTCACATTTCACAGGTAAAAAGAATTTTACGTAGTAAGGTTAAGTAAAGTAAATCGCGTTTAGTTTGTTTATTGTTTACATACTACAAAAAATATGTTATGATTTACGTACAAGAATCATTAATGTGTAAGAAACAAAAAATACTTTGAAAGTTGTAAGAAGCATGAGTTTACCACAACATTACCATAGGCGGAGTCACTTTTAGTTATAAAAATCTAAGAAATAAAATTAATTAATTTAAAGAAATTCTTCTTAAAGTTTAGTTCCGCCACTTCATGTTAATTAACGTTAATGAAATAATTCTTTGCATTTGATTTCATTGAACATGTATCCTACTTGACAAAAAATAAATAATATTTTTATTAGTAACGTATGACGCAAAAGAACAGTTCTTAATAATTGTTTACTTTATTAAATAAACAATTGATACTCTGTGTGGAATTATAATTGTACGAATAATGGTAACAAAACTAACTCCCTCTTAACATTATATGTTGCGCTACTGAGCGCTGACTGCTGGGTCCATCGCGTAACAATTTGCAGTCGACGATTATAGGTTTGTTCCAAGCAACGAAATGACCGTACATTGTATTGCCATAAACCTGCGCAAAACAAAATAAACGTTCCAAGCATGAGTAGGATCGTTCATTGTACGGTTTTACTTTCGTTCCAAGCAAACTGCGACCATACATGGGATAGTTTCGTGACGATCATTTCAGTACATTGTCTATAGGTGGTTCAAGTTTTGGACTGATATGCGCAGTATTCAAACAGTACAGACTGATGACTTGCGCACAATTTAATACATAGCAGTTTTGGGATCGTTTCGTTACGATCCGCAAAAGTTCGCTTGGAACAAACCTTATGTGTCCCCTCTCTTTCATAGTCTAAGATCCACACAATGAGCCTGGGAAAAATATTTCGAATGTACGTGAGTAGTGCCGCGCTGAGCCGGTGCGGAACCGAGTTTATTATACCCCACGTATCACGCGCCTGACCGTTACGATCGAGACTTAAGGCCTGACAGCTTACGCGTGACGTCATTTATTGCCGGCTATGCTATACAACTGTTTACATTATTACACATTGTTTGGATTGTACACAATGTGATTAACTTACGAAGACATATGGAGCTCCAAAACATTAGTGGGACTTTCAAAATTAATAAATAATCACCCTGTATATTCGTGATCATTCCATGTCGCCTTCTGTTACTGACAGTTTTTAATAATTTAAACGGTAGTGAATAATTTCCGACAATAAGTTCATTTTATATATTCTACTGCATCTATTAAGTCACGATTGGTAATTATTGGTCATATAATTATGTATAACATTGTCAAACTTCTAACCAAATAGTTAAACTTCGAAAGTTTAACTAGGTAGTGCCTACGTTAAACTTCGATTGAAGTTTAATTGAGAAGTTTAATACAGGTTCAAAAAGTTATTTACCTTTAACTCAACGTTGTGACTTATTTATTTCGTTGATTCGACAAGGGATTATCACAATCCATGATCCGATAATTTAACGAATACATTAACAAAAATAAATGCAAACAGGAAATGTTAAACTACATTTGCTACCAAAATGAAAATATGCTGAAAAATATTCGGAAAAATGGAAACGAATATCTACTATTATAAAGCAAATATCTCTATAAATCGAGACAGATATTTCAATGGTACGTGTGGAATTTATACAGCCAATTGAACTGATACGCCAAAAGTTAGAACTATGCACGTAAACATTAATATCTACTACGATTCAACGAAAAGAAAGAGAATAAATGGATAAAAATATATCTGTTGGTACTTACAATCGACGCTAACTTTGATTCTTTTGCTGACAGTAGGAGGTACTCCGTTACTAGCGATACAAAGATATGCACCCATGTCGAGTCGTGAGATTTTTGTTAATTCCAAAGATTCACCCTCCCATTCCAAAACTGGAAATAAAGAAAACCGTGAGTCATTTCGAACAACGACCAGTCGCTCATTCAAATGCTATTAAGATTTATAGAAGGATTCTTTTTAAATGTGAAAATACTCCTGAGAAGAAATAGATGGTTGTCGGTTGAAAAACTGATAGAGGTTCAAATTTATGGTGTTTGGAGATGTTTTAGCCCCTTTTTTCAGCCCGAATAAGAAGTAAGAATGATGTCTATGGCAGGAGTCACAAATTCATATTATATACCTGGGTGGCGTGAAACTAAGTTCACATAAGAAGAATATAAGTAAAATAGGTAAGTGTTACTAACCTGAGAGGGTTCTATTTATGGTAATTTTGGAGTTATCGTCTCTCTTCCATTTCACGGTGGGTTGGGGCGAACCGGTGGCTTTGCAGGTTAGCGTCTCGTTGGCGCCTTCTCGAACTATTACGTCTGTACTGCTCTGCGAATCATCGATGTTCGGAGGAACTGGAAAATAAAAACCGACAAATGCATACATATATTATAAATTTTTCTTCTTTTTCTACCACGTTCAGCTTTCACAGAATTGCAACTTCGCAAACAACGCGACTTAAAACAAATTACCTGCACTTATTCTACTACAATGACCCCAAAATACTTTCATTATATACAAGGGGATCATAGACATAGACAATCACCCAATATCACACAAAATTCCTCTACTGAACTCAGAGCCGTCCTTGAAGTGAAATATTCACCTGTGGCGATTTGTAAACCTCCGCATTTTTTTCGTGGGTTAAAAAAAGTAAGGAAAATTATAAACGAAATTCTAATCTATTCTTATCAGAATTCTTTCATCTGAAATAAAAAAATCTTAATAAATATTATCCAAAATTTTCTTCAAAAACACGGTTTACAATAATAAAATCCTTTTCTTTCAGAATATACTTATACTAAATCTAAATAATTTTGTGTAGGCACCAACAATTTATGAGTTGAATATATAATTTCGTCTTTAATAATGTAAATTGAAAATAAACGTGAAATGAGTGAGTCGAGTAGGGACATCAAATGAAAGTGTTAAGGGCGATAAAGAACATTTAAAACACGTCTATCCTTTTACATGTTATATATGTATATGGAAGGGTGTAAAATTTACTTTGCAAGTGATACATGTCCCTATGTGACAAATATATCGCATGACGTACCTATGTATATTATACACATTATAATGATTGTACATCGTTTTCTTTTCAAGTGTGAACTATGTCGCACGTAACAAGACGCTTTTCAACCGTCTCGTTATCTATTTCGGTAAAATTAATGGTCTTGTAAATATAGACAGAAATTTCCTGAAACGGCGTCAAATAAACTATAATGACATTACAAATAGGTCATATGTATGTACCTATGTACGTACGTAACTGCTAAAAAGGCATATATGTAAATAAAAGTTAAAATTTATTTTAACCTACCCAGAATTCCGAAATACAAATACAAATAACGATTTCGAAAACTTAAAAATTAAACAACTGAAGTCTACAGCAATTATTTATTCTTTTGTATCTAAGATGTGTTAAATGTTTCTTAAATCTAACACAATTAATGCAACGACTTTAACCTCTGTATGTTGTAGATATATACTGTGTCTAACAATTTTTATATTGTAGCGAACCGAGTATGTTTGTGTGCGATCGGGCACAAGTGTATGCGAGAGAACTAGTCGACTAGCCGGTTGCGGCAGGCGATTTCAGCGGTGTGCGTCTTATTTGTAAATATGTGTATCGTACCTGCCTTCCAAGAAAGCAATTAACTAGTTCGCAGAGAAATGGACTACTCTCGACGTTTCGAAATATCTCCAGAATATTCCAGACTTTAATTACGAATACTATAAAACGATCGCCGAAGAGTCCCCTTCTTTATAAAAATCATACACTCATTCCTATCCAACAGACCCTCCAAGATTAAAATTGGTAACATCCTATCACGCACTTTCACACTGAACGCAGGAGTACCACAGGGCACGGTACTCGCCCCGCTTCTATACAATATATTTTGCCATGACCTTCCCCAACCGATTTATAACTCCCTTAGCCTATGCCAATATGCCGACGACACGGCTTATTGGGCCAGCGGCCTCACAACTTCCTCATGCAACAACAAACTCAACAATCAAATAAAAAAACTAGAACTTTGGCTTAATAAATGGCGATTAAAACCAAACCCCAATAAAACCCAATTAATCCTTTTCACTCATCCAAGGTATTCGCGCAAACCTATACTTTCACGCGATCATGTCAACATCAAAATCTTCAACACAACCATTCCACTACAAAAAGATATAAAATACCTCGGGATAACACTCACCCACACAATGAACCCTCACAAAGACCTAACAATCACTCTAGACCGAATACGAAAACGCGCCAACTTATTATCACTAGTTAACGGCCGCGTGTAGCACTGAAACACTTCTACACACATACAAAACATTCATCAGACCACTAATCGACTATCGAGCAACTTCGCTCACAAACATCTCCGAAAGACAACTACATGACGTCCTAGCCACCGAAAGACGCATCTTAAGAAAAATCTCCAGACTTGACAGATTCTTCCCTTCGGACATTCTTTACGATAACATCGACATACAGCCCATTACAAGTCGCATCACCACTCTTCAATCCAAATTCGTTACACGAGCAATCGACTAAATCAACCCCATCTCCACACAAACATTCACAAATTCACCACGCAAAGTTCACAAAAAACTTAAACACAAAATTCCCTTCCCACCAGCCAGACTCCTGGCTATAACTCCCGACTTATCTAAGTTAGTAATAATTAAATAGTGTTTTAAGTTTAATTAATAATAATTAGTGTATATAAATTGTTATTTCTGGATATAAGTCTTTAAGTATAAATTTATTAAACCCACGAACATTTCAATATTTAATACTGTAAATTTCTAATCTGTACATATTTTTGAGATTGTTTATTTTTGTTGTTAGTTTTTTTAAAAGTATAATAGACTTCCTTCTAGATTTGTTAATAAATGATTAATTAATAAAGATGAAACAAAAGTTTTAAAAGGATGTCACAACGTACCTATACCGAACATGTAAAATATTTAACGTCACACTAATTCGGCTTCTCAAAAGTTGGTGAATGTCAGGAAAAATGTATTTCGTTTTACGAGCATCTTAGGCTATTCCAGTTCCTGTTTCCTCCGAGACTATGGAATCTTTCAAAAATTCATTGCCGTTACAATGAACAAGTTTCAAAGTAAACGAAAAAGAATAAATAAAGTAATACTCTTGAGACAGTGACGTATGGCAATCAGAAAATTTTTTATTTAAAGGAAGAAAAATATATATTTTTAACTGTATTTCTATTCATTTCTTAATAACAACGGAATAATAAAACAGGGACCAGACGTTGTTGATAAAAACAGAAACCTTTTGAAGTAAGAAATTTCTTTTTTACTTGTTATCTATTGTAAAATAAAATAGTGATGAAAAGGGAAATTCAAATGTAATTAAAATATTTGCCATGGCATTATTCTTTGTAAACAAGTAAAACACTTTTCTATCTCCTCTTTGATTCTTCTAAGTATATATTTTATTTTAATTTTGTTTTGAACCGAGAATAAGTTTTAATTAAAAACAGAAAAAATTGAGACTAAAAGAAGATCTTTCAAGTTTTTCTTTGAATAGGTAAATAAAAGCATGTGATTTTTGTAATTCCCTTTTTACCCCCCAATACATCGTATGGAATGTAATTTATTGTTTCCGGCATTGTACCTATTCGTATCTTCCCGGAAAATTTCAACAAAACAAAATAAAAGATTAAGATAAAAACCAAAAGTTTTTCTTCCTTTCAAAACAACATCAGATATAAAATATTTGTCATATCTACTTTTCGATATTTCATTTGCTCCAATCTCTTCCACATGACTTCGTTTAAAAGCAATTGTTTTAGGGTATAAATTGAGAGGATCTTCCGGCTATTCCGACCGTCAACGTTAAGTGGAATGTACTTTTGATACTAAAAACAATTTAGTTGGTTCTTTGCGTCGTACCTTTCCCAGAAAAATATCGAAAAATCAATTATAATTTCATCCATATTCCTAAATATATTGTAGTTACCCCATCATCGACAGGTTTTACATATAAAACAGAACCCACTTTGCCTGACATATAAGTACATGGTGCGTTGCACATTTGAATTTGAATATCAGATTATATAATATTGAGTTAATAACTCGGTGTTGGTTACTGTCAGTTAATTATGTCCAAGCCCATGAAGCGAATAGCAATTAGATCGAGTTGAACGTTTGACAAAAACTTAATAGTTTTAAATTTTGATTAGATAATTATAAAAGCAAATAACAAGTATTTACTATTCTATAACAGAGGACCTATAAACAACCAAACACAATTTTTATGAAAAATTAATTAAGTAACAATAATTTAGTATTTTTTATCGTGAAATTGTACGATGTGAACTTTTTGAAGAAATAAAGTGAAATAAAAAGAATTGATTCTCTAGTCTTTGGTATTTTGATTAATAGCAATAATAGATAATGTAATGCGTAAGTTTATGTTGAATGTGTTGATTAAGACTGTATAAAAACGTAAATCTGTTAAGCCAAACAACAACCCTTCCAATCCCATGGGATTGGAGAATGAGGGCGAAGACGGACTTGCAAGATCTACCTAAAGACAATTAGTCTTTGGCAGCCCCAGTCGGGCACATCGAGGTCAAGAAAGCAGACCTCAAATTGGGTAAATTATTTGAGAAGCCTGGCTGATGTTCTTGATTATAATGAGAAAATAAATTCAACTCCTACAGTTAATTATTTATACAGCAAACAAATGTTATAAATTTAATTCGCTAGGCTCACTCCACTTGGTTGAAAACAATGAATTAGTGGTCATCTGTTCGGATTGTTTCGTACAGATTATGTTTGATGACGTATACGCAGTCTAAATAAGATAGAAGATAGAACAAACGTTTTTAAAAAGTGGAGCTGATGTTTGTGTGTAATAAGCCAGGAAACGTTTTTTTATTAGGAAACTTCTTTAAAATTCTATACCCATCGGACTTGAGATTGCGGTAGACCAATTTTCTCGGGCTTATTCATTATATGTTAATTTTTCATGATCTGGCTTCCAGCTTGGTTATTACGAAGGTTCGCAGATTTTTCGACTTTGCAAGAAATACTCAGTGCTCTCCTCAGATAATCTAAAACGTGCCGTGCATGAAGCATGGCCTTCTACTAACTTAAGCGGCCTGCAATTTACCGTCGAAAGCAAGAAGAACAAGCGGATGGATTCCCTTAATCTTTTAACATGGCTTAAATTATAAACTTTGATTATTATAAGATATCCTTTATAACCGCAAACCCCGTTTTCATAATAAATTAGCCTAACTAATACGTACGCTACTAGGATAAGGTTACAAAAAAAATCACCTTTCATTATAAAAGCAAAAGAATTATACAGTAGAAGAAATAGGTAAAGATGATGCTTACATTTAAGGAGGACGAAGATGAAACACGTCTTGTAGGTGGAAAATTATTGTTTCCTGTTTTCTTAAAAAAAAAAATGTTGATACGTTGACCTTTTTCTATGGTAGAGGCCACCTCAATCAATTTTAGTAATTACCTAAGTAATATTTGAACGCTCTTTTGAAGGATCTAACACTCAAAGGATTGTATTACACAACATACATCCCACACTTATATCGTACTATTTTTTATGATGTGGTGGTAGGTAGTTGTCTATTTGAAAATAACATTTCTTTCAACGAAGTACCTATTTCATTTCTTTCTAATCTGACAGTTATCAAAATGATATTTCTATTCCTGTTCACCGCCAAAGCGTAACGCGAAGAGATATTACTTTACTAGCGACTTATGTATAAGTAGTTGAACTGATGTACATATGTATTATTTATTGTAAATAACGAAAAAGATTATCTGATTTAAAAGGAAAACAAAAGAATTTAAAAATGATGTTAAGGCACTTACTTGTTTCGATTAGGTATTTAATTAATAATTTCTGGTATATAGGGTTTTTCACGCAACCCGTTCGTCAAAAGTTTTTAAACTTATAATACCGGTAGAGTTTTAAAAATGAGCAAAATAACCTAATAAATGATGCTTTATCTAATTAAAATATTTGCAGCCGTCTGCCATTTCCAGTTATACCGGAAGTCGACACCAACTTTGTTATTTTAAATAGAATGGTACACTTTTTACGCCAAATTCGAATAAAACGTAAATTTTAAGGTAAGTTTGATAAACAACTTGTACACCTACGATGAGCGGTTTCTGAGATAATTTAATTTATAAAAAAAAATTGCTACCGCAACCCAAATTATAAAAAGTCGTAACTTCCAAAAAATATGACTAAGAGTGCTGAAATTACTACCAGTGGTAGCATAATCTCAGAGCTAACGCCTTGACCAATTTGAACTTAATAACTTTTATAGGGCGTTCAAAAACGAAATTGTAAAGTTTAAAAACTTCAAACATGAATAACTTGGTTTTTTCAAATAGTAGCTAGCATACTTCATTCGATCCATATTGATACTTTCCTTTATTTTATGTGAAAATTTTTGAATAATTTTGAATTTTTTAAATAGGTAATTTCATTAATTTTGGCGTAACAAGAGTGTGTCTTGAACCATTGACAACTAACGACAATCAAAGCAAAATCACACTAAAAACTTTCTTGGGATTAATTTCTGTTAGGAAGATGTTCGAGGAAAATGTTTATAATAAATACTTCAATTGAAGTTTTCGTTTTTGGTTGTTTTTGTTACATAAATTAATCAAAAGGACGATTTTTGGCTTGATTTTGCATCGATTACCGATAGTTGCCAATTGTCCAAGGCGCACCTTTTTATGCGAAAAATATTAAAAATAACTATTTTAAGCAAGAATTCAAAATTACACAAAGATTTTCAAATAAAACAATTGGATGTATTTATATGGATCGAAAGAACATAAAAAAAGGATCGATTAAAAAAATAAAATATGTTAGGTGCCATTTGAAAAAACGAAGTTATTTGTGTTAGAAGTTTTTGAACTTTTGAATTGTAGTCTAAACGCCCTATATAAATTATTAAATTCAATTTTGTCAAGGCTTTAGCTCTATGATTCAGTTATCAATAGTAAAAATTTCAACATTCTAAATCATATTTTGTTATGATTTTTGATAATTTGGGTTGCGGTTGCGATTTTTTTTATATAAATTAATTCATCTCAGAAACCGCTCATCGTAGGTGCACAAGTTGGTTATCAAATTTGCATTAAAATTTTACGTTTTTTCGAAACTCTACGAGTATTATAAGTTTAAAAACTTTTAACGAACGGCTTACGTGAAAAACCCTGTATGCTTGAATCCTGTACATTCTTATGTAGTAACGTTTTATTATTTTTTGTTTGTTATTTTACCAGGGTCGTTTTTAATTAAA
Organism: Agrilus cyanescens; assembly: GCA_947389935.1. Lineage (NCBI taxonomy): Eukaryota > Metazoa > Arthropoda > Insecta > Coleoptera > Buprestidae > Agrilus > Agrilus cyanescens. The sequence goes on from OX376704.1 coordinate 7,038,834, forward strand.
ATTATTATCTTCTAAATTAGTTCTTAATAGAAAATATTCTTTGGTGTTCTATAAATGATTAATTTTAAACTACGGGGTTGTACGGGGTATATATTTTGTTCGGAAATCCGAACTAAATTGGTGGATTAGTTAGTTATGACTGTTCCGTTGGATAATGCCTTCTTCTGTTACGATTTAAAATTACACAAAAACCCAATACGAGACAGTTGTAACGATAAAATACAAGAGAACAAGATGAGAAAGAAGAGTTTGGAAGATTTGCCGTTCAATACGTTTTTAGTATGTGAGAAACGTTTTCACCTCAAGTGAAATGAAACTTAGAAATATCTTGCTAGTATCAGCAGAAAATTCGTAATGAATTCTGGTAGTTAAAAAAGTTTGCAACGTTCGAACAGTGGTGTTGCTGTTGCGAATAATAATGCACAGCTCAAGGCTTGAGGTCAAAGTTCATCTGCAATCCGCCAGGATATCGCAGTTATCTTTTTTTGTACAACGGACGAAATGCACTTCCCCTTCAAAATACTCTAAAATTCACTTTACCACAAGTAGCCACCACGTCAAAAAGGCACGAAACACAAAGCAAAATTGTTGACTAAATGACATAAATGTGATGAATTATATTATTTTCAATTTAGTGACTGCAATAAAAAAATTTTGAGTATTATTCTGAATAAATATCGTCTTGCAGTCCATAAAAGTAAGCTAAGAGTTAAGATGATGCCATAAAAGTTCAATATTAGATCTGACTTTAACGTGAAATTTTATTAACGACCCTGATGTCTAAGTCGCGTAAGCAGTTTTGTAATGAGCATTTTAAAGTGCATTTGGTCAATTCCCCGATTTATTTCAGACCACGTATATTGGTCAAGCCTGATTGTTGATGATTACCTTCGTCGCGCTCCTATCGAAATCAAGCAAACTTCTGCTAATTTTAAACAACAAAATCGGCGCTCCGGTTGCCAAAACCTGAAGGGAGCATTTTATGTACCATACGTTTGTTTTTAATTGTTTACTCATTTTAAATAAAGAAGGCGATATATTATACACAATATACACAAACCTGCATTCCATCTTTACCACTTAAAAGAAGGTTAATAATCCTTGAGTTCATGAAAAAACTTACTAGACAAACACTAGTTTTAGACTGAGAAAAAACTTTAATTTAAGCAGGTGTCGTGTAGTGTTGGAGGTTTTTCCCCAAATGACTTATTTCTCAATAAATCGGTAGGTGTCTTATCGATTTTTTTTTGTGAACGTTTGTAAAATAATAACAATAAAGCAAATAGTATGTGAAGACATAGTATTTATCGTCAATTTTCTATCGTAATAAAGGGACGACAGGGCATAAATTGATGGAGTCGAATGAATTACCTGTTATTAGGAAATGGTCAGACTCAATTGGAATTTCAGCTCCGACAATAGCTTACATTTAACCGTCGTGGCGGGTCCGTAATGAAAGCGTCGCTCGTGTTCTCATCCCCCAAACCCCGAGACCCGACCCCTACCTATCGCAAGAAATACGGCCGCAATCAAGAGGACCTTTAATGCGTCGCAAAATTGTGAGGGACTTCGCCTGTTTCAACTTCTTCCGGTCAGCCAATCAACACAAACTTAAAGAACATGGAAGCGATGCATTAAGTATTTGGATTTTGCCAACTCCAAATACCACTTGTCCAACTGACTCGTCCACGTTTCAAATACCTTCCTTGCATTTACACTGACCACGTCTTTGTCTTTTCACATCCTTCCATATGTCCTTGTCAATTGATTTCAGTTTTCCAAATTTTACTAGGGAGTTTGAGATTTTTTTATGAGAAATAAATAACACATTTGCCTAAAAACAGTGGTGGATCCAGAGGGTGGAAAAAATAAAAATATTTATATCGGTGTTAAAGGATTTCTTTGGGATTTATCGAGTGATTTTTGCCATTCGTCTTAAAGGTATAAAGTGTTCCCTTGACGATACACTTTACATGTAAAGGTAGTCATGCAAGTTTAAGGATCTGAAAACTGAGCTACTTGTCGTACGCTTGAGTAATGTAAGTTTAGAGACGACGTCCTTTGTAGACTTATAATATGTCATTGTCTCATTGTTATTTTTCCTGCAATAGCTTCTTCGTGATGCTCTAGTTAACTTGTCATCCGTTGTCAAGATGCCCGCGATAAACTTTTGCAACGAACGATATTTAGACCGTGGAGTTTCCGTCACCAGAGAAATAAGTATTATAGATATAGGAACAACCAGTTCAATATGTCTTTATCTCCCATACGACGACGTTCGATTCGCTTCATTTCTGTTGCTTATCCAAAATTTATAATTTCTAAATCACTTTAGATCACCTAAAGTTTTATTTTTGAATTTTGTTTGACATTTGGAACAAAATTTTTTATTAAATTCAATTCTTGACTACCTAAATGACCATATTTATTCTACGATATTTATCAATAAGTAAGCAAGCATATTTCTGCGAATTACAAAACAAATGGTTGGTGGTTGTACAAATAATCCATACTTTTTTTAATAGATGTTGACGCACATAATTTCGAAAATAAATTCATACAGCATTTTATTATATTCGATTCCAGTAGTTTTTATAATAAATTGATTGCTTATTTTGACTCAAAAAATTTCACTGAAAAATAATGCTGTGGATCTGAACTTAAAATACGTTTCGACTCCAAATGTATCATCCTAATTTAATATTGTTTATTTAAAAAGGCTATTGGTTATTAACCGATGATTATTTTAAGATAAATTGTAATTTAAACACTGAGAGAATGTAAAATTTTGTACAGAATTTTGTACGCAATGTTTCCGGCATGATATCGAACGAGACTTAATTTTGTATCTATTAGAGAATTGATTGGTATTTATTTATAAATATTTGTATCAGAAAATTGCACTAATAGAGAATATGGAATGTGAATCCCGTAACTGCGCTGATTACAGAGTATTCCAAACAATTACTGGACTTGCAAACTAATAGGACTGCAAACTATGTATTCCCGAATTGGAGCGAGAACTAAACCTATCGTCTAGCCATTACCTGGTCAATTACTTTGAATTGAATCGGAACTTGCGAACTTTCACATTATGATCGAAAACGTTAGGCTGCTCAATTCACGAAATTCAATAATTCCTTTACTTTTGTGTTGACTATTGTTAGGTACATCACTCGAATTGTTTTCCTTTTTAAAGTTCCGTAAGTTCAAATAGAAAAACGGAACTCTTATAAATATAAGTTCTGAATCTATGAATGAGCGCCCCAAAAACGAAAAACGAAATTGTAACATAAATTTTGAACACGGAGTCACTTTTTTTGGGGGGGGGGGGGCAACTTAAAAATATATAGTGTGACATCAAATTAAAGGGATCATTGTGAGGGTTTCAAATATATATTTTTTATAATTTTAGAATTAATGGTTTTGAAGATATTTAAGAAAATAAAAGAAAATTCACTATTCCCAGTTTTGTTTTTGTAGAAATCTTTATAGGTAGATATTAAAAGATTTTCCATGTTTTGATGTGTGCTTAGTTTTTAGCGGATTTAAATTTTATTGAATGTGTGTTGAAATGTCGTTTCTTGTTCTCGTGAAAATATTTAAAAAATTCAAATTGGATGAGGTATATCTGTAGGCAGGGACGTCCATTGGTCTCTGTAGGGTTCTCTGGTAGAAGTATTTTATTTCATCAGTGAAATTTGTGACAGTCGTGTCTGAAGCGTTTAGAAGTTTTTGGTTAACCTTCTTGTCGATGTGAATCACGGACAAATTGTCAATTCCCTAGAGAGACCGCGCTGATCGTCGATCGGCTGCCGGACTTCCTAAGAAAGTAGAAATTGCATTATATTCAATCTGCTCTGCTCGACCCTCCTCTGCCCTGCTCACTTTTCACCCACCGTTTCTTTTTTCTTTCCGATGGAATTCACAAAAATCTTCTTTTTATCTTATTGCCTCGTTCATTTCATTACTTACTTCTATTTATTCTTCACCAATAGACGTAAAATAAATATATACTAAGCTTTTATGTAACTTAAGACATACATACAATTTTTCCCAATGTAAAAAAAAAATAATCTAAAAAAGTTAATATAGTCCATTCTCGTATAGAAAAACGTATAAAAATAAAATTTTTATTTAATCTACTGTTTGTGCTGTCGAAATAACATTTACGTTTTCCACACTAATGTCTATTTAAGATCGGAGTAATGTTACTAATTTTCGCAATTTTTGGACTTTCAAATAAACACATTCTGCCTCGACTGGTTTAATTATCCGAATCAATAAAATGTTTAAAACGTATCTATAATTTATTTAGGAGTATAGTCACATCTAACCTTATCTTTATTTACACTACAGATAGAAAATGAGAAGAAACTGAAAGCTGAATTATTCTGAGGAGTGCCCTAAGGAGAGTGTACTTTGAATAATTGTATACCTACTTCAACCTTTATTGGTGAAAATATAACGAAAGTGGATGGTGATCCAAATTCAAAAGGTGGAAGGAGGCGAAAAAAAAAATGGATTTTACTTTGTAGGTGCAAAAAAGGGATCAAAACCCAGACGAGTGTCAGTTTCCTTTCAAAACTTTCGTATTGCCATGTTAAATGAGTCTCGGTAGTAGTAATCAACATCAGAGATACGATTAGAAGACATGAACACACGTGCTGTTCAAACAGCTTTTCAACTTAACTCTTAACAAAACCATGTGAACTGTTTGGGGTTGTGTGGTCTATCTCTTGATCAGAGCTTCGTTTAAACCTTGCATTAATGCGTAGTCGTGTGCCCCAGCTGATGATTATGCTAAATTAAATTATTTTTACTTTCGACGTTACATTACTGTCGTACGACAACCATTCCAAGATACTGAATAAACTGTTTGTCTTTAATGAACTTTTAAAATGCAACAGCACATCTTAAAAAAAAAAACAAAAAAAACAATTTAAAAAATACCCAAATGCAAATGCGATGAAAATAATTTAATCAGATGTTAATTAGAGCAGAAATGTACCAATTATTTCTTTTACATTTTCTCTCGTAATGTAAGATTGTATACAGGGTGAGCCATTTTAATATATCTTTGAGGATAGCTCAAAAAAAATCGACGAATTTGAATTCTTACAAACTTTTCCCTTTAAGCAACAAACTTAGATTAAAAACTACCCTGTATATTTTTTCTTTGTATTCTAACGAAGTATATCTTTAGGTCAAATCGAATTTGGTTTGGATTGCATTCTGATTAATCACAAATCTTAATGAAATTCCCACGAATGACAGAAATCCCTTGAATACGCCGAATGTTTCAATTAGGCATGCGATGCTACAGATGATTAAACTCGATCTAACACCTTCGCAAACACAAACAATAATAAAATTATGGTGGAGGCAGTTGAGGGTAATAATAAGAAAATATGTGAGTACGTTAAAAAAAAAGAACAATTATGATAGAAATCTGTGAGTTATTTTATAAGGGTTCTTTTTTTACTTTAGAGACACGAAAACAGAATAAGAAAGGCAAAAAACAATAATGTCAGAATGTTGCGTGGGAAAAAAATTTGAAACGAGTTCAATTACAAACAACACACCACAAGCTTTACACTTTCTTGCTTCTTTAATAACGTAGCAGATGAACAATAATTCATGCAAGTTGCGAGTCTTAATTATAAAATGGTTGTTCAAAACTCATTAAATTTGCCATCATGACAACAACGCAACGGTTAGAAATAAGCATCACTTCTACCATATTTCAAACTAAAGTTAGTTACAAAAGAGAAGGATAATAATATTGTTCGACCTTTCGTTATAATATATATTTAAAACACCACTACATTTTAATTATGAGCAAACTATTAACTAATATTTAACAGCACCTCTACTACATTACAAGTTTAAAATTAACCATTAATTAGTCTCAATGTTTGATTGCTTGATACGAAGTTGCAATTGCATAATTTAATCAAGAAATTAAAAGTAAGTAAAAACTTACCAACAACGTGCAGGTAACCAAATTGTGTTTTGGCAGTAACAGTGTTGATTTGGCACATGTACCGACCCCTGTCAGCTTCTTCAACATTGTTAATGTGCAAAAACCACGTTCGATGTTTATCGTGTGTCACACTAATTCTAGGATTTCTAGTGATAACGTGATTATGCACTGTCAAAATCGCGGATTGCTCAAAATGCATCCAAGCAACCTGTAACAAAAAAAATATATTTCCAGAAAAAATTATGGAATATTTAAGTAAAAAAAAAAATTTTTATGTCACAAGACTGAAAAGTTTTCGTTTATATAAAACCCTTTGTTTACTATACTTATAGACTTATCGATAGCTTAATATTGTTTAGTAATTAATAGAAATAAATTATTGTAACACTTTAAGGTAAAATGTTAATTAAAATAGCAATAGGTATCATGTATAAAAATTCAAGCTGAAGCAGAGGAACGACTATTTAGAAGCTAATAGCGCATTAAACGTCTCATAATAAAGGCCATAAAATCTCAGAATTACATTTTATATACAATATAATATAGTCACTACATGTTGCGTCAAATTTGTGCAATTTGTAAAAATTTGACAGTAAGGGATCGCTTCATCTGTAAAGTTTTCCTCCGAAAAATTAATAGGGTAAAAAATTAATTTCGTCGCACTAATGATCCACCATATCCGCCGGACTTTGTTACTAATAGTTTTATTTATTTTTCAGGATGAAATTAGTCTTAAGAATTATTTGTTTTATTTCATTATTTTTCTCCAAGCTAGCAAATGCAGCTAAAAACGTAGTGAGAAACAACTGGGGGAGGAAAGCTCACCCTTTAATTATCTAACGCTATAATTACCTTATTTTACGAAAGTTTTCAAAGGTTCTTGTATAATTTATAGCAACATCTGTCAAGATGCATTAGAACTTAACACTTTCTCCCTTTATCACAAAACACTGTTCCACTTCCAATTTTATGGAAGTAGGTATTGGAAAAGATTTATATGCACATATTTATCTTTGAAGATTATTAAAAATGATGATTAACTCATGTACCTAAGTAGTCTTATTGTAAGGTTATTTGTAATATATATGTATATAAATAGTTATCATAATGAGTCCTACTTTGGTCTGAGACTAATTGAAGTTTATATAAAAAGGTAACTTTCTGATGCATAAAAGCTACGTTAAGAAGTTTTTCGAATTAACTTCTGTACTTGAATACTTCGAAGCAGATACTACTCGGCAGAATAGGAGTTTGTGTAATTACGTTAGATCGAACTCAGAACGAACCCGGTACTGAACCACAATCTAATTGGACTTACGATTAGTGTAAATGTAGATATCCAAAATCATTTCGTTTCATCATCAAACCATTTCAGTAGATATTAAATTAAAACCGAATTATGTATTAAATCGTAGTAAACATTATTATTAATAAGTACTCAGGAAGTTTAAAAAAAAAGACTTAACCGAGGGGATAAATTAAATATTATAAAAATTGTATGTTCTAATTATATCACATATTTTGTCGCTGGGCATCCTACCTAAGTGGCCTTTCCATATTTTTCTGTTTTCTCCAATTAAGACTACAATATCATCTTGAAGGTTCCCAACCTTACCCCTATATCAGTCTTTCTTTTATGATCTACCTGCTACCCTTCTCAAAAAGTATCACTGTATAAATTCACATGAGCGTAGTCAGGAGACTGAGGTGAGCACTGCACAATCCTCTAACTATACCATTGATTTATGCTATCAGATACTCTAACCAGAATAATTGAAACAGCGTCAATTTGATCCGTTTTCTACTATTAAGCCAAAAGCTCAAACTATTGAATTTTCCGAACAATAAAATGATGCATTAAGTTTGCATTTCCGACTGAAGTGCACCTATTTCGAATAGCTAATGGATTTATTAAAAATCAAGTAAATGAAAATACCATCAAGGCTGACTTTAAAAGTATTTAATGTAAGTCTCCTTATGCTTACTCTGCTAAAGAAATTCAATTTCTTAAAAGTTTCTTTATTCATTTAGAAAAGTAGATGCCTAGAGGAGGAATGTAGACTATAAAAACGTACGTATGAGAAATTATAAATCTTCAAGATGTTAATCTCATATCACTACCTATTCTTTATGGTTTCTCTAAAATAAGATAATCAATTCTAATCAAATTTCAAAAACATCTTTTATATTCATTCATAAGCAATATTTCTTTTAAAACATTTCGAAACACGAAAATCTTGAATGATGAGAATACAATAATTTTTTTCTCTATTCTGAATAAACAAACTGAAATTTCATTTCAATTCCAGACAGAAATTTCTATAGTCAGACGAACAGAAATGATGATTTTATCAGGTCCGTGATGACGTAAAATCGTATTTATGTCTGTCAGAATCCAATCTATACCTAGTAATACAACCAGAATCGATAATACATTAACTAACCGAAACAAAGTATCCTAAAGGATATATAGATATATATATGTATATATATACATATATGATTAAAAAACACATATATGAATATTACACAGGGCGTGTTACTAACAATTTGCATAAAGCATCCGCATCACTCTTCAGTAAGGCAACGTTAAACCATTTGATTTTTAAAAACGGTCATAAAATTTAATGAGATTAACATATCAATAATTCAAATTATTTTCAAAAATTGTCATGAAATTAAAAGGCACTATCATACAATAATATAGTTTTAATAAAATAAATAAAAAATCATCTAAATTTAATGTTGGTATTACACCAACAATGATTATCATTAAGAAAATGTGAAAATTTTTAAGGGGTTGTATTATTTTATACTTCAATTTCGTTTGATGGATTGGTTTTAATATTTGGTGGGTGTTATGGGGTACACCCTGTAGAGTTGGAGTTTGATTAGGTGGCAGTAGCGGTGAGGGTGGTGGTAGGACGGTGTCAGCACGGCGTCTGTCGGCGGCATAGCAGTGGCGGCGGTGATAGTAGCGGGCGCTTCGCCAGGAAAAACAAAGGTTTCCCATGTGTCCGGGCTGAGTGTGTAAACGTGGATAAGTGGTAAACAAGGTAGTAAATTTCCCCGCTTAACCCGCTCACTTCGACCAACTAACGCCACGACGACGACAAATACGACGGCATTATCTATCGCCGCAGCTGAAGTGCACCCCCGATTACAAATTTCAATAACTAATTGTCCAAATGCCCGATGCTCTTAGTTAAAACCCCTAGAAAGCATTTCACTTTTGCTTCTTTGCAACGCAACCATCTACAACGTTCATACCGAGTGTTCGTAGTCAACAGCGTTTGTCAACCTTCGGTATACAATCACTCGTATGTCATAGCCAAATTACTAAAACGATTTAGTGAAACTTAAATAAATTAATTTTGAAGATGGAAGGCTTAGAAACTTTATAAAAAAGTTTTGTAAGCTGTACCGTGTGACATATCAAACGAATGGGCTTGTTGTAAGGGTCTCAAATATATTTTTTTATAAAATTTTAAAATAAATGGTTTTAAATTTATTTATTTCTGAAACTATTTAGCCTAAACTTTTGAAAATAATATATATATACTGAAAATATAAATATACCTAAATATTTATTACTAAAAAATTTAAATCTTGTATTTGCTTTCGAGTTATTAAAAAAAGTTTGTGAATAATTTTGAGCATATTATCGCAGAATTTTGTTTGCTTTTAGTGTTGTGCTTTTGTATAGTAGATATTTCTTTTGTTTTCCCTGTTCAATCCTTTTGATGCTGAAAGTTTTATTTATACTTATTTGCAAAGTCGAATCGGTAATCTTTCTCTTTTCTCTCTACTAAAGCTCACTTTAAAATTTATGAGGAAATTCAGACGTACCTATATATCTGTGCAATATACTTGTTCGATTTCCTTGAAAATCCTATGAAAATTTTAGAATACTTATTGCTTCTGTAATGAAGACTACTCCCACAGGAGCATCTGAACATGACGCGACGGCCGAATAGCAATTTGATGAAGCAGTCCATGGATTGTCCTTGAAGGGACTCGTAGCTATCATGAAAATGATATATGAAATATATTTTTACAAAGACCCTCGAACGAAATGAAAGATTCCTTCTGATTATCCCACAGGAAAATAGCCAAAGCTTCTGTATGCAATTCCTCTAGCTGTATTTCTTTCCATAAATTTCACATTCGAATTAAAAATAAGTAGATACAACGAATCTCATCGAATGAAATAGTAATTTCAATTAGTCAATCTCAGTTATTAATTTTTAAAATTTTTATTCTGTTTGTTGTTCTAACCTGCTTCAATTTTAATTGCGTTTAATTAGCGATTGAGTAAAGCTGCACTTCTTTTTAATCATCTTCTTTGATCCGTTGCCTTTAGTTATTACATTTTACAAGCATCTTTCACCAGCATTCATTTCAGACTTTATTTAAAAGCTTGGAGATCTGTTTCAATGAAAAGTCGCTGTAACTAATTGAAAGCCCATAATTCTTACATTCAGTCAAAACCTTTCTAAATGTGTCATATTGCCTGAATATATAGATGTATATATACGTAAATGGTTTGAAAACGAAATACACCATTTGCTACATCAGTTTCTTTATTGCTGTTTCTTGTAGCAGTTTTTCTTCATTTATAGTTACAATATAACATCCAGAATATTATTAGGGTTAGTCCGGAATCTCGTCCAATATTGACCAAGACCGAACTTGATCTTTTACTAACCGTTATAAGTGAATAAAACAACCAAACCTGGATATGTATAACAAAAACGTGAAAAACGTCCAGAGAATTCACATTTAAACGAATTTAAAAAAAGGTGTAGTTTATGTAACCTCATAACTTATGTAGTATAAATAAATATTGTACATACGTGCATCATGCATGAGAGGTAGTGTAAGGAGCAGATGTCATCGAATTATGACTGATAATAAAAATAGAAGTAGATTGCATTTGCAAAATTCATTCGATAACGTGGAGAAATATAAAGAGAATATTTCAGTTCTCGAAGAATTCCAACTTTTTCGTTCTGCTGAATTATAAAAAATTTAATATAAATTCCAGTTCATCAATACGGTTTTACAATTTTAGATTTTTAATATATTTCTAAAGTAGCAGTAGAGAGGCACATTGGGGTGTAACAAGTTCGTAAATTTTTAATACCTTTATTTGGAGAAAGTAAATTGACTGGCTACCAAGGGATCCGTGGAACTTTTTGTTTACACTAATTCCACTACTGTCGTTTGGAGAAAAACAAACAAACAGAAGGGTAGTAATTTCCACTTACAGCCACCAAATGCAACCAAGAAATGTTCAAAAGATCTATTGTGCATATTTTGATATTTTTACAAGCCAGAATTATCATGCTTTGTGGTCTACATCTAAATAAATAAAACTACACTGTCTGTGGCAACCTAGTGAACATATGCGTATTGTGCTGTACCATCTATGTGGATTAAGTGGCGGGAAAACGGTAGTTCTTCAATAATATTTTAAGTAGTTGCACGATATTCGTGGCGAATCGATGAGTTTGAAGTTATTTAATAAAAACGAGATTCCATTCAACATACATAGTTGTGGTGTATTCAGATTTATGTCGGTTCTTAATTGCTTTAAAGCAAGGTTTTGCATGATTTGTTAGATGTAACGCATGCAGAATAACTAATAAACATTTCGTAGTAAACGTAGAACTGAGCTTAACCGCTTTTGCAACGAAACAACCAACCACATTATAAACACCCGGCGGACGCGAGCGCTGCGTACGAAATATTTTCCAAAACAATAAGGAATCGCTTCGCTATCGTAACGTGTCACCAGAAGTCTGGTAAATTTTTCATAGTAACCAGAACGTCTCACGACATAGAACTAATCATTGCAGTCATACACCCTATATTTATACGTACAGGGTGGGCCAATTTAGACACGTATGGAGCGAAAGTGTACTTTATAAAAGAGATTTCGGTATCTGAAATTCATTAGTGCAAATTATGTCTCGTTAGCTTCACCGTTTCAGATATACAGGGCGTTTCTGGAAAGTGTAAGTTTTCGAAAAGCCTCTGTTTCCCTGGCGAAATTATTTTCTTTCTGTGAAAACATTCCAAAAGCATTTTTTTTACATAGAATTCAACGGTTTAAGGTATATTGTTGTAAAGTTAACAGAAATAGAAATAGACAATTTTTCATAATTCTAGAGCTCTCTTTTGCCAAAATTTATCACATACATACAAATTGTAGTAGTTTATTATTTCAATACCAGTTTAAAAAGTAAAAAATAACGGTAACTATATAATTGTTTGTAATTAAGAAATAAAAATGCTAATTCTTGCTTCAATAAAATCGTTTAAGAGCTAACAATATACGTACAGAAAGCGTCGTTGTCATTAAAGAAGATTTTGATGGAGTAGAAAAATTCTTAATGTAAATGCTGTATTCGGATGATCGTCATAAAGTTAAAATTGAATTTCTGGCTAAGTCCCCGTACAAATAAAACTGGACATCCCAGACAGCATAAAACACAGCTATAAAGTTCGCAAATACGATCGTCGCCCTATAACAATTTCGAGTACTTACACGAGTTTATGTCATTACTTGGCCATTCAATAAAAATTATAGACATTGTTTTGAAAAGTTTAAGGATCGGAATTAATATTTAACGTAACTTTTAAACTATAGTGGCCGTTTTCGTATTTCGCTTTGACGTCCCACAAACATTGATAAACATCAATAGATGGGACTTACAACTCACTAAATTACCACGGTTTTCTTAATTATATCTAGTAGCATGCAACTTAATGAATATTCTACATACAAATATTCTAATTTTCATATCTAAAACCAAATATTTGTCATAAATCATCCTAAATAAATAGATATATATAAATATATTCTTTACAGTTTTATAAATTGTGTCATTAACAGCACTTATAATAGGTGTAACATACATGAAAAATCGATAGCATGTAATTGTAACTGCAATAAACCAAAGAAAATCATTCGCGAGAAAGCCACTCAACTTCGTACATTATTTTGGAGATAAAAGGTGGGCCAAAATCCTGCCGGTAATTATGTACAATAGCTTACCCCCTTCCGATTTTCTTGAAAAAAATGTATGTCGTAGAGTTCGTCATGCTCATCAAGAATATATATGTTGTATTGTAATGATATATGTTGGGATTATTAAAAATATGTAATGATTTGTCAGATACAATACAAATTTTTTAAATTTAAATTATTTTTATTTGATATAAATATTAAATTTTTAAATATTGAAGAGCATGAATAACTATTGTCAGTGTAAGTCAAAAAAATTAAAATTTACAATTTCCTTTTTATATTAAATAAAATTCTAAAAATCCTACTCTATAACTAAAACTAATTAAATACTATTAACAATTTTTCTAAAATGAAATTTTAAATTACTATTAGTGTACCTATAGTTTTTCTATTAAATTATGGAGACAAGTTTCATTCACTCACTTTGTCACAATGTCAATTGAAAAACAGCTTTCACGAAAATATGAAGTAGTATGAAGTAATTCTATATCTATATTAATTTTTCTATTCCTTTATATAAAAATAACTTCTTCTTCTTCTTCTTGTATTTTCATTACTTACTTCCTTAAAAACTTTAATTTTTCTATAAAATATTTGTTTTCTTCTCACGACTTTAATTATGTTCTATTTTATAAACTATGTTCTTCTAATTTTAATTTATTATCTTTTAATATCAAAATTTCTGATTAATTTTTTTAATGTCTAATCTAATATCAACAACTCCACTATCTGGATCTTTATATTATAATCTTGAAATGCTAGTCATTTCAAAAAATTTTTTTTTTTTAAATTTTGTTTGTTACAACTTTAAAATTTTAATAAACTACTTAACGTAAAATAATAATACATTTTTCTTTTTAATATATTTTTTTTTATTTAATATTTTGGAACTTATTTAATTTTCTAAATTTGTTAATTTTTTTTTAAATTGTATTGTAGGAATCCTTCTATCATGACAATATATATATATATGTTGGGCGCGGTTCAGAATGGGTGTGTTTATATTTATATACCCCTCACCCTTTCCCAACATTTTTATTCGTAACACATTAAGAATAACGGCTTTCAAAGTTTAAACAAACAAGCAGTATCATGTATCACCTATAGATAAAGACTAAATAATTCCGTATCTAATCTATAACAATAAACACTACACGAGCTCAATATTCGAATAAATCAACAAACCACTACTATTAATCGCGTTTTACAATAGACATGGAAGACAAATACACGAAATGAAGAAGCTCAAAAACATCATGAGAGGTGGTTTCCGCGCCCAACATATCTCTAATATATAAAATTCTCGTGTCACAGTGTTTGTTACCGTACTCCTCCGAAACGGCTTGACCGATTTTTATGAAATTTTATATGCATATTCCGTAGTTCTAAGAATCGGCTACTATCTATTTTTCATACCCTTAAGTGATAAGGGTTATCCACCCCTAACATTTTTTTTAAATTTTTTGGACACAAATTGTTTTTTTAATTTTTTTATAATGTGGCATTCAAAAATAGATAGAACCCTAAATTTTCAACCTTCCATCACCAACCCCTATTTTTTAATAGTTGTTTTAGTAATTTAATCATTTTTCATCCCTCTCGATAACTGATCAATTATCACTTGGTAAGTTATCCCCCCCAGGGATATTTATACGATGGTTGTAGGATATATTTATTATTAAAAAATTAGGAATCCTTACTACTACCCGTGTATATATATATATATATTCTTGATCAGCATGAAGAACTCCTCAACATACTTTTTTTTCAAGAAAATCGGAAGAGGGTAAGCTAATGTACATATTTACCATCCTGCCTTTACTTAAAAGTCACCCTTTAACATCATGACTACACTAATTCACTATTTTTTTCAGATTTCCTGCGAGACTTTTTGTTAATCTGTATGATTCATTTACTAGAAATTTAAATTTAAAAGACGTAGATTATCAATTTTCTGTAGTAAATTTTTCCGGGTTCTGCTGGGATCGGTTGATTTTCCTATTAAGGAACCTGGAAGTAACGAATAGATATTAATTTCAATGCAGAAATTGTGTAAATTTTATAACCTGGTGTAATAAAGTGTGAGGGTTGTGGATGGTGAAGAATATTTGGAATAGATGAACGTAGGATTTAGTGAAAACGTAGGCGGTAATGTGTCTCATAAAATGTAAGATCGTTATTAAAGGCAGTTTGAGTTGGAAATTTCTTTGTTTCTTCTTCTGTTCTAGTCAGTGTTGTAATCGAGTTTGTAGTAATATGGGAAAAGGAAACTTTACCGGACACACGATCCATTACCACGTTACATCAATAACTGGCTAAAGAAAAGAGCAAACAAAAAGTTGAGAGCTTGACGGCAGTGTGTAGCAGTAGCATGTGTTGCCTCAGCTGAACTAGTGTAGTTCTCCAACTCCAACGAGTAACACCACATGCATGATCGAACGAATAAACGAAGAGGAGAACTGCTGGATGGTTGTAGTCATCATCTTATACTCGCGTCTCTCCACCCAACTCCGAACTTTCATCACTCGAAATTTCGAATTTTCAATTTCCTTCACAACTTTAC
Source organism: Agrilus cyanescens (assembly GCA_947389935.1). Classification (NCBI taxonomy): domain Eukaryota; kingdom Metazoa; phylum Arthropoda; class Insecta; order Coleoptera; family Buprestidae; genus Agrilus; species Agrilus cyanescens. Next base: position 7,054,419 of record OX376704.1, read on the forward strand.
GTCCCAACTCTTCCAAAGAACGAAACTTTTCAATGAAGCCCCATTGAAAAAATTCATCTAATTGGTTAAGAGCAGATACCTAGATACCTTTCAAACTATCTCCGACAATAACTTCAATTTGACAATATCCTAGTACCTACCGGTAAATTAAAAAAAAAAAATACATTCTTACAATTTCAAACCATAATTTATTTATTCTACCCATTTATAAAAGTCCCTTAGTACCTACCCTTAGTTTTCATTCCCTTTTTCTTATTTTTCCTCATACTTTATTTATTGTAAACGCATTTAATTTCCATAAGCGTATTGTATTGGACGCATGACAATTACTTCACTAAAGTTAAACAGCTTGGTTCCGAACATAGTTCAAAGGTATGATTAATTAGAACTAACTGTACATACACAATATATATATATATACACGAGCTTACCTTTGACCGCTACTCACGGAAACCATGTACATGTAAAGTAATTTTACATGTTAGCAGTAGTCTTGTTATTGATCAAGAAAGCATTTAATAATTTACCACCACATTATTATTAAATGTTCAATAAAATACTTTCGACCATAAAATGACCTGATTAAAAAAATTCAAAATTATCAAAAATTAACGAAAGAAAAATAAATGCAATGGCGTAGCTACTATAAGGCAAGGCGGTACGATGCACCGGGACCCAAAGCGCTTAGGGGGCCCGTCCCCGGCAAAAAAATGTTTAACAAGTGAAGAAAATCAAATAGGCTAACAATAAGTTAAGAATGAATTTGAAATTGCTAGCAAATACAAAGTTCTTTGTAAGGAAAAAGGCTATAAAGCGTAAACAATAAAAAATCACCAGATGAGCTGTATAGTACCTACTTTCAGTTTAAGGAAGTCTCGGTGGTAGGGAACAATGTATTGGGGCAATATTGCAGGGTGGTGGCCTTCGTAATCTAAAATTCCTACTTTGCAGACGAAGGAACAGATGAAAATTTTGTTACTTTTACTACAAAATTTGTTAACAGGGTCGGTTGCCTTACTACCTGAATGGGTCAAGTGGATTCCAAAGAAATACGCTTGTCTGAGAAATAAAAAAAGTAGAACCTTAAATCGAAAACAAAAACACCTAATATACTTTTATTACTCGAGCTCCATAGTTAATTTAGCAATTTAAAAGCAATTTTGATGAACAGTTATCAATTATTTCCTCATAAATTAATACATGAAATTGAGCAGTCTCGTCAATTTTACTCCAGAAAAACATTAATTCTTTTAATTAAAATACTTTAGTTAAATTTAATTTATTCTTAATTTCTGCCATAACTAGATGGCCTTTTGTTCACGACTTCGTACAGTTTTATGGTTTCAATTCTCTTTTGCAGTTAGATTTTCATTTGAGGATGCTTGATGCGGATATAAACAAACAAAAAGAATTTTCCAACATTGTTAACATTTAGAAGTAAAATCATTTGTTTTAATAATATTTTGTATAAGTACACACATTACATTTTTAATCAAATAGTTTGTTTTGGAGCTGTTAAAACAGTAAACAGGAAAATCCAAATAAATCAAATTTGAATTACTTTTAAATGTATTCATAAAGTCCACAACTATTAGCTATGTATTCAGGGCCATATCTATAGCTGTGCAGAGGCCCTGCGCATATTAAGTTTGGGGCCCTTTTAGAAAACCAGAAAAGAATGAGAGAAAATATAAGAATAAGCAAAATCGCAACCTGACTTGAAAATGACCATAATAATTTTACGACCACGTTAAACAATGTTAACAGTATTTCAAGTCCCCTATCATCTGAGGTTGTGGGTATTTGAAAAAATTGTGAAAAATCATTTCTTTTTACGTGTTTTCAACACCCCTAATCCCTCTCCGACTGACGATTCCATCATGTATACATTTACTAAACACATTTTTTGTTTGATTGGGGCCCCAAAAGTATTTTTCACCGGGGCCCCTGATGTTCTAGCTACGTCACTGTACATAAATGAAATATTTGGATCGTCAATAATTTCCAATTTTCTTTTATAAGGATCATAAATCTTTTATTTTAATAAATCGAATGGTTTGATCAAAGAATTTTATTATTTATCTCAATTGCGTATATTTTAAGTCAATTTAGATGCAATTTATTCCAATATAAAATGGGTTGTCGTTTGGCCACTTTCGACAGATATGACAGTACGTCTCCTATTTATCACAGGTAAACAAGAAGCTGTTTCGATTAATAACAAACACCGTAACCCAAGATAGATATTTTACCATATTTTCCGCCAATATTGTTTTTTTCCCAATATCACGTAGCTATTGAACAACCGAAAAGAGAATTTGAACACTGAACACGGAATATCGCACATAAATACTCGAAAGTACCACGAAAAAAAATTATAATAATACAAAGCATGTTTTTTGATAGTGAATATTTTCCAATTTTAAAAGGGTGTTTGAAGCAACCTACATTAAAAAAATAAGGTCCATATAAAAAAATTTAGCTCACCATATATAGAAACGAGTCATTACTAAAATAAAAAAAATGTGATGTTCAAAAATGAACAGATGAGTTTTGAAACGAACGAACAAAATATGAAATTTTAAACATCAATATTTTTCAAAATTAAACCATAAAAGGGAAATGTAATTTGATTTTTTTTAAGAAGATAACTTCTTTTGGTGACATGTAAATGTAAATTAAAATGTAAGTAAATTTATCGTCTACTTTCCGATGCGAATCGTTTCTTTCGAGAGAAGATGTAAAGTCTTATCTACGGTATTTAATCGATAAAAAGAAATTCATCTTACGAAGTAGCACAAGAAAAAGTCGTATGTTTTGTGATCAGGGCTCGCGGCCAAGCAGATGGCGAATGCTGTAAAAAGTTTCTCCCTTAACTCGGTTCATAGCTAACTTTGAATGTTTTTATTGTTGATGTACGCTTATCAGCTCTTTCAACGGATTCACTGGTTGGATGCTTTCCTTCCGGAGGAAGCCTAAGGAAATTTCCTATTCTAAACACAATTCACATCTACTTGGTGTATTTTAACCCCCATTTATCCCCAATTATTTCAACACTCAACATGATTCTTCAAGAGTACACATTCATGAAATATAAGAAGCTTCTCTCGTAACAAGCTCAAAAAGTCCTCTAAAACGAAAATAATTTTCAACAAATTATTCTTGTTCTATCTGTCTATTCGAGATAACCGATTAGGATGAAACATTACAATCATAAAGAGAAGATTGTTAGAAGCTTAGACTATGAAAGAGAAGGGACATATAATCGTCGACTGCAAATTGTTACGCGATGGACCCAGCAGTCAGCGCTCAGTAGCGCAACATATAATGTTAAGAGGGAGTTAGTTTTGTTACCATTATTCGTACAATTATTATTCCACACAGAGTATCAATTTTTTATTTAATAAAGTAAACAATTATTAAGAACTGTTGTTTTGCGTCATACGTTACTAAGAAAAATATTATTTTATTAATTTATGTCAAGCAGAATACATATTCAATGAAATCAAATGCAAAGAATTATTTCATTAACGTTAATTAACATGATGTGGCGGAACTAAACTTTAAGAAGAATTTCTTTAAATTAATTAATTTTATTTCTTAGATTTTTATAACTAAAAGTGACGCCGCCTATGGTAATGTTGTGGTAAACTCATGCTTCTTTCTTAGTCTAAGGTCAGAAATAACTTAGGCTACTTTAAATTAGAAATTCTTTACAACCCAGTACACATTTGCGTATTATTCTGCACATATTTTCTTAATGATTCTAGCAAATGAAGAAAAAAGAACAGGTAGAATGTAAAGTTTGAGATACATTATGAAAATAAATCCGTCACTGTATATTAAGTATCCTTGAATCGTGATAATAATACCTGTACGTCTGTTTACAATGACTGTTTCAAGGATCAAAAGCGATGGGACAATAGACATACAAATTGCAGGGCGGTAGCAGCTGTGAACTCGGACATATCCTCACTAGTTGTTATTACTCGTACACGTACTGCAGGAATAGAAGGGTTAAATATTAGAATTACTTCAACCTACGTACAAAATTTGTTTCGTTTATATTTCTACTCAAATATCAACACGTATTCATACGCATCCCTCTTTTTAAAAATGAAACATGGAAAATAATTCGTTACCTCAGAGAACAATCCCATTCGAAATCAAAAAGAAATCGGGTTTGTTTTTTGCTGTTTCACTCCTATTGTCAAATGTATTGTTTGTGGAACCCTACAATCAAATTACCAACAGAATTTTTTTTTACATGGTTGTATATTCAAATAACCGTCCACAAAGCATGGAATTAAAAAAATTACATTTTTAAAGGGAATTTGTTTAGAAGGAAATAATCTTTAAACGAAGATTTAATTCATTTTCGGAGTAAGAGTTCTGTTTTATGTTTAAAAATATTTCCAAATCGATGTTTAAATTCAATAGGAAGGAAGTTTTTTGATATTTTGATTAGAAAAGTACATGTCTAGCAACTTTTTCCATTACGCTAAGGCGGGAGGGCAAACAGATCCGTAGAGTCTACAGATTAAAGCACAGCTTGTACCACATTTACGGTTCATCGAGTTAAGCAGCAAATCTTGGCCTTTCTATACAAAGGGTCTCCAAAACTTTTCCAGCGAGATTTCAAATGCACTCAATTAACATCTATACAGACATAACATACATATCGAACCCAATTACTAAACTATAACTATTCTCCTTTTAGTACAATTTATTAAATAATCAATAGTTTAATTACTAAGTAACAAAATAAATAAAAATTATAACTTTGAAATATTACCATTCCTAATATTTGAGACCCAGTAGCTCAATGATTTTGGTACTCTTTGATTAATATTATTTTTTAATCTACTAAGGGTATGTTTTCTTGCTTAAAAAATAATAACCAGATTTTATGGCAACGAATCTGAATATCTGCGAATAAATAAATAATAATATACGACTCCACTGACGCAAGGAAGAATTGAATGTGACGACCAAATTGAAGTGCCTGTTAGTTCAGTGATAGTGTAGAGATGCCGGCATTCGTATTCACTGACCCATTTACAGATACAGAATATGTTCGAATTACTTTATAAATTTCCGGCTGTTTGGGCAAAATTGGCGATGAAATAAAAATTTAACTTTACCTTAACACTGTGATAGTGATATTCCTAGTGGTTTTCAATAGACCACGTAATGCTGTTAAGGAGTGAATAAAGTTACCTCCACAGGTACAACCGTTATTTGTTTTTTGTTATTATGCACAATATTTGATTAATTAAGGTGACATACATACATAAATAAAACCCTAATTTACTTTCTTAAAATACATCCGTCATAATGATATTTTTATTTAGTACATAGGTGATTTTAATTCCTAAATAAAAAAAAAATAGTGAAGAGAACCTTATCCAGGTCAAAATTAAAATTTAATTTAATTTCAGAAATAAGATGCTTGTATATTACAATTTTTTCATAATCGTATATAACGACTTCATAATTAAAAGCAGAACTTTATCATAATCATACAGCCATAGGCGTAGTCAAAATTATTTTCTCTAAAACAATTAAAAAATTATATCTATTTTATGTTGATTTGTCACATTTACAGAAGTAGAAAATGGTTGAACAATTACATACAGAATATAGTTACATGGTTAAAGAGTAAAGAAAAATTCGGTTTCGCTTTTGTTTCCAACCTACCAGTGTTAAGGTGGATTCGTTTCAATTTTAAGTGCAGTTGTTTTCCTTTTTGTAATAAATTTAATTGCACGAATCCTTGTTTCGACCCCATTTCGTCTAGTGACTGTTTCGTTCAGGATTTTAATGTACGCGACACGGTGACAGTAAACTTTAGAAGTTTAGTCTTATCGAGTTCTTGTATTTTTACTAGAATCGTTCAGTAGCAGTCTGGCCCCGATAGACATTCGCAGTGGAGAAACTAGAGATGGGAAAATCCTTGATTACAACGTTGATATTATTAGATTATAAGCCCGAGGAAAGGTCTGCCAGACTAGATTACGGAAATCAGTTAAGCTCCTATCTTCACATCGAAAACAAACGCTTCCCGGATTGGTATCTATTCCTGCTATTATTACTGCAACCGTAAGGGCACAGCTATTTTTCCTACACTTAACAAAATTATCCTGTTAACATTAATACAATCGCAATATTTGCGCTCTACTTCACAATTTCATATTGTATCGTAACTTTATTTCTACAAGATGTCACACAAACAAAGCCCAAACTATTAAGCCGGGTTTCCAAGACCGCGTCGCATGCTTCAACGAGCCTACAGGATTGGTGAATCACTCTGGTGTGGGAAACGAACTTTAGAGTCTTAGATCAGCAAAGTTACGTAAGTTCAGTGGCAATATCATCATCATCATCATCATATATAATAATGTTCTAGTGTATGGATGTTTGTTTGAACTCCACTCAGTTAGCCATGGAAAAAAGTAGTTTGGTTAAAAGTCGTTTCGTACAGATCTATCTCGCCCGAAGATAGAATAATCTGGAATTTGCCGAAAATTAAAACGTCGAAGTTAAGGACCAAAAGGCTCCTCGCGCCTATACTTTCGATACGCAGGGTGATATCATTTAATTAGAATTTGTAATTAAAAATCCTTAATTTTGACAGGTACAGGTTTTAACAAAAAAATTGAACATCTTGGATATTATGGGTTGCCTATATTATTATTACTTGGACTGTAACCCTTCAATTTTGTGTTTATAAAAAAAAAACATGCCAAATGAAATGTGCACTAATATTCGTTGTAGCTTTCATTCTAAACAAGTAAATATGTAAATCAAATAATATATAAGCAGTGAAATGCTCAATATTATGAACTTCTGCGGAAATACTTAAATAATAAATACATATCTGAAGCAACAGAATGGTAAATGCGGTGTGCAAAAATCGTTGTGATATTTAGGGATGAGGCTCTTTGAAATAATAAGATGTGCTGTACGCTGTACATAGTAAATAGTAAAAGTTATGTGGTTTTAGTCGAATTATTGTATGATTTTTAGGTTAATCGAAATTAAAAAAATACATATGAGTTACATGATTATTATTGAAATAATTATGAATACATGAACCGTCACTAATAGGATAAGTGCTATGCATTAATAAGGTAAGTTCTATGCACCAATAAGGTAAGTGTATGCACCAATGGGATAAGTGCTATGCACCTCCGTGAGGTTATGGTACAAGGTGGTCCCTCTGATTAAATATCTTACAGTGCTATGCACCACCGTCCAAGCCTTGACGGATAGTTTTCAAAACAGTACAAAATGGAGTGTACGATGAAGGGTGGCCATCAGCTTAAATAGAAACGTTTACAAAATTTTACAGAGATGTGTAAGTTCTCTCAGAACAGCTTAATTATTATATAGACGATTCAGAAAGAAGTTGGCAAAAAGCAACTGAGTTCATGATACTAAATTGTCAACCTGATTATGATTTCCGAAATGCTATGCACCACCGTCAGTTTGGACCGGTTCAACTATCTTTCGTTTTTGTTCACTTAACAACAAACTCTACTCTGAAACATTGTACATGCGAGTGTTGATTAAAGGTATATTCAATAAACCTTTTTCTTAGTGAACAGTGAATTCTTATTCAAGTAATTCATCAAGTAAAGCATCGATTTCACATAATTGAATCCTTCAGAAGTTTATAGATACAAACAACGAGGAAGCCTGAAGGAACTTTATTATTTTTGGCAGTGAAACAAACAACTTTGTACTTACAGTAATTTGTGTAACATTTGGTTTTGTATGTGGTAATCTTCTTGTGGATGCAACTTGTTCTGTATTCTGACTGTGAAGTCGCACAATTAGTAAACATAACCATTAAACTGACAAAACAAACCGACAAGAGGTAAAGAGAATAAGGTAAGGAAGGGAATCTAGTGTGCTGTGGTAATGTAATGCCAGTGCCGATAGCGTAGTTGAATGTAAGATACTTACGCATTTCATTTAACGTAAAACGTCTTGCTCGGTTTCCACCCCTACACCCCCGTTTACTGTTTGTTTGTACTTGATGAAGGAAATATGTACAATGATTCCGATTATTAAACTTAACTAATCCATCAAACACATTTATCACGTTAGTACCAATAAAAATAAAACAGTGATAAAATATACTGAAGGTGCAACCAAATTTTTACTGTCTACCATTATAATAATTCTTGGACGAAGCAGCTACGCTCTCGGTATTCTGAATCCCAAAAAGTAAAAAAAAAATTGAAAGCATCTATCTAAAGTTAGTTTTAAAGGGCTTTTTTTATTATCAAAGCCTTATTGCCACGTATTACGTAACAAGTAAATCTGTTGGTTGATTGTGATGCTACATGTATTATAACGATGATAAAAATATCGATATCATGTAAATTGGGAACCGTTGTGGAATATGAAACGAATCAAATGAACGAGTTGGTTGGCAGGTTTATTGGCTTTAAGGGAAATGCTACGGAACCACGGCCCTTACTGTTACTAGTGCTCCTGTTAGCTGTCAAGAGCCGTTGAACACTGAAAAGTCGACATGAAGGAAGAAAACGAAGAACCCGAAAAGTTGACTTGCTAATAAAATGTCTATTCCGTAGAACTTTTGCAATTCGTGAAAACCGTTGGGAAAATAGTAGATTGTCAACATTTTTTTTTCTGTCTCCCCTTGAAATTCAAACACACCTTTTCCTCCCTCATTCTATTGAACGTACGTATACATTTCAATTTCTTACAAAAAAAAATATTGAACTTTAACCATTAAATATTCAGTTTATGGGTTTCTAACTATATTGAAACTATTTTAGAGAAGCGTTAATTTAACTAAATTTGTTATTTCATTATTTCGAAATCGATTGTAGTTTCATCCATATATACATCGTTGAAATAACGTACGTAAGTTGTTAATGTTGGAGGAAATTCCATCAGGGGAATTGTCTTGTACAATTCATGTTGTGGCAGCCGGTAGCACTGATGTGCCATAGTCCGCGAGCGTCGCGACGTCAGAACTTGCGGATGTACAAAACACCCACCGTTTTATGTCACGTCAAATTTAAATGAGAAGCATCTACAACTCTTTATTGTATCTTCTACATATTCTATATCGATTCCGAAGCCGAAATCATGGTTAAGTATGTTTTTTTGAATAGAAAAAAGAAAATATGTATTTCAGCAAAGGAAATTCGGTAAAACAATTTACATATACCTATTGAGAAATCCAATCTTTCTTTTGGAATATTTCACGAAGGATCGAGTGAAAATCTCCGTTAAATTTGCTTTTTCCAATCTCAAGCCTATAATCCTTTTTACCAGAAAATGATCGATTATTCTGATCGCTAGTTCAAAGGTTCAATGCAAAACTTATGAAAATAAATTAAAAACATCACAATTTTGATTACCCTGACTGATAAATAAATAAAACAAAAAAAATATATGTAAGTCAGAATTGGTCGAATAACAACTAAATGTGTGTGTTGATATTATCAGTGAAGAAGTTATACCCGAGCGAAGAAAATTGCACATCCAATTTTGCCTTATCGAGATAAAACTTTTTTCTCTGTTAGGTCGTTTTAGTTTAGAAAAAGTATCACGAATTAGTTCTTCTGTTTAAGTATCCAATATTGGTTTGCACCCTTCAAAAAACCGGGGAAAAATTCCTTGTCAGCATGTTGTAATCAGGCCAACTTAATCAGAAAAAGACAACTGATTTCCAATCTCAACTTATTAATGAATATGTTTATCATATTTATGATAATGGAGAGAAAATTGGCAACAAGAGAGGGCATAATAAGTTATTGTTAAGAGCCAGGGGGAGAATTCACCACCCCATTGCCTTCCCAAAAGAAGTTGGGTACTTAAAATTTTTCTTACCTTGTAAGTGCCTAGATTTTTGACCGAACAGGCAAATTTGACATTCCTTCCAGCAGCTACAGTTATATTTTCGATAACGTCTGTAAACTCAGGTTCTTCTGTAGCTGGTGTAGCAATAGCAGACGTTGCAACTGAAACAAATATTTACGTTAAAGACGTTTCGAACGTTTTTATTTTGTGTCCTCAACGTATAAAACTGAGTACCTATACATACTTATGGCACGCCGTTAGTGTTTTTAATTGTCAAAATATGAATAGTTTAAGTAAAAATAAAATCACATAGATTTAAAATTCATGGCAACTATTTTGACTATTATAAAAGGAAAAAGAAATAATTTCTATTATGCTTTAAGATAATATTAAATGTTTTGTACATAGAGGATTGGGCCTTTCACCTATTAATTATTATAGTAAAAATCATTGTGTGTAATTTAAATTATTACAGCATAAAAATAAACACATTACAGTGAAAACGAATTTTAATTTGTACGATTGCAATTACATTGAATAAAAATGAATATTGCCGCATGTTTATTTTAAACAGTTAAAAAATATTTTGTGGAATTTTTATTTAGGTTATTTAATACGGAGCAAATTTTCATTATTATGCAGCTAACTAAAAAGACAAACCTTCCTGTACCATAAGAATTTGCACAATTAAAATTATTGCTACAATACAAATAAAAAAGTTATAATTATCTATAACGTAATTTTTATACACTAATTTACATTGTTATAATAATTGCCTCAAATAAATTTCAGTTAGATATCGAGGTAGGTAAAATATATGTCTTTAAACTAGTGATATGTAATCTAAAAAAGTAGAATAAAAGTAGTTTATAAAAAAAATGTAAAGGATCTGGCAAACAAAATTCACGTATAATTCGAATTCAGTGAATTTCCATTAAGTACATAATTTTATTTTTAGATATTTTCATTATATGTATTATATTTTTAATTTTTTTTTAAAATTATTTATGTTATTTAAAATGAATTAAAATTAACTATAAAGATTCAAGATATATAGATAATTTTAATCCAAAGAGTAATGATTGAATTATATTGAAATTCTAAATAACTCTTTTTAAGTTAAAATGATCAACATAGTAACAAAAATTCGACTAATTTAATTTATTTAGAAAAAGAGTGAGGGTACAAATTCGCTGCAATAAGAAAAAATAAATTTCTTTTTCATTGTGAAGAAATATTATGGTAAAGTATTTTTTTGATACTTGGGAATAAATCACCTTGTTTTTTTCTTCTTATACAGGGTGGTTCTGATATAAATACGGATTTTTGGAGGGTGTCAACTAGATGCAATATATCATCGAATGGTCACTACAGCAGCGCGGTGAAGAAACAAAAAAATTTTCAAAATTTTTGAAAAACATCTTAACATGAATTAATTTGAATACGGTCCTGTGCGTTTTCGCTTTGACTTAAGCAACACATTTGGCAACTGTCACAAAATTCTGATGAACTAAACGCCATTTTTGAACACACTTGTTTACGTTACAGTGGTTACAGTAACCGAGTAACCTCATTCACGGTCAGCTGATTGAAGACAGCGTTGCCACTACACACGACCAGGTCAATCGAGGACACGTCTTACACAGGACCGTACTCGGTTTTGCCTGTATTTTCACATACGTTTTTCTCGAAAACGGTAAACTTTAGGACCTGCGAAGTTTTGCTTAATTTTCTTATTTTCTACTGGCCTATTACCTCCTTAAATATCCGCAGTTATATCAGTAACACCCTGTATATAAGATGATACAATAATTCTTGGGTTCACTTTTAGTTTTGCTACCATAAAATATACTTCAATCCTAAGTATTATACACAATTTTATTAATGTATCATTATAATTCGATGAATTATCATGACTGTTAGAATAAGTTTATTTAATTTCCATTATATACATTTTTATGGTGCTAATTTTAATAATACATGTATTCGGTTATGATTAATTTAATGTATGTACTGAAAACACTAACGGCGTACCATACATACTAGTGTATTAAGAAGCCGATATGTAATAAATAAAAATTCGATGAAAATGATAATAAAATCAGAAACGGAGCTCTCGAAAATTATTTATGCATAGTTAAGAAGAGCAAATTCTCATTTCGCGAGACGTTACGAAACGACAATTGCGTTTTATTTTCTGTATTTCTGTTAGTCGAAGAGAAAGGAAGGCAGAAAACTAAATTAGGGAAGCATTAGGTGGCAGCTTTGATTGTATTACTAAACTCGAGACTTTTCCTTAGAGCGCTTTGCTTAAGTTTGCTTAAGGGTCTGTGAGTTACATTTCAAGAAGCCATTTACATATAAGGTAAGTTCAAATTAAATACAACACTACAGCCTAATCAGGAATGTCAACTCAGACGCACACAGTCACACCATGGAAATGCTATTTTTTTTAAATCTCTTATACAGTGAAGATATCAAAACTTTGTCTCGTTTATTTGACATCTAAAACTAAATTACAATACGTCAGAAAAGTCTGTTCCAAAACTTTTTGAACGCGCTTGGTACCCAATCTTAAATATAAATTAAGAAGTGACGATAATATTCATTAATTATTGAAAAAGGAGTCTTTGACGTTTCGTTATGTATCTTCAAGAGAAAATACGATTTATCGATAAAATCCAAGAACTTACTCTCGCAATATTCATTAAGTTGATGTGTCAAAAATAACAATACAAGTTAATAAACCGATTGTGAGAGTGAAAGGCGAGTCACTAAATAGTGAAGGAAGAAAAGACGGTTTTGCCTTTTGTCATTATTTTTTTGCAGTTTTCTCGAAACGTTATTTTGCGCACAGGATTTGAGATACTTAATTTAGGTGCCTTTTATAATATGAAAAATAAAAGAGTCTAAGCAGAAAAATGGCAAGAAAAAAAAAACGAAGCTATTATAGTCTGCGTTCTTTTTCATAAAGGAGCTATTTAGGAACATTAAAACTGATCTTTCCCCTTTCAACTTGCACGGCAATCTTAGGGAGTTAAAAACTCATCAATTTCAAAGACTTTGCGGAAATTATCCTGACAATCGAAAACGACACCATTCTTCTCTTATAATAGGTCGCAGGAAAACATTAAAACAATGCCGAAAATGTCAAGTTTATTAGAAAAAGCCGATCACTTTCAAAAAACCACTTTTTCAAAATGAATACAATATGTCACACAAGCATATCTGCATAAATATTAATAATTATTTGAGCAGAATCAATTCAAGTTGTTTGGATATTCCAATAGGATAGGGAGGCAGGATTAAGTAAGAAGGCACAGGTACAGAGGTAATAATTAAAATAATTAAAAACTAAAAGATCTCTATTTCACGCCAACGTTGTAAAATATCCAATGATTAATTCTGAAGGTGTCAAAGTTCACTTTATTTAATTGTCTTAGAATCGAAGTAAACCACTTTGAATGTCAACCTGTTACGTGCAATGTAAACTGCACTAACAAAAATATAAATTTTAATGAGAAACTTGTACTAGGCCAGTTTGCATTTCCTTATTATTACTACATAATTTACTGTGTTTGGATTCTGTTTCGGTTGAATTCAGTCTGGAACTGTAGTAGCTTGCTAATCTTCGAATCTAACGTTCAAACGGAGTGAATTAATTCACTAGTTTAAATATATTATTTAAAAGCATTAAATATTCAATTTCAACTGCGGACTGGTCGTAGTTGGCGCGGTTTGCTTCACCGCTTTCATTCTTTAGTGCAAACAGAACTTATGCTATATAAAAGCCCCAAAAAGGAGAAACCAACAAACACAACCCTACATTTACCACTTTACAGTTAAACCAATTCTTACAATACCGCCCTTATTATAAGAATCCTACTACACTAAGCTATCCATTTGCTAATTAAAGATGTATTATTAAACTTTAACGAAACCAGTAAAATTACCAATTGTTCGTTTTCCTTCTATGTATATACCTATACAGGGGCCTTCAAGTAATCCGTTTAACCCGTTCGTTAAAAGTTTTTAAACTTATAATACCGGTACAGTTTCGAAAATGTGACAAATAACCTGTAACGAGCGTGTATGTATGCGAGAGCGGCGACGATATCCGAGAGCAGATAAGCGGAGTTCAAAGAATACCGGCGTCGGTCGGCGCTTTGATGACAATAAACAAGGCCATAAATTAAACGAACACAATAGGCACTCCAGTAAAGTCTAGTACGTCATTCTGGATTCTTCTGGAATGTTCCATATCTGTATAAATACTTGTTGACGTGGTCAGTGACAGCAGTTTACAGTTAGCTTCCGAACGAGTGATATAAATACCGAACTACGATATACCGAGTGATATAGGTAAATACACATTTCTCTTGTCATATAAATAAGTTGTTGAATTGTTATTAGTGTTTAAGTATTCTATGAGTGTTTAAGTGTTAAATAAATAGTTGTAAATAAATATCCGTTAAATAAATAAGTTAAACTAGAAAAGTCGTTACAAACCTAATGACTGACGCTCTATCTAATTAAAATATTTACAGTCGTCTGCCACTGTGTTGAAATTTTTACTATTGATAGCTGAATCATAGAGCTAAAGCCTTGACAAAATCGAATTTAATAATTTATACAGGGCGTTTAGAATAAAATTCAAAAGTTCAAAATCTTCAAACACGAATAACTTTGTTTTTTCAAATGGCACCTAACATATTTTATTTTCTTTAATCGATTCATTTTTTTATGTTCTTTCGATCCATATAAATACATCCAATTGTCTAATTTAAAATCTTTGATATATTTTTCGCATAAAGAGGTGCGGCTTGAACAAATGACAACTATGGGCAATCGATGCAGAAACAATCCAAAAATCCTTCTTTTCTATTAATTTGTGTTTCAAAAACAACCAAAAACGAAAACATCAATTGAAGTATTTATTATAAACATTTTCCTCGAACATCTTCCTAACAGAAATTAATCCGAAGAAAGTTTTTAGTGTGATTTCGCTTTGATTGTCATTAGTTATCAATTGTCCAAGGCACACTGTTATTGCGCCAAAATTAATGAAATCACCTATTTTAAAAAGTCAAAATTATTCAAAAATTTTTAAATAAAACAACAGGAAGTATTATGGACCGAAAGAGGATAAAAAAGGATATCGAATGAAGAAATAAAATATGGGAGGTGCTATTCGAAAAAACGAAGGTATTCGTGTTTGAAATTTCTAAACTTTACAATATTTCTTTGAACGCCCTGTAAAAATTATTAAGTTCAAATTTGTCAACATATCAGCTCTGAAATTATTCTACCACTAGTAAAAATTTCAACACTCATAAGTCATATTTTGTGGAAGTTATTAATCCTTATAAAATTTGGGTTGCGGTAGCGATTATTTTTTTATAAATTAAATTATCTCAGAAACCGCTCATCGTAGGTGTACAAGTTGGTTATCAAACTTGTATTAAAATTTTACGGTTTATTCGAATTCGTCGTTAAACATATACCATTCTACTTAAAATAACAAAGTTAGTGTCGACTTCCGGTATAACCGGAAGTGGCAGACGACTGTAAATATTTTAATTAGATAGAGCGTCAGTCATTAGGTTATTTACCACATTTTCAAAACTGTACCGGTATTATAAGTTTAAAAACTTTTAACGAACGGGTTACGTGGAAAACCCTGTATAAAATATATTGAGCCTAACGTGAAGTTAATCCCGGCAGATGGCGTTCACATACCGTCTGTGGTATTATATAAATCTTGACTGCCTGAGGTAACTCTGCTTGGTTTTTATTCGGTGGGAACTGCCTATTGCGATCTCATGAGAATTAATACTAACAATAAGACAGAACGCTAACCAATTGTTATTTTAAGAATGTATTGTAAGTGAAAATTTGTTCTGGTTTTAAATCCGCATTTTGATTAGCATCTTCAGTATTATTCGAATAAAATGCAGCATTTTGTTCGCTCGTATTTTGTTTGATACAGTAACTTTTTCCAGCCGTTGGCTAACTCAGTTAAAATTTCCGTATTTTTAAACAAGTACTTATTACAACAAACAAACGGAAAAAAATCACTTGCTTTCAAACAAAGTTACGAAAATAATTTTCAACTTTAATTTCAGTTTTCTTTTGTTAAAGCCTAATTTCATATTTCACGAATTCTTCGCCTACTTTCAAAACGATTCTACAATTCTCCCTTTGAAGAACAATTTCTTCACTTCAGATTCAGTATAAACAATAAAACATTTTTAATAACCTACCAATTATTATTCTATTCTAGGACCGAACGTTACTTCTTAAAACATTTTATTAAATTTGTTGCCTACCAACGTTTTCTTTTTTTTTTTCGTTTCATCTTTTGTAGAAGACACCCTGTTCCTTGATTATCAATTAATATTTTAAAGTATCTAGTATATATTTTACCTTTTACCTTAACAAAAATTTTTAAATACATACGTATCATATCAATGTATCAATCTTGTAGCTTCTGAGAATCAATATGACATGATAATAAATAAAAATGAAAATGAAATAACTGAGTTGAATTTATATTCGATTCGCGACAGAATATAGGAATTTCATATGTACTAAAAAAAAAGGGAGATAAAAAAAGTTTTAGTTGAACATTTCGGTGAATAAAGTCGTGGTTATATAATTCGTAAAGCAAATACATATTGCCGCTTGTATAAAAGTGTGTAGAATGGGAAATAAAAATAAAAGCGCCGAGCACATTGTAAGATCAAGCAACCCTGATTCACGCGAGAATAGCCCAAGGTGGTTAAAGCGCCTCTCCAATGATTTTATCTCCGCGTTCTGGAACTTGATTTATTACATCGTGATGAGAATCACAAAGTTATGTTCTGTAAGGCTACTGTCTCCAGCCTTCTACCTTAAAGCTACCACCACATTCAAATTAAGAACGATTTCCTTTTCTAGATTAAAGAAAAAGGAATTCCAAGAGAAAATACCCCCCAGAATGTCTCCACTGTCGGCTCTATTCTACGAGACCCCAACGTCTTTTTGCAACGACTTCTTTCATTTTACTAACCCACGAACTACTAGTCCATTAATCGGTTACTTTTTCTCTGACGCGTCAAATACAAATAGTAAAGTTACAAACTTTTAATGATTTTAAAAAGAAATTGATAAACGAAGCTTTTGCGGGCGTTCAGATTTTCTGATTTTTGTCTTTTAGCTTTACGGTGTTTATTCTATTCGAATAGCTGATAAGTCTGAAGCTAGAATATTAATAAAGAACTCACAAATGCCGGGGAACGATTCAGCTACCAATCAATTCAGTAAGCAGTCGAATTAAATCTCAAAAGACAATTAAGATTTTCAATTATTTCCCGTAAGCTTTATCCCACAAATTTAACGTTCGTTTATCCTAGCAACGGATATTGTATTTCCTATTAATTTTCAATATTAGCGTAACGAAACTAAATTTTCCGCCTTACACACAAATTTTACTACATTACATTAATTACGAAACAGCAGGAATTTGTCATAGGGTAATTATAAATCTCCCTTTTTTTGTAAAGTGTTACAAGGAGTTCCGTTTTCCGACCAAAAACGCGCCTCCTGTTTCTCCGAAATTTTCAAAATCGTAGGAGAAAACTAAACTATTAATTTTCGTTATAATTTATTTTCCAAATATTGAAGAAAGAAAAAGAATTCTTTCATATTAAAGAAATCAAAATCCTTGTAGCATTCGTTAAAATAAAACCTACCTACCCTTCAGATTAAACATCAGCAATCTGTTTAATGATTAATATATTCCTGGATAAGTCTGTTTATATCTCCAATTTCCCTTAACATTCCTTTTTATAGTCCAACTGACAACGATAGCATTAATCACGAGCAACTTCATTGCCGAGAATGTACCATTTAATAACGAAAACTGACTGTCTCTTAGCAATGAGTATCTACATATATTATGTTATATTTAGCAGACCAAAATTCTAACCAAACACACACATAATGTACATACATACATGCATTCGTATAATCTGACAAACCCCTTTAATTTAGATTCGTACATGGATGATATGTTGTACACGTCTCTTTCGATAACCCACACTCAGTGGCGTAGCATAAGAAACTAATACAGGAATACGAATGTGACTCATAAGAATAGGTAAAAACTCCAACCCTTATGTAAAAATTCCAGTCCTTTTTCCCGGTAATTATGTACAATAGCTCCCCTATTACCCCCTTCCGATTTTATTGAAAAGAGAGTATGTTGTAGAGTTCGTCATACTGATTAAGAATATATATATATATATATATATATTGTTATGTGTTCAGTGGCGGTGTGAGTGAATAAGATGTGAAAAGTATCTGTGTAAGTGTTTATGTTGGAAAATAAATTTATAGAATCTTCAAAAATTTTAAGAAATATATAAAACACTTTTCACTCACCTTTTTAAATTATGCTCTTTCTAAATAACACTGAATAATTAACAAAACTATTTAAAGTTGGGCGCCAGACATTCACTTTACGAATATCAAAACAATAAATAAATAAATTAAATTAAGTTTTTAAAAGAATGAAAAATTATATTGAAAATTATTAAATGGTTTAACTGTAACAAAATTTTTAGATATGACGCATGAAAATTCCTATCTCAGTTAGTGAGATCAATTACATAAATTTAAGAAATACTAACAAAAGAAAATATAATTAAAATTAAATTTAAGAAAACCTAATCTTCCTAAGTAACTGAATTAAATACTAAATTTAAAATACAAAACGGAAAACAACAATTTATCTGAATATTTATAAAAGTTCCGAATCTAAAACTCACTTTGAACTCATAAAGTCCCTCGTACGACTCTGGTTCAATTTCAAACTTCCTTGGTTCCGCAAACAGGACGACTCAGCAATCAGCCGGTGCACTCACCCTGGTTCCTTTAATTATCATTGAATACATCGAAGATCAATTACTATTACTGCTGATTGATAACGTAACTTTCCATAATTTTAACTTCGGTGCTTATATTGGCAAGTATCGACGTTGAAACATTTCAATTAAATACGTCTTATCTAGACGAGACCAAAACACCTACTGTTTTTTTTTTTTGAAAATATGTTTTGGATGCCACAATAAATGCAATTGTTTTTCCTAGATACTAAGCAAAATCCCAAAGACTACCTGAATCCAAATGTCGAAATTAAATACAAAATCTTGAATATTTTTCAAAATTTTAACAAAACTAAGTACAGTTTACATGAAATGAAAACTTTTAAAAATAAAAATTATCTTTAAATTACTATTTTTCTTGAAATTACTTCCTTCTTCTGAAGTATTTAATTGAAAAATGTCAAACCTTTCTTTAAATTTTACCTTTTTCCAAAATTTTGCTTAATTTCAACACTTTAACATATTAAATTCCCTTATTACAATAAAATGTAACTATTTAGATGTATTACACATAGTACCTACTTTTTCCCTTAACAGAAATTACAAAAATTATACATGACAGAATATGTGATTATAAACTTGAATTAAATTTCAATATAATGTATAATTTTGAACTTATTATCATGATTAAATTGAATAAAAATATTTAATAAAGAATTCCTGAATTAATTTAGCAAATTCAAACTCTTTTACAGAGGAACTCCAAGTATAGGAAGACTAAAATATAGAACTCCTCAACATTAAAAGAAAATATTCCCTACAATGAATATAAAACGTCCAACTCTAGTGCCAAATGATAAAATTGAAGTGAACCCATCCTTTTTCAAAATTATTACATTAAATCTACAAATTATACAAATATAGAAAAGTGAGTAGGCATCGTTAAGTGTTAAATTAAATCTTCAAGTGTCAAACAAAATTAATCTTTCTAAAACATAAAATTAGCTTGAATTCAATAGTAAACAATTAAATAAGGAATATTAAATTGATTACTAATAATTTAAATGGATTACATTTCAAAATTTAAGAATATTCTATAAATTTTAGTAAGAATGTTATCATAAATGTCTGTATGTGTTTAAGTATGTGTGATGATGAAGTGTGATCATGACAATATATAAATGTTGGGCGCAGAAAACACCCCTTCATGGTGTTTTTAAGATTCTTCATTTCGTGTATTTGTCTTCCACGTCTATTATAAAACGCGATTGGTAGTAGTGGTTTGTTGATTTATTTTAATATTGAGATCGTCTAGTGTTTATTGTTGTAGATTAGATACGGAATTATTTATAGGTGATACATGATACTGCTTGTTTGTATTAACTTTGAAAGGTTATTCTTAGTGTGTTACGAATACAAATGTTGGGAAGGGCGAGGGGTATGTAAATGTAAAGATACCCATCCTGAACCGCAACCTATTGCAATCCACACGGGTGTATTACGACAGTCTTTTGTATTTTATGACATCTTCATAGTGGTTTTGAGCTTAAAAAAATTGGTTACGGTTCAGGATGGGTGTGTTTACATTGAATACACGACAAAACGTACGAGCGACAAAACGTACCACTTCTACCTGCCAAGGGTTTTGCTAATTGCTTAATATATTTTGGATGCGACAAAAGTATCACTTTTACTGACCAATATTGAATCTTTTTAAACAATTATTTAAAAGCAATTTTCACAACAGAATCTGATTCCCATCACACTTTTTTCAGGCTTTGGACTGACAAAATTACCATTTTGGCGTGTTTAAAATCTGCTGTTGTGAAGCGTTTGTCATTTTTTTTTGATTTTTTTAATTTTATTTATTATTTTTTTGTAAATACCAAATTAACTATTACATTAAAATTTTGAGGTGTGGGGTATGTATATGTAAACACACCCACCCTCTACCATAACCTATTGCAGGAGAGAGGGAATTATTACGATTTTATTTATTTTTATGAAAAATATATCTCCCCCACCTCTAAAGTGCATTGTTGTCAACTTCTAATAAATGAGTCTTTGCAAGTAGCCGTGGTACGTTTAGTCGTCGTTAGATTAATTAATGACCCTTTGCAGGTAGAAGTGGTACGTTTTGTCGCAAAAAAACCGGTTGTACGTTTTGTCGCTGGTACGTTTTGACGGGACACCGTTTACATTTACATACACCTCACCCTTTCCCAACATTTGTACTAGTAACACACTAAGAATAACCGCTTTCGAAGTTTAAAAAAACGAGCACTATCATGTATCAGCTGTAGATAAAGACTATAAATAATTCCGTATCTAATCAACAACAATAAACACTAGACGATCTCAATATTGAAATAAATCTCAATGTTCGAATAAATCAACAAACCATTACTACTAATAGTGTGTTACAATAGACATGGTAGACAAATACACGAAATGAAGAAGCTCAAAAACACCATGAAGCGCCCAACATATATATATATATATTCCTGATCAGCATGATGAAGTCTACGACTTTTTCAAAAAAATCGGAAGGGGTAAGCTATTGTACATAATTACCTATTTCCCTTAAGAATTTTGGTTTTTCTGATGGAGTCCTGACCAGAGCGTCTTCTAGCATTTGAAATTTGATTGGTTGCTATTTTCAATAAAGTTAATTGCACCTATGCTAAATTTCCATTCAACTGACAATGAGGGTGAATTAGAAATTATCGGTCCATACACTTGGAACTACGACAGGTGCGCAGAGTAACCGGTGGATTTTACCACCCGTTTTATGTTTGTTTGACTTTTGCCATAGTTACCTTAATAGCACAGGCTGATAACATGATATTCACTGATGATATGTATTATGTATACAAGCACAAACACAATATTTACAATAGCTGCCGTGCACACAGAATATACCTCTTCACAATGAACATTTTATTGACTAATAAGAATTATTGAAGCAACAAATATGTACTACGTAATGAATTAATATAACAAAAATAGACTTAAAAAATTCAGTTGTGACAAGAATTTGTTGCATGTATCGACAGTAGTTTATGTTGCAATTATAGATCATGTGTGGATGAATGAAACGAACGTATATAACAAATTACATATAAACAGATAGAGAATTGTGATTTATAATATTGTACTCTAAACGAAGCAAATACGTGGCAGTACTTAAAAAAAGTTGCTGCAGAATGCGTACAATAAAATTGCAAAATTAAAATACGTAGCAGTAACAACCAATTTTAACGGGTGAATTAAAAACACGCTAATGCCAGGATTTAAACAAACGCTTTAATGAAAATTTGATAAATGAAAACGAGAAAACAATAACGATATTTTGTCATCAGAGGAATGAATGATAGGTATGCTGCATTTTATAAATATTTGATGCAACAACAAAATATTGTATTTGGAACATTGGTCAGCAAAAAATGACACCAGCACCCTTTTTAGGAGATGGGGGGGGGGGAATCCCCAAAATATGATGTGATATCAAACGATAACACAAATTAACAGTAAAAATAAATAAATTAAGCCTATATACTGTAAAAGTAGGTGAACATAACAATGTAAATCAGTGTTTGGTAGAAACGTTGAACATCAATACACTCCCGCTGTTATTTGTTATGCATTCAGCCCTATCTACATCTGGCAAGGTTTTCGGTCCCAGATCTTTGCACCTCTAGGCAGCAGAGAGCATACAATTCAGGACGTGTTTGCCTTATAATGTATTCTGAAAATCGCACGACAGATGGCAAATATGTAAAAGCTCATCAGGAAACCTTTTCTTCCTACATTGCAATGGAAAAACTAATTAGGTATTCTATGCTGTTCGTTAACTCCAATTTCCTCAACTTTTGCCACACTAGAAATCCCACATCCATGTCTACACATTCGCACACTACATACTTACTATTTTTTATATTATTTATGTATTTATATTACACATCTAATACGAGAAACAGTGACGTCAGGGGATAGCTTTTACACGATATTATTTATGAAAAAAAGAAAACTGGATTTTTTAAATTTAAAAAGGAAAACTATTAAAAAGTAATTATGTTAACCACTAAGCAAATAGGAGATTTGTATGTACCTATATTCGTTCCATCATTTTCATAAAAATGCCCCATTCACATGTCGTAATTTAAAATAGCAAAATGTAGATACCTACCTATATTTCAACGGCCTGAGACTTGAGTGCACAAATTGTAAGATATGACTCTACATACATTTCATTATCGGTAGATCATGCAGCACTGATCGTGAGTATCGATGTTCACAGACATTTCTTCATTACCCCAGTAATATTCTGTCGTGGAGAAGCGTGTCTACAACCTAATCAGTGTTATTTATAATGGATTCACGTTGTGAGGCTGATGCTTCGTCATTTATGATTTACATCATCGATTCTATTTGAACATAGCGAATCTCACCATCCGAATCAGAGAAGTAGACAACAACGAATTTCATGCAAGTAAATACAACACGGAAATAGAGAAGAAACACAAACAATCGAGCTTTACTACTCTTCTAATTAGATATTTAAGATACGTTAAGATGGATCAAAGAAAGAAACAAACAGTTGGAGTGGATCTTGTTGAAATTTAGAAGAGGAGCAGAAGCCAATAAATCATGTGAGCGAAACTGTAATTAATCTACCTTATCTGAATTCTAAAAGATGCGAAAAGGATCGAATCGAAGTGACAAGTGTTAAGGCTAAAGGCTCAGAGACAGATAGTGTGATTTATCGCCATTTTAGCTGGATTTAGATGGAACAGACCACGCGGGACAAATCCGCACTGATGGAACTATTATCGCTACTAAGCCCACCTCTTCCATACGTTACGTCTGCCTGCAATCGCTCATCATTATGACAACAATCGATAGAAACCCGTCGTAATTACTAACTTTATGCAAACTTACCGCTAAAGGACTCTCAACAAACAGAAAAAACCAATAACAAATAATTTTTCACGCTAATTTGTAAATCGAAAAGTCAAAAAACGCATTTTACAAAATAAATAATAATAACTAAAAATTATGGCTACTAAGCTATCAAAAAAGTAAAAGTTGTGTCTCGGACTGTACCTATGTACTTTAATGACAATATCATTGGAGAAACAAAAGCGTAGATAGTTCTAAATATTCGTAAAGTTATTTTATTTTTCTTTGACAGTGATTCAAGTGTTTGTTCTGTCTGCTTTTGTCGAACATGAGAGTGTTTCTGATTCTTGCATCATGTAAGAGGAAATTTAGTATAGAAGAGCAGAAAGCACAAGAGCAGAGTAAAGCAGTCCGCTGACAGACGCTCGAACGAATGAATCATAAGCCACATCTGTTGCATTCGGCAATAATCCAACTACCACTGTCTACAGTAATTTATGGCATAAATGCTATGAGCATTATTAGATATTCCTGAATTTCATTTACCTACAAATGCGGTAATTAATTACCATTCGATTTGCGGTTGTTTAGGGTGGGTACCATTGTTCGTCAATATATATCGTGTACAAGTCATGTGGCTGTTTCACAATTTTACATACATATTGAACACCAATTCAACGTAGAAATAAATCCGTGTACTATTCGCTGCCTTGCAGCTAGCACAAAATAACGATAAATAGCTATGCTATGCCATACTACAACGCCCCCAAAGTTAATCAGTCAATTTTAACAAAAAAAAGACCACGCTGACAAGGTACGAACAAAAAACTGTATCCATCATTTAAAAATCATTAGCCAAATCCCTGGCTATGAAGCAACCACGAACAAAACACAAATTAATGATCACAATACACACCTGTAGCATACAAATAATTACCGAATGATACCATACAAAAATGAAAACCATTGCAAAAATAGGTACCAATACCTAGAACTGCACACATTTTCGATTAGATCTATCAACATTAACGTTGCATCCAATGGGTTTTTCTAATTTCTAATTATCTAGTTATTTTACCAAAATGATGAACAACTGTACTACATAGGACATACTTTGAAAGGAAGCAAACAAATACGATTCGTAAGTATATTAAAAAAATACTATTTATTCTATGTTGAATATAATGGACGATTGCATGTTTTCGATTACACCGGTAAATTTGTTTGAAAAAAAGAGATGGAGAAATATTTAGATATTTAAAAAAAAATTTATTTATTTTCGTAATCCAAAATCTGCCGCTGAAGTTGCGTTGTATCCATGGTACATGAATTTAATTTGTTTTATGATGGATATTAAACAATCTATAACGACTGTCAGCCAGGCTCTCGAACAACAAATGTTTGCAATGTATTTTTGGAAAACCTATTAACCGAATAACTGCGTTTAGATACCTACTGATGTGCCCTGTTATATCTGAAATAGTGTTTTGTACTGTCCATAGTTCTGGTAAGTGCACGACCATTTATGCAAATTGTAATAACGACGCAAATTAAAATAACTTCGAAACAAGGAAAATCCATCCGGTTTTACAACACACGCGTTAATAACGACAACGATTCTGATTTATCACTAAATTCTAAATGTGTAACTGCGTTTATTTATAGATTTCACAATATAACCATCTAACTCATTCTACTTCATTTCACAAATTTTCAACTGATTAACAATTCGTTTTAATAATCAATTTATTTACGTACCAAAAACAATCGTCTACTACTACAAACGTACATAATTTAGTTTGTTATACTGGGTGACCAAAACATTGACTTACTTAACGATATTATATTACAGAAAAGACCAAAATCTACTTTTCCAGATTCAAAAAATCAAATTCCTTAAAAACAAAGGCGTATATATAATGCTATGATACAAGGATGTCTACAATACAGTTCCAAAATATTAAAAAAAAGTATATTAAAAAGAAAAAATGTATTATTAGTTTACGTTAAGTAGTTTATTAAAATTATAAAGTTGTGACAAATAAAATTTAATTCTAATTATTAAAGAAAAAAAAATGTTTTGAAATGACTGTAGCATTTCAAAATTATAATACTAATAATTCTGATTGCATAAAAAAATTTTTTTTTTGAAAAATCCAGAGTGGAGAATTTTGTTATGATTACAATTAGACATAAAAAAATTAACAACAGAAATTTTGAAATGAAAAGCAAATAAATTAAAATTATAAGAACATATGTAATTAACAAAATAGAAGATATTTAAAGTAGTGAGAAGAAAACAAATATTTCAAAGAAAAATTAGTTTATCAAAAATTTAAGATTTTAAGAAAGCAATAGAATTTTAATAAAACAAGTGGAAGAATAAGTACTAGAAGAAGAAGAAGAAGAAGTTAATTGATTAAAAGAAAAGAAAAATTAATATGGATATGGAATTACTTCCTATTTTGGAAAAAGCTGCTGTTCAATTGACATTGCGTCCAAGTGAGTGAATTAAACATGTCTCCATAATTTAATTAAAAAAGAACTATAGACTTTTAGTAATTTAAAATATCACTTAGTTTTAGTTGTAGAGTAGAATTTATAGAATATTATTTAAAATAAAAAAAAAAGAAGTAAATTTTATATTTTGGAACTTACACTGAGAAGAGAGTTATTCATGCTTTTCAATATTCAAAAATTTAATTACAGAAACCAAATAAAATAATTTAATTTTTATAAAATAAAAATTGTATTGTATTCTAACAAATCATTACATATTTTTATTATCCAAACATATCACATTACAATATATATATATATATATAGCTACCTACATTATCATTTCACGTTGCAATTAACTTTTTCAGGTAATTTATTACTGCAATTTGTTTTTCTCATAATCACAAGATTAATTTTATAATAAAATTGAGCACTCATATTTATTCAGGTATCTGAAATTAAAAGCTCAATTTTAAAACATTGTATCAAATTTGAATATCTCCTAAAACCAAATTATCGCAATGATGTACTGAATTTATTCGTTTAAAGCAACTTTAATGTGAAATTGTCCATCATATTTTTTTATATAATTTATTACTCATTTGTTGTGTAGTGCAATTAAATTAATGAAACTAATATCCAGCCTCAACTTATCGTTCCTACAGAAACCACAAAAAGAATTAACAGGATAATAAAACCAGCCATAATTTTTTGTTTTTAAAATAAAATTACATCAAGTTTAGAAAAAATGTTTGTAAATAAAAATAATATTACTATTCAGTAATCGTTTGGAATAAGGAACTTCAAACAGATTTTATGACAGTATTAGAAATAATGCGGCTGTTAGTCGCTTGGTGAAACACGTTGAAAATAAAAATGACTGAAAAGACACTTTCAAGTACTAATTTTAAATCCTTACGTTAGCATTAACAAAAAGGGATTTTTCCTTTTAGCTTAATCTCCTTTTGAAACATAGAAATAACAATCCCCTTAAATGATTTAAATATTTACTATATTCATAATTTCTGTTATGTTCATTAATTCTTATCCTGAATGATCTTCCCGTTTGTCCCATTATTAATTTTACATAATCTGTTACTGCGGCCAATTAATGTATTTCTCGCAGTAAAGGTGTAACGATGATCAAGAAAACGAACAAAAAAGAAAACGAAATGGTAAACCTTTTTCAAATTCGCTATTTTAATATCGGACCCCTTTTTTGAAGCAAGCAAATTATTACATGTCATTTTCCGATAGGATCATATAAAATCCACTGTGTGAAATATGACATGAAAGCAGTGGCTTCTGTCTAATAAAAATGTAAATATGTTAGTAGCAGCTACTTTTGTCAAACTCTGATTTTCCCCTACTAGGGGTAGTATATGTATTGGAATATTTCGAACAGCCCTAACTTCTGCCGTCACAAGGGGCAGTTCTGAATCATCCCTCATATGCTACATTTATCCCTGTTCTAGAAAGAGGGTGATTGAACATTCTGCAACATATTAGATACTTATAATGCATGTAAATATTAACTAAAAAGGGAGAGGAAATTTCAGGGTAGAGAAACCTCAATTTTCAGATAGATTTAGCACGTTATTTTTCAGTACTACTGAAGTATAGCTTTGAAAATAATTCTTTACATTTATTTACTCTGAAGTCAAAAATAAAAGGAGCTGAAATTCCATCAATTTAACGTTAACGATGGGATGATATATGTGACACTATCAGAAAGAAAGAAGGGAAAAAAATGTTTAATCACAGTACCATTAAATGACTGGTGCAGCCATGGAATGTACGGATTAACATAGTAAATGGATGAATCGTAAGAAAAAGGGAAGAGAAAAGGAGATAAAGCCAATGCGCGCGTTATTTATTCTTATCGGACGATCTCACAGTATCGAAAAGATCCCCTATTGTGTGAAAGTTCGGAACAGATCCAACTTTCTAAAGTTTTTAGCTTATCTAGGATTTTAAACTTTTAAATATGACGAAAATTTCTGCCACAAAAATTGTCGTCAATTTTTCTTTCGCTGTTGAATCTGAATTAACATCACTTGAACTATATATTACAATATCACCATACATATGTATGTACT
Source organism: Agrilus cyanescens (assembly GCA_947389935.1). NCBI lineage: Eukaryota > Metazoa > Arthropoda > Insecta > Coleoptera > Buprestidae > Agrilus > Agrilus cyanescens. Next base: position 7,082,632 of record OX376704.1, read on the forward strand.
CATTATATTATTTCTTTGTGAGTAGGTACACTAATAAAACTTCATCAAAAATAATAATTAAGATATAATTAAGAGTTCCACGTCGATCATCGACTTTTTTGTATAAATAATTAAGAAGACGCCATCTATTGATAACCAGTTCAACTAACATACATGACAGTACAAGAACTTTCCAGAGCCGGATTAGCCCCTGGAGGGCCCTGGACAATCTAATAAATTTTTAAATTTAAGTAAGTTACAAACAAACTGACGTAATTAATTGTAAAAACTATGCTTTAGCTTAATTAGCTGTGTATTTTTTTTTTACTTGAAATTCTCGCCGTTTCATTTTACTTGTAGCTACACCCTGTATATGTGCATATTACGTATTAGGTATAATAAAAAATCAGAATAATTGCTTTACGTTTCTAAATTTTATTTTAAAGAAATATATTACTCTTCTTCATTTTCAGCCAGTTGATAAAATAAAATTTATTTTATTTTTTAACGTTTTTTATCACAGTCTTTAAAAATTTATCTGGGAAGAATTTAAGGACAATATGTTGCAAATAATATTTATAATAATTATCTTAATTTTCACCATTTGCAAAAATTATTTTATTATTTAAGTTTCATGATATAAACTGTTTCCAGTAAATATGCCAAAACGATAGTTTGGTCAAAAAAATGTACAGCATTCATATTTACAAGCAGTTATTTGATTTTTTTATTTAAATGCAATTCCTTTAGAAGTATAGTAACTGGGTAATTAACTGTTTTATTGCTCTTGTGAACTAACTTTAATGAATGAAACATTTTACTACTCGTCGATGTATATATGTTCATTCATAAACACGGCTTTATACAGAAGCGTACGTACGATTGAACAGAGAAAGGCGTGAATTAATTTATAAGATATGTCAACGATACAAAACAATTAATTTAATATGTAATACAATAAAAAATTTACATTTTTTAATTTCTTGTACCAACTTTATTTTTGTTTTATTATGTTTATGATTGAACACATTATTAGCAAACAAGAAAGTTTTTAGTTTCAAATGTGAAACACAATAATATTGTAATAATTATGTGAAACTTACCATTTGAAACAACAGCTGTAGAAAAAACCGGTACAAATAAATTTACGACCGCATACAGTACAGACAAGTTAAAATAGTCTCTATGGTTTAATTTAGTAAAGAACATTGTTCATAAAGTCAACAAATCAACGTTCAATAAACGAATTAGTAACTTGGTTCGCAACGTCTGACGTGAAGTGGCAGAAAGTCCGAGTTTTGTTTCGCGAGTTGAAGGAAGTGTGACCACGCGTCTTTGACAAGTTATCGCGTACTTTAGCGCGCTTGTAAGGACAATGAAGTGCAGGATGGTCGAACTCTGAGGGTCGAAGGATACTGATAAGAGTTTTGGCATCTAGCAGCCGAAGCGGAACTCATGCGCGTAACTCATGCCTGGAGTCTAGGTTAACCAATGAAAAACCACAAGCTTGTCCCTACAAACCAATAGGAATTTATAAAGAAATAATATGGGAGGACCTAGATCGTGTAAGATTGTAATTAGAATTGTAAAACCAAAGTATGAAAACATTCCGACAAGTTCAAACAACGACCCGCTTTTCTCATGTCTGCACTCAAAAATTAAACTTCTCAGATTCTCGATTTTATGTAGGTACTATGTGTTACCTTCCACCGAACCCAATTCCAATTCCATACAATTCTCCTTTAACCCCCATGCAAATAAATTTGGTAAGTTAAGTCCTAATAGTCCCAATCGACTCCACTGGTTTATAATGTAAGAATTAGGCCAACCTAACTCAAATAAGTACCTACTACCCTCCTACTTTATTTATTTTGTATTAAGTTCCACCATAGCGTTTAAGCACCCTTTATTCTATTTATTTTTTTAATATTCCTTTACATATTTTTTTTATGATGGTCAGATGCACTTTCGCTTTCTCTAATAAAAAAACAATCGAAACTTTTAAAAGCATAATTATTGTTAGTTCGTAGTACAGCGTTGTATGTAGTTTGCAGTTGCAAAATAGAATGGTTTCCGGGCTAAAAGCACAATGAAAACAATAGGGTTGCTATAAAATTCCAATAACCTTTATTTACATTAAAGTAGGCGATGAAATAGAAATTTATTGTATTTCACCATGAATGCCTGTACACACCACAAATAACGGGACCGCAATTCGTTAAAACTTTACTTTCAAATTATTGTCCAAATGAGTACAATAATTTTGTTATATGCACATATAGATAGCACCCTTATTACCTGTTGGTTAAAATTGATCTATACTTATAGGGAACCTAACCTAACCTATTTCCCGACTTCACAGAAAAAAATTACTTAGGTATGTGAAACGGGCTCGATTATTAGAAATTTTGAATTGAAAAAACCGCCACATTGAAAATTGCCATTAACTTTTTTATTTCTCAATAGGTATATTAAAATTCTGAAAATACCCTCTTGAGACACTTTTGGTAATTGTAGGTATATATTCAATTTATTGTAGAGTTCGTCACGCTGATCAAGAATATATATTGTCATGATAGAAGGATGCCTACAATACAATTTAAAAAAAATTAACAAATTTAGAAAATGAAGTAAATATTAAATAAAAAAATATATATTAAAAAGAAAAATGTATTATTATTAGTTTACGTTTAGTAGTTTATTAAAATTTTAAAGTTGTAACAAATAAAATTTAATTTTAATTAATAAAAAAAAAAGAAAAGGTTTTGAAATGACTGTAGCATTTCAAAATTATAATACTAATCATGATTGCATGAATTTAAAAAAAAAGTAATTCTTCCGTGTGTATTGCAATAGGTTACGGTTCAGGATGGGTGTGTTTACATTTACATACTCCTCGCCCTTTCCCAACATTTGTATTCGCAACACACTAAGAATAACCGCTTTCAAAGTTTAAACAAAGAAGCAGTATCACGTATCACTATATATAAAGACTATAAATTATTCCGTATCTAATCTACAACAATAAACACTACACGATCTCAATATTCGAATAAATCAACAAACCACTACTGCTATTGGCGTTTTATTATAGACATGGAAGACAAATACACGAAATGAAGAAACTCAAAAACACCATAAAGGGGTGGTTTCTGCACCCAACATATATACATATATATATTCTTGGTCAGTATGATGAACTCTACAATATACGTTTTTTTTTCAAGAAATTCGGAAAGGGGTAAGCTATTGTACATAATTACCAAAATTACTTATATGAAACGGACTCGATATTTAGAAATTTTTAATTGAAAAGACCGCCATATTGAAAATTGAGCTTAACTTCTCTATTTCCCAATATATTAAAATTCTGAAAATACCCTCTTGAGACAGTTTTTTAGGAACAATCAAATAGCGTACTCAGAGTTTATGTATCATCATCAATTTTATTAGAAATAAATAAAATTTTATTTTTTTTTTATATGGAAACTTTAATTGTAGTTGGGCTCCTGTATTTAGCGCTTTTCAATTACCTATATAAATTTTTTTCTAGTGAAATTGAGGATTTTAATGAGGTTTTCCCATCCAAAAAATGAGAAAGACATGGCGTTAAATCGCGTGTATAAAATTTTTGAATTTATTTTTAGTTATCAGAGAAAAATAGCGCACATATGTATGTATGTCTATTTCTTATTTCAAGAAAAAATAAAAATATATTTTAAGTAAGTGACTGATTGAATTTGTTTAATCTAATCAGTCTATTGTATACCTATCACTCGGTATATTCGGCGGTGAAGTTGTACATCGTGTGTGATAGAAAACACAAAGCAATTTCGGGCGCGCAATGCCAAATAATCCGTCAGTTCCTTTCAAACTTCACTCTTCTTACTTTGGCCTTGTCAGATTCTATTTTCCAGAAAACAAGATCTTTTCCATTATTTAAGAAGAATGTCGCGAAATGTCATTATATGTTACAGAACGAACGTGTGACCTCGAACTCGCAGAGAAAAGTACAAAACATAATATCAATGGTAATGTTATCGATAAACTTTTCGTTGATGATATTATACAACAACACGGTTACACGGTGATCAAAAAAGAACAAAAGCAACAGAATTAATGTAAAATTTAAAGCTCCAGGAAGCTAGCACCCCATCCAACGAATTTTGAAAAAAAAAAATATCTGGATCTAATAGGTCACAATTGGTCAGGTGGTCCCGTTAATTGGTCAGCGATAGGAAATTAGCAAAAACAACTCGATTTGTTTATAAGACTATTTGATACTGTTGGCACCCCATTAAAACTAAAATTAAAAATTTTTAATAGCAATCGATTGAGTTTTAGATGTTTTTAATTGGTCAGTTATAATTATTATTTGGTGAGGCCTAGATAGTTATAAAAAAAAATATATTTCTTCTATGATGTATCAGCTGATAGGACAGTCGATAGAAATTATATTTCTGATAAATCTATCAATTTTGTAAATGAAATGCGTGAATCCTATACATCAGTAACAGGTTACAATTAATTAGGTAATCCCATTAATCGGTCAGCGGTAGGAAATTTGTAAAAGTAATTTGAAAATTACATTCACATAATTCGCCATCTATAGGAATACTAATAAGAAGTGGTGTTTCATATGATTGATAACTAAGTCCTACAACAGGTTTCTATTTATTGAAATTAATTTACGATGCGATTCTATTCATTTGATAATTAAAACACATCCTTGTAAAATAAAAACAGCTTTTACAACAATGTGTTTTATCAAAAATATAATTTTTATCGACTATCCTACCAGCTGATAGATCATAGAAGAAATGTAGAATGTTTACGAATGCGTATTATAGTAACGGATATATTTTATTGTTTTTTTTTTAATTATCTAGCCCTCGCCAAATATTAATTATAACTGACCAATTAAAAGCATCTAAAACTCAATCGATTGCTATTAAAATTTTTTAATTTTAGTTTAGATGGGGTGCCAACTGTATCGAATAGTCTTATAAAAAAATCGAGTTGTTTTTACTAATTTCCTATCGCTGACCAATTAACGGGACCACCTGACCAATTGTGACCTATTAGATCTATATATTTTTTTTCGAAATTCGTTGGATGGGGTGCTAACTTCCTGGAGGTAAAATTTATGCATTCATCAAATGATAATAAGTACCTATTATTACAAAGCGATTTTAACTTGGTGCGTAAATAAACAGCTCTACAGATGCAACTGGTCTTGTAACGTCTATTTGGAAACAAAACCATTTTCAAATAAACAATGAAATTATAAGGAAGAAGTTTCACAATATATTTTAAAGCAAAGAAAATAAACCGTTTAAACAAAAGCAAACTGTGTCTGTCGTACACCAAAAGAAGAGTTTTTTGAAGTGTGTATCACATCCGCGTTATTTAAAATTCTTCTTTCAGACAACTGCATCCTGTACAAGTGGCTCCTTATATGTACACTAGTTTACTCCATTCAATTCAGAATGCCTTTAATCGTATAACCCTTTGTGACCCCCAGATCAAGAAGGCATTGTGTTTGTATATTTAATTTTTGTAGCATAAAAGAGAGGTCAAACATTAAAAAATTGAAGCATGTACACTTTATAAATGTTTTATATCGAAAATGAAAAAATTTCAAATTTATCAAAAAAATTATCAAACACGCTCAATAAACAGGTGCAAATAAATTAAGTTGTGGCGTATTGTACATATACACGTTTTGTAAGGATTAGGCATAATAAGTTTTTTTTTTTAAATGGAATAGCAATGGTAAATAAATTTCTGAAAGTAGGGTACCATAATTAACCTGTCAAACGCGATGCTTGTCAAAAAAATAAAAACGGAAAAAGTCCCGAACTTTCCTTTTTGCTGAATTGATCGGCAACGGCATTTTCCAAGATAAGTTAACTTCATGTACTGATTGGGCCGGAAATTGGAGTGTCTCGTCTCCTAATAAACTGACGTTAGCCGATGTACTATACTTGTCTGAAAATGCCAGAATTTCTATCGCCTCACCATCCATCAACCATTTTTACCAAAAATTGTTTTGGCATCTTCTCAGATGCATCCTAACTATGTACGTATAAAAATACCAGTGGCGTTACAAAAAAACACATATCATGCTGACACAACACCCGGTACCTTTAATTGACAAAAAAACTTTAGAATCAAACACAGGAACAAAAATTTATGGTAAGTTAAGCAGAAATAACTTTAAAGTTTTTTTTTCTTTGATAAATATCAAATTAATAAAAGAGAGCTTTTAGGAAAACGGATTTTTAATTTTAAAATATTCATTGGCAGGATCCAATTTTGGTTCCACCAATATCCTTTTCCAGATCTAACTAACTACGCTGTAAACTAACGTTATACGTGACTTTACTTTTCGTTTGCTCCGTACCTGATCAACTTTTGCATGTCTTATCATCTGTTTTCTTAAGAAGTAACCGACCCACTTAGAATTAATTATGTAACATGGTAGGTAACGAAGAAGAGAAAAGCATCTTTTTGCAATATGATTATGGAAATTCTCACACACCACAATAAAAAAATGTTATATCATAACGCTTTTATAATGAAACTAAATTTTAAATAATAAGTACAGTCCAAACTGGTTATAATGACATCGAAGGACCACCCATTTTTGGCCGTAAAAACCGATAGTCTTAATGACCGGTGATGTTTTCGAAGTACGAAATAATTTTTTATTTAGTATTATTGAATGTGTAGCTACATATAAATCCATAAATATTAATAGGATTAATAAATTCATGTATAAAATATGTTTTGGGACGTCTTGTGTACGTTTAAGTAACAAACTAACTGAAGAGATATTAGGAAGTGGGCATGAACGTGTATTTTGTTCCTGACTCGAAACATTTTTGTTTACCATTGCTATCTTAATTGTCATTGATTATTATATTGTACTTGATCATTTCATTATACTGTCTCAGATGTGCATACTGTTACCCATTCAAATTGTTAATAAGACTACTGGTCGTTGTAGCAGATATAATTCTCCAGTGGTGTAGCTAGACCTTCAGGAGCCCCTGTGCAAAATACTTTTGGGGGCCCAATCAAACAAAAAAAGCGCTTATTCGTTTAAACTTTTAGTAAACGTATAGGTACATAAACAGAAACTAAATGTATACTTGATGGAATCATCGTTCGGAGGGGGGTTAGGGGTGTTGAAAACGCGTAAGAAAAAATGATTTTTCGCAATTATTTTCAAATACCGAGGATCCCAGGTGATAGGGGCCTTGAAATACAGTTAACATTGTCTAACGTGGTCGTGAAATTTTTATGGTCATTTTCAAATCAGGTTGCGGTTTTGTTTTGTTTTCTTATTTTTTCTCATTCTTTTCTGGTTCTCTAATAGGGCCCCAAACTTAATATGCGCAGGGGCCTCTGCACAGCTATACAGATGGCTCTGAATACATAGCTAATAGTTGTGGACTTTATGAATACATTTAAAAGTAATTCAAATTTGATTTATTTGGATTTTTCCTGTTTACTGTTTTAACAGCTCCAAAACAAACTATTTGATTAAAAATGTAATGTGTGTACTTATACAAAATATTATTAAAACAAATGATTTTACTTCTAAATGTTTACAATGTTGGAAAATTCTTTTTGTTTCTTTATATCCGCATCAAGCATCATAAAACAGACGTTTTCGGATGTCTGTAAAAATGGCGTCAAGTTTGCATCCTCAAATGAAAATCTTACTGCAAAAGAGAATTGAAACCATAAAATTGTACGAAGTCGTGAACAAAAGGATATCTAGTTATGGCATAAATTAAGAATAAATTAAATTTAACTAAAGTATTTTAATTAAAAGAATTGATATTTTTCTGGAGTAAAATTTGACGAGACTGCTCAATTTCTTGTATGCATTTACAAGGAAATAATTGATCTGTTCATCAAAGTTGCTTTTAAATTGCTAAATTAACTATGGAGCTCGAGTAATAAAAGTATATTAGGTGTTTTTGTTTTCGATTTAAGGTTCTACTTTTTTTATTTCTCAGACAAGCGTATTTCTTTCGAATCCACTTGACCCATTCAGTAGTAAGGCGACCGACTCTGCTAAAAAAATTTGTAGTAAAAGTAACAAAATTGTAAGGTGACCAACTATTTTTTGATCAAAAAGAGTACACTGCAAGTATTTCATAGGTGAAAAAAAAAGAAGAAATAAAAAAAATTGTGTGTGTCAGCTCCGACGCAGGACTGGAGTTTACTCCTCAAGTTCGATAGTCTAACCAGACGCAAAAAGAATTTATTTAACTTAAAAAAGATTGATACTGTATGAAAGGGTAAATTAACAAATTAATGAAAATAATATACATATATAAATATATATTTATTCATTTCATATACATTTATTATAAGTAATCGACGAAATATTTTACATTAAACTTTTTACAATAGTCAATTTCAGATGTGCATAAATATATCATTAGGAATGTTGATAAATTATGTAATTATTATTATCAGACTATTATCATTTTTTTAAATATTAATTAAATCAACATTGTCTGCATTATTAATTACAGTGACAAGTGGTTTATGGTAACTAAAATAAGACACATGGACGTTTGTAGATACGTGGTTCACGAATCTTGAAAATACCGCATCAATGGTTGTACCATACCTCGTTGTCCCCATTGCTCTATCAGAAACAATATCTAAATTCAGTTCAGATTTTAAAAAATACTGTCGATTTTTCTGATAATATTGTAACGACTTTTCTAGTAGAACTTATTTATTTAACGGATATTTATTTTACAACTATTTATTTAACACTTAAACACTAATAGAATACTTAAACACTAATAATAATTCAACGACTTATTTATATCACAAGGAAAATGCGTATTTATATCACTATGTATCGTAGTTCGGTATTTATATCACTCGTTCGGAAGCTCACTGTAAACTGACTGACTACTGGCCACGTCAACAGGTATTTATACTGATTAGGAACAATCCAGAAAGTTCCAGAATTACATACTAGACTTTACTGGAGTGCCTATTGTGTTCATCTAATTTATGGCCTTGTTTATCGTCATCAAAGCGCCGACCGACGCCGGCATTCTTTGAGCTCCGCTTATCTGCTGTCGGTTCTCGTCGCCGCTATCGCACACACACACGCTCGCCGCACTGCTCGCTCTCGTACACATATACGCTCGCTACACTGCCCGCTCTCGCACACATACGCTCATTACAATATTATCGAATTATTGACTAGAATTGTTAATATTTAAAAATTATTTATAAAATAAATCATAATAACCTGGAAGAATTTATAGACATCGACAAAAAGTTAATTTTTGGTTAGGTTAGAAATTTTCTATTTTATGTGGATGCGCTCGATAATTCATATTGGGTTAATTATCTAATTTTATGTGTTTTTCTCAAATATATATTTATATGAACTACATCGATAATTATTAAAATATTTAATAAATACAAATTGCACATGCTCATACATATAATACATGAATTATAACGTACCTTGCAGCCACGTGTTTGTTAGATGTTCCGGCAATATCATCTACACCTCTTTCTGCCATAGTTATTTGAAAATACTTTCAGTTCACTTTAGCGGAACACAATGATAAAGATTAAAACTTCACAATAACAATATTAATTATTGATATTTATAATAAAAACAGCAATATAAGTATGTCGACACTGATAGAAATAAACAAACCCAATAACATATAGGTATAGTCGCTTTGCAGTATACCCTATGCACGTGTTCCTATACCCTACACTCACAACCAAATTAGAAAGTTGCGCGACATAGGATGCGCACCAAAAACGTAACGAGGTCATTCATCGATAGATTTTACTCCTCACATTTTTCTCATACCGGGCCCCTTATATATGCAAATCGATTCTTAAGGAGTAAACTCCAAAAACGATAAAAACTTTATTTTCTTTTAAAAACATATTTTTCTTCGGAGTGGATTTTTTTGCTAAATAAGGATGTTCGTCTCTAACCTCAAAATAATTAAACAGAAAGGGAATTCCCATAAAACTTTGCTGTACATACTTTGTTAATCTATGGTACATACTACGCATGCGTAAAGACTGTCAAGCATGCCGTACATACTGCACATCCAAATATCAGCCTGGGGATAACGTACACAAATATTGGACAGATAGATATATCCATCTCTTTTCACCAATGTAATTTTGACGTAGTTAGAAAAAGAGGTCTGTAGTAGATATCTATCTCTCCAGGTAATAATACGGCCTCTCAATTGTGCCAGAAAAGGGCAACGGGCAAGCAATATGCGCACGTGAAATTCAAATCACTGTCAAAATAATTTTAAATATTTAATTAATAAAATTGAAATAAAATAATCTAAAAAAATGTTTTAGAAATACAAATGAGTATAAAATAATACAAATGAGTACTTTCAGAGTACAGGATTTGAAAAGAGTACGGTTTGCGAAAAAAGAGTACAAAACTCAGTAAATGAGTAGCTATAGTTTACCTTAAAAATTGTCATCTGTTCCTTTGCCTGCAAAGAAGGAATTTTAGATTACGAAAGCCACCATCCTACAATATTACCCTAATACATTGTTCACTACCGCCGAGACTTCCTCAAACTGAAAGTAATATCAGCTCATATGGTGATTTTTTATTGTTTACTCTTTATGGCCTTTTTCAACTTCTAACAAAGAACATTGTATTTGCTAGCAATTTCAAATTAAAAAGACGAATTTGTTTGCATTCTTAACTTATTGTTAGTCGATTTGTATTTCTTCACTTGTTAAACATTTTTTTGCCGCGAACGGAGGGCCCCGTAAGCGCTTTGGCTTTGGGCCCCGGTGCATCGCACCGTCTTGCCTTATAGTAGCTACGCCACTGTAATTCTCCCAAAATTTTTGTAAACGGTTTTGACTGTATTTCGAAAACTATTAGACGTTATTAGCCAAAACTTAAAAAATACCATTAAAATTATGATCTCAGTTTCTCCGATGTTCTATGCTCTCAGATACATAGCTTACCTGATTAACTGGTGTGTCCTATGTATATCTACCTAAACATAATTAAAATTGCCCGGTATGTTTATCATTTCTAACGAGTAAGCTTTGTTTTATTTAAAGTAATTTTTAAAACTTAATTTTCGCAATTATTATTTAAATTCAGTGAAAAAAAATATTACAAATCTCCATTTTCGATGCCAATTAGCGTGCATCTATCAAAGCGCCTCATTTCTGCGTAGTTTTTCTTGTTTAAACGTAATTTAGTTCCCTCAAAATGAAAATAATGCTGAAGGAAATTGTCATATGTTATCGTTATCAGGATCAAACACTTAATCTCGATCGCACTAATTATAATATAGTGTAGCGGGTGCACATTAAATGACCCCCACGACCAATTCTGTATAAATGTTTCCTACCAGACAACTATTTCATTAAACAAAATAAATATAGTACAATATTTGAGAATTATCACCTGTACATTAGATATAATGATTTTTAAAATTACATAATTATTTTGCAAATATTTGGCTTGCAGTTTGGACGCGTGGCCGAATTAATGTGCAGAGTGAACATCATAGCCACACCGCAGACAGTAACCCTAAAAAGAATTGGGATATAAACAGACGCCATCATCCCTCGTTTAAGTTCAACCCTTACCCCGCAACTGCACTGGACTTTAGACAAGCCATTAATATAAATTAGCGTTCAAACGTCACTTAGCGTCTATCCATTCATTCGGTTATTAGAAAATTGCTTTGTTTCCATACACTACCTGATCTGAAAACCGTGTTCAGCTTATCTATTCAATATATGGTCAATAAAGCAATTATAATTAGAATATATTGATTCGTCAAAAATGTTTTCAATAGAAATGACTGCGAAACAAAAAATTCCAAAACGAAATTCGCACAATAAATCAATTTATTTTTTCTATTATTTTAAGTAGTGGAAATCATCAGGAAAACGTTTCAAAGTAACAAAAATCTATAGTACGATCTCAATCGCTATGTTTTATGGTTCCAAACGTTTAATTCTGTTAGAACCAATTAGTTGCAGTAAAATCAAAATGTTAGTGCTTTTAATAAAACTGTACTAAACACAATAACAGTATTTCAACTCGGTTATTGTCGTAATAAACGATAAATTTTGAAGACTTCAGTTATCTACGATAGATGTAAGTGCTTAGGTGCTCTACGAACATTTTTATTTGCTTTGTCCCACTTGTCGTCTAGACAGTTAGTTTCAGACGATTGCAGTGTTCCTGCTTGAGATGAAATCTCATTCCCATACAGTCCGAGAACTTTCGACTTTTTAAAATCTGCTCGATACTTAACAACTTTTAACATTGTTTACTAATATCAATTGAAAAAGTTTTAAACTTACACAATCTTCAAACTGTTTCGAAGATAAAAACCTGTGACCAGGCGTTTATGAATTCTGCTTTGTAGGTCTATATAACGTTAATCCTTTTTCTATTTGTTTTGTTCTCCAAACCTCTAGATCTAAAGACCTACGAAAGAAGTTTTAAAAATTAAGGCTTCAATGGGGTAAGAAAAGGTTTGTTAAAGCATCGTAGTAAATTATTTTTTAAAGTAATTCCCTCATCATAAAACATACAGGAACAAAGTTACCTACACTTAAAAATAGTATTTACATCTTCTTTAAAATATACACTATAAGTTTATTTATTGCCCATATCTATGTGCAGCATTAAATCTGGGGAGAATAAAAAAAAGAAAAATATAAAAAATTACTAATTCGATACATCCCTCCCCTTTTCTTAATGAAAGACAAGAAGGCCGAAACGTAATTCTGACCTTTGTTAGCAAGAGAGGAGAAGTAACGACAGTGGAAACGACCTAGAAGTTTAATTTTGTTCAAGATTTCATCACAATAAATCTCGCGCAATTGTAGCTGCTTCGACAGAATTTTCTTTTTACTAAGTGTGTGTTCGTGGAAAGAAAAGTTTTAGCATTAGCTTTAATCAGAACACTTTAACACAACCCCATAAATATTAACCAAAGGTTTAACTAATAATACACAAAATCAAAACGAAGGAAAAAAATGTTGTATTGTCGGACATCTAGTTTTGCTGCGATATTATGAAAAATATTAATCGTTTAATCAAACATATAGGTACAACGTTTGTCGCTCAAATTTTTGCGGTAATAATCGTTTAGCGTGAAATTTCAATTAACAAGCGATTGAAATGAAAATTAATGGTCTTTTATCCCAAAGGACATTCATAGGGGCCGTTGCCTACTGCGTTATATTTCACGAATAAAATTATCTACCGTCAATTTCAACTCTTGGTATCTAAAAAAATACCCATTACAAAAAATATACCTATTACGTAGTATCTATGATATTCCAAAGACAACAAATTTCCTCTAAAGGTGGGTTTCCAAACTCCGAAAATTCTAGTTTATTTTTAAGTAATTTATGAATAAGCAAGAAGTATAATAAATTGCCCTGAAACACCCATACTTTGAACGGGTCTAACTAGATAAAATACAAAATATTTTCTTTGTGTTGCACGTGTATATTATATTAAAATATGTATATAATTATCCCCAATCATAAAAAGGGTAAGTACCTACACCTTTCAAAGGAGGCCGTTCAAATTAATTTCTTTCGAAACGGAAATTTGATTAAAGAAAACTTTTAATGACCTCCTTTATACTTTGTCATTAAAAACACCTTTATAAATTCAAAGGCCACCACCTCCACTTAAAAATAAACAGCTTGTTTAGGGGATCTTTTTCATTTTTAGATGCAAAGTTATACACAATGGTCTGCATAACAGTATACCTAATAATAACGTACAAAACTGAACGTTTTCCTTTATAATAAATAATTTATTACGTACTAATTTGTTAATGTGTAATGTCGAGTGATTATTTTGAAAACCCCTAATTCTACAAGCGTTACCAATTTAATGAAATTATGTATCTAAATCATGTAATTTCGCAGCAGTAAATTTTAATTGGTGAATGGCAGTATTTGTTCAATAATTAATAATAACAAACAAGGTTTAAATGTGTATGTACTTCAAATAATGCCTGCACATATTTAATTACCTATTTTAGGATTTATTTCGTTAGAAACCAATTTAATGATTTTTAAAATTACGTAAAATTATGATATTTCTTTTAGTTTCTCCAAAATAATTACACACTTAATAAAGAATTGTTTTGTATTCCTACTTCCGTAAAACAAAGTTGCGCCACCTAACGATAGAAGAACGGTATTATACCCAAAAGCTCACGCATGTTTCTACGAAAACGAAATTTATTGGGTGCTAAATGTGTCAAAAAGGCACTAGATACCGCTATCACTATGGAATTAATCATTATTAACAAAACAATAAAATCCAATTGAATATATGTAAATGATTTTCTTGTACTCAATTATAAATTTTAATTCAACTTCGAAATGGCTCGAAAAGTCTCAAACTATTTCAATTAATGGGCGATATATTTTTTATAACTAACGAGTCCGGATAATAAATAAAAACATTGTTTTACAAATATCTAAAAGCAAAAAACCTAACTTATAACAAAAAAAAAAAAGAAAAAAAGAGTCGAACTGCATGCCTGATAGGTACCTAGGTATCTACTAATCGAGTTGCGATATCAGGAGACCAAAAAAATGAGTAAACATTCTCGGGTTTTTGCTAATCATATGCGCATATCAAATTTTTCAAGCTGTGCTACGTACATAAAAACATGTAAAGCGTTGTTAAAAAATAAGGGTTGCCATATTTTAAATTTTTACCCTCTAGACGTAAGAGGTGGCGAAGCAGAATAAGTACCTATATTACATTTTATACGTCGTTCAAAGATTTTAAATGACAGGAGTAAATGTAACAGGATGAAAATAAAATTACTAAAAATACAGGGTGGTTACATTACATTCATTTCTATTAATAAAAAAAATGCCTTAGTAGATAGTTAATGATAATAATAATAATAATATTGAAATGTTTTTTTATGAATAATATCCACCCTGTATAGTTCGATTAGAAGAGTTAGAAAAAAGGGATTTTGTTTGACAATGGGAAGATAAATAAGGAAAATGGTATTAGGGATTCGTAGCAAAAAAGAGGTCTGAAGTGTTTGACTGTAGTGGTGGTGGCAGTTGTATGGTGGTGGTTCGGAAAAATCGCAACTCGCGACACACGTTGCCGTATTCGGTGGTGGCAGTTGATCAGTAGCGCTATATCCTAGTGCGCCGTGAGTCGATCTCGAAGCTGCCATGAAATCATACTGCATACGCCCTTTCGTCGGTGGGTTATATTTTACCTACCACAATGTCAGCAACATTGCAACAAAATGATCCAGAATCCTTAACTGCGGTGGGTTTTTACTACCCTTGCATGATTAGACTAAATCCCTTTTTTTTAAATATTTCATACGCCCCCACATATATAATACATACACATACACATACACATGTCTACTTGCATATATGCATCTAATTAGCATATCTATTATAAAATGCATAATTTTTTTACCCCTTGTTCTATTGTTATTTAGCTAGAGCTTGCATTTAATCTTTTTAATCACTATAGGTACCTAGTTTGCTTGAAATTTTTTATTGTAAATTCATAGTTTTCGAAAATCAAGTCTACCCAATTAGTAAATCAACAAATAGAGTACAATAGTCATAGTTTGGTCATAGACAAATAGATCTCTATTCGTACTACGTACCTACTAATAAATTTAGTGAATAATATTCTTTTAGAATTCTTTACTGATATATCACACATGTTAGCAAAAGTATTTCAAAGATATTTTTATAAAAATATAATTTTAAATGAACATTAGAACAATTAAAAATAATAGAAACAACCTGAGCATTTACATCACACAAAAGACATAACTACGACTGTCTGACATGAAAGAACTGAACACTTAAATGAACAAAAGTGTGAATCAGCTCTTTGATATTTCTTTTGAAATTCACTAATGAAGGCATTTTGTTTTTAAATTTCACTATCTACCTACATGTATAATACTAACAGAAATAATTAAATAGAAAGTAAGAGATAAAATTTAAAACATTCTAATTACTGAGAAAGGCAGTAGAATATAAAATCATTTAATTTATAAAAGTGCCTTCAATAAGTCTCGCGTCGTTCGCTGAATTGACTATTAAGCAAAGAATCTCTTATCTTTAGCAAAAAGAACTATAAGCACAAAACCCTCGAAAAATTTTCCATTAAATTTAGGTGTCAAGAAGACAAAAGCAATATATATTTTTTCGTTATTTTCACTTCATTTTTAAAAACATAATTTTAGTCCATCAATTCCCCGTCTATCTCAAAACAAAAATAATTTACGATGAAAGATAAACAGTTAATATTGACTTTTACTTCAAAATTCTCTTTTTAGCATAAATTTACTACAAAGTATACAATTCCAACTGCTAATATCGATTAAATAGAGTTCACTTATTTGAATGTGATAATATTGAGGTTCAATATTTAAAAAAGTAACACTTTCAAAAATTAAGTTATAACTTTCGTGTACATTCATACTGTTAAAAAAAATGTTCTTGGATATTTTCACCTCTAATAAATGTGAACACGTCTTCTAGAATGTAGCCACTCCAAGCAGATACTTCAAAAATAAAAATATCTTGAGTAGAAGCAAACGGTAAATAAAGAAAATGAACGTGGAAAAAAGCTTCAGGTTAAGAAACCCAAATAAGAATACAAAATTGCACTTTCTGAAGAGCCGGAATAATTAACATTTCCGTATTATATTATTTATAACAATTACCGATTTGGATCAACAATTTCTTTATTAGATACTCAATTGATTTATTTTGTAAAAAAAGTTAAGGGAAGGTGTGGCTTTGGACTGTGGCCGCGGAAGTCTTTCTTTACATTTATCGCAGCAAAGGTTCAACAAGTACCTTAGACACGAGTGAATCGATTGCATAATTACATACTTCTACATACAGGAGATTCAAGAAAATTTGCATAATTTTTAGCTAAAGAGTGGTTCTTTGAATGCACTTTTATTAGAATTTCTAGTATGCTCGAATTTACAATTTTTAAAGGCACACAAAAATCTTTACTGCCTTTTCTCCGTTTTGTATTTATAGCTAATATTAGAATTAAATGGGCAAGTGGCTTCTCTACGAGACTTATTAATCCACATAGGCCAAGACCGGGATTGCTCAGAACTACGAGAAAAAATTCGAAGACTAAGAAGAAATTGCGTAGAGGGCTGTAAATTCATAGCTCAACTCGTTTTACCGCAATTGCGCAGGTATAAATTTTTTTGTTAATTTAATATTCGGCCAGTGTTTCCAATATGTCACAAAGTACATGAAATTTGTTTGCAAAAAAACACTTTTGCAAGTGGTGGAAAACAGTAGAACGTCATTGGCAACACTGGTCCAGGCAGACGTTTCGACGTCAACTGCGGCAAACATCTTCAGTGGATACTGCGTTTATAATGTTAACGAAGGATCTTCAGATCCTAAATCTTTAACAGCAAAGGATATCTATTATTTTACAGCGCTGTCGCAGAAGGTATTCCAGTGTATAATTCCCACCACGTATTATTATTTTTCATGTCTCAACTACTTCTTCGCGAACTCACCAAGTGCCATAGACTTGTTCAAGTTGTACCTATGGATATGTCAGGTTATTACGGTAAGTAAATTAATAATGGTATTATTGTCTTTTAACAAATTTAAAATTTTGTCAATGAATAGTTAGATTATTTGCCCGTGGGTCCTCACTATTCTTCGTGACCACCTGCTGCCAACCACACACGGTTATGAATCGATTCAAAAATATTTTAAGAGACATAGTCGCTGAGTAATTAAAATTTTCTAGAAATTTATAGACTTTGTTCCAGAATTTTTGAAGTTGTTCGAGAATAATGCTCTAGAATGTTCCAGAAAATTCAAAAGTATTAGTTTGGAATTTTTTAGAATATTTAAAATTATTATTATAATTGAAAACTCAAAAAACCTCATTATAAAATAAAAAAGACGTTATTTTGATGCATGTTCTCGTGCTTTTGTTTAGTGAACAATATGAAAAGCCTATGTACCTACTGAACGATCGATACGTTCAAAATTGAAAATCGTATTATGTTGCGGGAAACCCTCGATTATTATTACAGAAAACAATTTTTCTCTTGAATAGGAGAGAGGCAAATATTACCTTTAGTTCAGCAAACACGACAGATATTGTGCGAACAGTTCCATTCAATATAGACTGAAAAATTGAAAATGGTTGTATATAGCACACATCTCGCAAAAGTTCGATTAACAAACTCTGTTTATATAAAAAGCACTGCTGCACATATTTTGTAGTAGATGCTTCTAAACACGTATATACGACGATTTTTACTGTTTTCAATCACGGTTTTTTAATAAAATTGTAGTTTCGGAAAAACGAAAAATCTAATTATAAAAAAATTTTAGAAAATCGGGCTGGCCCCTCTAACTTGGGAAATGTCATTAGTCAAATATTATTGTGCAAGCAAATTACTCCTGATTTTAACCAAGAGGAACTATGCAGTATTGCAAAAGACTCCGAAGAAATTGTTCAAC
This sequence comes from Agrilus cyanescens, assembly GCA_947389935.1. Taxonomy (NCBI): domain Eukaryota; kingdom Metazoa; phylum Arthropoda; class Insecta; order Coleoptera; family Buprestidae; genus Agrilus; species Agrilus cyanescens. Next base: position 7,101,199 of record OX376704.1, read on the forward strand.
TTCTAACTGAAATGCAAGAATACCTTCCAAAACAGGAAACTAATTTGGGTACGTAACAACTTGAGCTCCCAGAGGTAATCCTCAGGGGTGTCTTAATGCAAACGTAACATTTCAAAGACAACGGAATGAAATTTTTCACTTTTTAAATTAAACATTTATAAGCAAAACTGTTTAGAAACAAACTGTTCTAACTTTCGTTTTTACTGTTTTTTTAATGTTTAAAGCAAAGCATATGAATTTTAAAATAAACTTCAACGCGTAACTACATTGCATAAACTTCCTTTACGTATCTCCGTATTTAAGGGTGTTAGAAATTCTCTCGTGCGGTTGCTCAGAGTAAAATTGTTAAAATTCCTACACTCTTATCACCTGTATAATTTATCACATGTTTCCCTTTTATCACTTTTAATATTATGTCGTATGATAAACTCGTTTATCTTTTAATGTAACGTAAAATAAAAAAAAAGAAATTTTAAAAATTGCTAACAATTCTGTTTTAGAACACCAAATGGCTTTAACAGAGGACCTAAACAAGTGGACCAAAAAAAGTCGTGGAAGCTCTTTATGCAAGAATATGCGATTTTTATGTTGCATTCGAAGAACCAATTACTTATAAAAGTTATTTACTAAATATTCTACAATACTAAACTGAATTATTTGTATATATTTGTATGGTAAACTAAGGGTATGAAAAGTTAAAAGTATCGGTTTATCAAAATGTATCGATATACCTAACTTCAAAACTACCAATTTATCAATATCATGTCGATATACTCTAATTTTAATAAAATCCGAAAGCTTTCTAAGGACGAGACTTCGATCCTGTAGATCTCACCCTTGCAAAAGCTCGATTAAGAATGATTAAAAACTAAAAGGTAAAAATTATAATGTCTCGCCATTTATGTATCTAAGGTAGCTCTCTGCCATGAAAAATATACAACACTTGTCTGTTTGTACCTACAACTATTTCACTGCAGGTGGCGCTGATGTAACATTGATTTTAAAAAATTGAATTAATGTCTTTAAAAATTATATAAACATTTACGATGAACCGATATCGAGTTGCAGACTGAAATTGATATTAGAATTCCAGTGTGGCATACCCCGATATTTGAATTTAAAAATTTATTATAGAAATCGATATATATATCTAACCGAATATTTACCAAATACACACCAAATGCAAATGATATATTCGTAGAAACTTTCTTCCTATCGTTCTACTGTGCAACTTATTTTTATTAGGTATCTTTACAAATATATATATATATATATAAATTGTGTACCTATTACGCGTATAAATTGTAGTGATTATATAAGATATGTATAATCTATTAGAAGTAATTAATGCATTGACACCAACGTAGCACAATGTGATATAATACATCCATAAAGAAATATTTCTTTATGTTGTTCACATGTAACTAAAAGCGTATTTAGTAGTTCATTAAATTATACAGTTGTTATTTCAAAGTTAAAAAGATACTATTGAACAATTGAAATCAACTACAGTTAACTATTTAGAATAATTGCATATAGATTAAACAAAAAAAATCGCAGTTTCTTTCAAAATGCTAATTATTTAAACATTCCTGAAATTATTGTAGGTAAAAATAGTTAAATGGAAAATTTTATATTATTATATATACATAAAAACTTTTCTATTTACTTTATTCTAGTAAGTATTTTTCAAAACTGATGATATATTCGGTAGAAAATTAGAAATTTGCGATACTAATGTTAACTATTATAGCTCAATTAGTGCGGTAAAAAAAAAATACTAAATAGTGCCCAAATGTTTCAATTCCAAATGAAACGGAAAATATGATATTAAGTTAGGGAACGTACCCATACTACGTGATCCATTTAGGGAGGGAGGGAGGTCTTTAAAATACTACGCTTAGTCACAGGAGCGGGGGGGGGGCTTAGATTTTTGTCACGTAGTCGATTTTTTCTTGTTCATAATATTTAATTTACTGGTCATTATAAGTATGCATGCAGTTTTATGCAATAAACGCCGTATTAATAAAGACAAGTATGAGCCAAATTATTTTTATTTGTCTCACTTTTTGCCTGCGAAATGATTAAAAATCACATTTTCTAATATTACGTAACAACTCGGAGGGGGGAGGGGGGTCTTAGCATATACTACGAGTGGTCACCGAGGGGAGGGAGGGGTAAAAAATATTGAAAAATACGTCACGTAGTATGGGTACGTTCCCTTACGGGTTGTAGATAATATTTTCTTTAAAGGTAGATATCGCTTAAAAAATCAAAAACTACACACATATTAATAGGAGAACGTAGTGCTAATCAAAGGGCATCAGTCACGTTAGGGGGTGTAAGCATTGCATAAGCAGTTTCAATGATTTTAGATCCTCTACATCCTTATGTAGGCAAAAAAATCATGGATCCCTTCCCTCCAGCTATTAAGAAAACTTCGTAAACTTTTTTAAATAATTAAGTCAAAAAGGGTTACAACGCCTTCCGCTCCCTAAACTTGCTTGAACGCCCCTTAATTTTTGAAATTTCTAAGTAGATTAAAAATGAATAATATTGCAGTACAGGGTGTTTTAATTCGGGTTATATTATTCTATCCATAGGGAAAATAATAATTGTGAGAATTTGACGCGATATTTTATATAGAGAATAGCTTTAATAAATAATTCTGCACGCATAAATTTCTTAAAAATAAAAATATTTTTTCTTAAGGCGCACTAAGTTTTACGATAATTATGTATATAGGATAATAAAACTCAATTTTCAAAACGATTCCATTTTTAAAAGTTCGTACACTTTTTTAAAACTATACATGCGCAACTATGATTCCTGAAAAAATGCAGAAATACTACAGAACAAAAATTTTACGTACTTTTAGTGCTTATTCTGAATAGGTCAATATTTAATAAATGAGTACACATCGTTTGACTTCTGTAGGCGGCTGCCCTTTCCTGTGCGCTAGATGAGCAATGACCAATTCTTAAGTAGGGATACAGAGCTCATTTAAGTGTCGTCACTCGCCAGTTAAACATACGAGTGTGTACAGTACTTTCCACAACTTTTGTTCATGATGGCAAATAAGAAGCAACAATACAAGCGTTAAATATCCAGTGCAAGGAAATCATCGCAAACGTTTTGCAAATTCCTATATTAAGATGTGTCCTAACACACTATCACGTTTGTAAATTGCAATGCTAACTAGAAAATAAAATACACTCAATTCGTTTGTTCAGTACGGTACATATGTATAGACTTGCTGCTGGCATCAACTTTCGCTTCAAGTTGTCTCCTTCTTTTTCTAACCGAATGCGCGCTCTCTTTATACACGCACGTCATAGCAAATGTCACTCGCCTACAGAAAACAAAAAGTGTATGCTGCTTTGTTACGTATATCGAGTACCTGCATAACGATCAAGCAATAAACAATAAGTTTGTAAAACCTATTTTACTTGGAGCCTATTTATTTCTCAACATATGAAAGAAAAATTAATTACAATCGCTTACATTATTTATACTAACTCAGTACTATTGCTCAAATACTTTCTTATATTTGCATATGTGTACTAATTAAATTATAATCTAATTCATATTTTAGCTTAAAATTTGTTCCTCACTTTCTTAGTGGGAGCTGAATAGATACACCAAATATTACACTTATGTACAATTAGTGTAATAACACATATATATTTATTAAATTTGAAGAAATATAGAAGTTGTTGAACAAGTTGTCTTTTAATTAATTCTATTATTTATGTTGTATTAGTAATATTACTGAAAAATACACTTACTTTAACATTACAGGCAAATTTGCGTTAATTCCGTCCAAATAGAATTAAGTTTGAGATTTTAACAACACATTTAACCTCGGCAATTCTGAAAAGTCACTGTTTTATTTCCCTTTATAAAAACTGTTGTCTTGTTTTAACCTCACTTTTGATATTATTACACTTATTCTTCGCAAATGTCAGTTTAACTACACATGGTTGTGGCTCGTTCACTTTTACAAAAAACTCTGTTCTTAACAATATAACACTGCACTGTAAACGATGACTTGACGTTAACTCATAAACTATTTTTCGGTGAATTGCAAATACAATTTTTTTTTAAAATGGTGCAGTATTAACGGCTTGGAAAAGGCAATGTGTTCAAACAGTTTTCTTTATCGCAGAAGATTTTAGTTATTACTCGTACTTATAACAACTATTTAAAGAAACTCGCATTTAGTTCTTAAGTGAGGTAGATGAAAAACTCGTCTCCAGTTAATCGTTAAAAACTTATAAAACCTGAATATCTACCAACAATGTTTCTGAAGGTAACTCTGAAATAAGAAATTGCAGCATTCATGCTTCTCAACAAATTTCCGAAAGAGATAAATTAGGAAGGGATAGTTACTGTTCAAATTAAGTTAAACATTTAGGATGCAATGATTCAGTGCCATTTCGGGCAACATTATTGGTAACTGAAACTTAATGAAATTTATTTAAACAAGTAACGTCATTTTTTTTCCAAATTTTTTTAATTCAAGCGGCAGTACCATCCCAACAGTATCTATTTGTAGTCCGGTGTCGCTCGCTATAACAAAGCCATATTGGATCTTCTTCCATCCACTGATTGATAAAGTAATCATTAAATTTCTCCAGCAATTGATTTTGTGGAGCAGCTGACATTATTTACAACCAGGCATCTGAATGAAAGTTTTCTGGTAAATGTGGTTGAAATGGTAGTTACAGCCAATAATTTGTGCCTTCTGGTTTAAACTTTGCTTTTCTTTGTAAAGAGTGAATAATCTAGTATATGTGCTTTCTTTCCTATTGGGCAAAACGGCATAAACTGAAGGTATTACTGATGCAGTTTGATCTGTACTGCCCACGTTAACATGAATGGTATACTTTATTTACTTTCTGTAGAGATATGCCCCCACCAACGTACTAGATGCGCAACGACAAAAGTCTAGGAAGGGATATGGAGCTCATTATTCATTCCGCTCTTGTGGCTCTTGTCTGTTTAATATAGTTGTCGATACAGTACCTGCCAAAAGTGAAGTTTAACCATGAATAATACAGAGAGTCGAAAACAAACGTTAAATATCTAGTGCAAAGATTCAAAGTTATTATATTACTGTAACAATTATAAATAAATTTATTTCACATTAAAACCCAATAAATGCAAATAATAAATGCACGTGTGAGGTTCTGGTGATGCAGATATGCAAAATTTCTTAATTTGTGCACAATATCGATGGTAGTACTAATACATTCATGCAATGCAATTTTAGAAAATGAAGTGGTCAAAACTTCGGCACAGTACTTTACAAATTATATGCTTGTTGCCGATAGCGACTGTCGCTCCAAATTGTCTCCTTCTTTTTCTGGCCTAGTGCCGTTCTTTTTTACTTTGCGCCGGTCATACTAAAGCTCACATCTCTAGAGGATGTTAATGAAGTGATATGTATATTCTATAACTGTTCAAACAAAGGGCAGCAGCTTCGAAATGTTCCATCCACAAAAAATGTAAATCCCTCTGCAAGTAAATACATATTTTTACTTCCAAATACCAACATTCGCTGTTGGTCTGCACCATCATCAATCACAAGCATATCTTTAATATCGTCAGAAATAAGAATTCCTCCTCGGCAAATAAGAAATTTTAGAATTCCTAAAACTTTGTTGTGTGTTCTATATAACGCGCTTTTAACTGATAAAAATTCAGGTACTTTGGTCACGAACTCTAGTCCAGCATCTTTAACGTTCATCAATTCTTCTTTAAAAATATTAGGCAGGGAGGTTGACTCTTCTCTAGCACGTTTTTTGCAGTAAATATGCTTTTTTCAACTTCATTCTTCTTTAGCTACATAAGGTACACATGTGTAAACCTTTTCGTTAAGAGTCTTGTTCTCGTCAGTTAAAATTATTCCTGGACAACTCCTTCGAACGCAATCGATCTTAATGTAGAGTATTTATTCTTTAGTTTAAAATTAAACTTATAACCTGCAAAAAGGGTCACAGGCTTTCCTCTCTTAGATTAAATTACTTGCAAAGATGTCATCTTTCAAATAAATGTTTTCACAAAAACTCAACGAAACAGTGAATACAACCAAACACACGCAAATTTGACTTAAAACTAAAAGTTAAAAGGAGGAAAACATTGTTATATAGCAATAAATTGAAAATATATAGGTATATTGTCTTGTTATCAGCTACTAATTAAGGGTTTAACCTAATTTAGGTAGATGTGCGTAATTAATAATCGTAGTATATTTTTCGATAAACAAATAACTGATACATCAACAAACAACAAATTTATGCAAGAATAATAATTTAATAAATTAGTGTTCAAATTTTGCTTGAAACGGGAACAATTTATTTTTAAATATTCTACTTTGCACGAAACTAGAAGGTTTCAGGTGGTTTTTAAATCATGCCCGAAACGGGAAAACACCAAAATGCGATGATGGTATAAATTTAGTTGAACTGTCTGATAATGATTCTTTTCTCATTTATGTAATAACCCACAATTTCTAGAACAAATAGACAAATGTACATTAAACAGTACTTCAATGTGTCTAGATATTCGAAAACCTGTAATTACAACTATAAGACACATTGAGTCTCTTGATGTAAAAGAAAGTACAAATAGAAATGAGAACAGGTCTTGAGGAGATGAAAAACATAAATATGGTTTTGAAAACAATTAATGAAATTACTGAAGGTGCTACTAAAACGAAAGGTAATATTTAGAATGCAATTGTTGATTTTCACGAGATACAATTATTTAAAAGTTCTCAATATCGAACTGAAAAGTATCTTTACAATTTCAAGAACTTAAAACATCAATTTTTCAATTTGGACCAAATTAAGACAAATTTTAACTGGCTTATGAATCAATTTTATTTTTTTACTTTATTTTATTTATATCAACGGGCAACAGTTGCTCTCTAAATTTAATCATAGTTGTTAGAAAAACATCTGCACGTAATAAAACCATTATAACAAAAAAGAACACCAACACTACAAGACCTGATTCCTCCTTGAAATGCCCAAGACTATAAATATTTTTTAAGTTATTAGGGATAACATTCCACGATCTCCTTAGCCTAAACACAGTAGAATAAAATACATAGTTCAATTTAGACTTTCTGTTCGTCACAGACCAATTAACAACAGCATTAAGATCAGCTTGCAATTTAGTTTGATTTAAAGGACAATTTATACAATGAAACAATTTAACATCAACAAGAGGTCCTAGGTGTGACCCTTGAGGAACAACAGACTGAACGTTTTAAGACGTCGAGTAATTTCCTTTAATACATACTGATTGTTCTCTATCAGATAGGTAAGACCGTATTCATCTCAATAAACCATTATCCATTCCCAATATATTTAATTTATATAGCAAAATACCAATGTCGACGATATCAAAGGCCTTTCTGAGGTCTACGTAAATGAGTCAACTTGACCATAATCTTTCAAAGACCGTTCTCAAGAAAACGTGTTGCTCCGCAATAATGTTAGAAACAAAACCAGTCATAATGATGTCAAAAATTTTGGCAACCGAACCAATAATAGAGATAGGCCTGTAGTTAGCCACATCATTTTTACTACCAGATTTATGCACGGGAACAACAAAAGACTTCTTCCAAATGGCTGGCGTAACAACAGAACTAACAGATAGACTGAAGAGTAAGCGAAGAGGTTCCAGAATTGGCGGTCCATAGAATTTCAAAAAGATGGACGGTATCAAGATGTGTCAAAGCGCCAACAGTGTCATCAACAAATATCAAGGTAAAAGGGAATGTCAATTTTAATTATACAGTCATGAAAAAGCTGAGTAATTAGCTGTAAATTTCCGAGAGCCACTATTTAAGAAGACAGAATGAAGGACTGAATTCGACTTAGATAGTTTGTTGATGTAGTTCCAAAACAATTTAAAATTCGTTTCCGAAATAGTGTTCAATTTTATTCATATTTATAGTTTCTGTAATCAGCCCTGGATCGACGGATGCAGAGGGCTCTCCGTTTTTTGAACAATATGTGGTCCTCTAAAATGTTAGGCTGAGGCCAGATACGGTGCAACTTCTTCTTCTGGAACGTGTCCTTCTCACAGAGGCTCCATCTCCAACGTTGCTTAGTGGAGAGCAAGTCGGTGAGCGGTGCGGTGAGCTCAGTGAAGTGTGAGATATAGTCCCGGAGCCAATTACACAGGCCTAGGAACTTCCGAAGCTGCTTCCGGTTGGATGGTGGTTTGGTGCTCATTATCTGTTTTAGATGGTAATGACGGGGTTTGTTTCCTGACGAGATGACCGTGTGTCTCAGGCATTTAAGATGCATATACCCAAAATGTCACCTCTCGTGGATGAATCGTAAGTCGTTGAGTTGCTAGAGCTCGATGACTCGGTGGAGATGGGCGAGGTATTCTTCGGGGTCGGTCAAGTATACGATTATGTCGTTCAGGTATACTAGGACCGACTGGTGTAGCAACCCCGTGAGCGTCTGCACCATGAAGCCCAAACGGTATCATCATGATCTGGTAGACCGATCCGTCAGGCGTGGCGTCTTCGAGAGGCTAGTATCCACTGCGGAGATCGAAGGAAGAAAATATGGTGGCGGTCCCTAGGTCCTTAGGGTTTCGTAGATTATCGGCAACGGAGCTGGTTCGTCAATGGTCAGGCTGTTCAACCAGCGATAGTCTACACAGAAACGGTAACTTGAAGATAAAGTAATACTTCTATTTATATTTAGCTGCAAATGTTGGACACACCCCTTTATTATTCTTTAAAGATAACCGAAAGGTTGAAAGTTTCTAAATAAAGTGTAAATCTACCTTATGGTTTTACTTAATTATTCAACATGTTTTACAAATATCCTACCGATGATACCATCAAAATTATTAAAAAAGTTTTGTTTCAAGTGACACAAAAATCGTACGGGTACGATACAGATCATTCGCAATATGAAAAACACGTTCCAAGTGAATAGTGACTATAGGTTTGTTCTAAGTTAACAATTTTTAATCGTAACGTGATAGTAACAGAATCGCGAGGACTTTTTTTGTACGCACGTCATAACTGTGTAATTCGTATAGGTGTACCTGAGTTGGAACGTCTTGGTGAATTCTACCGTTACTACAAAGTTATCTGCGTCACTTGTGAGAAGAAGCTACAAGGCTCTAACCTAATCTTATTTCTTTAATAATTGCTATTTTAGTTACTTTATCTTTTCTTTTTTCTATCTTTTCTCATTGATCATTTCATTCAAGTCCCCTTCGTCAATTTCATTATCCATTTTAATCCCAATCTAGTCCAACCATTGACGACTACAATCAATAAACAATAACGACGTATGTTTCTTTATTCTATCCGTCCCGTCCCGTTACCATCGTGAGATAAGGGCTGCGCGCTTATTACGTAGCCGCTTACTATCACAGTATTTTTACACACAGCATAGGTGGTTACGTAATTAACGCGCAGGCCTTGCCTAACGATGGTAATGCCCGTCCCGGTTGCGTACCTATACACTGCCTATACTGCCAATGTCAGTCCACACAGTTTTCAATCGAAGCAAGGTACTGAAGTGATGGTTTTGTTACGATAACTAAACCGTTTACATACTTGAAACGCTAGCAAAACCGTGCGATGAATAGTCACTGTTCACTTGCAACGTGTTTTTCATAATGCGTACGGTTTTTCTGTAACTTGGATCAAACCTTATACATCGCACGGATTTGCGAGCGCACCAACTAAACTTGAGTTAAAATATCGTAACAAACCGTCATTCCAGTGCATGGCATAGATTGAAAGCTGTGTGGTCAGACATGCACAATGTATATTGAAATGTTCGTGGGTTCAATAATTTATATTTACAGACCAAATGTGCAGAAACAACAATTTATATACACTAATTTATTAATTAAACTTATAACACTGTTTAATTATTACTAAACTTTTTTTAAACTCAAATTATTTGTATTGTCACTACTATCACTATCGATTTATTTCCTTTGTCACTATTGCCACTGTCAATTTATTACTGACTCTTCGGCGATCGTTTTTTCACTTCTATAGTACTATGTCGTTAAACATTAAAATTTTCTCGAGATGTTTCGAAACGTCCGAAGTTGTTTACTGTTCTGTGGACTGCTTATTGCTTTCTAAGAGGGCAGGTACGAAACACACATTTATAAATACGACGCACACATCGCCGAAATCGGCTGCGGCTAGTTGAGTCGGCCCGTAACACGTACAAGTGTGCCTAATCGCACACACGCATACTCGTGATCGCTACATTGCCCCCTCCTTAAAGGATGTTTCGTCTCGAAACATTTTCACTTTACGTCTCACAGGGTCATGACGGAATCTGCAGTTCTTGCCTTCACGACATCCGCTCCGGGAATAGAAGTAACAGTCCACGGTCTTCTCATGATTGGTCCGATTCGGGGTATTACAACAGACCAAAATGTCCACTCCACTACAGCGGAATAGGGCTTCGATCATGTTTCATACGATCCTCCAATCTAAGTTATCCAGTCCTCAGCCAAGCTTCGGAATCGCCAGCTTCTGTACGTTATCCTTTAGATGTTTGCGGAGTTCCATTACTGCGTCCTAAAGGTAAAATTCGTTTGCGCTGTAATGTGTTTATTTTTTATGCTGTTATAATTTAAATTACTAATAATGATTTTTACTATAATAATAAATAGGCGAAAAGCCCTATTCTCTATGTACAAAACATTTAATATTATCTTAAACCATAATAGAAATTATTTCTTTTTCCTTTTATATAATAATCAAAATATTTACCATGAATTTTAGATCCATTTTATTTCGGTGATTTTATTTATATTTAAACTATTAATATTTTGACAATTAAAAACACTAATGGCGTGCCATTAATTAGTGTTAAAAATTATGTTAGATAATTATAATTTTTGTATTAATTTGTATTGCAGCAATAATTTTTATTGTACAAATTATTAAGCTTTGCCTCTTAGACTAGGAAAGAGAGGGGACACGTAACTCCTATGCCGACTGTACGTCGAAAATTGACGCAATATTTTGGTACCGGCTCCATTTACTGATCCCAAACAGTGCGTTGACAGCGTTGTGTAAAAGTGTCAATATAATTAAATAGTGTAGTTAGATTTTAGTGGATTTTTGTTTAAAACAATGCTGATTTGTTCTTCTTACGGCTGTAAAAGCCGCAGTGAAAGAAATGAACCAGAAATCACATTTCACAAGTAAAAATAATTTTACGTAGTAAGGTTAAGCAAAGAAAATCGTGTTTAATTTGTTTATTGTTTACATACTACTTAAAATATGTTATGATTTACGTACAATAATCATTAGTGCATCATATTTTTTTTTGTTGGAATGGTTTACTGATATTATAAGAAACAATAAATACTTTCAAAGTTGTAAGATGCATGCGTTTACCACAGTATTACCATAGGCAGCGCCACTTTTAGTTATAAAAATCTAAAAAAGTAAAATTAATTAATTAATAAAATTCGTCTTAATGTTTATTAGTTCCGCCACATCATGTTAATTAACGTTAATAAAATAATTCTTTGCATTTAATTTCATTGAACATGTATTCTCTTTGACATAAAATAAATAATATTTTCTTAGTAACGTAAGACGCAAAAAAACAGTTCTTAATAATTGTTTACGTTATCAAATAAACAATTGATACTCTGTATGGAATGATAATTGTACGAATAATGGTAACAAAACAAACTCCCTCTTAACATTTTATGTTGCGATACTGAGCGCTGTCTCGCGATCCCAATCGTCCTCAATTTGCAGTCGACTATTACCTGTCCCCTCTCTTTCCTAGTCTAAGGTTTGCCTTTTGTAGTTAGCTGCATCATAATGTAAATTTATCCTTATTAAATTACAAAATAAAAATACAGCAAAGTATTATTATCTGTCCAAAATAAACATGCGGCAATATTCATTTTTATTCAAGGGAATTGCAATTGTACAAATTACAATTCGTTTACACTGTAATCTGTAATGTGTTTATTTTCTTTGCTGTACTAATTAAAACCACCAACAAAGATTTTTACTATTCTTTTGTTGCTTATAGTAAATTTTGTTAGTTCAATAACAAATTCTTTTAATTTCTACTTACATTATCACATTTACACATGTAAAATTGATAATTTGGAAAAATTGTTGGAATAGTACGGGTATTAAGCTTCAATATTACATGTAATATTCTCCTGCTATTTTAATTTGTACCTATATGCACAATGGCAAATTGTAGTCTTGTTCTTAAAATGACGTTTGCAAGCCGTGCTATTTTCTGTAGCAAAAATTTTATAATTTCCTTTTCAACCATTTACGCAACACTTACAAGGTATAATGCACAATTAAATTATATTTCAATACAGTTATAGTTTTAATCACCCACTTTTGTACAGACAGTATTTTTAATATAATTAACAACGGAAGCGGCGTCTTTCTAAGAGGTTGAGCGTTCATAAAAATGCCTGGGCTATGTATGAGACTAAATAGTTCCCGCGAGGACCTCCACATATTACGCCGCGCGTTAGCACTTAGGCCTTGACAACATGAAGGAAAATAAAGTATGTGAAAAGTAATCTCTATTGTTTTTTAATGTAATTAAATCTAATTTAAAAAGAGGTGCAAAAAAGTTAACATTGAATGTAAGGTGAGTCTAAATATATACTATACTGAATATAATAAATACTATATGTATACTAAATATATACTTTAAGAGATGTTTTTTTTTTACAAAATAGTGTAATCACCTATTTTAATAAATAACTAACACTCTTTATCACCATTTCTAACGTTGTACGCAATCGGATAATTATGTAACTCATTATGGTAAATTAATAAATAATTTAGACAAAAGTGGATAGTATCGGTAATTATGATGAAATCACAATAATTAAAGATTTATTTATAAGAAACTTTTGTTTAATTAGAAGGGCTTCAAAAAGAATATAAATATGTATAGAAATGCAATGTGTAAATATAGTTTAGTGAAAATATTGCTTAAAAATGTAAATATAAATAATGAGTGCATTGTGCATATTAATTTTTCTCTAACTATAATGTTTATATTTCAAATGTAATAAAGGTATTACTATTTAAATGTGGGTATGCAACTCACTATACAGTACTGTTGAGAAGTTATACTCTTTTAGCATCATGCATTGCAGAATTGGGGTCTACATATTAACTCCGCAGGTTTCTGTTACGCATCCTACTGAAAAGATTATATATATAGAAAACAAGGGTAAGTTTGAATTGATGGTTACTGACACATTTGTTTCTTTAAATCTATAGCAGATTACAGTGAGTTTAATCAAAGAAAAAAGTGTGTGCTTGTTACGATTTTTTTTGCAAAGTACGCCCTTTATAAAGGTGTGTATTCCAATAATAGTTTTATTTCTTTTGTATCAATCAGTAATTTTGTTAGGAAAATAGAAAAATGGTTTTTCGAAGTGTATCTAAAATAAATATTTAAAAATAGATTAAATGAAGTGTTTTTTTTTTCCGTAAGAAGCAATTTTAGATATTGATTTTTGAAAAATGACTTTTCGCGAGTGTTGTTTGTGGGTATATAATTAATGTTGTTTTAATTTTCATATAGAAAGAAATTCACGTAATTCTCAACTGAAATTTGCCAATTCGTGCAACGTGTGTGATTAAATTGTGATCCAAATACTTTTCGTCGTCTGTGTTCCATATTACCATTTCGACAATGTTTACACTCTGGTACACCATCTTGGGATATAAAAAATACAAGTGAGTTCAAATTTTAAGTTGATTTCAGTGCAGGTCATTTGTAAATCTTTGAAGGTATACGTAAAAAATGCTGCAGATATTCAGTACATATTGGCAATGTGCCTACTGTATTTTCAGATATATAATAAAGAAACAAAGTATACTTCGTTCCAACAAATATAGATGGCAGATTGGTTTTATTTTTATACTATTGTAGGATGCTTGTATTCGAAACACTTACCTGACTTTTTTTTTCTTAAATATGTATATAACTTTCTGGTTGCAATTTTTTTAAAATATTAACTGATATTTAGAGGTTCGTGTTCTTGGAAATTAGTTAAAAAATGTTTCATTCAACCTGATTTTCAATTTTCAATGATAGTTGATTATTTGTTTATCTTGCATTTTATTTTTAATTTTACCCTTAAGTAATACCTCGCTTGTCTACTTCTGTACTTAATATTTATATAATTTTATTATTACGAACTTAATTTAATTTGCAATACTTTTGGAAATCTGAAATTTAGACTCCTAGTGGTCACACAAAATACCTACTTAATAAGAGAGAAATTAACTCGCACTCAAAAGAAAGGTAATTTTGAATCTTAACTTAAAACAAAAAACTTGTGAATAACTTGAATATTATTGTTAATGATGTCAAGTCCAAAAGTAAATGGTTGTATACAGTTAAAACCGTTTACAACGACATTGCTTAATACAACGTATCGGCTATACAGACCGGTCCCGGCTGAATATTATATGATCGCCTCATAAGAAATACTGATTTTTAGGAAATTGCTTATTACGACATACCTCATTAAACGACTACATTTAACTAACATCTTCACGACTCGGTTTTTACGACCAAAAATGATTGATCCCATCGATGTCGTTGTGATCGATTTTGACAGTGCATAGGTATAATAATTATGATCTCGTACCACAAGGAAGTATCTTTTACAAAAATCAAAACACAATAAGTTTATTTATTTGACAGGAAGTGTACATTATAAGACGGGTTACTTAGACTCTGTGGTAAATATGAATACAAAGGGTATTTATATTGTATGGTTCGTGACGTCAATCGATGACGTACTGTACATTCGAATTCTTTGGGGTGCCATCCTTATTACTTCCGATCATGACTATATAATATCCGTTGTCTGGACAATCTCCCTATTTAGTTCAAGATGTCCTGATCATTTGATCCGGAAGTCAAGAAATTCTTTACTTTTGGTTTCCAAGTTTTATATTTAACATACAAATATCTCTTATACCTAAAGGTAGAACTCGATGATTACTACTGAGATTATTAGGTTATACGTGTATAAATAATACGAAGACTTATTATTTTATTGTTCCTCTTTATTAATACGAAAGAAAATACAAAATTGTCCAATATTTGTTGCATGGGTTAGGAAAATCCAGAAAAACCCCCAACCAAAACCCAAAACGTACCTGTTATACTGTATAACTACCACACTTTAATTATTATTCTAAATCTAATTTGGCTCTCAACTGAATGAATTTGGCCCCAGGTAGTGGCTTCGTTCCAGCTGCTGTCTTGTTGGGACCCTTTCTCAATTTGTTCTCGATAGAAATTATATTTATTATCAATATTCTTGGATCTTTTGTGACTTGGCGGATTGTTTGCCATATTTATGAAACCGTTATTGTCCTCATAAATTAAAATTGGATGTTTAATCTATAATTTAATACTGATAGCTGATAATTTAATCCATAGCGCCTCTTTAACAGCAGTACAAGATAATCAGCATAAATATAACATAAATATTTTTAGAAACATAACTTCGGACTAGAAAATAAATACAGCGATCTACAGAAGTATTGTGAAAACCTTTTTCTAAAAGAGTTTAACATCCATGTAATGAACAAATAAATTATACTGATTGGCATAAGCTAAAATAAATCTAAAACTTGAAATTCTTGCCACTGGTGTAAAAGTTTCGTAAGATATTTTTGACTAAAATCTTTGGCAACGAGACGAGCTTTATATTTTAATGGGTTCCCAAATTCGTTATTTTTAATTGTAAATAACCATTCCCCATTTACTATATTTCTATTTTCGAGTTTAGATACTGATGTCTAGGTGTTGTTAATTAATAAGGAATGGGTTAGGAATAAGGAATGGGCCAGTAATAGCTAGCTTCCACTGTTTTCTGTCATCCCTATTCTTAATTTCATGATACGAATCAGGAATTGGGCAAACAATAGATTGAGCACAGATTAAATAACCCTCTGGTTTATCATCTTCATTATAAGAAACAGGAGAACGATCTTTAATTGTATCACTTGTGACCGAGCAAGTGGGGTACTTTCTTTCTTTTCAGGAAATTTTAACCACATGGTTTATTTAAATTTTGTACATATTTACAATTGCCCTTGATATCAGTTCGGGAAGACAAGAACCTTTTATATAACGTCAAAACCGTGCATCAACAAATTGTGTAGGTGAAACTCTAGCATGTTCACTTTGAACTGGGGGAAGGAACGTCGTGCTAATCGTGGGAATAAGAGTTCTTCAATAGAGAGTTTCACGCTATAATTAAGACAAAACTGTAAATGAAAATATTAATAAATACATCTGTTACCAAAGCAAAACCTTGAGATGTTGAACTAATGATAGTGGTTCTAAAGTCAAACCAAGACAGATACTTTTAACTGAAAGAGTAGATGCCGCCTAAATAATTAATACGGTAGCTACACGTTCAGCTGGATTAATCCGAGTGTAAATGAGGGAGCTCTTTCTAGATCCCTGCCCAGTTCCTCCCTCAGGCCGATCTAGTCACATCTACGTTTGCTCAATTTTGTGATAAATATTGTAACGAGCGTAAATGTGTCCGAGAGCGGCGACGAGATCCGGGAGCAGATAAGCGGAGTTCAAAGAATACCGGCGTCGGTCGGCGCTATGATGAAAATAAATACGGCCATAAATAAAACGAACACAATACGAGTTCGAGTAAATTCTAGTAGGTCATTCTCGATTTTTCTGGATTATTCCTCGTCTGTATAAATACTTTTTGACGTGGTCAGTGACAGTAGTTTACAGTTATCTTCCGAACGAGTAATATAAATACCGAACTACGATATACCGAGTGATATAAATACGCATTTTTCTTGTCATATAAATAAGTTGTTGAATTGTTATTAGTGTTTAAGTCTTCTATTAGTGTTTAAGTGTTAAATAAATAGTTGTAAATTAGTGTTTAAGTCTTCTATTAGTGTTTAAGTGTTAAATAAATAGTTGTAAATAAATATCCGTTAAATAAATAAGTTAAACTAGAAAAGTCGTCACATTGGTGTCAGGTGTGGGCTGCTCAGCCAATCGATCCCCCAAAGAAGAGAATTTTCTAGTAGAAGAAAAATAGTTAAATAAATCAAAATGCCGAAAAAGTTGTTGGAGTTGAAAGTTGTCGCACTGAAAAGTGAACTCGAGGAGCGAGACGAAGATACGTCTGGTAACAAGCTCACCTTACAAG
This sequence comes from Agrilus cyanescens, assembly GCA_947389935.1. Classification (NCBI taxonomy): domain Eukaryota; kingdom Metazoa; phylum Arthropoda; class Insecta; order Coleoptera; family Buprestidae; genus Agrilus; species Agrilus cyanescens. Next base: position 7,118,452 of record OX376704.1, read on the forward strand.
GGCGACTCGAGGAAGCTCTGATACGAGAGGGCTTCGAACCGAATACCTACGAATTTGAGGATGAACTAGAAAAGAAATTAACCGAAAATTCAAAGGAACTAAAAGGAAATCTGGAAGAACTCAAAGAAAATTTGAGAGAAGAATTTAAAGAAAATTTAGAGAAATTCGACGCAAAATTGGCCGAAACAGAACAGAATTTTGCTGGAAAATTTCAAGAAATAGATTCACGAATTAAGGAAATAGAAGAAAGGTTTCTATGTATGACAATGCCCGAACAGATCGATAATGAAGCTAGAAGTGTGAAGCAGGAGAATGGGAACGGGATTTCATCGAAAGCATATACGAAGCCACCTATGTTCGACGGAAAAACATCATGGACCACTTTCCTTAAGGAATTTGAAACGGCCGCGAAGTCGAACGCATGGACGTTGGAAAATAAAGCCTCCGAGCTGGTCTGCGTGCTGCATGGTAATGCCGAGGAGATTTTGGATACCATACCACCCGAGAAGTTGAACGACTATGAACACCTAGTGAAGAAGTTAGAGATGCGGTATGGTCAGGCACATATGACGAGCGTCAGTCACGTGAAGCTAAGAAACCGACGTCAGAAGGCAGGGGAAAACTTGCAAGAATACGAGGCCGATATCGCTCGTCTGGTCCGCCTCGCGTATCCAGGTACTCCAGACGACATTCTAGAAAAGTTGGCTGTCGACTCTTTCATCGATGGGTTGAGGGATGACGACATACAACAGCGACTTCGACTAGACAGGCCAAAAACACTCGCTGACACGTTGGCTCGGGCACTGGAGTATGATGTCGTTAAACAGGCATCGCAACGGCAAGGTAGATTGCACGAGCTAAGGGAGGAGCCCGTGCCGTCGATACGAAGACAGACTAGAGGAAGTAGTTAGTAGGATAGTGGGAAGACTGAAGGCCGACGACCGACCTGGCAAGAGATCGCCGCTAAGTCTGGGGAGGTGAAATCGTTGTGGGCCCAATGGGACTCTATTGTTGAGGAAGATGAACTCCTGAAGCGAATAGTGGAAAACCAGAATGGTACTGAGAGTAAACGTCAATTGTTTGTACCGAGGAGCCTGGTAAAGGAAGTCTTGAAGTGCCTCCAAGACGATGCTTCGGGGGGACATTTTGGTGTTAACAAGACCCTTGGAAGAGTCCGTGAGCAGTTTTACTGGGTCAATTGCAAAAAGGACGTTGAAGACTGGTGCAAGAAGTGCACAACTTGTGCAGCCAGCAAGGGACCACAAAGAGGACGGCGTGCTCCTATGCGCCAGTACAATGTCGGCAGTCCATTCGAACTGATTGCCATAGACATCGCAGGATCGTTTCCAGAGACTGATGGTGACAATAAATACATTCCGGTGGCAATGGACTACATCACGAATGGGTTGAAGCGTACGCAGTCCCAAATCAGACAGCCACCACAGTAGCGGAGGAGCTCGTAAACCACCTGATCAGCCGGTTCGGCGTGCCCATGGAGCTTCATTCTGATCAGAGACGGAATTTTGAGTCGGTTGTGATCCAAGAAACCTGCAAGACATTAGGCATTCACAAAACCCGGACAACACCTCTGCATCCTCAATCAGACGGCATGGTAGAGCGAATGAACAGGACCATTAACAAGTACTTAAGTAACGAGTGTATATGTGTCCGAGAGCGGCGACGAGATCCGGGAGCAGATAAGCGGAGTTCAAGGAATACCGGCGTCGGTCGGCGCTTTGATGAAAATAAATAAGGCCATAAATAAAACGAACACAATACGAGCTCGAGTAAATTCTAGTAGGTCATTCCCGATCTTTCAGGAATTATTCTACCTCTCTATAAATACTTGTTGACGTAGTCAGTAACAGCAGTTTACAGTTAGCTTCTGAACGAGTAATATAAATACTGAACTACGATATACAGAGTGATGTAAATACGCATTTTTCTTGTTATATAAATAAGTTGTTGAATTGTTATTAGTGTTTAAGTGTTAAAAAAATAGTTGTAAATAAATATCCGTTAAATAAATAAGTTAAACTAGAAAAGTCGTTACAATATGCTAAAGTAATTACGGATCCACTCCAAAACAGTTGATCAAACAGTACAGGAATCAGTGAGAAATCTAATAACAAAAGGTAATCGAAATCAGACGAAATAAAAAGAAATATTAAGACGAAGAGAGAAAAATACCTGCGATTTAATGAAAACAATAAATTGGTTATCAGATGAAATCACCTGTTAAATAAGTAAATACAAAGAAAATATTTATAACATTGAAACACCCGGGTGCGGGTGGTTGCACACTCCGTCTTAGTTGTGAAAATATTTGATTATTTTGTCTTTTGAATTATCTTTATGACATACCTAGCTACTACATACCTTTCATTTTCCGCATCCCATATTTTACACTCATTCGATTCATAACCAGTATTCCTTTCCATGAATTTTCGTCAAATTTAGTTTTACTGGTTTGGTATGCACATAAACTGCTGAACCGAATACCCTTAAATATTTTACGTAAGACTTTTTATTATGCCGCAGTTCATACTGTGTTTTAAATTCTTTCAATGATTTTGTTGGCATTAAATTTATTAAATATGTAGCAGTTAACACTACATCACCCCAGAAAACGTTTTCTAATTTAGCACCAACTATCATTGTTCGAGCTCTTTCTGTAATTGTTCTGACAATTCGTGCACTCACCATTTAATTGTGGGATTCGTGGAAGAGTTAAATGATAGCTTTTACCTGTTTACATACAGTAATTTTTCAATTTATTTGATATATATATCTCTAGCCTTATCGAAATATAAATTAACAATTTTTAAACTGAACCTGGTCCCACTTTAGCAACATAATCTTTTAAAAGAACACTCAGACACAATATCACCGCTATCTCCACACACAAAGCAAACTATCCTTTCGAATAGCTTTAATATTTTCCGATTAGATTGACACATCGATGATGATTTTGCATCGCCAATTCGTTTCTTTGCGAATTTTCTGCAGATACAAGTGGCTTAAGAAATTCAGAATGGTCGAATCCAAGTCCTGATGTCGGATCAGGCGACCATTTCGTGATTCATGATCCATTATTAAACGAAATAACTAACAATCTAAAAAGACAGGTAAAATTCCTGTAACGTCTAAACAATTAAGGATTACAAATCCCACATTTGGAACGCGTCCTATACAATAATTAATTGTTTAGACGATACAGGAATTTTAAGTGTCTTTTTAGATTGTTTTATCTACGTCTAACATGTGCCTTCAGATTCAATAGTGTAATTCAATTAACCCTCGGAGTAGTAGTTTTTTTTTGTTTCTATTTAGTCTTGTTATTCGAAATAACTAACTGTGAAAATAATATATCAAGCCGAAACGAATATGTTAAAGAAACATTGAGTCTCATAAATACATATTATAGATAATCATTCTAACAACCGTGTTTCAATAATTTTTTTATCAGTAAAAACATGCGGCCTCCTACTTATTACAAAATAGATCTTGTGGCCCCCAATATCATACGCGTTTGACATGCCTGGTTTAATCCATTCAAGCCCATTCTGTAACTTCCAATCGAATAGAAGTGGAGGGGTAGAATCGAAATTGTACTAAATCGGTATTCAGTAATACCTCGGGTCGAAATGTGTGGTAGAAGTGAATTCGGACTGTATTAGGGTTGTCGGAATCACATCTCGATGTAGAAATCTTCATTCGCACATGCACCCGCTTGTTTTAGCTCAGTACCGGTTTGGTCGTTGCAGTGGCCGTATTAAAATTGTATTACTCTGTACTAACCTAAACTAACCTGACAAAGGTTTTACAGATGCATCATGTGCAGCAGGCAGTCTACTCTCATTACAAATTCCTGTTTACTCCTCGGTTAGGTTAGAAGAAACAAATGTTAGTTGGTTAATAAGGCTCATATTCGCACAGAAAATGCAACGTTGCCGGTTTTTCAGCTAAAATCTAATAGAAATCATACTTCTCGACTGACCGCCTCTTCTACTTCAGTTACAGAATACCAGAAGTCGAAGTGGAAAGACGCATTAGAAGTGGATACATCTCGATTTGCCCACATTTCGATTCGATGCCTACTTTTATACTGAGTTACAGAATAGGGTTGATTACGCGTAGTAAGCAAAGCGAGACTTTCACGATAGGACTCACCTTGATTAGTTTTGACGTTAAAAAAAGGATACTTTACACTTTAATTTTGCAATCCTTAGAATCAAAACTATTGTGACCGATCAAGAGGGGATACCCTAGTTCTTGTCGAAAATCAATAAGAAAACAAATAAAATTTATCATTTCAAAAATTTTTACTTTACTACGTTCTCTTGGGGAAAGAGTTCTTCAATAGACAAAAGAAACTCTAACATCGTTGGTGGTTCTAACGACAACTAAGAAACAGATATTTATTATTAATGCGGTCGCTACACGCTCCCCTGAATTGAGCAACGTGCACACTAGGGAGCTCCTTCTAGATACCTGCTGACAGTTCATCCATCAGGCCGATCAAGCCACACCTGTTTTTGCTAAATTTTGAGGTAAATATACCAAAATTATTGTGAACCTATTCGAAAACTAGTCAAGCTCTCAAGCTAAATATTGATTAAACCAAAATAAAATGCTTGTCATTTATAGCCTGTTCAATATTTGTTGAGCCAAAATTCACGGAAAGGCGAGCGATCAATTCTCGGAAAGGCAAGGGTCTGTACCGGCTACTATGTATTTGTAAGCACTAGCGTACTACGAATCGACTGCAAGCAACGGAATACAAATGCTGACTACAGGCGCTGATGTGATTGCGCCACCACTGTCTGGTTTTCTTAGCCGTCGAATGTTTCTTCTAAAAAAATGACGTAGGCGTGTTCTGGGAATTTTGGCTCAACAAGTACTGAACGGCTATACCTACCGAATACCAAGTAGCGGTACAGGGATCCGTGAACATGGTCCAGGGTGGACTAATTTATGTACAATATGTTTTAATGCTAGTAAGAATCCAAGGCAATTTCAACATTATAATAGTAGAATTAATGCCAAACTGTAAAATTTAGAATTCAGCAAAGATAGAGAGACAACAATGACCAAACTTCCTACGAAATCTTGTCGAAACTCGCTACGTTTTGTACCAAAATTCTACCCTTTTCACTACGTGAGTTCCAGGTGTCGCGGGGTTCCCCTTGTTTCTCTGTATCCCTAAGATATCCTTCGACCAAGCTCGCATATTCAAAAATTCTTTCATGCCTAGTTCACTCGTTCTTGCCAATGTAGTTTGCATACCGCATGGTCTCCCCTTTACTACATATATTCCAATCTAATCTTTCTGACTAGTGACTGACCGAATATGTGTGTCTAGATGAAACATTCTTAGTCGCTAAGTCGCTGTTAAGATGCTCGTTTTTACGAGGAGTTCGGCCCTCTTTCCACTCAGTAGGTACAAAAATTATTTAATTTAAATTGGAATCCTTGCATTAATTTAGGTAGGTGACATTAAAGATTTAATGAGTGTAGCAGGGTAAGCGTGGGTCAGATGCCCCCCGGGAAAAGGTTGATATTTTTACCATGATATTACCTTCGTAAGATATTCATTTTCCTAAGGTATCACACTGAAACAATATAAAATATCTTAATGGATCGAAAGAGCACAAATAGATCAAAAATAAAGTCAACATAACAGTAAATGATAGAAATCAAGAATGAAAAACATTTCGTTCGAATAAGCAAAAAATAAAAAACGAGGAAGATGGAATTTAAACTAAATTTCATTAATGAACTAAATCAACCCCACATTTATGGCACGCCGTTAGTGTTTTTAATACATACATTGAATTAACCATGAGCAAATAAATGTATAATAAAAATTAGCACCCTAAAAATGTATATCATGGAAATAAATAAACTTCTTCTAATAGTCATGATAATTAATCGAATTATAATGAAACATTAATAAAATTGTGTAAAATACTTAGGATTGAAGTATATTTTATGGTAGCAAAACTAAAAGTGAACCCAAGAATTATTGTATCATTTTTAAAGAAAATTTTCGATTCGATCGTAATAAGATAGTTTAATATTAATGTGCATCATAAGAAGAAAAAAAAACAAGGTGATTTATTCTTAAGTTTCAAAAAAATACTTCACCATAATATTTCTTCACAATGAAAAATAATTTATTTTTTCTTATTGCAGCAAATTTCTACCGTCACACTTTTTCTAAATAAATTAAATTAGTCGAATTATTATTACTATGTTGACCGTTTTAACTAAAAAAGAGTTATTTAGAATTTCGATGTAATTCAAACATTGCTCTTTGGATCGATTACCTGTATTAACAATAAAAATTCTTCTATATAGATAATTTTAATTCATTTTAAATAACGTCATTTATAACAATTTAAAAATACAATATAACTATCACTTAATACAAAAAACGTTAAAAGTTTGTATATGTTTGTAAGTATATGAAAACAAAATATATATATCTACAAAGTGGTAGTGATTATATAATGTGTTCTAAAAATAACAATATACAGCCTATTTTTTCTGGATTATTTAAGTAGCTCGAACATGTGTATATGTGTATAGTATTGAAAATCTGCTGTTTTCTCTTACTCTATTTCGGTAGAGCTAACAATTTTCCCAAAATATAACGCACAGGGTCTAGAACAGAGGGTATTTATATTTGCTCGATTGTGTCTCTCCTACAACTATCTCGAGAATTCTGCATTTAAATTATATTAAACATACGTACATAAAGGATTACATTTTCTATTTAATTTTATTTTAATTTATTTTGCAATAATGAAATTGAAATGAAAAATGAAATGAAATATTTTTTAATTAGAAAATATGTTCCTCATTCCCTTATTCAAACAAGAAAATGAAGGACTGCTCTACTTCGATAATGATAACGATATCATTTTTGAAAGCTACCGATTGTATTTTAAAATCCTTGAAATGTAAATTATTCCAGATTTTACGAAGAATTTTTTGGGTAATTATGCAGTCGGGCTGACCCCCACTCGATTTTCTTGAAAATGCAGCATGTTGAAAAGTTCTTCATGCTGAACAAGAACATATACATGTATATTGTCATGATAGAAGGATGCTACAATACAATTTTACAAAATTTAACAATGTTAGAAAATGAAATAAGTTCCAAAATATTAAATAAAAAAAAAATATATTTTAAAAAAATATGTATCATTAATTCACGTTAAGTAGATTATTAAAATTTTAAAATTGTGACGAATAAAATTTAATTTTAATCTTAATAAAGTATATATTTTGGAAATAGAATTTTAGAAATTATTATAATAATACTAATCAAGATTAATTAATTAAAAATTAAATTTTATTTGAAAGATCCAGGTAGTAGAGAATTTGTTGATATTAAAAAAAACCAATAAGACAGTTTCGAAGTGAAAAGAAAATAAAAATTAGAAAAATATAATTAATAAAATAGAACATATTTAGTCGTGAGAAGAAAACAAATTTTTGAAAGAAAAATTAAAGTTTATGGAATAATTGAAGATGTTAAAGGAGCAGTGTCAGTACAATAATACAGGAGGAATTTAAGAAGTTGTTTGGGATTAATTAAAAGAAAGAAGAAACAAGTTAAATAGGAAATTGAAAGGAAATATTTATAATAATTTATGGAGATGCTGTTTTTCAATTGAGATTGAGACATTAAGGCAAGATAGTTTTATTTATTAATTAATTGTCAAAATTTATAAATAAAACAAAAAGGCAGAAGTGAGTGAAGTTAGTTAATATATAGGTACCTACCTATATATATTGTAATGATATTTTTAGGTACAATACAATTTTATTTAAAATTTAAGTTATTTTATTAATTTAAATATTAAAGTTGTTAATTCGAGCATGAATAATTTTACTCACTGTAACTTCCAAAAATTAAATTCTCAATTTTGTTTTATTTAAATAATATTCTAAAATTCAAATCTAAACTATAAAATAATTAAACATTATTCTAAAATTCGAATCTAATATAAAAGTAATTAAATATTACAAACTTTCAGAATTAAATTTTTAACTATAAAAATTTAGTGTTTTAAAAATAATAATTAATAAAAAACTATATTGCCTTGATGTCCCAATCTCAATTTGAAAACAGCATCTCCATAAATTATTATAAATTTTTCCTCTCCTCCTAATCAACGTGTTTCTTGTTTTCTTTTAATTAACCCCTAACAACTTCTTAAATTCTTCCTGTATTATTATACTGACACTGTTCCGTTAATATTTTCAGTTATTCCATAAACTGTAACTTTTCATAGTCTAGATGGTGGTGAGGCTGATATAAGTAAAACAAATTTAAAACCAAGTGTTTCTTTTCTAATTATAAGTTTTTTAACTTTTCTTTAAAATTCTCGTGTTCCTCACTACTTTAAATATGTTCTATTGTATTAATTATATTTTTCTAATTTTTATTTATTTTCTTTTCACTTCAAAACTATGTTATTAATTATTATATCCAATATAAATAAATTCTCGACTACATGGATCTTTCAAATATTTTTTTTTAATTCTTACAATCTTAATTATTATTATTATTTTAAAATGCTAATGTCTTTTCAAAACATTTTCTAAAATTTTATTTCCAAAATATTTTTTTTAATTAAATTTTATTTGTCAGACCTTTAAAATTTTTATAATCTTATCGTAAATACTTAATTATGTTTAATTAATACACAATAGATACAAATTTTTTTTCTCAAACATTTTTTTAACAAAATTTATTTAATAAACTTATTTCAATTTCTAATTTTGATAATATTTTTTTAAATTGTTTTATAACTTCCTTGTATCATGACATTAAATATGTTGGGCGCGAAAACCACCCCTTCGTGGTGTTTTTCAGCTTCTTATATTTCGAAAATGTATGCAAGTTTAAATATATATGTGCGAACTGGATGACGTGACATCATTAGTAGGTGTGTTGTTGATTTATTTTAATATTGGGTGCATGTAATGCTTGTTATTGTGTAGATTAGATAAGAAACAATTTAATATGTTTATCTGTAAGTGATACTGCTTCTTTGTTTTAACTGTGAAACCAATTATTCTGAAAGTCTTACGAATATAGGTGTTGGAATGGGTTATGGTAGGGGTGTGGGGGTATGTAAATGTAAACATATCCCCACACCCCCCGCAATAACCTAATTTAACACCTCTATTCGTAAAAGATTACATGCACCCAATATTTAAACAAATCAACAACACAACCACTTTCAACTTTTCTTTTTAATTCATCAATAGAATTTTTATTATTTAGTGCTGTGCTTTTGTATTCTTCTACCTCTCTTTTTATATCATTGTTCTTACTGTCTCTCTTCAGAAATTATCTGTCTGTCGATTTTTATTTCTTCTGTTTTCGTTCATTTTTTCTATTTCCTCGTCTATTCTTGTTTAAGTTCCTGATTCCTTTTATCAATTATCTTAAGCAGCTCTTCCCATCTTTTCGCTTCTGCTTCATCACGTTTCTTTTGCCTAACTTCTTTCTCGTACAATCTCCGTAGTAGCATAGCTTCTAATGTTTCCGTTTCTATTCGTCTTTGGGCTGCTACGTGCTCTGGACTATCAAATTTTCTTCCTCGATTTTATTTTTTGCTAACCAAGTCTGCGATTGCTGTCCCTTACTCCCTTCCTTGAACCCTGCTACTGCTTCTACTTGAGTTTCATGAAGATCAGCTCCTGCTTTTCGAACCCGAGGGTCTACCTCTCTTTTTTTGTCACTTCCGATTACCACTTTATTCCGATCTGGGCTGCCACTATACATTTCTAACTTTAACTGTTTATTAATGTTGGTATTGCCTTCATTTTTTTATTTCACTTTTTGTTTCTCATTCTTCTTTTTTTTTGCTGTTTATCTAATTGCATTATGTTGTTATACGAGAGAACCAAGCTTGTTCTCCTTAGACCACTTGTTGATTTATACCTGGCCGGCAACGATTTCACAAAAAATTTAACTCTCGAAGAATGTACTTTACAAATACAGAAATGCAATTAAAATTGCACAGATCACTAACATAAGAAAAGAATAAAGAGTCAGACTGACAAATTTCCAGACTTATTTGAAAAGAGAAAACCACTGAAAAACAGAAATCGAAATGTAAAACTCATAGCAACGGTGTTACGTCCACATGCCAACAGCACAACTTAACTGCTTCTCATGGATATTTCAGATAATTTCTGTCTTCATTTTTTTTTTTTTTTCGAGGCAATTTGATCAACTTCCTTATTTCTTATGGGCGCCACATTGGATTTTGTCAAAATTGGAAAGAACATTTTTCTAACTTTTATAGAGACGTATAACAAGCCTGTTTTTCCACTTGTTGGACGTGACTGTGACAGTTACAAATATAGTTTTTTTACAACAAGCTTTATTACTTAAACTAGGGCAATAACAGTAATATTACGTAAACACAAAACAAAACGAGTATCCTACGATAATTGCTCGAAATGTCTATTATTTGCGTCAACAGATTTTTGGCATCTTATTGTAACATGTCGGACAGCCTTTCGCAAATCTTACTGATCCTTCTTTACGCGGGCTTCGTAACATGATTTCCGCAAGACAGCGCGCCTATTCATAGCTGTTGCTGTTCAAGAATATTTAAACAAAACTTTTGCATTAAATTTATTTAAAACTTCTGAACTAATCAGGCGGATTGTAATATCACTTGACGGAAGTCTTTTAGATTTTTACTAAATCTGTGTACGAGAAGACCTATTAGACGAATTAACGGACGCAGTATTAGAAGCAACTATCGCCAACTAGTGAAAGTGAAAAATATCATGTCTTCGAAAGAATGACAACACAATTGGATTGTCATTCATCACTAGAAAGACAAAAAATGCTCTTTCCAATTTTAACAAAATCCAATATGGCGGCCGCAAGAATTAAGAAAGTTGGTTATATTTTCTCGAAAACAAATGAAGATAGAAATGAATGTGCAACTTTCAAAAAGTTAGTGCGCTGCCTCGCCGCTTAAAAGGAATTTTTTCACAACAACAATAAGTAACACTAATATAATTCATTGGCAAATTCAAAAAAAAAATTAAAAAAAATATATTCTGATCTCTCGGAGCGGCTTGAGCTGATAGCGGAGACGGCTGCAATCCCACTTTCTGTAAGTATTCCTTACTCGCACTCGCGGAAAACAGTCGTGGGGAAATAACAACCTTTTGACCGATCGCTGTTCACAGAAACAAAATAACCTAACCACTTCACTCTTAACCTAGAAAAAAATAACGTTCACGTTTATCAGGCACTTTTTTAAGAAGAATACAGTAGCGTTGAAAAAAATGTGTTGCAATTGTGGCAAAACAGAAATTTTATAATTTCTGATTTTTGTAAATTTGTATACTTTTGCAAATGTTCCGAAACTTCAACAATGTAGACTTTTTTCAAACTTCTTATCTTTTGCAAGCCTTTGTTTATTGTCTACTGTCTACTTAACTACCTGTACGTAGAATTCCTTCTTCACCCTGACCTGCATGCATACTTTACTAATAGCTGGTTAATTACTTTCACCCGAATTCTGTACTGTCCTTTCTCTTCAATTCTAAGTATTTATTTAAACTAATGTCGGTACTCCTTCAGTTCTTCTCTTTCTAAATTATTGTCTTACTATTCTAACACTCCTTTAAATACTTAACATTTTCCCTATTCTGTATATAGTGTATCACCATCTGTTGCAGCGCACTTCTGCACTCTTGTAAGTACTTGTTTAGCCTTTCTACATTGTTGTTATTTCTTGTCATTTTTGTTACTTGTCTCGTGTTGTTTTTAACTTTCCATTCATTTATTCGTCTTTTGTATATATATATATATTTCTTTGTTCTATTTCATATTCATTTGTGTATATAAAATTCTGTTATTTATATATTATTGGCGTTTTATTTAATTATTATATTTATTTCTTACTAATTATACCCTTCAAACGCCAAACAATAATAAAATTAATAAGTTCTAACGTACATCCGTTAATTTTAGTTGAATATTTATTCTTCGGTTTTCGTCGGAACAGCCTTAATCCCAAAATATTTTTTAAACACAGCCACCCAAATATTCTTTATGTATGCACGTATCATTAAAATCGGCGTATTTCCTGACGAAACTGCAATACTGCTACCTGCTGAATTTAACTATTATTCCGAAAATTATTTCCATGAACCATGACCCTCCGGCATATGGTCATAAGGGAATAAATGAAACAATGAATTGGGTAAAAAAAATTTTTGATTGGTCAAACATGAAAAACTATATTATAAATTATAATAATAATTGTGAACACTGCCAAAGAAATACGTAAAACTACCATACGATATAAATGAAAGTCCAATGACGATAACTGAAACAAACAATTAACAAAATTTATTCAGGCTTATATCTTAAGATACTAAACTGCTGTAGAAGTAGGGAATCATTTCTTAAAGTTTCAATATTGGGTTTATTGGGTTTACTAAAAAGAGTACATCCGGACCACCATAGACAGGAGAATTCAAAATGGTTGGGACCGTTCAAAATAATCGAGGTAATAAACGACAAAAATCTAATTCAGATGCTTAAGGATTATCGTCGAAACAAAAATACTTACAAACACTCGAATGTATTTTCATCCTAAAAGGAACCTATTAGTATCTGGTACGCATTACAATATTTTTATTTATAAAAATACTGATCCCTTATTTTCGAATCTCCTTTCTATAAAACTAATTAAATAAAATCGAATTGTATGATTCAATTCTTCTTTAAAAAGAAAATAGTGTAAAAATTGAATTCGTATATATTGTCATGATACAAGGATGCCTACAATACAATTTTAAAAAAATTAACAAATTTAGAAAATGAAACAAGCGTTCCAAAATATGTAAAAAAAGTATATTGAAAGAAAAATGTATTATTATTAGTTACGTTTAGTTGTTTATTAAAATTTTTAAGATGTAACAAATAAAATTTAATTTTAATTAATATTAAAAAAAAAATGTTTTGAAATGACAGTATTAGCATTTCAAAATTATAATACAAATCATGATTGCTTATAAAAAATTAAATTTTATTTAAAAAAGATCCAGACAGTGGAGAATTTACTATTATGAAGATTAGACATTTTAAAAAAATATTAAGAGAAATTTTGAAATTAAAAGAAAATAAATTAAATTAAAAGGTTATTGTAAAAATAGAAGATATTTTAAGTGATGAAGTATTACAAGTGTTAATATGAAAAAAAAAATAAAGTTTATCGAATATTCAAGATTTTTAAAAGAAAAGCAGGTTCAATTTAATAATACAGATGGAAGAATAAGTAGAAGAAGAAGAAGAAGATGAAGTTACTTCATAAGAAAAGAAAAATTAACATGGATTTGGAATTGCTTAATTTTTGGTAAAGCTGATTTTTAAATTGACATTGATAGACTTTGGAAACAGTGAGTGAAATAAACTTATCATCATAATTTAATTAAAACGATTTTTGATAGTTTAAAAAAAAAATTATTAAAATTTTAAAAGAAAATTGTTAATAGTATTTAATTAGTTTTAGTTATAATTTAGAATTTTAGAATTTAATTTAATATAAAGGTAATTGTAATTTTTATATATTATGGAACTTGCTCTGAAAAAGAGTTGTTCATGCTCTTAAAGATTTTTAAAAATTAATATTTGAATTCAATAAATTTAATTAAAATTAAAAAAAAAATTGTCTTTATTTATCATCTTATCATTACTTATTTTATTAGCCCCATCCATCATATCATAACAATGTATATATATAATCCAAGATATTTATTATCATTTAACTAGACAATTAAATCTATTAATTTTTTTAACCCCCACACCTCCGATTTAATTTAAATTTTAGTATGATGTAGTATTCGTCAAACTGGGCAATAATATATTACACAAATATAGTAATTTATGTTATTCGTGGAAACAACCCCTTCACATACAGTTTCAATTCTGTAACGACTTTTCTAGTAGAACTTATTTATTTAACAGATATTTATTTTACAACTATTTATTTAACACTTAAACACTAACAGAATACTTAAACACTAATAATAATTCAACGACTTATTTATATCACAAGGAAAATGCGTATTTATATCACTCGGTATATCGTAGTTCGCTATTTATATTACTTGTTCGGAAGCTCACTGTGAACTGACTCTTACTGGCCACGTCAACAGGTATTTATACTGATTAGGAACAATCCAGAAAGTTCAAGAATGACATACTAGACTTTACTGGAGTGCTTATTGTGTTCGTCTAATTTATGGCCTTGTTTATCGTCATCAAAGCGCCGACCGACGCCGGCGTTCTTTGAGCTCCGCTTATCTGCTGTCGGTTCTCGTCGCCGCTATCGCACACACACACGCTCGCCGCACTGCTCGCTCTCGTACACATATACGCTCGCTACACTGCCCGCTCTTGCACACATACGCTCATTACACTGCCCCCTCCTTAAGGGTGATCCGTCCCGGATCATATCATCCGTTCCTTCGAAGGATCATGCCGGTACTTGCAATTCTGTCTCCTAAGGCACCCAGTCGTCATATGGAAGTAGCAATCCACTGTCCTTGGCTGTGCGGGATCTCGTTGGGGATTATTGGTGTATACCGTTATTTCGACGCCGCTCCACCGGAACAGGACCTCCAACATGCTCCGCACCACTCTCCAGTTCATTCCATCCAACCCACATCCTATCCTTGGCATGTCTAACCTTGTGGTACCTGTGGATAGCAGTTGGTCTCTTAGTTCCACCAACGAATTCCATAACGAGCGGTAGGTGGGCTTCTCAGACGACGCCTCTTTAGTGACCAGGTAATAAATGGATCGGTTCCCGTCCACCAGACTTAGCACTTTCTTTCCATCTCCGAGTTGGTCCCGCAGCGCTGACAAGCGGCCAAACTTCTTCTTGAATACGGTGGCAATACCGCGATCCATCCTCAAGTCTTTGGCCACACAAAGAACCAGCGAGTCCGAAACAGAAAACAAATCTTCGGATCTCTCGGAGGTGACACCGAATCTGGAATTGGCCATATAAGCTCGGCGTGGCCATAAACTCGTCATACTGGGGATCCGGAGAACAAGCTTGCATAAGCCTGATCCGTGCTTCTTCGTGATTGTCACCGGCATATGGGGCCAAACGGTTAAAATGGACAACCTTCGGTTTTCCATTTGGTGTGCGTCGAATCCGGTAAATAACGTCATTTATTCTCTTGACGATTGTATATGGGCCTTCCCAGTGCTGCTGTAGCTTCGGCGAAAGACCTTTACGGGGCTGTGGATTGTATAACTACACCTCTCCCTCCTGGAGTCCTCCATCAGTGGCCCGTATGTCGTAGGTGTCCTTCATGCGGTCGCTAGCTATCTGCATCTGGGAACGTACTTCCTCATGGATATCGTCAAGTCTTCTGCGGAGATCACTAACGTAGTCTTCTCCGGCAACGTCCTCACTAGGTTTGCAGCCAAATTTCAGGTCACATGGCAACCGTAGCTCCCGACCAAACAGTACTTTTGCTGGTGTTTGTCCAGTAGTTTCGTAAATCGATGATCGATATGCCATAAGAAACAGTGGCAGATGGCGATCCCAGTCTCTTTTGGTGTTTGGTGACCACTTTGGACAAGTACTTGTTAATGGTCCTGCTCATTCGCTCTACCATGCCGTCTGATTGAGGATGCATAGGTGTTGTCCAGGTTTTGTGAATGCCTAATTTCTTGCAGATTTCTTGGAACACAACCGACTCAAAATTCCGTCTCTGATCAGAATGAAGCTCCATGGGCACGTCGAACTGGCTGACCAGGTGGTTTACGAGCTCCTCCGCTACTGTGGTGGCTGTCTGATTTGGGAGTGCGTACGCTTCAACCCATTTCGTGAAGTAGTCCATTGATACCAGAATGTATTTGTTGCCACCATCGGTCTCTGTAAACGGTCCTGCGATGTCCATGGCAATGGACTGCCGACATTGTACTGGCGCATAGGAGCACGCCGTCGTCTTTGCGGTCCTTTGCTGGCTGCACAAGTTGTGCACTTCTTGCACCAGTCTTCAACGTCCTTTCTGCAATTGACCCAGTAAAACCGCTCACGGACTCTCCCAAGGGTCTTGTTAACACCAAAATGTCCCCCCGAAGCATCGTCATGGAGGCACTTCAAGACTTCCCTTACCAGGCTCTTCGGTACAAGCAATTGACGTTTGCTCTCAGTACCATCCTGGTTTTCCACTATTCGCTTCAGGAGTCCATCTTCCTCAACAATGGAGTCCCATTGGGCCCACAACGATTTTACCTCCCCAGATTTAGCGGCGATCTCTTGCCAGATCGGTCGGCTGCCTTCATTCTTCCATTTCCGAAACAAGCTCAGGACCGGATCAGAACCCTGTTCCGTCTTGATGTTATCAGGATGCCATTGTTCATCCGTGACGGTTATCCTCCGGACTTCTTCATGTTCCTCCAGGCGCTTGCAGTGCTTGCAGTTTTCGGAACATGGTCTTCTGGATAAGGCATCAGCGTTCTTATGGCTATTTCCAGCTCGATGTTCTATGTCGAAGTCGTATTCTTGGAGCTTTTCTATCCAACGCGCGACTTGACCCTCTGGATTCTTGAAACTCAGTAACCACCGTAAAGCAGCATGATCTGTTCGGAGCAGGAACTTCCTTCCATACAAGTACTTATAAAAGTGCTCCACGCTCTTTACTATTGCCAGTAGTTCTCGTCGGGTTACACAGTAGTTTCGTTCGGGCTTGGATAGGGTCTTGCTGAAATAGCCGATGACTTTTTCCTCTCCGTGTTGTATTTGTGAGAGTACTGCGCCTAACCCAACATTGCTAGCGTCGGTGTCCAGAATAAATTTCCCCTCTGGTATCGGATAACTCAACACGGGTGTGGAAACGAGAACTTGCTTTAATTTTTCGAAGGCAGCTTGGCAGTCCGGTTCCCAGCAGAATGGTCTGCCACTTTCGGTTAGTCGAGTCAATGGCTTGGCAATATTGGCAAATCCAGGAACGAAGCGTCGATAGTAGGTACACAGGCCAAGGAAGCTTCTGACCTGAAGTACGTCAGTAGGTACTGGCTATTCTTATACGGCTGTGATCTTCTGCGGATCGACTGAAACGCCGGTCTTCGTGACTACGTGTCCCAGGTAATTCACTGTCTCTTGAAATAGCTGGCATTTCTTGGGGCTTAATTTAAGGTTGACATCCCGCAGCCTTCGAAGTACCTCTTCCAAGTTTTTCAGGTGATCGTCGAAGTCTTTTCCGATCTCGATTATGTTGTCAAGGTGTACCAGGCAAGTTTTCCAACTCCAACAACTTTTTCGGCATTTTGATTTATTTAACAATTTTCCTTCTACTAGAAAATTCTCTTTTTTGGGGGATCGATTGGCTGAGCACCCCACACCTGACGCCAAGGTAACGACTTTTCTAGTTTAACTTATTTATTTAACGGATATTTATTTACAACTATTTATTTAACACTTAAACACTAATAGAATACTTAAACACTAATAACAATTCAACAACTTATTTATATGACAAGAAAAATGCGTATTTATATCACTCGGTATATCGTGGTTCGGTATTTATGTTACTCGTTCGGAAGCTAACTGTAAACTGCAATCAGTGACCACGTCAACAAGTATTTATACAGACACCGAAAGTTCCAGAAGAATCGAGAATGACGTACTAGACTTTACGCTAGTTCCTATTGTGTTCGTTTAGTTTATGGCCTTGTTTATTACATCAATGCGCCGACCGACGGTGGTGTTCTTTGAACTCCGCTTATCTGCTCTCGGATCTCGTCGCCGCTCTCGCATACATACACGCTCGTTACAATTTGATACAACATCAATGGCTATTTTTAGATCCGGTGCCAATGTAATTTTAATGTGATAAA
This sequence comes from Agrilus cyanescens, assembly GCA_947389935.1. NCBI lineage: Eukaryota > Metazoa > Arthropoda > Insecta > Coleoptera > Buprestidae > Agrilus > Agrilus cyanescens. Next base: position 7,136,378 of record OX376704.1, read on the forward strand.
CTGATAAATAAATGAAACAAGTGACAAGTTTAAACATCAACACTCCAATGTTTATTTTCTCAAATTCATAATTAACAGGAATAGATAACAGTGAGTCGTTGTTGTTGGACATAGAATACCTGCTTCCAAGGTATTGATTTCGCAAAGACAACATTATATGTAAACTAGTTAAACCCGTCCAAACTGGACAGTGGTGCATAGCATTTATGAAATAAAAATCAGGGCGACCTATTTATACTATATCCTCACTTGCTTTTTTCGAACTTCTTTCCAAATTGTTTACATTACAGAGCAGTCAAACCTTAGACTAGGAAAGCGAGGGGACACGTAACTCGTAAGCCGACTGTACGTCGAACATTGTTACTTTATTTTGTACTCGCTCCATTAAACGGGGGCAGACAGTGCGTTGTTGTCGGTATTTAAAAGTGTCAATATAATTGAATAGTGTAGTTAGGTTGTAGTGGATTTTTGTTTAAAACAATGGTGATTTGTTCTTCTTACTGCTGTAAAAGCACCAGTGAAAGAAATGAAAACTCCCAACGTATTCGTACAACCGCGACCACCCTGCAGCAAATGGAATGGTGGAACGACTACATCGCCAACTGAAAGCTGCGATAACTTGTCATAAAACCTATGGCTGGACACAGATCCTGCCCACTGTTCTTCTAGGCATCCGTGCAGCCTGGAAGGAAGACCTGAAAGCTACAACAGCCGACATGTTGTATGGTAAAACCTCCGTCTACTGGGAGAATTTTTGGCACCATCCACGAAACCAACCAGTCTCGCCATCATCATATACACAACAACTCCGTTAGCATTTCCAGACATTACGACCCCTGACTGCATCTCGTCATGGTGAAAAGAAGACTTTCCTTTTCAAGGGCCTGGAAACATTAGATTATGTCCTCATCCGTCGCGATGGACCCAAGAAAGCCCTGCAATTTTCCTACGATGGTCCATATAGGGTCCTTAAAAGGAACCAACATCATTTCGTCTTACAACTGCCCAATTCAGAGAAAGCCGTGTCCATTCATCGTCTTAAGCCAGCTTATGTAACTACAGACGAGAATCGTGCACCAGTTTCCACAACTACAACGACCAATGAAGACGATACACATAAGAAAACCACCCGTTCCGGACGACGAGTTCGATTTCCTGAATACTTCCAAGCTTCAATACTGGGAAGGGGGTCCTGTGGGAACACTCAGTATCGGTTGTAATATATTAATTATTACACTCTGTACAGCAAAATACAAATTCTGCTGACAGAGAACATGTTAGTTTTTGCCACAAATTAGGTCAAAATATAAATACACACACCAGCATAAACTGCTGAGTTCGGTATCTCCATAAGCTAAATGTAAATATTTTTTGTATAAATACCTGTATATTTTTGTAATAAAATTAGTCTAATCCTGACTCGCTCTTTATTGGAAGCTGAAATATCCTTCCAATCCAACGGTCCTTATTAGGACCTCTCTCAACACGTACCTTCATGTTAGCGCTGCAATAACCGCTAAGCAAAGTAAATCGCGTTTAATTTTTTTATTGTTTACGGGTCCTGTTGTTAGCGCCGCGACCCTTTTGCGTCCAGGTTTCTCCGCGAAAGGTACATCAGGTAAAATTATATCGTGCATTTATTGCCATGAGTATATAAGCCTATGTACTACGCCTTTATATAATATTTTATAGTATTAAGTTTATGCATTCTGTTTTCGTACGATATCTTAAACACAAATTTTTACTTTCCTTTACACTTTAACCCAGGCTTAGGACTGGCAATTTTGTTTAACAAAATTGGCGTGCTTAAAAGTATCAGGATTATACTTACTTTAAAAATATACTTCTTACCCATGTTGTCGTTCCGTTTTTATTCAAACGCTTACATCTATAAGAAAACCCGTCCAAAAACAGCGCATCTTTACAGTACTTTGTTTTAAAAATTTCCATGTTTTACAATAAATAGTTTTTGATATATCTAACGCAATAAGTTATTCTGACTCTGACAATATCAAACAACGTAATACTTATCCAAAACAATTTTTCTAAGTAGGTAAGTGATTATCAATTACAGCGACCAATAAGAAGCCATCTTTCACCGCCCTTATAATATCATAATTATTGTGCATACATTAACTGTCAGATGAGTGGTTACGTGTTTACCAAACGAAACGATAACAATAATTATCTAATTATTGGAATAAGAACATTATTATACATGATAATAATACGAACCCTATCATAACAACTGTTTATTATTTCGGTTTTGGTAATAATTATTACTTTTGAAATGAAGATTTAACGATGGATAATCCCCAATAATATTACCACAATTGTTTTTGTGAAACTTAGAACTTATTATTAAAATTTAGAATTATGGAATGAATGAAATCACCTTGTACATATTTGAGTTTCCTGTACATATTATGATTAAGGTTTATATTATAATGCTTACACCTTTAAACTCGCCTGTTTTGTTAAAAAAAAGCGGCCAATCCTAAGCCTGAGTTAAAATGTAAAGGGAAGTAAACGTTTTTGTTTAAAATAAACGCATAAACTTAATAATATAAAATATTATATAAACGCATAGTAGATAGGCTTATATACTCATGGCAATAAATGCACGATATAATTTTAAAGATTTTACCTGATGCACCTTTCGCGGAGATACCTGGACGCAAAAGGGTCGCGGCGCTAACAACACGGACTCTTGTTTCCATACTACTTAAAATATGTTACGATTTACGTACAAGAATCATTAACGCGTAGTATTATTTTTGTTGGAATGGTTTACTGATAGTGTAAGAAACAAAAAATACTTTCAAAGTTGTAAGGAGCATGTGTTTACTACAATATTATCATAGGCGGCGTCACTTTTAGTTATAAAAATCTAAAAATAAAATTAATTTATTAAAAAAAATTCTTCTTAAAGTTTAGTTTCGCCACATCATGTTCATTAACGTTAATAAAATATTTATTTGCATTTGATTTCATTGAACATGTATTATCTTTGACATAAAATAAATAATATTTTTCTTAGTAGCCTATGACGCAAAACAACAGTCCTTAATAATTGTTTACTTTATCAAATAAGCAGTTAATACTCTGTATGGAAGTATAATTGTACGAATAATGGTAACAAAAGTAATTCTTAACATTATATGTTGCGCTACTGAGCGCTGACTGCTGGTTCCATCGCGTAACAATTTGCAGTCGACGATTATGCGTCCCCTCTCTTTCCTAGTATAAGTCACACATCTGAAAATTTTTGTAAACGTTTATATTTATGCAGAACGCTATCCTTCATCACACATCCCATTTTTTATTGAAATAGTACTACCCGTCAAAACTTGGAGGGTGGTGCAAAGCATTTAAAAAATTTAATTAGAATGAACCCATATTACCGTAACCTCAGGGTGGTGCATAGCACTTACCCTATTAGTGCATAACACTTATCTATCGGTGGTTCATGGCGAAATTCAGATGTATTTTTTTCATTTCGAGTGATCTATAAAGCGAACAATTCTTTAACTATAACAACATAACTCTTAATATTTATTGTGTATGTTATGTAGAGCACATCTTATTATTTCGAAGTGACTCACCCCTAAATATCATAACGATGTTTACACAACGTAATTACCATTCTATTGCTTCAAAAATGTAGTTATTATTTCCGCAAAAATTAATAATGTTTAGCATTTTACTACTTATATATTGTTTAAAAATTTAGGAAAATTAGAGGAAGAAGATATAAGAAAAGAACTATGGAGAAGGGAAGTGCTAGTAACAGGCAGAATGTATGAATTAAACAGGAAAAGAGAAAGAGCGACGAAAATAACAAAAGTTCAAATTGAAAAATGGAGAGAAATGAAAGTATAATACGGGCGCTATTTCAAGAAGTAAATCTCATGAATCATTTACCTTGGGGGTGGGTGCTTTATTGGTTTCATCTTTGTGTTATAACCAATCAAGTTAAATCAGCATTTGTGTACCACAATAAAGTCTGTGTAACTAGCCATTACATTGCTATTCAGTGGCGTGCTCAGTATTTTATTCGTACACGATTTCAAGACTGTTAAATGAAAAACAAAATCTTTATATGAAATTAAAATTATGAATTATATTGCGAATGTGACTGAGCTCAAAATTTTCATTCTCCAAACCAGTAACAGGACATTTTCTTTTATAATAGTGTTTTACTGGTATACTAAATTTCGGAATATTGTTCTAGTGGAAATCACAAATTAATGAGATACCTTTAATGACATATACATAGAAGGGATCATACCAAGTGCAATTACCTACAGCTACTTAGAATTTAGATAATAACGATAATTGCATCTATTAACGTAAATAGCTATTACCATTTAATTGAATTATTAGACATTAGAATTATAATAATTGAAAAGGAATAAGTATACAATATTAAAATTTGTATACCTATGGTAAGAAACACACTGATTATTGAAATTGAAGATTTCTGATAAAACAAACCAAGCAGTGAAATTCATAATAACAAAAAATTACTGTAGTTGATCTGGCGATTAAGAAAAGTTATTATTTGTGAAAACATAATTGTGATATTTGTTTCCATTTTTTAATTGTATATTTTTTATATAACCTATATAAAAATTAGTGTAAATGTAATTTAATAGAATTTAATTTGAATAAAATCGAAATTGAAAATAAAATTTTAGAGAAAAATTAAAGTAAATTATTATATTTTTCATTATCTTTACACGTCAATGCCTTCAAACCGGGTAAAAGCAACAGGCGGGGTCAACCACCATTATTGTATTTATTTAACTCCCTTAAAAGTGACAGGTACTTCTTGAAATAGCGCCAGTACATTACACTCCATTTACTTTCTGTAGAGATATGCCCCCTCCAACGTACTAGATACGCAATGACAAAAGTCTAGGAAGGGATACAGAGCTCGGTATTTACCCGACTCTTGTCTGCTTAACATAGTTGTCAATACACCCTTTCAAAAGCTTAGTTTCCCGGCAAGTCGAAAACACCCCGTACCACGGAGTAACATGTTTTCAGATATGCAATATTCTTTAATTTAGAAACCAAAGAAATAAAACGTCATAGGTTTTAACTTCACAAATATTTATTTTGAACGTGAAAATAATATGTACAAACATACTGTAAAGATATCTGAAAAACCCGGTTATAATAAAAATGATTTAAACAAAATCAAATCTCACTATTTATACAAAAAAGAAATTAAAAACCTTACCACATTAACATATTCAAGAACACAAAGAAAGAAAAGGATTAATGTACCACGAAAAATTCTCAAAAACTATAAACAGCATTAAAAACGAGTTGAATATGCAACCTATTTTCTCCAAAAATAAAAATAAACTCTCAGCTCTTCTTGGAAACCCAAAAGACAAAGATTATTTTAAAAACAATAGAAACATATACAAGATTTAAAGAACATTAACTGCATTTAAAAAACAACTACCCAGAGAAATCCGCAGTAGCTGCACATTTTTTCAATATAAATCATTCTTTTGATTTCAATATCTTAGAATTAGTCAAAGCGTGTAACATGCATCACGAACTTGTTACTAGCGAAGATGTTTTCATTACCAAATTCCAAATAAACCTAATTAATTTCGATACGCATCACAACCCTCTCACCTCTCTTGTGTCCAAGAATATATACATAAATAAGACAAGCAATGAGGTATTTCTGTTCATAATATGTATGCACTAAAGATGACCACATAGTGGTTTAATTGTTCACTTGCACGTTCACAATAAATATTTGTGAAGTTAATGCGACGATTTTATTTTCTTCTGTTTCTAATTGAATCATCTTTACAGTCACTCAAAAATATAAGTATTTTATATTTCATAAATATATTTTTAAACAAAATAGACGCTGGTTGTCGACTGTCGTTCCAAGTTGTCTCCTTCCTTATATAACGTGATAGAAGAAAAAAAAATTAAAACGGCGTGAAATGCAGCGGGAATAAGAAATAAGGATAGGAAGTTTTAGGGGTTTGTAAATGTTTATGATTTTATTTTATTAAGCGAAATGTGGGCGGAAGAGAAATACATGGAATTAGAGGAATTTAGAGAATAGTTATAAATGGAGGTGTTTAAATGCAAAAAGAATAGGCAAAAGTGCGAGGGCAAAGGGTGGAATGACTGTTGGAATAAAAAAAGTGAAGTATAAAGGTAGTGGGTACTAATTTAGAAAGTTAAGTTAATCGAGAGATGTTTGTATAAATAGTGAGGGAAGGGAATTATTAATGTGGGATATGAGAAACGGTTTACATGTATTAAATCGAGCGTTGGATGGAGATAGAGAGGGAGGGTTCGCTTTTATAGGACATAGTAAAACAGTCATTGATATGCTTTCGTGAATGGGATGAGATGGGAAAATTTAAAAATGTAACGACTTTTCTAGTAGGACTTATTTATTTAACGAATATTTATTTACAACTATTTATTTAACACTTAAACACTAATAGAATACTTAAACACTAATAGCAATTCAACGACTTATTTATATGACAAGAGAAATGTGTATTTATATCACTCTGTATATCGTAGTTCGGTATTTATATTACACGTTCGGAAGCTAACTGTGAACTGAACTGTCACTGACCACGTCAACAAGTATTTATACAGAAACCGAAAGTTCCAGAACAATCGCGAAACCTTCTAAAATTATCTCGACTGCCTATTGTGTTCGTTTAATTTATGGCCTTGTTTATTGTCATCAAAGCGCCGACCGACGGCGGCATTCTTTGAACTCCGCTTATCTGCTGTCGGATCTCGTCGCCGCTCTCGCTCACATATACGTTCGTTACACTGCCCGCTCTCGCACATATATACGCTCGTTACACTGCCCCCTCCTTAAGGGTGATCCGTCCTGGACCACATTCTGCCGTTCCTTTAAAGGATCATGCCGGTTATTGCAATTCTGTCCCCTAAGGCACCCAGTCGTCATATGGAAGTAGCAATCCACCGTCCTTGGCTGTGCGGGATCTCGTTGGGGATTGTTAGTGTATACCGTTATTTCGACGCCGCTCCACCGGAACAGGATCTCCAACATGCTCCGCACCACTCTCCAGTTCAGTCCATCCAACCCACATCCTATCCTTGGCATGGCGAATCTTGTGGTACCCGTGGACAGCAGTTGGTCTCTTAGTTCCACCAACAAATTCCATAACGAGCGGTAGGTGGGGTTTTCAGACGACGCCTCTTTAGTGACCAGGTAATAAATGGATCGGTTCCCGTCTACCAGACTTAGCACTTTCTTTCCATCTCCAAGTTGGTCCCGCAGCTCTGACAAGCGGCCAAACTTCTTCTTGAACACGGTGGCAATACCGCGATCCATCCTCAAGTCTTTGGCCACACAATGAACCAGCGAGTCCGAAGCAGTAAAAAAATCTCCGGATCTCTCGGAGGTGACACCGAATCTGGAGTTGGCATATAAGCTCGGCGTGGCCATAAACTCGTCATACTGGGGATCCGGAGAACGAGCTTGCATAAGCCTGATCCGTGCTTCTTCGTGATTATCACCGGCATTTGGGGCCAAACGGTTAAAATGGACAAACTTCGGTTTTCCATTTGGTGTGCGTCGAATCCGGTAAATGACGTCATTTATTCTCTTGACGATTGTATATGCGCCTTCCCAGTGCTGCTGTAGCTTCGGCGAAAGACCTTTATGGGGCTGTGGATTTGTTCGATATTCATTTTATTTCTTTTTTTTGTTGATTGGGGAGATTTGTTCTATTGGTCTTTCCCCATTTTTTGCCTTTCCTCGCTGCTTAGTGCAGTTCCCTTTTCTCGCCTGTCCCATCGTTCTTTCCGAAAAACTCCGAACTGGGCGTCATTGAGTATTGAGAGCTCGATTGACATAGTAAGCGGACATAGGTTCGCATTATAGCCTTGAGTGAAATATTGTGCAATAGTGCAACCACGTAAATCAAGATACATAATACAGTCCATTTGATAAATTCCTTTGACATATGTTACCTGGTCAGGGGGTAAGTCAATAAGAATTTTATCTCCTCCCGGTACATAACATTTTGGTCCTTCGAGGCGGATATTGATCCATCATTCGAATATTGATTCGAATTCGTTTGAAATTTCTGATTTCATTTTCGTGGATTTTGAAATTTATTGTTCGTTTCGTTTTTTGTTTTGCATTTTAGAACATTTAGTTACATTCACATACACGTTGGGTGTATGTGTGTGTGTTTTTTGCGTGTATTTGAAACTAAAGTATATGTTATCTTTCATCGAACTTTGTTTATCTTTTCGTTTCCTGTACGGTGTTGATATTGTTCAACGGCGAGCGGTCGGCGGGATGAGTTGGGCGACTTGTCGCAGTTGCAGGTGGTGACTTGTTCGGTTGAGTCATTGGTTTGCAATTGATATTCGTTTTTTTTTTATAATGGCTTATACCATGGAAAGGACTGTTTTGTTTGCAAAACAATACATTGGTAGGCTTGAGCGTGTGAGAGATTTGGGACGCCAAGCGAGTGGTGCTGCCGATGCTGGTTTAAAGGCTTCTTTTCGGGCTGCCTACGACTCGGCAAAAAATATGTATGATACGTTTGAAAATATTAATAAGCAAACTTTGTTGGATGAATCGAATGCTGAATTATTAGAAACTGTTTTTAAATTGTCCACTGAGGTAGATAGCTTGTATTTCGAGATAGGCGGGTATTATTCAACTTTATTCAGTAGTAGTTCCCTGGCGAATGCAGCAGCGTCACTGAAGGAGGAAGCGACACCACCCTTGAGTCGTTCGGAATCGGTTCAGTCGGTACCGTCATCAGTGGTACAAAGTTCTCAGTCGGTTAAGTTGCCAAAAATCAATTTACCAAACTATTCGGGCGCATTAAAGGATTGGCCTCCTTATATAGATTTGTTTAACAATCACATTCATAGGAATGAATCCCTTTCTTCAATAGAAAAATATCAATACTTGATTTCGACTTTAAGGGGAGAAATCTTAAATATCATCAAACATCTTCCGCTTTTAGCAGACAATTATGAGGTTGCGTATCAAATGCTCGTTGATAGATACCAGAATGAGCGAGTCTTGGTCTCATTCTACTGGCAGTCTTTGGCTAATTCAGCAAAGGCGGATTCTTCGTTGGCACAAACTCGCAATTTGTTAAACTTATTTTCGGAAAACACTCTCGCTTTGAGTCATTATGATGACATTGGCCTTTGGAATTTTACTCTGGCTAGTTGGCTTTTACAAAAGTTGGATCCATCACTTAGACAACGGTTTGAACTGGAATTTGCTTCAACGAAGAAATTCCTAAGTTTGAGGTTTTACAAAAATTCCTGACCGATTATTGCACAGCCTTAGAATCGACGGGTTTGACTGTTGGTTCGAAATCAAATAGGAGGGTGGACCCTCAGCCAAACGAAACAAAAAGATATTCTTTCAATATTCGGCAGGCTGACCATCAGTGTGGCGTATGTAGGCAAGATCATTCGCCCGTTAAATGTGAAGTCTTCAAATCTAAATCTCCCAAGGAAAGATACAAACTAGCTCGTGAAAAACAATTGTGTTTGAATTGTCGTAGTTCGGGGCATCGGGTAGTTGATTGTACTTCCAGAAACACTTGTTTTAACTGCCATGGGAAGCACAATACCCTATTACATTTTACCGCGCCAGCTGGTGGGGAGGGTGCTTCGTCCCCAGTAACTAAAAGTTCGTCCTAGCAATTACAGAGTCCCTTTGGGGTTTCTCAGAGTCGAGTGACTCTCGGTTCTTCTGGATCGGGGGTTTTATTGGCGACTGCTGTGGTTGGTATATTAGATAAACATGGAAATACTCAGTTAGTTCGTGCTCTCGTTGATAGTGGTTCGGAAGTCAATTTGATATCTGGTAGATGTTTTGGTAAGCTTGGACTGCCACGATCCTCGTTTAATTTGCCCATTTGTAGTATAGATAACCACACTCTCATTTCAAAAGGAACCTTAGCGGGTAACCCTGGGGAAATAGACCTGTTGATAGGTGCGAGTATTTTCCCATACTTGATTGGTGACGAACGGCTTCTTGGGAGCCCCGGCGAACCTGTGGCGATCGGTTCTCCTTTGGGTTGGCTAGTGTTGGGTCCGGTTTTCGGTGGCTCTGAAACCCCGGATTTAGCCAATTCTTTTGGTTTGATAATAGACACTTCATTGAACTCTTCTTTAGATATATTTCTAAAGAAATTTTGGGAAGTAGAACACTCATCAGCCTTCTCCTGCTGAGGTTCGATGTAACGAATTGTTCGCTGAATCTTATCGTAGAGATGAATCCGGTAGATTTGTAGTAAGGTTGGCGTTTATAGAAACGCCTCCTTCTGCTCTGGGAGACTCCTATAGTGGAGCTCTAAGACGTTTGTTGTCCTTAGAATACCACTTGCGTAAAAATCCTCAACTGTATAAAGAGTACAGTGAAGTCCTTAGGGACTACCTAGATAGTGGACATATGGAACTAATTCCTTCGCCTGTCGATAGAAACAAACCTCACTACTATATACCGCATCATTGCGTGTTCAAATGCGATAGTACTACTACCAAGGTTTGGGTCGTCTTTGATGCCGGCGCAAAGACCTCCAATGGCCTGTCCCTTAATAGCACCCTACTCATAGGAGAAAAACTTCAAACAGATCTTGTCTCTATTCTATTGTCTTTTAGAAAACATTCTATAGTTTTGGTCGCGGACATTAAGCAAATGTACCGTCAAATTCTTATTAGCGAAGACCATCGCGACTTCCAGAGGATTCTGTGGCGCTTCGATCCCTCAGATCCTATATCAGAGTATAGACTCAATACGGTGACCTTTGGAGTGTCATCGGCCCCTTTCTTAGCTCTAAAATCTCTGAAGCAACTCGCTTCTATTGGGAAAGAAAGGTTTCCCTTAGCATCGGAAGTTTTGACTTCAGCTATTTACGTCGATGATGTGGTTACTCACTTCTTTCGGAAGCGGGATTTGTCCTTAGGAAATGGGCTAGTAATCATCCGGACGTCTTATCCCCATTGACGGATGAAGTTCGACAAAACGTAGCATTCGACTCAGATACCGAGCCTACCTTTATTAAGATTCTTGGTCTCCAATGGAATCCAGTATTCGACGTTTTCATTTATAGGGTAAAGTTCTCGGAAGGAGAGTGTACGAAGCGTGCTATTCTTTCGGGTGTAGCTCGCATTTTTGACCCTTTGGGGTTCTTATCACTTCTCACTCTGTTGGCTAAACGTCTCATTCAACAATTGTGGACTTTGGAGATTGATTCGGATGCGACCCCACCTGATCATATCATAGATACGTGTAAAAAGTATACTTCCCAGTTATACTTGCTTTCTGAATTGAGAATTCCTCGACAAATCACTGGCATAGGCATTTCGATTTCTGCGACGCTTCGGAGTCGGGATACGCTGCAGTAGTGTACTTGAGACTAGAAATCCCGGAGGGAACACGAACTTTCTTAGTATTGGCAAGGGGCAGGGTTGCCCCTTTGAAACGACTAGCGATACCTAAATTGGAATTATTAGCAGCCGTCTTGTTGTCGGATCTTATTGAATTCATTCAAAACACTTATGATCGTTGTACTTTCTCTCGAATCGTGGCTTGGTCGGACTCATTGGTGGCCTTGGCTTAGATTAAGTCGTCTCCTCATCGTTGGAAGACTTTTGTTAGTAATAGGGTTACCCTCATCCAGGAGAAGGTTGCTCCCGATTTGTGGCGCTATGTCCCATGCTCTGACAATCCTGCGGACTGTGCTTCTAAGGGTTTGTTACCCGGCGATCTTCTGGATCATAAATTGTGGTTTGCTGGTCCTGGTTGGTTGGTGTTGGAAAGCGATTCATGGCCCGAGGCGCCTCGTAAGGAAGTTTCCGTTTCACTCTTGGAATCAGAGAGGAGAGTGAACAACTTTGCTTGTTCGGTTTCACAACTCACTCTTGATCAACTCATTTCAAAATATTCTTCATTGAACAAAATTCTTCGTATAGTTGCATATTGTCTTAGATTTGCCCATAACCTTAGAAACCCTCTCAAACGTTTGGATCACCTTACTAGGACGGAACAGCACCAGGCCTTGTTGTGCATTGTTAAACATGTCCAGGTACAGGTTTTCGCAGATATTAGTGTAAAAATTCGGGGGAGCCAACTTCTCCCTAAGCAATTTCGTGGCTTGGTCCCGTTTATAGATTCGGATGGACTGCTTCGGGTAGGCGGACGACTATCGCGTGCCGAACTTCCTTTTGATACCAAACATCCCATTTTGCTTCCAAGTAGACATAGACTGACGGAACTCATTATCGATAATTGTCATGTAACCAATTTCCACCCTGGGTTACGTACTATGCATGGTCTACTTGCTCAAACCTTCTGGATTCTGTCGGCCAGACGGGCTATTCAATCGTATCTATCTAAATGCAATCGTTGTTTCAAAGTCAATCCTGTAGTTTTGCAACCCCCTATGGGAGAGTTGCCACCGACCCGTCTTTCGCAGGTTAAACCCTTCCTATGGTCGGGGGTCGATTTCGGCGGTCCTTTTAAGATCACTTTGTCCAAACATCGGGGTGTTAAAACCACCAAAGCTTATCTTTGTCTCTTTGTCTGCTTCACCACGAAGGCTGTCCACCTTGAGCTGGTTTCTGATTAGACTTTGGAAGCTTTTCTGGCCGCTCTGCGTCGATTCCTGGCGCGTCGGGGCCCTTGTTGTCGTTTGTTTAGTGATTGCGGTACCAACTTCGTGGGCGCAAATAAGGTTTTGGTGCGACTTTTCAAGGATGCTTGTCAGAATGAGAGAATGGAGTGGTACTTCAACCCTCCGTCCGCGCCCCATTTTGGCGGGCTGTGGGAAGCCGGAATAAAATCGGTTAAGTCCCATCTAGTAAGAGTCATGGGCGAGCAAGTCCTGACTTTCGAAGAGTTTTATACTCTACTTACCCAGATAGAGGCTATGCTTAATTCCAGGCCTCTTTGTAGTATTAGTTCGGATCCCAACGATCCCGCAGCGCTAACTCCTAGCCATTTTCTTTTGGGATGCCCCTCTACGGTGCTTCCGGATCCACATTTATCACATATTCAATCGAATCGCCTAAATCGTTGGCAACTGGTTCAAAATATGTTCCAAAGTTTGTGGAAACGATGGTCCCTTGAATATCTACATACATTCCAACAGCGCCAGAAATGGTTTAAGCCCGCGGGCGATTTGCCTCTTGGTTCATTAGTTTTAATTAAAGATGAAAATTTGCCACCACTTCGTTGGCAGCTGGGACGCGTTACTCACCTTTTCCCTGGCCGTGATGGTGTTGTGCGTGTCGCGAAAGTTAGTACGAATAATGGTGTTTTTCAACGACCTTAAGCTTTGTTTGCTTCCTAGTCAGTAATTCTGACTACTGTATACTTTAGTTTCTCGTTGTTATTTTGTAATCATTTTTTAAATGCTTTTTTGATGGAAAATGTACATTTCCGTTACATTTTGGTCGGCGGAATGTTCGATATTCATTTTATTTCTTTTTTTTTGTTGATTGGGGAGTATTGTTCTATTGGTCTTTCCCCATTTTTTGCCTTTCCTCGCTGCTTAGTGCAGTTCCCTTTTCTCGCCTGTCCCATCGTTCTTTCCGAAAAACTCCGAACTGGAGCGGTGGTACAATGCATGGGCGTCATTGAGTATTGAGAGCTCGATTGACATAGTAAGCGGACATAGGTTCGCATTATAGCCTTGAGTGAAATATTGTGCAATAGTGCAACCACGTAAATCAAGATACATAATACAGTCCATTTGATGAATTCCTTTGACATATGTTACCTGGTCAGGGGGTAAGTCTATAAGAATTTTATCTCCTCCCGGTACATATCGTCAAGTCTTCTGCGACAACGTCCTCACCAGGTTTGCAGCCAAATTTCAGGTCACATGGCAACCGTAGCTCCCGACCAAACACTATCTTTGCTGGTGTTTGTCCAGTAGTTTCGTGAATCGATGATCGATATGCCATAAGAAACAGTGGCAGATGGCGATCCCAATCTCTTTGGTGTTTGGAGACCACTTTGGACAAGTACTTGTTAATGGTCCTGTTCATTCGCTCCACCATGCCGTCTGATTGAGGATGCAGAGGTGTTGTCCGGGTTTTATGAATGCCTAAAGTGTTGCAAATTTCTTAGAACACGGCCGACTCAAAATTCCGACCCTGATCAGAATGAAGCTCCATGGGCACGCCGAACCGGCTGATCAGGAGGTTTACGAGCTGCTCCGCTACTGTGGTGGCTGTCTGATTTGGGACTGCGTACGCTTCAACCCATTTCGTGAAGTAGTCCATTGCCACCAGGATGTATTTGTTGCCACCATCGGTCTCTGGAAACGGTCCTGCGATGTCCATGGCAATCCGTTCGAATAGACTGCCGACATTGTACTGGCGCATAGGAGCACGCCGTCGTCTTTGTGGCCCCTTGCTGGCTGCACAAGTTGTGCACTTCTTGCACCAGTCTTCAACGTCTTTTTTGCAATTGACCCAGTAAAACCGCTCACGGACTCTTCCAAGGGTCTTGTTAACACCAAAATGTCCCCCCGAAGCATCGTCATGGAGGCACTTTAAGACTTCCTTAACCAGGCTCTTCGGTACAAGCAATTGACGTTTGCTCTCAGTACCATTCTGGTTTTCCACTATTCGCTTCAGGAGTCCATCTTTCTCAACAAAGAGTCCCATTGGGCCCACAACGATTTCACCTCCCCAGATTTGGCGGCGATCTCTTGCCAGGTCGGTCGTCTCCCTTCATTCTTCCATCTTCGGAACAAGCTCAGGACCGGATCAGAACCCTGTTCCGTCTTGATGTTATCAGGATGCCATTGTTCATCCGTGACGGTTATCCTCCGGACATCTTCATGTTCCTCCAGGCGCTTGCAGTGCTTGAAGTTTCCCGGAACGCGAGGCACGCGCTCTTGAGTAACCTCTCCGTTCTTGCAAGCGCTTCTTACGTGTCCCAATTTCCCGCGGTTCCGGCATCTTATTGGTCTCCGTTTCTTATTTAGTCTTCCCACTATCCTGCTAACTACTACCTCTAGTCTGTCTTCGTATCGACCGTCGGGCTCCTCCCTTAGCTCACGCGCTCTATCTTGTCGTTGCGATGCCTGTTTGACGACGTCATACTCCAGTGCCCGAGCCAACGTGTCAGCGAGTGTTTTTGGCCTGTCTAATCGAAGTCGCTGTTGTATGTCGTCATCCCTCAACCCATCGATGAAAGAGTCGACAGCCAATTTTTCTAGCGTGTCGTCGGGAGTACCTGGATACGCGAGGCGGACCAGACGAGCGATATCGGCATCGTATTCTTGCAGGTTTTCCCCTGCCTTCTGACGTCGGTTTCTTAGCTTCACGTGACTGACGCTCGTCATATGTGCCTGACCATACCGCATCTCTAACTTCTTCACTAGGTGTTCATAGTCGTTCAACTTCTCGGGTGGTATGGTATCCAAAATCTCCTCGGCATTTCCATGCAGCGCGCAGATCAGCTCGGAGGCTTTATTTTCCTACGTCCATGCGTTCGACTTCGCGGCCGTTTCAAATTTCTTAAGGAAAGTGGTCCATGATGTTTTTCCGTCGAATTTAGGTGGCTTCGTATATGCTTTCGATGAAATCCCGTTCCCATTCTCCTGCTTCACACTTCTAGCTTCATTATCGATCTGTTCGGGCATTGTCATACATAGAAACCTTTCTTCTATTTCCTTAATTCGTGAATCTATTTCTTGAAATTTTCCAGCAAAATTCTGTTCTGTTTCGGCCAATTTTGCGTCGAATTTGTCTAAATTTCCCTTCAGTTCTTCTAGATTTCCTTTTAGTTCCTTTGAATTTTCGGTTAATTTCTCTTCCAGGTTTTCCATTTTCTTTTCCAGATTTTCTTTCAGTTTCCCTTCCAATTCAATTGAATTTTCCTTTTATTTTTTTTTCTAGATTTTCTTGTAGTTTCAATAAGAAGATTTAGAATGGGGAATTAATCTAGCTAATACGTGCAAGTACTGGTGAAAAGTGGTTGAATGAGTATGCATAATATGTGGAGACGAAACACGTGTGTATAGGAAGTAGTATTTTGTAAGAAGATGTCGTATGGAAATAACTTTTTGGTTTTAATAAATATGTATGTATTATATCAGTTACCTCTCATACTGTTTTGCTAATGCATTGTACATCGAAAGTGTAGTGATAATATACAGCAATAACCGTTTGTTTTATACAACATGTATTGAGGTTATTATATTTAATGTAATCTAAAGTTATTGTCGATAAAAAAATTCTTATTGTGAATTCTGAGAAACTGATCTTCCTTTCTTTGCAAAACAATTTATTGAAAATTATTCAATCAAATAAAACTATTAGTTGCTTTATCTTTTGTAAACTTAAGGCTGTCTCGGATAAGGTTTTGTTTTTGATAAGTGAATTATCTATGTTAATATCGTCTGCAAATCTTAAGTTTTCCTTACATGCATCGAATTTAATTTTCTTTAAGACAGTATAGCAGCACTATCCTCCTAAATATAATATAATATATATATAATAAAATAATAAATATTGTTTGTTCTGCTCAAAGCACTTCATTTTCAAAAAATGTAAGTACAAATTTGTATTTTCAGTATTGATGCAGTATGTGGAGGGGTGGTTTCCACGCCTTGCATAAATTACTATATTTGTGTATAATATAGTATTGCCCAGTATGACGAATACTACTTCTTCTTTAGGTGCCTTCTTCATTACTGAAGGTTGGCGACAATATCAGCAAACTCTTCTCTATTCATTGCTGTTCTCAATAAGGTGTGTGTGTCTAATCCTGTCCACTCTCGTACATTCTTAAGCCATGAACATTTTCGTCTTCCAGGACCTCTTCGGCCCTCTATCTTTCCTTCCATGAGCAGTCTTAAGAGTTGGTATTTTGTTCCTCTGTATATGTGACCCAGATAACTTGTTTTTCGGCGTTTCACTTGTTGCAAGAGTTCCCTATCTGTTCCCATCATTCTGATAACGTTCTCATTTGTCATCCGTCTTGTCCATGGGATTTTCAACAGTCTACGGAAGACCCACATTTCGAATGCCTCTATTCGTTGTATTATTCGTTTTCCCATTGTCCACGATTCTACTCCATATAGAAGAATAGAGTATATATATGTTTTCACAAAACGGTATCGAGTATCAAGTGATAAGGTAGTATTTGTAAGTAGTTTCTTCATTCTTATAAATGTGGCTCTTGCGTTTTCGATTCTTGCTCGAATTTCGATTTCTGGATCCAAGTTTTGGGTTATCCATGCCCCGAGGTATTTAAATTTTTCAACTTCCTGAATTGGTGTGCCATATATTTGGATATTGGCTCGTAGGTTTTGATTCCTGCTGATGACCATTACTTTTGTTTTTGCGGTGTTTATTTTAAGACCATGTTGATCTCCTGATGTCACTATTCTATCCAGCAGCTGTTGCAATCCCTCCGGAGTGTCTGCAAAGATGACTGTGTCGTCCGCGTATCTTATGTTATTAAGTATGTCGCCGTTTACCTTAATGCCAATGTTAACATTCTCCAATGCTTCTTGGAAGATATATTCGGAGTATACATTAAACAAAAGAGGTGAGAGCAGACAACCCTGTCGCACTCCTCGTCCGATTGGTGTGTCTGGTGTTACGATATCACCAAATCGTACGTAGCCTGTTTGCGTCCAATATAAATTCTTTATTAGGTGAACATCTTCATAGTCTAAGCCCTGGGTTTGGAGTAAATGTATCAGTCTTTGATGTTTTATGCGATCGAACGCTTTTTCATAATCAATGAAACAAAGATATACATCCTTTGATTGGTCTCTACATTTTTCTAGCAACACAGTCAGCCCGAAAAGTGCTTCTCTAGTTCCTAGCCCTAATCTAAATCCGAATTGTTCGGGGCTTATATTTTGTTCGCATTTCAGATAGATACGTCGGTGTATGATTTTTAGCAACACCTTCAGAGTATGACTCATTAGGCTGACTAGTCTGAAATCTGAGCATTTTCTTGCTGCCTTTTTCTTAGGGATCGGTATGAATACCGATTTGAGCCATTCTGGAGGAAAAATTCCTGTTGTGTAGATTCTGTTAAAAAAGTTGGTAAGCAATTGAATATTTTCTTGGTCTAATAATTTTAACATTTCTGTGTATACATTATCTGGTCCTACAGATTTCCCATTCTTAGCCGATTTTATAGCTAAGCTTACCTCTGATGTTAAAATATTTAATATTGGTTCGTTGTTATGTTCTATTTGAATTTCTCCCCTTTCCTCATCAAATACTTCACGTATATATCTCACCCATTCCTCTTTAATTTCTTCTTGGTCTGTAATTATTTTGTTGTCTTCTGTTTGAAGGAAGTTGGTCTGCACTGCACTTTTTCCTGTTCCAGTGATTTCCTTAACTTTTTTATATACGTTAAACTGGTCATGTTTTCCCTGTAGTTCTTCTAGTTCTTGGCATCGATCATTCATCCATTTCTCTTTTGCGTGTCTTATTAATTTCTGAATGATGCGTTGGGTTTCTTTATATTTTTCGATGTTTGTGTTCTTATATTTCCTTCGAGCTTCCATTAGATCTAAGATTTCTTCAGTCATCCATGGTTTCTTTCCTGTTTTTGACACTGTTTCGGTTTGCATTTGATCGATTGTGTGCTGTAAAACATGCCATGTTTCTTCGATCGGTTGTCCTTGTGCTGTTTGCTTAATTGTATTATTTAGTTGTTCTGTTATTTCACTGCGGAGTTCTGGATCTTTTAGTTTCTCAAAATTAGGTCTTTGCTGTTTGTGATGCTTAATTTTCTTTAACTTTATGTGCACTGTTCCTACAACGGGATTGTGATCGGATCCGATGTCAGTTCCAGGATAAGTTTTAACTCCTTTTATTCCATTCCGGTAGCGCCTATCAATTAGTATATAGTCTATCTGATTTCTAACTATGTTGGTTTTTGTGTCTCCGGGTGATTTCCAGGTGTACAGTCTTCGCTTGGGCAACTTAAACCATGTATTTGCTACCATAAAATTCTCTTCCTGGCAGAATTCTACTGAAAGATCGCCTCGTTCATTTCTTTCACCCAGACCCCAGTCTCCAACTGTTTCCTACTCTTCCCTGTCCTATTTTGGCATTTAGGTCCCCCATGATAATGTTGATTTCATTCTTTTTTGTTATCTTTAACATTTGCTTGACTTCCGTATAGAATTTCTGGATCTCATTTTCATGGCTTTCCGAGGTGGGAGCGTACACCTGTATAATGTTAATATCCCTAGGACTAGCTCTTAGTTGCATTAGAGCCACTCTATCTGATAGTGGTATAAAAGATTTAACAGCTTTACTGTTTTTATTATCTATTATTATTGCTACTCCGTTGTAATGTTGCATTTGATCATTGCCACTATAGTACATTGTATGCTCTTCTATTTTAATCTGTCCTGTTCCGGGCCACCTTACCTCGCTAACTCCCAGAATATTAACTCTCATTCTTTTCATTTCAGCAATTATATTGTGTGTTTTCCCTGCTGCGTATAGTGATTTAGCATTCCGAATACTACATCATACTAAAATTTGAATCAAATCGGAGATGTAGGGGATATAAAAATTAATAGGTTAACTTATTAAAATCTGATAAAATGCTAGTAAACTTCTTGGATTGTATATACGTATGAACTCAATTTTTACACTATTTTCTTATTAAACAACCTGTATATGACCGAACTAGAGATTATTTGCTTCACATTAATTCAGTAGTTTAAGTAGACTTACAATTCAACTCTTTCATCAAGTTTATTTAATTTTTGAAAATCATTTTAATCGATTTTAGTTTAAATCACCTCTTATACATGTTTTGAAGACCCATAACATTTTCGTTACATATGCATCCTTAAAGTAAAAGCATTACGGCACAGCAAAACATTTATAAATCTTCATTTGGTTCCAAAATCACCGCATACCACAAGCACTATACATAGGCCTACTATCACCGTCATATCTGACAGTTACATCATCGGTACTCCGGCCTTCAATCACGATGGTAACGGTATCACTCACTTCCTTTTCGTTTTTTTTTTTTTTCGCTAATAGAGTACTATTAATCGTAATAACACCAGAATCTAATCAGCTCAATGTTAGGTGGAAGACGGTTAAATCCAATTATTCTTATTAAACTGTCGGTTGTATTATCATCGCCTAGGTTGCAAAATGACGTCGAAGTTGAGAGCGCTATTGCTCGCCAAGTTCTTCACGCTCGAGAAGTTGCTTGTAGGGTGCTTCTCACTGTCATCTGTAGCGAAGCGAGTATTGAGATAACAATAGTAAAGGCGGTAGCTTCACGCTTAACTATGCAGAATTCGTGGTCGGGCGGTACGAAAGGGGACAGCGTTTTTTCGCTAAGCGGTCCACTGATGTAGCGGCAGACTGAGGTGGCATGTTTAGGCGTCACGTGAACAGTTGTCTTGAACTAAGGGCCTATGCACACGGCGGATTTAAACACACTGACGACACGCGTTTCATGAATCTCGCATTACAGCACATCTGCAGCGCTGCAGATGCTTGAAAAGCGGATTGTTGCGTTTATATCGCTGCAAACGCGCGTACGTAGCTCATTTGTAGCGCTGCGTACGCGCATTTTAAGCTCGTCTGTTCCCGAATGGCTGTAATATCGAGAGAAGTTCTTGGAATGACGAATATGACATCCGACAACTATAGAGCGGACATGATTAGTTTTTTACCAAGAAATTCATTGACAACGACACATACACAGAATTCGCCGCCGCTTGTCAGTGGCATGCTAACAATGTCTCGACTTATCTCGAAAATTCGGACAGGTAAAAAAATAGCACTGTACAATCCGAGCAGGTAGAGAACAATTTACAAAGTGTAAAAAAAGCAAATCAGTCGATAGCGAATAAATTGTGTTGTAAAAATGCCGCGAGTACATAAAACACGTATTGAACTACTAAAATAGTGGATAGGGTCCTATGGTGATGTAGTAGACACCGCTTACCGCAAATATATTATCATTCACTGATATCAACGTTCGACCAATAGGCACTCAAATTTAGTATAAAGTCAGTATAAAGATGGGCGCAAAAATTGTTCACTTCAAAAATGTAACAAAAGGCTTACCGTTCTTGTTAAAAAAAGGGCGAACGGTGAGTTGTAAAAAAAACCGAAATATTCGGAGTAACCGTACTTCAAATTGCAGACCAACACAACACACAAAACTGTAATTTTTTGTATTACACCGCGCACATCTCTGCTACTACAGCAAATTAATTCTAGTGAAAAAAACTAATCAGTCCGCTCTATGCCGATAACGGTTAGAATTTTTTTTCCATTTTCTATGTTTCACCAATTTTTTAAACGTTGTATTAAAATCTCCATACAACCTTCTTTCTGTCTTAAACGGGACTACCCAATAAAGACGTTTATTTTTACGTTTTTTTTTGTTTCAAAGTAGAAATAAAGCTATCGTGCTCGATGTTGTTTGAACCGATGCTCATTGTATTACTCTGTTGATGAATCAAAATGGGAAAGATTCTATAAACACACGAACGATTACAGTCTATTATTTTATAAGCGCGGATGTCGTGCGTTTTACGAATGCGCGTTTACAGCTATACTTAATTTTCGAACATGTACATAGATTTACGGACAGCGACTGCGTTTAAAGTGCGATAGTGCGCGTCGCCAGCGCGTTTAAAATCCGGCGTGTGCATAGACATTTCCAAGATAGAGCCCAGAGGAGAGTTATGAAATGTCAACACTGATGCGGTGGATGGTTGTTGCAGAAAGGGTTCAACAAGGGTGCAGAGGAAGAGGCCCACCTATTGGGTATTTTCTTAGAATGAGTCAGAATATGGTTGATGACCCTAGCATTAAAAAACATGTGAATGTTCACATTATAGGCACCGACAAGACCGGGACTTTCTATTAAATTGCACACCGATCGGTGTATTTTCACGAACGTTCTGTAGCGAACCGACTATGCTTGTGTGTAACCGGGCACACAAACTAGTCGACTAGCCGGTTGCCGCGGGCGATTACAGCGATGTCGTATTTGTAAATATGTATATTGTAGCGAACACGAGCATGCTTTGTGCGATCGGGTACACTTGTACAAGTTGCGGGCTGGCTCGACTAGTCGCGGCCGGTTTCGGCAGTGTACGTCGTGTTTGTAAACGTGTCTCATACCTGCTTTCTAAGAAAGCAATTAAGCGGTTCGCATAAATGTAAACAACATTCGACGTTTCGAATATTCTAGACTTTCACGACTTTTTCTATGAATGCTATAAAAGTGAAGAGACGTTCACCGAGTAATTAGTGATAAATTAACAGTGACGGTGGTTGCGTGGGAGGTGGATCGACGGTGATAGTTGTGAGAATACGGGTGGGTTGTAACGTGCTTATGGGTGAATGGTGTAAATGGGTGGTGGTCTAAGTTTGGTGTTGATTGGTGGTGTTTTGGATAGTTATAGTTGGGTCGGTGTGTATGAATTGCCATTCCTGTGCTTTGGTCTTGTAAATGAATTTTAATAAGCCCACGAACGCTGCAGTATCGTACCTGCCTTCTAGAAAAGAAATTAAGCAGTTCGCAGAAGAATAAACTACTCCGGACGTTTCGAAATACCTCCAGAATATTCCAGTTTAATCACAGAGACTATAAAAAGACGATCGCCGAAGAGTCAGAAATAAATTGACAGTGGTAGTAGTGACATAATAAATAAATTGACAGTCGTAGAAGCGAAATCAAAAATAAATAGAGACGAGCAGTGAAAAGTAAATAAGTGTAAATTAATAGTATAGTTAGTAATAATTCTATAGTGTATTTAAGTTTAATTAATAATTACTGTAAATAAATAGTTGTTGCAGTTATAAGTTTTTAAGCTAGAATTTATTAAACCTACAAACATTTCAGTTCGTTTGTTTGTCTTATTCCTATAGTAGAATTTACTTTGTTTTGGCGTATTGATGTTTGTTTATTTACGAATTCATGAGCTTTGAGACCCTATTGCATAACAAAAATGATGCATTTAAGTGCTGGAAACTGTTTTGTGCATACCTTATTAAGTTTGATTTTCTTCATTATGATTAAAAGATCACTTGGCTAAACCAGGCGAACACGTTACAATTCGCCCTTAACTTGGGGAAAGAGGAGAAAAAGAATGAGTTGTAAGCTTATAAACTAAAGTAAATCATTTAATTGTATCACAATTTAAATTGCTAAAATTGTGTACTATTGTACAAAGTAAATGATAAATAGGTATAAAGTAAATAAAATTTGAAAGGTGATTAAAAGAAAGGGTGTGGGTTAGGCCAACCTGGCAACAACTATACAACATATAATAACATAAATTTAATGAGAATAGAAGCAAGTTAGTGAACAACGATGATGTTAAAGTAGGGCGTATTTACATTTACCGATTCAACAATCGTAATGATGTCGATTGACGAGTAATCTAACGTCATTGAATGAGAATGCTTTCACACTTGCCGATTATCAGTATCATGTCGTTACAGATAGCAAAATGTTGGCGAATGGCAGTTATTCCACTCGTGGCGTCGACGAATTTGTATTTTTTTTATTTCTGATATAGCAACAGCTGCATATGGTCTTACTTATGTAGGTACAATATGTGTTGCTAATTGGTAAATCTTAAAACGCCCATTGACGATTATAAACCTAGAGGGAATTTCGACAAAGATGTGGTTGAAGATTAAGGATTTTTAGATGCATATTATTAAAAAAGGGTAAATGTGACAAACAAAAATTATACGAGGGCAGAAATTATAGATGTTGCATCGAAGACAAAAGGATTAGACGGAGAAGGTAAAACGAAGTTCGAAAGGTTGATGACATATTTTCGTGTAGATCAGGATTGATTAGAAAAGTTTTATTGTCACGGGGTAACATTATACAATTGAATTGAAAATAGTATCGGATTCCACAAAAATATCGAGACGAGGTTAAAAAAGCCCATTCCTGAAAACCTTTTGGATATGGCCCAAAGGGTAAGGTTAGGTTAGGTTAGGTTAGGTTGAAGGCAGATACTTTCGATACAAAACTCAGTGCAGGGAGTTATTCTGGATAGTAAATTGCCCTGGAAGACCCACCTTGACAACCTGAAAATAATTAATAGCCTGTCTGTGGTAAACTGGAAGGGCCATTGGCAAAGACTGGGGTCTCAAATTAGACACCATGAGGTATATGTTTGAGGCGGGACTTAAACCCAGACTAATGTATGCAGTCTGGGGTAAAAGAGCTGTCCTCACCACTTCTCATCAAACTCTGGAAGACCAAGAGGTATGATAATACGGAGCAACTTCGAGGCGAATAGGTCAACTCCTACTGCGGCTCTTGGTATGCTCTTTGCTGTTAAACCCCTCAATGTTACCCTTAAAGCGGCAGCTACACAAGTCACTTACATGATCAAAAACACACTTAGGAAAGAAGGTAGGGGGGAGGCTCATCAAGTAGGAAATCTTCGAGATGCCTCTTGATCTCACCAATATCAACTTTCTCTTGAATAAAACGTACAGGATCAGTCAGCAAACTAAATCAGACTCTGGTCCACAGGAACAGCTTCCGTTTCAGGTGACAGAAATCCATTGTTCGCCGATGAAATAATTGCTATTACTGAATGCGCCTGGACCACTTTGCAGACAAACAGTGGCAGGCGCACCTAATGTGCACTTACAACAAAAGTGCTCTTGATGGTATTCAATAAGATCAAGACTAGTAAGGGACTGCCATCTAGCCCTTAATAGTCTGTCTCTACCACCAGTGTCGTACTGCCTTGGGTCCCCAGTCACAGTGGAATAAAGGGGAACGAAATCGCAGAACACCTTGCTACAGCGGACCAGAACCCTTTGCAGGCATCGGTAGCAGCATCGTTAAACAAAAGAACGCAAAAAGGGCTGAAATAGAACTACACATGCACCAGATGGAATTCAGAATAGCCTGAATCTTCATCTCTTCCAAGAAATGTAGTGTCTAGACTGGGATTTCTACTCCTTGTCCTTAACAGGAACAGTTGTAAAACACTGGCGGAAATCTGGCGATTCTTTAGACGCCAATTTATACAAGCGTATGATATTACTGTCCAGTACACTTAGAGAATATTTTCCTTTAGGGAAGCCTCATTTGGGGACTACAGAGAATAAGGATCTTAACAGGGGAATGCCATACTTATGCATCTGTGGTCTAAACAGGATCAAACTTATTATAATAATAATAATGTAGCGAACACGAGTATGCTTGTGTGCGATCAGGCACACTTGTACGTATTATGAGCCAATTCGACTAGCCGCGGGCGATTTCGGCGGTGTATGCGTCGTATTTGTAAATATGTGTTTCGAACCTGCCCTCTAAGAAAGCAATTAAGCAGTTCGCAGAGAAATGGACTACACTCGACGTTTCGAAATATTCCAGAATTATTTAGACCTTAATTACGGATACTATAAAATGAAGTTCGCCGAAGAGTCAGAAATAAATTGACAGTAGCAGTGGTAGTGACAAGATAAATAAATTGAGACGCGCATAGAAGTAATAAAGTGTAAATAAATAGTGTAGTTAGTGATCTAAGTTAGTAATAATTCAATAGTGTTTTAAGTTTAATTAATAACTAGTGTATATAAATTGTTATTGCTGTACATATAGTCTTTAAATATAAATATATTAAACCTACGAACATTTAATTAGCTTGCATGAAGGATTGGACGTACTATAAAGATTCATAAGTGGTCTTTGTATAAGTACGTAATTTTCTACCATACAAATAAGGTTTGAAATGTTGGACTGCCCAAACAATAGCCAGTAATTCTTTTTCAATCATACAATAATTTCTTTCTGCCTTATTTAATGATGATCTACATTCTACTAGCATAACCTACAGGTTTGTCGTCACTATTCACAAGTATCGCTTCTATTGATGGATGGCCTTAGACGTCTGATTTCAAAATAAATCCATCGTCTTCTGAAAAATTTGCATATTGTTAAATAGGTCGATTTATTAGTGAAGTTTGAAATGTCTGAAACGCCCTTTCATATTCTTTAGTCTAAGTAAAACGAAATTTTTTTCTGGTTGAAATATTCAAAAAATCAATTTTAGCAAAGTTTGAAGTGAATTTTCTATAATAATTTACAAAAGCTACAAAATGTTTTACTTCATGTGTAACTTTAGGAACTGGATAGTGTTGAATGGTTTCACTTTTTGCAGGGTCAGGAACAATTCCAGATTGAGAAATAACTACCAAAAGATGTATTTCTTAACCGTTGCATGCTTTTACTAAATTTTTATTATGATTTTTTAAAGTATTACAAAAATAATTAAATCGCCAATATAAAATAATTTTCATACTTCAATCTAGTCACAGCTGTTGTCATAATTCTGGAGAATATGTTTAGGCTTATTTTTAAAATCAGAAAAGCAATAGGTATGTGGCGTAATTAATCTAAACTGGTATATAAAAGTGGCGAAGATTGAATTATTCGGGAAGTTGGCAAATTACTCGATTTCGGTTGTAGATTTTGCTCTAAAGCAAACACAAAGCTTCTTACGATTTATTTTACAATATTTCTGCATTAAATTGGTCAGAAACCTATTTTGGTGGTATTCTATTTACGTTCCGACAGTAATTTGGTAATAGTGTGTTTTGGATTTATAATAATCGGGTATTATTTGTTATAAGGGTAATTGGAATTTTGAATACGACCTCCTACTCTCATTACCTTATTATAGTCAAGAAACGTTCATAATACTAAAATGTCGCTTTTTTACTACTTTTTTTTTACATTTCAATAAGGCACTATATTTTGAAGGAAATTACTCTTGTTCAGGTAGTGTTGTTATTTATAAAAGAGAATTTGTTAGGACAATTAAATTCACGTTTCTCCTTTGTGACCTTAATATTATGATGAACATATTGTATACTTTGGGCCACGCTAAATATTCAGGTAGTATGTCAATTGCTTTCCCAAGGAGAACGGTGTTCAGTAAATTTTCGTTGTTTCTACTAGGATTCGAACCCAGAAAAATGCGTCTGGGTTCAATTCTTGCAATCATTAAAACAAACCGGCCGCCAAAACGCTTTTGAGCGTTTTGATGAGTTATGTGTAGGTGCATTAAAATGCAACAGCAGGGAAATCGACAAAACATTAGTTTGGATAGTTGAGGCCGCTACTGAAGATGCGCACATAGGGCCAAATACGGATACATAGAGAATTGAAAGATTACGATACGTATATAAATGTTTTATTATTGTATAATATCAGGTGTAACTCATTTTTAACAATTTTTTATATAATTAATTTTTGTTTTTATCTTTTTAGAGTATGTTTTTTTTTCTTTTTATTTAAGAGCGAAGAATGAACTATGCTTAACTTGCAAAAAGGACGGTAAAGATTCTAGTGGAAATTCGTCGAAAATTGTGAAAGATGCCATCCCTCAAACACCACAACCCTCTCCTTTAAAAGCTCTTAGTTCATTACCTCCACAACCACCCCAATTGAATACATCAATGATTGAATTACAACGTCCTAGCCACACACATTTACCTGCATCTACACCCATAAAGAAACCGGCAAGATCTCCCTCTCCACACCCAATTAGGAGTGAAGCTGTAGATATGCCATCTGAAGAAGAGAGCTATGAAGAAAGTAGTGAAGAAGAAGAAGAAGAGGAGGAGGAAGAAGAAGATGACAACGGTGAAGATGAATACGAAAATCCGGTAATTGATTCTTCTGCAGATAAAAATAAAAAACTTCACACCATAAAGAATGATCCAAGAAATTCTGTCAAAAATTTTATTAACATAGAAAAAAGTTCTGCCCAGAATCAAAGGTACTTTATTGCTTGTTGGATTAACATTTCACTCTTTAGCATCGCTTACTTGTAATGCAAATAAATGGAATAACATGAAAAACTAACAGCATGATCAAAACGATGCTAACCTACAACAGAAAACTTGAAAACGATCGAGTTGAAGAGTTGTTTGTTAATAACCACCTTAATTGTTTTAGTTAGTTTCTATTGAAAATGAATTTTTACAGTAACTGTTGATACTACAATAAATAATAATTAATACTTAAAACAATTATTTTTGTGATGGTTGAAATCTGCTAGTGCTAACAATTTGCGCAAATGCTCTTCTCATCGACTTCTGTATGATTCCGCGATCAAAAAATGTTTTGCACAATAAAATCTCTTGGCTACTAGATAAAAAGAGTTCCGTGCATCATCCAACCCCGATAAATGGCGCCACGCATATTCTCGATTGGTAACTGTTTTACTCGTTTTCGGAATCTGTCATTCACATAGCATTTCTCGAAAAAATTTCGAAATAAATAGAATCTGTTTTTATCCAACGAATAAACAAAAACCTTCTTTAGTTATTTTCATTTAAACAGATTTGATGAAATACATTATAATGCTTAATTTATGTTAAATCAATGTTGATACCTAAACCAAAAAAAAGAATACTTACTTAAACATAAAAATCAGTCGAATTCTGTATCCTTGTAAACAAAAATATTCTCATCGGATGTAAATGCGAGTAGATAGAAATGTACCCACTTCGACTGCATCTTTGATTTCGGCATTCTGTAACTAAAATAGAACGACACGGTCAATCGAAAACTATGCACTTTTCTGTACGCTAGACGAAAAGGACGGTAATATTGCATTTTGCATTTCGATATATAAAACAACACATTTAACAATATTAAAAAATTAACTGCAAACACACTGAATTAGATACCTAGTACATTAATAAGAATAAATTCATACTTACTACAAGTTACCTCAATAAGGAAAAACTGTTGTTGTCAACGCTCACCGGGATTCGAACCCGAAACCCTGAATCAGCAAAGCACCTTTGATCTCCTATTTGTAAGTTTTCTGGTTTTGTGGAAGACTAGTATATCTCGTAATTGCTGTAAACTTTTTGTATTGTAGTGTTCGTGGGTTTATTAAATTTATTTTTACAGACTAAAGTACAGGAACAACAATTTATGTAGACTGATTTAATTATAACTACTTAAAACACTATTAATTAATACTAAACTTAGATTACTATTTATTTACACTATTCACTTATATGCACGTTTCAATTTATTTGTAATCTTACTACTGTTACTGTCAATTTATTACTAACTACTCGGCGAACGTCTCTTCACTTTTATAGCATCCATAGAACAAGTCGGGAAAAGTCTAGAATATTCTAAACGTCGAATGTTGTTTACATTTCTGCGAACCGCTTAATTGCTTTCTTAGAAAGCAGGTACGAGACACACGTTTACAAACACGACGCACACACTGCCGAAACCGGCCGAGGTTAGTCGAGCCGGCCCGCTACACATATAAATATACCCGATCGCACACAAGCATGCTCGTGTTCGCTACAGTATCATCAGTTTTTAGTAAAATTAATCTTGTGCTTCGGGTGTAAAACCTTTGGTTCGAAGAGCCTAGTGTATTGTCTCTGGGTATTTCTCCAGTCGGGTAGTCTTGTCTATCATACATTCGACGAGTAAATTTTTCGACTTCTGTATCTACTACAGATAAACGATGGTTAGGTGAACAGTAAGGGCTTGAGGTGTCCCAAAAACCGTTTAAATTGCCGTCCGACATACTGTAGGAAGTATTTAGAATGGTTATATTTATTCCTTTTACATATTTTACTCTTCGTGGATATGGAGTTATGACTGTAAAACACTTTCTTTTTATTTAAAATCATCAAAAGTTAATAAACTCGTTAATAGCGCAAAGAAAATTATTAAGGAACAATACTTATTAGTTCTGTACCATACGAAACTCAGCGATAGGAAATTAGTAAAAACAACTTGATTTTTTTGTAAGAATATTCGATACTGCTGGCACCCCATCTAAAGTAAAATTAATAGATTTTAATAGCAATCGATTGAGTTTTAGATGCATTTAATTGGTCAGCTATATTATTTAGTCAGGCCTAGATAATTAGAAAAAAACAATAAAGTAAAAGGGTTAATTGACAAAATGGCTCAGGCACAACTGTCTATAGCCAAACCTCCCGTCTTGTTACCATTAATTCTCTCTACTGTCTCAACTACTCTTCAGCAGCAACCGCCGTTACTTGGTCAACCCTTGCGCAATAACCCCTTCGCAGGCGACAATAACTTCGAACCCGTGTGGACTATCTTAAATGTAAACATACATTAGGGACAATTAAATCCTGAAGTAGAAACATATTTCCGTATATTAAAAATATGTCGACCTACTATTTTCCATTGCCATCTTTAACTTCAACAGCATTCAAACAAAATTCCTTAGAAATTGTAAAAGGACTCTTATATAAGAGAAAAAATCTTAATTTTCTCATCAACAACCAATAAAATTGGATGATCTCTTACCAGAATCTTATCGCCAACAAATAGTTTTGTGGTTTGCTACAAACCATTAAACCGTGCCTGCCTTTTTAAAGCTTTCATTAATAGTTCTTTATGAGCCAGATCAGTTCTCTATATTAAATCATCTCATTAGTGTTTGGAAATGTAATTTTACTCAATATTACGGTTTCTTCCCAACTTTTTCCAAAATAAACCTCATTGGGAGTATACCCAGTTGTTTCATGAATGTTATTATAACAAGTTTCAACGTAATCCAAAACACATGTAAACCAGGACTCGTAACTACAACAATTCACCTAACAAAAGTGGTCTGTACCGTGCTATACTGCTGTATGGCAGTGTATTCGGCGGAAAATCGAGCGAAGACTCGATATACAGGGTGTTTGGTCTATAAGTACAAAAAAAAAAGAACCACATGTTCCCTGTTGCATTTCAAACATGAATTTATACACTTTTTGACTTTTGAAATAAAAAAAAAAAATTAAAAATTATTTTGATTTCTGAGGCCGGCCCTGGTTTAGCGCGCTTATTCCCTAGAGAATATACTGGGCGATTGTACAGACAACTTCTAAGAAATAATTTTTTGAGTATAATTAAAAATCGAACAATTTTAGTTTTTGTTTATAACTCAAAAACAAAATATTATAGCAAACTTAATTACATTGATAAATTTATCCCAAAAAGACAAATCTTGGTTGTGCTATTAACTTTTTTACATCTCTTATGATAATTAAGAAAATAACATGCATTTTTCTACCCTCAGAAGGGGAATATTTTCTTCAAAAAGTTGAGAATATTGTCCCTTTTTCTTTTTCGTTTTTACTTTAGCAAAATTGAGCAGCCTGTAATTCCGTCTCTCGGCTGGCGACTTGACCGCGCAGCTACGTGTGGCATGGCCCTAAGATGAATACTTACACAAATCTACAGGTACTACACACTCAGTACAATATGTCTAGTAATACCAACTTATTATTACATTATCAACATGCTCAGTTATCTGTTAATTAGCAGATATTCAAACAACCACGATATCTACTCAATAAATGTTATCAATTATTAATCATGTAAATGCATATATATAAATACGTAAGTATAAAGGTACTCGGTCAAAATCAACGACTCACTATCTACACAATTCATTATATCATTAAATAATCATATGTGTGTGTATGTGTAAAAAGGTATAAAGAAACTCATTGTCAGTGAGAGTCAACAACTCACTATCTAGAGCAGTGATTCCCAACCTTTCTTGGACTACCGCCCTTTTTATAAGAAAAAAATCCCATGTAACGCGATTATAAAAGGCATAAAAATGCACACTATACTTTTTTGTTAATTAACTAACTTAAAAGTAAAAAAGGCATATAGTCTTATTAATTTATTTCTCAATAGTCGTCATTTACGTGAAAATAACAAAAATAGAATAATTTTGTTAATTAATAACCATTATTTAACTATAAAAATGCAAATTACCACAAAAACGTCATTTTTTAGTTTTCTTCAGGTTTTCGGTCGTTCTATATGTTATAAATGTGCAAAATTAGCAGTGTAAATATTGATTTGGATGAATCCGATAGTGACAGTAGTCTTGAACTGTGAAATACCTACATACATATATCTAAATAATAAACTAGTCTATGTAAGTGTATACATATAAATAAATAAATACATATAGAACTTTTATCGGACAAAGCACTAAACGTGCCGCTTAATGAATTAGGTTTTGCGTTTTGGTAAAGTTTATTAAACATGTAACATTTCAAAATGATTTTTACGACATGAAAACGTCATTTTGAAATTAAGTGAATGCTTCATAATGGTAAGAGTATATTAAAAAAAAATATATATTATAATTATTTAACATTCACTATGAAATGTGTGAAACATATTTATACGATTTTTATTATAAGATTACGTGTGCGTCATCAATGTAGTATGTACGAAACCCCCTTCTTCTAATGAGAAATGGAATGGTTTTGCAAACAGTTTTTCGAAAATATGGATTTCAATTAAAAACTTACATTTACCTTAATGCAGAATACAAAGACTAGATATCAATTTTAAAAACATGCAACATGTACACTTCATTTACTTTCTGTAGAGATATGTCCCCTCCAACGTACTAGATGCGCAATGACAAAAATCTAGGAAGGGATACAGAGCTCAGTATTTAACAGACTCTTGTCTGCTTAACATAGTTGTTAATACAGTGCCTGCTAAAAGTTTAATTTCACAATGAATACAGCGAGTCGAAAACACCCCGTATCGCAACTGTAATATGTTTTCAAACATAAGTAAACATTGAAGTGAGTTCTTCCGGGTTCTGCCGTGGTCGATTAATTTCACTTGACGTTTCGATTCTAGAGACCATTGAGATAATGAAAAATAATAATATTTTAACAGAGAGGATGGCTACAAACTTAGTAATATCTGGAAATTAGCACTGAACCTCAAACAACGGACGGTAACACCACCTGATGAACAGCCAATCACAGCTGCCTATGACGAACAACTAACCGTGACAACTATCGCGCATGGCCAATGAAGTGGCAAGACGAGCAGATATAAATTGAGGGGTAGCAGCCAAGAAGCTGACAGCATGAGCAGCAAACTCAGAAGAACTCACTTCAATAAACAACGGCCGTGAAAGCCTGCACTTAACTATAAGTAAACATCTTTATATATTGTCTCCGGTAGTGATTGTTTTAAGAAGAATTGTAAATAAAATTATTTCTCATTATAACCCAATAAGTGCAAATAATATATGCACGTGTGAGATTCTGGTGATGCAGAAATGCAATATTCTTTAATTTAGAAACAGAAGAAATAAAATCAATAATTGAATCATCTTCGCAGTCACTCAAAAATATAAGTACTTTTTATTTTTTAAACATTTGTGTTGTTCTATTTGTGCATACTACCAATGGTAATACATATATGGATGCAATGCAATGTTAGCAAAGTCAACCTTTCCGCTCAGTAGTTTACAAAATATACGCTTGCTGCCAATGGCGACTGTCGCTCGAAGTTGTCTCCTTCCTTTTCTGGCCTAGTGCCGCACTTTTCTACTTTGCGCCGGTCATACTAAAGGTCACTTCTCTACAAAAAGTAAATGAAGAATAGGTAATCCTAATGAATTTTTAGGACTTTTGGGATGGAGTTACAATTTGTGGATGATGAAAGATATTTTAAACGTACAATAAAAAATACAAGTATTATTAAACGACTTATAGAACATTTTATATAAAGATCCCTGTGTGGAATTTCAAAGTTCAGTTTATTACATCCTTAATTCGGGTAACGTATGTCTAAAAAATCTAAGAATTTTGAACCCGAGCGTGCCTATAAGCTACGTAAAAAAGATATACTTACCCTTGAGACCCGTAGTTTCCTACGTTGCACACCACCATATATAAATTAGCAAAACTCGTTAATAACTTAACAAGGGATGTTTTTCAAAATTTAATCTCAAAAATTTATTAGATTTATGCGGTAAACTAAAAGATTTTACGGTACCTAAAAAATGTGTGTTGGCGTCTTTCAATGTGGAAAGTCTTTTTATGCCAATACCCATTAAAATGCTGTTAGAAATTATCCAAAAAACCTATAGCACGCTAAATAATAGCCAAGGGTCGGACCTATTTAAGTTAATTGAACAAATTCAGGGAACTATTCTATAAATAGTCCAAAAATCTACATGGCACATTTTAAAGAAAGTTAGGTACATATATGTATTCAACGTAAGAACATGAGATTTCACGGCCGGAATCCATGGTAAAACCAAAATCGATCGATTACTCAGAAGTTACTGACAGGAAAATTAAAAAAAAAAAAAATAGAGTAGACCTAGTTCAATGTGCCCTACTCAGCTAAAATATTTTCTATTATATTGCTCTGCTTTTGCTTAGCCCTAGGATGCGCAATGGCAAATGTTACGACGTATTGCCGAGAGCCGCAGAGGCATTGAGAGACATCATTACTATGCCGGCTCTCCAACTCTTCACTAGTCGGGGCGCACATTAAGTCGTCCAGCAATTCACTTAATATATGATTATATGTAAGAATTATATACATATTTTACAAAATATAATAAAATAGGTCGATTGTATAGAATTAAAAAATAGCTAATTAAAATAAGTTGATTTTCAAAATTATTATGATAATGCATCCCTAATTCTTAACAAAGTTGTCATAAGGCAATTAATTTTTAATGTGTTTATTTGCATGTAACCATAATAATAAGCTTCTTATTGCCTCAATATTTTTACATATTTCTTGTCCTTTTTATTATTAATTGACGTGAA
The DNA here is from genome assembly GCA_947389935.1 of Agrilus cyanescens. Taxonomy (NCBI): domain Eukaryota; kingdom Metazoa; phylum Arthropoda; class Insecta; order Coleoptera; family Buprestidae; genus Agrilus; species Agrilus cyanescens. The sequence goes on from OX376704.1 coordinate 7,171,067, forward strand.
TTTTAATTTGGAATCACTTTTCTGTTTTTTAATAAGTAATTATATTCTTGCTCTTATACGGGTTTTCTTGTTACAGCGTTAGTATTATTATTATTATTAGGATACACTTGCATGCTCTGATAGAGTCTTTACATTTTGCCTATATCTTACAACTTGATACTTACTACTTTAATCTATTACATTTTACCTTCATTTTCCCTAATCTTTTCTTCAACCACTCTCACATACTCACATAATTCCTCCCTTACATCCCCTCTCATGGTCTCTACCGTTAGTTCCCAAATATCATTTTCTGACCTGTCTCGTCTCCATTCCCACATAAATTGTTTTATCTCCTCTCTTTGAATTATAATTGCTGCTCCACAACAAAATAAGTGAGTTATTGTTTCCTCAGCTCCTCCACATAATCTACAATCCCCGTCTTTAAATCCTTTCTTGTACCCTCTCCCTATCTTCCCACATCTAATCCTGGCCCATACTTCCTTATTACCCTTATTTTTATCCCTTTTATTCAGATATTCCGCCCCGTTAGGACCTGGCATTATTTCTTTATACATTTTATTATACGTAGATTGTGATATTGCTTCCCATTCTTCGTCTAATTTTTTATTCCTCCACAAATTTAAACCTTCTTTAAACCTGTTACAGCGTTAGTATTATTTATTTAAAGAATCCTTTATAAATGTCAATAAATACCCGCATTTTATTAAATAATGGAGGCTGCCTATATATTGAACCAAATTTTACCATTATAAGTTTATTTAATAGAAATTTATATATATTTTTGAGTCACAAACACTACCAAGAAATTCAGGTATGAATTAAACTGACGAGTATCGGACCGCAGACATCAGGTGCACCTGTTTTGAAAATATATTTATTTGTCGCAGTCTTCGAGCGTAGGTTGCATCTTTATTCTTCCTTCTTTCTTCTACGCCGATTATAAAATTTTGAAAGCTCACCTTACATTAACCAAGCTGTACTTAAAATGCTAAGGACAGTTTTTGTGACGTTATTCGCCGTAATTTTAAGGTAGTCATATAAAGGGATCGCTTTGGAGCAAACCAGAGCTTAACCGTTTAACCAATGCACCAAACGACTCGTTGCCGAAGATTGTTAACTTTTATTGAACGAGACAATATTTGAATACACCCTATAACCCCTTACTTTTTTTTCGATATTAAATTAGTGAACGCTGTTCACGCTAAAAATGCGGAAAAAGATAGAGAGAACAGTGAGCTGTTTGTACATGCTTGTCATTGTTTTGTCTACAGTCGATATCGGTCGTTACCATCATGAGACAAGGCCCGCGCGCCTATTACGTAACCGCCTATGCTGTGAATGAGCCAACTATCATAGTAGAAATTGTCCATCCTATTTTTTCACCGATTCCTTTGTTGATTTGAGTAGGTACAATTTCATTTCAAAAAGAAGCACTTACCAAATTAATAAATGTAAGTTCAAAAAATATTGATGGTTTGGATCGATTTAAGGCTTCTTTTGATCGGCAACTACACCTACAGATAGGGTTGCCAACTGTCCCGGATTTTGCGGGATGTCCCGCATTTGGAGAAATTTTGGGTCGTCCCGCAGAGAACCCTTGCGGGACGCCTTTTGTCCCGCAAAAAAAAAATTGATTCATTACTTTACATAATTTTTTAGAACCTCTGCATCGCATATTTAAGTATGCAAGGAATAGTCTAGAGTGCGTAAAAAGCATTAAAGCCGTTTCTAAATAAAAGTATTTTAGTCTTTTAAGCTTAGTATTATAAATAACATTATAAGCATTCAAATTCCGAGGTTTACGAATCAATACATGGCTCAATATCGGTAATGTAGTTCACTAGTTTCACTACCCAGCCAGTCAGAATTAATTATTCCACATAAAAAAACTCCCCAAACGCTTAACTTAAACTGGAGAACTTAAAGAAACAAATATTTTTCAGAAAATCTGTAATTTTTTTTAAAGAAATGGCAGGAGAGCCCGCAAAGTATCCCCAAGTACCGCATGTCAATCTGAGAAGTCCCGCAAATGCCTTTCCTACGGTTGGAAAGCCTACCTACAGATACGACTCAGATTGAACTTCGTTTGCTAATAAAGGAGTTGCTTTTAGACGATTTTAATAACATACAAACCGACATTGAGGACAATAATTCCGTATTAAATTTGAAAGAGCATGGAATTCAACGTTCTCAATTTGAAGATTCTTATTTTGATATTATTTTGCTAGCGAAGCGATTTTGTCAAATCAATTTCAAAAACTTGATGCTATTAACGATAATATAAAGTTATTAGACGCGGTTTCGGCCGTTGTGGGGTCTAACAATAATATAAAGTTACCTCCGATACCATTGCCTAAATTTGATGGAAACTATAAGTAGTGGCTTCTTTATGAAGACACTTTTATCTCGCTCATTCATTTAAATGATCCATTCCCGAGGGGGAAAAATTTCACTGATTTTTTAAAATCTTTGATATTGAAGCAATCGCAAAAGAATCTCATTCAAGTCTGTGGGGATTAGTTGACGGGATAACGCGTCATATTCATGCGTTGGAGGATCTTGATCAACCGGTAGATTCGTGAGACGTTTTGCTAATTGATATCATTTCAACAAAGCTAGACGAAAATAAGAAACAGAATACAACAAACTAATTGTATCAAAAGAGAATATAACTATAAAAACAAGTTTAAAAAATGTATCTCCAGATTCTAGTTTAAGAAGTCCAGCGAGGAAGTCCAGCGAGATTTGCATCCTTCTTCAGAAATTCAATATTTCTGTTTAAAAACTCTCACATATGGTACGACTTCTGCTTCTCTTTCAGAAAAGAATTCTATTCCAAAGCGAACAATTCTATCATACATTTCCCAAATATTTGGTCCTTCAAAAATTCTGGATCTGTAAACTTGACTGATATGAATCTATTCATGTGGATTTGTATACAATTTGGCAGTGATTTCAAACTGTTCTGCATCCACTTAATTTAAAAATTTGTAGACATACATACTTTGTGCGACTGCGATTAAAATTGAGATACATTCGTTTTCTGACGCTAGCGAATCAACATATGCATTTATGTATAACAACCATTGATAACTTTAAAAGCATACGTGTACAATTACTATGTGTAAAGACTTGTAATGCGCCTCTTAAAACAACTACTATTCGAAAATTAGAGTTGTGCACTGCATTATTAAGTGATGAGCTTACTCAAATGGTTAAAACTGCTTTGAACATCAAAATTGACGTTTACCATTAGAGTTACTCAAACATAGCCATTGCATGGACACGATCCTCACCACACTTCTGGAGTATTTTTATGTTTAACCGAGTTGCACAAATTCAATCACTAATAGATATCCATTCGTGGTGTTATGTAAACATAAATGAAAATCCTGCTGACTTGTTATCAAAGGGATTATTGCCATCAGGTCTTATTCATAATGGCTTGTGGTGGTCATGTCCTTCTTGGCTTTCTAGACCAAATGAATGTGGGCCAATTAATCCAGAATTGACTGAAAATTTGCCTGATGAAAATCTTCCTGAATCTCGCTCTAAATTAATTTCGTTTGTTTTCACAAATCCCGCTTATGATTTCGATCTAATTGGGAATTCATCGAATATAAATAAGCTCGCTTGAACAAAAGCTTATTGTCTAAGGTTTTTTAGAAATCTAAAACTTTTCAAATTGGTAGGAACTCTATATTCTAATGTGGCATTGTACACTCTTGTAAAATTAGTCTGCAGTATAACTTACCCAGGGTTGAACGATCGTCGTCTAACTGACCTACGTTGTAATTCATATATTCATGATACACTGATTACTAACGTATTTTGGGAGTCAAGTGTTGAGGTTGTACAAATAAAAGACAGAATTATCACCTAACTTTATTAAACAAAAATAAAGGAAAACTCGCGGAAAAAGACCAGTATTTAGAATTTAGACAAAAAATGAATGCCAGGCTCAGCCTATAGCTCGCGTGGGGAAAGAGCATGGCAGAAAAACCCACGTTCTCAGCTCTGCAGATCACAAATGTGCATCATAAAAAAAAAACAACAATTGAAACCGAAAATCAGACTTCAGGGAAATCCACTCAGCACTAACACGTGCGTGGATCAAACAAAATTTCACATAAAATTGAAGGAAATTGGTGTTGGTTATCCGGCAATGCCAGGAGGTACCTACTAAGCTCCCGTACGGGAAGCTACTCAGCTATTAGTTGAATATGAGATTCGGTCTTGGGCATCATTTGTAATATTCAAACTCCGAAGAAAAAATTAAAAACACATAAGAATAACAGTTTCGTGAATACTCCCAGACCAGATATCCCACACGGATAAAAATGTTAATAGATTCAACAAGGCACGATCATACTTCCTGAACGCACCTGGTAGATCAACCAACCAATAGTATGGATTATTAAAACATGAAACAACGAAATTCAAATGCCGATACACATCAGGGACTTGTTTAAAACAAAAGTACAATAAATTACAACAAATTAAAACATGATCTGACAAAAATAACTGGTGAAAACAAATTGATGTTTAGTTTAAAATTCTTTCTTTTGACAAAGAAAAACATAATTTGCGCAAAACCAAGACAATTATTTGGTGTAATTATCTGTAAATATAAACAATACTCCACGTAAAAAAAACACTAAAAACTTCTTTAAAAAAAACCAACGCATATGAGGCACGTCTGGATTTTACTCGTTCACCACTACTGTAGAAGTTCCTCAAAAATTGGGTCATATTCTGACCACCTATCGTCGTTTTTCGTAGACGCGCGGTGGTACCAGGGTACTACAACTGCAAATAAGTTAAACTCCTTGTCTTTTTCTTATTACCATTTACGTAGGCAGAGTGAGAGAGACGGAAAAGGTATACGAAGATCCGCATAAAGAGAAGATGCCGAGAATTGCCGCCGAGCATACCAAATGTAGTTGCGCGCGCATGTGGGAACAAAACGCCTTGTGAGAGCCATTGTTTATTCACGGTGATCATGTTACTGATTGAGAGTTTATTAATGTACTTATGCCTGCATAGGAGTCAAACATTATTTATGTTATTTATTTGATATTGTTGTCATTTTTGTTGGTTTTTTAAATTGATATTTTTTTGTTTTCAGTTATTGTCATTGAAGATACAAAAAATGTATATACTTATGCGTCAGTCAAAAACTAACAGCGTCAGAAGTGAAACTTTTTATGTTATTCGAAAACTGTCAATGAGTGTGCAAAAAAATACATTGCAGTAAAGAAAAATTGACTTAAAACTATAATAGAAATGATTTATAATAAAAATCAATAAAAAAGTACAGATTATCCCGAATTTATTACTACGAAAGTTTCACTTGTACGTATATGAATATTGTCAAACGTATGTGTATAATTAGTACATTCTATTATAGTTTTAAGTCAATTTTTCTTTACTGCAATGTATTTTTTTGCACACTCATTGACAGTTTTCGAATAACATAAAAAGTTTCACTTCTGACGCTGTTAGTTTTTGACTGACGCATACATTTTCTTTTTTTTAATTTTCTTTCATGCCACTATATTCTATTTAAAAAAGTGCCTGAAGAACGTGAAAATCGTTTTTTTCTAATTTAATAAACAACCAAGATATAGGGACATATTTTAAAAACTCGAAAATTCTAAGTTTTGTTTATAACTCGACAACCATAGCAATTTTTTTAAAACACCAGAAAGTTTGTCTCAAAAGAAAAGAGATGGATGCAACACTATTTTTTTGCATCTTTTATAATTAAATCAATCTAAAAAGACAGATAAAATTCCTGTAACGTCTAAACAATTCAGGATTACAAATCCCACATTTGGGACGCGTCCTATACAATAGGCACAACGAACCATAAGCCATATCCTACAACCGGTTTCGACCTATTGGGTCTCATCAGGTAGGTTTAGATTGTTTTATCTACGTCTAATATGTGCCTTCAGATTCAAAAGTGTAATTCAATGCCGGTAGGGGTATTAGCCCTCGGAGTAGTTGTTTATTTTGTTTCTTTTTAGTCTTCTTTTATAATTACTGGGTTCCCTATAGAAACATCGAATTTGGCCCACCCTGTACATTTACACACACATAAACACCCGCTACCGTAATCTACTACAGAGATAAACGTATTCAATCGACTTTTAATTAAACTACAAATAACAAACTCTCCCAATTTTAAAATAAACCAACAATTCAACTACTAATGATGTCAAGAGATCGAGTTCACATCCACACATTCAAAGGATTACCAACGGATCAAACTTATAATACCGGTAAAGTTTTGAAAAAAAAACGGAAGTCGACACCAACTCTGTTATTTTAAATGGAAGTACCTCAGAAGAAGCTTGCCACTCGTGCTAGCGAAACGTCAGGATGCAATTCCAACCGACGACGGCCTTTACACCCGAAGAAGGACAACAGAAGTTATTTGTGTTTGAAGTTTTTAAACTTTTACAATTATTTTTTCGAACGCCCTGTATAAAATATTTGTCAAGGTGTTATCTCTGAGACTATGCTACCACAAGTAAAAACTTCAACACTCTCTTTCAGTCATATTCTGTGGAAGTTATGATTTTTATAATTTGGGTTGCAGTGACAATTTTTTTCTATAAATTATATTATCTCAGAAACCGCCCATCGTAGGTGTACAAGTTGGTTATCAAACTTACCTTAAAATTTCACGTTTTATTCGAATTCGGCGTAAAAAATATACTATAATTTAAAATAATAAAGTTGGTTTCGACTTCGAACTGAGAGACGACTGCAAATATTTTAATTAGATAGAGCATCAGTCATTAAGTTACTTGCCACATTTTCAAAACTCTACCGGTATTATAAGTTTAAAAACTTTTAACGAACGGGTTACGTGATAAAAATAAAAATAAAGAGTTTAGTAACTGTATTACTCCTGAAGATGCCTTGATCAGGCGAAATTTACATCGATTTTATGTAAAACTTGTGAAACATCTCCAAGTGGTTTTATTTTATTTATTTAATTATAATATTTCACCAAGAGCTAACGGCGTTCTTCTTCTTAAAAGAGTAAAGCGTTTCAACACAATTTTATTAAAAGTCGACGAATTCGTTTCGGCCAGTCGGCCTTTATCAAGAGTAGGTACAATACTGATAAAGACCGACTGGCCGAAACGAATTCGTCGACTTTTAATAAAATTGTGTTGAAACGCTTTACTCTGTTTTTATTTTTATAATGTTTCATCAAACTTTCACCGTCAACTCCATTCCTATTAGGTACGTGATAAACCCTGTATATGGGTGATTCTCTACCAAATCGTGCGCAAAGAACTAGATTTCTTCTAAACTAAAGGCATATAACGCTAGAAGTGCTTTCGAATTTTTTCAGATTTTTTGGAAGTGAGCTACAGGACCTTAAAGTTGCGGTTCTTGATATTTTTCGCAATTTAATAGGTATTTCTATCTCTATTTCATTTCTAAAAGATCAAATAACTCGTAAAAATGGTAAATACCTAAATAATCGAAAGTTTTCTAAAGTTGGTTCCAAGATTCAAAAGTAATATCCCAATTTCCAAAATTGGAAAATAAACACTCGATCTAAGCTTCGACCTCAAATAGCTTTAGATATTATACATGCTAGAAATGTGCCGCAAATGTCCAGTAATGGAATGTATATACTTATTAGGGGTTATTAAAAAAAAAAAAACATAAAGGGCATAATAGGATAAGGGGGAGTATAACTGCCTTAGCTCTAAAAAATCTGCAAGGAATCATGTGCATATGTATATAGTGTGGAAAACATTTTTTTTAAATGGGTAATTTCTGTTTTTTTTTTTTAAATATCTCCGTCATTTTTTAACGGATTCCATATAATTTAAATATAATAAATAATAAATTAATATGCAACCCTATTTAAAAAAAATAACCTTGACCTTGAATGACATATTTGAGGTCAAATATAAGGCCATCAAAGAATAGCCAGTGAGAAATGTAACTGATATGGAAGATAGTTTTCCAAAAATGCTCTCCTAGGGAGTTATTGTCCTGTTCTGGTACTTTTGAAACACCCGGTATGTATATAAATACATATAATAGGTACCTATTATATAAATAATTAAAATTTTAAGTAGACGGATCTTGCAGTATGTACTAATGACTGAGTTTTAAAAAATAAAAAACGATGCTGTTTTTAACGTGGTTGCCATTGATAAGTTTATTGTAAGTAAAGCCAATGGTTAAATATTTTGAGAATCAATTAAATTTTTGGTTAACTGAAACGTAACTGTCACACGTACAAATTACACTGTTTGACAGACTATTTTCTTTCTGTTGCTAAGGCTGATTAGAGTAAAATACTTATCTGTTAAATAGTCTTATATCAGGAATGATCATACATCCTAATTGATTGATTGAAATGATAAGCCACAATTTTTTTGTAAGGTCCGCCCAAGTTCATAATATATAAGTATAAGTAGGTACCTATATGTGTACTTATAAAAAGAATTTTTAAGTGTGTCTTGATTAAACTAATTTAAGTATTGTACCTATTTACAATCAATGAGGAGCGGTATTTGCACTGACATTAGGTACCTATTATAAATTAATGTTGAAATGTTTCAAATAGAGGTAAACCAGGAATTTAAAATCAGCTGTAGCTTAATGGCGACAATCGAATTATCTAATATATCAAAAATAGTTCAGAAAAGTCACTTTTGTTATATGGGTTTGTAAAGCAACATTTTTATTATATTCTCCTTAAGCGAGGTAGGTCAAGCATAGGTCGTGCAAATTCAACATACTCAGCTACCAATTGGCGCTAATTCTGTTCCTTCTGACGTCAGTGGGGTGGGTAGTGGGGCTAAAAATCAGGGGGCTCTGCCGAGCTGCTGTTCCTCTATTCATTCAACGTTAGTCAGTTGCCAAGTAGAGATTGTGTCGTTTCTGTGAGTTTTAAAGGTGAGCACAATTTTATTGCCGTCGTAACCTTGCATGTATACATCTACCTTTCAAAATTAACATTACGCTGAGCTAATTTTTATCCAAATTGCATTCTGAGTAAATTTGCAGACAAAAAGGTCTAGTTATTTTTGATAGTTCTTGTTTATATTTCTAGTATTTTTATCGACTTGGTACAGAAAGACAAACCGATTTGGCCTTGTATTTTAATTACTTTGCGAGTATGGTATTACAGTACCTACATGTAGGTATAATACATATTTTAATTTGTAATTTAAAGAAATAGCCAATAATATATATTTTTTGTTTTGAAATTGAGCCGACACCTATTTTGTTGAAATCTACAAACAGGAAATTGCATAATACCTAGTTCAATTGCAGATGCCGGGCTTTCGCTTACAAATATTAACAGTGGTTTATAAAACCATAAAATTACTGTAAATTACCAACCACTAATTCTATATTTGTGTGATGCCGATCCTTATTATATAATTTATTTAATCTAAAGAAAAATGGTGCATTCGTAAAATGAATGTGTGTATTGCAAGTTGCGTTATTGTTGATTTATCACTTAAGGCTCGTTATTTAATAAAGCTTTCTCGGTCGTGACTCATGCTTGCGATTAAACAAAAACATCTAAGTTTGAATTAATGATGTGTGTACTTCTATTAAATTAGTTACTTTAAACTTATTGATTTAAATGATTTTACTTTTTTTTGTTAATAATTTATTCGCAGGTAGTACTAAACCTTATCAAGAAATATTATGTTAATTTAAACATTTTAATTTAATTAATTAAACTTTAAAGTAAATCATTTTAGCAGTTTTGTTTAGTAAATTTTAACAATAATGCAATGTAGCTGTTAACATGAAAATTTCACTTGTTCACTTTGTATCTGAAATAGGTCATTGATTTCACGATATAATTACAACAGTACATTAGGCGCATAAAATAGCTTCTATTTGATGAAGTTTCAATGTAAATTAATTACAATAATTATAAATTCGTATTTACTGTACAATGCTGCGTCCTGACTGGAATGCCTTATTATATTTTCATAATTTAAAGTATGACAGTCGATTATATAACCCAACCAATGTTCCCTCTAGCAAAAATTTTCGAAACATTTGTAAGTGTGCAAGTAAGAGGGTGGTCCGGTGCAATAGTTTTTTTTAATAATTACTTTTTGAAGTATTTTAATTAATTTATAAACAAGAAATGGATTTCTACATTACCTACATTTTTATCTAAAATAAATAATGCCTATATGCAGATATGTGCCTAATTAGGGCGAGCTATTATAAAATTTATGTTTTAAAATTTACTTTTATAAAAACGAAAAAATTGAAAATAAAAAGAGGAAGTTTCACTAAAATTTATTCGATAACCTCGACAAATTTCTGTATTTCTCTTTAAATGACTTCGTTTGAGTCGAAGCAAATTTGTCGAGGTTCTCGAATAAATTTTAGTGTTTTTTATTTTCTATTTCTCATTTTTAAAATGCAGTTTCACAAATAGTGCACCCTTCTCGGTTTAAGTTTTATAAACACGATCATAATAATAAGATTCTACTATAGGTATTTATATAGGTAACAATAATGCAACTTTGAACCCAGCACACCTAATATTTGACCTAAATTACAGCAAACTCTTATTATTAATGCATGGGAGATTTTTATTTTAATAAAATCGCCATTTCAGTAATCTAATCTAACATTTCTCTGGACAAATACTTTTCGATTATACAAATATAATTAATAAATAACTTTTTTTGTAAATTCGGGTTGTTGGCATGTGCCATAACCTAATAGCAATAATAAAAATAATTTGAAATACCTAATGAACGAAATTATCTGCCTGTTCGAAAAGTATTTCTCTACGCAATTTTTTTTTTTCATTGAAATTGCCATTTACCTGCGGGTCATCTTTGTTCATTAAATTGGTCTCTTCAATCAGTTGGATATTTTGTTATCAAAATAAGTATGTAACTACATATCTAGGTTGCAATTAATATAGATCGATGTTTCTATTTGCTTACTAAATTGCTAAATTGTTTGCAACAGTAAATATACATTACTTTTTATTGACACAAAATAACAGTAAAACGAAACCTTACTTATAAGAAAATGATAAAATCGATGAAATTATATATTTTAATACATCCTCTGAACTCTAATTCTGCAATTTCACCCGTGAGTAGAAATATGCCCACTGAAACGATATCGGAATAATGTTTTATGTACGTGAAGTATGTAAGTACTTATACAGGGTGACCCAAGTTCAGTGGCCTATAAGACGTTTATGGAAATCTAATGGTAGGAAAATTTTGAAAAAAATCGTGTACTTATGACACATGGTCTATATTTTAAAAATTTTTAATCTTATAGCACTTCTAGGTTTTTCTATAATTTAATTTATAGAAAAAAAAATTGTAACGTTCCCAAAAACTGTCTTTTTACTGAAATTTTTACCGATTGTAGTAGAGGTTTAAGACTAACGTCCTGCCAAAACAGTGATATATAATGTGTACAGGACGATCATTAAAAATATATCCAAAGTTTAAAAACTTTAAACACTGATAACTTCGTTTTTTATGGCACCCACCATATTTTGTTTTTCATTCAATTCCTCTTTTTCTCGTTTTTCGATCCATCAGGATACTTTATATCGTTTTATTTAAAAAAAATTGAGCAATTTTAAATTTTTCAAACAGATATATTCTCCCTTGTTTATAAATACGAAAGTGATAAAAATACAATATGGAGCTACAGAATAAAAGGTTTTCCTTATTGTTTTTTCACAATTTATAACAGTAATAATTAAAAGCCTTTTACACCGAATTGTATTCATTTTATAAATAATTTATAAGAAAAAATATACAGGATGAGCCACGGTGGTTGATCTATTAGAAGTATATAATGGTACGAAAATTTTGAAAAAAAATCATGTTGTAGTTATGGCACATGGTCTACGTTTTTAAAATATTTTCGATTTTGAAGCACTTGATATTTTGTTATTTTAAATAGAATGGTATATTTTTGATGACGAATTCAGGTAATACGTGAAATTCTGAGGTAAGTATTATAACCCACTTGTATGTTGAGGATGAACAGTTTTAGAGATAATTTAATTTATAGAAAAAAAAAAGACTCAATCGCTATCAGAACTACATATAAAAAATCATAATACGTATTCACCAAAAATGAATAAGGGTGTTGAAATTTTTTATAACTCTTCATCCTAGGTGTACAAGTGGGTTATCAAACTTACCCTAAAATTTCACGTATTACCTGAATTCGTCGTAAAAATACACCATTCTATTAAAAATAACAAAGTTGGCATCATCTTCCGGTATAACTGCTAACGGTGTATAAGTGCTAAAAAATTGAAACTATTTTAAAAACGTAGACCATGTGCCATTACTACTATATGATTTTTTTCAAAATTTTCGTACAATTGGTTTTCCATATATGTACGTCTAATAGGCCATACACCGTGGCTCACCCTGTATATTTATAACTGTTTCATTTTCTTTAAACCGGCGAATGTTTACAATTTTATTTTTTAATAAATCAGTTATTTGTTTGTTTATTTCGTGCACAAAAATTGCAAAACAATCACATAGATATTAGAAAAATAAAAGTAATTAAAAAATTAACTGTTATATCGATTTAAAACCTTAGGAATTGAATTATATTTTGTTTCCATATATTTTGTCCTTGGTGTAAAGGGCGATGTTTGTAAAAATTTTAATTTAGGTGGTTAATTTTTTCTCAAATTAAGTACACCAACACTGAGAACGCACTCCAATAGAGATTGTTGTAACTATTTCAGGATTTATAGTTTAACGTTCTGATGAATTATTTTAAGTTTTCACTAACAATATCGCGACCCACACTTTGGGAAACGCTGGAGTAGTAGTAGTTTCCGTTCCGATAATGCGCGCGCAACTACATCTGTTCAATAATATTTATGGGTCAAAATGTTCCTTTTTAAGTCTATATACCAAAAATTGATAATTTTCGGCGACGAGTCGCTTGTAGGATTAAAATTGAGGTTTCACACGCCATACTTCAAGGACTCGATTCTAATTGGGAACAAACTCTTTTATTTCATTTTTTGTTTTACGAAAAGAAAATTAGCTTAAGTTAATAGTTTTGTAGTTATTAATGTTCAGTCTCAAAAAAATCAAAAAGACGTTTTCGTAGAAATCGTTAAAGATCTAAATACGTAAATTGATCTGGATCCTGGAACAAAATGGTACATTAATTTCGCAGCTAACTGTAAGGAAAAATTAAAGCAAATGCCTAGTTTATTTCCATATCACATATTTTTAACTAGGAAAGAAACGAATTTATTAGTACTGTTCATTTCATATGTATCTACATGCTATACCCAATTGCCGAATAATATCAATAATATTGACCATCGAATGAGTTTACATGATTTTTTAGGGAGAATTCTGAGAACTTACATATTTGTATATTCCTATAAATATTTTTATTTCTCCAAAATTTAAATTTCAAGAGGGCGAGAAAACGTTCGTAACTTGGTCCGCCTAATGAATATCGGAGTTTCATTTTCTATTTTTTAAAACTTTTACCCATAGACTGCACCTTGAAACATTGCTTGAGATTAATTTATAACGTAATGCTAAATATGCAGTACACATAACATTGAACGTTATAATGGGCATTAATGAAAGACTCAAATAAATGATTTACATCATACTGCCTTTTGTTTGAAAATTCAATTTGCTAAAAAAACAGTATGAACTCAGTTAAAAAGTACAAAAATTGTAAAAGGAACACCTAAAATTAATCCTTATTAAACTGGTAAATATACATTTTTCATCAATAAAGATAAAAGTGGTAGATGGTTTGCTAATATAAATTTAAAATTTCATCATTTTTCTCTTTGAAATACACATTGTACCTACACATGCTAATGATGTTAAATTGTTAAATTGGATTTGTTACATGATAAATTAATCATGAGTAAACAAGTATAATGTTCTAATGTAAAGTGTTAGTGCGTTTGTCCATCACTCAAGTTACAAATGGAGAAAAAAATACCAAAAATTGCACCTTTCGGTTAAAGATGTTAAAATGAACTAAGGTTTTGCAAATTTTTACATCGATTTTTTGGTTGTATAATATTCGCTTGTACTGCTTTTATCTTTGTTAGTATACTCACAAATATTTCGGAATCTGAAGTGGTTTGATTGTTACATAAATTACTTGTGTTAAAAAAAATAGAAGTAGAAGTCAAAATCAGATACCTACAGTTTGTAGTAGCACATTCAAAGTACCTACATGAAATAGGCCTATTTATTAGGTCAACATTAATAAATATTAAAACAAAATAATTTATCTGAATTAAAGTTCAATCCAATTCTAAATAATTTTTCTTTTTGTCTGCTTCGCCGAAGTACAGGATGGGCCAAATTGGACACTTTTAAAGGCAAAGTACACTTAAAGAGGAGATAGACAAAAACTGATGTCGGTGTCTGAAGCTCAATTTTTATGACAAGTTAATTGGTGCAAACCGCGTCTCGTTATCTGCCACCGTTTCAAAAATACTTTTTTCCTGGTGAAAATTTTTTATATCTGTAAAAACATTCCCAAAACACCTTTTTACGTAGAATTCAACGGTGTAAAGTGAATTGTTGTAAAGTGAATAGTGTAGCTGTAAAGAGCATAAACAGTAATTTTTTAAATGGAACACCCTGAATATTTTAACACGGCTTAAGAGTGCTCAAAATTAGTGATAGCTGAATCTCAGAGCTAGCTTCTTGACAAAATTGAACTTACTAATTAATACAGGGCGTTCAGAAAAAAATTGTAAAATTTAAAGACTTCAAACACGAATAACTTCGTTTTTTCAAATGGCACCTACCATATTTTATCTTTTTATTCGATTCCCTTTCTTATCCTCTTTCGATCCATATGGATACTTCCTATTCTTTTATTTGAAAATTTTTGAATAATTTTGAATTTTCATTAATTTGGCATAATTAAAGTGTGCTTTGGACAATTGACCACTTACGACAATGAAAGCAAAATCACAATAAAAATCTTTTTTTTTCGATTAATTTATGTTACAAAGATCTTCGAGAAAAACATTTGTAATTAATACTCTAATGGCAGTTTTCGTTTTTGGTGATTTTTGTAACATAAATTAATCGAAAGGACAATTTTTGGGTTGATTTTGCATCGATTGCCGATAGTTGTCAATTGTCCAAGGCACACCTTTTTATGCCAGAAATACTAAAAATAGCTATTTTAAATAAAACAATAGGAAGTATTCATATGGATCGAAAGAGTATAAAAAAGGAATCGATTGAAAAAATAAAATTTGGTAGGTGCCATTTGAAAAAAACGATGTTATTCGTGTTTGAAGTTTTTAAACTTTACATTTTTTTTGGACGCCCTGTATAAATTAGTAAGTTCAATTTTGTCAGCCCTGAGATTCAACTTTCACTAGTAAAAATTTCAACACTCTAAATCATATTTTGTGGAAGTTATGATTTTTTATAGTTTGGGTTGCGGTAGCGATTTTTTTTCTATAAGTTAAATTATCTCAGAAACCGCTCATCGTAGGTGTACAAGTTGGTATCAAACTTACCTTAGAATTTTATGTTTTATTCGATTTCGGCGTAGAAAATATACCATTCCATTTAAAATAACAAAATTTGTGCGAATTTCCGGGATAACCGGAAGTGACTTCAACTTTTCTCAAGTGAAATTGTCTAACCGTTTTAAAGGATTTATAATTGCTTATATAATTCGTCAGTTAGATGTAACCCGTTTCATTCACTTGTTGTGAGTGACAGAAATTACTTAAATAATTGTCTATTAAACAGAATGAGCAGCTGTAGTAATCAATTTTTTTGAAAAACAGTTTTGTAAAATATACGCAATAGCAGTGCAGACCACGCCTACATCGATTTTTATAGACCTGCAGCATGTCAATGCGCACAGAAAAAGTGCACAGTATTACAATGCAAGTCGGGTAATTTTTTAAAGTTTACACACTACACGCCTGGAGTCTGTATTGCTTTCAAGGAAAAGCATACGCGGTTACAGTGTTAAATTCTGAATCTACAGTAAATGTTGACATGACTGAAAGTTAGAAATCTATCAGTTTAATCTCAGCTATTCACACTTTACTTAATCTAACATAATTCTCCCACATTTCTCTTGTTCTCAATTCCCCATTTTCAAAAAACTCAATAATGTGTTGAGTTACCGACTTGGAGTATTGAAGTTAAAAATTGTTCGAAGGTATGTTTTTCTTATTCTGTTCCATTCGCTTTATCCAACACTAACCATGTATACTTTTTCCTTGGCTAATAATAGTCGATGTAGTGGTAGTGCTGCACTCTGTCGGCGTATATTTTTCAAAATCCCTAACTATCGCGACGCGCCGGTATTGATCGGTAAAACGCAGTGACAGGGCTTGATGGTGAATTAGAAAGCGTCAAGCGGTCCGTAGTATCAACAGTCTGTCAACGTGTTGTCAGTGTTGGGCGGAGACCAGCACTCATGCTTACAAGCTCAGCAAATACCTCATTAGCCGTAGTGTTCTCGTCTAAGTGTATATCTATTTAATTCTAATTATTCCAGTACACATTAATATTTTTTTGCAATGGGTGGCTGTACTTCTAAGGATGATAAAAATACGAAAGGGAATGAAACGACGGGGTTTGTAGTAACACAGTATCACAGTGTTCATGTCTGCATGGGTCGATAGGGAAAAGGGTGCGCCAAGATCTTATTGGAACTTTGCAATTTCTTTTATGTCTTGTCATTTCTGCCTCCACCAAAACATTAAGTATGCTCTATGTTTTAACTTTCTGCCTGCTTTACATGTAGTTGCACCTGTTTTTATTCCAAAACATCTTATTATTTTTTAAGAATTTTAGAAACTGCATGTAAAGGAGTAGTACCTACCTATGTATTATTACAAAATTGTCTTCATTTCCTTTAGTGAAAATAACCGAATTGTTGTTTTTTTCATTGAAGAACTGCGTACGTAACGCCAAAACAATTAAAATTTTCTATTAATCTTTTTGTGAAATTTTATAGTTACATTTGAAATATTAACATTATGAAGGAATAAATTTGGTTTTTAAGTTCTAAATTACTACTTACGTATGTCGTTGACGACCAATGCGAGTAATGATCCGATTTTGACAAATTTCTTATCAAAAATTTTATTTCATAATTTAATGATTTTGTTCACAGGAAATTTACTTATTCCACGTTTATTATTTTTCCTATTTCAATTTAATTTTACTATCGCTAATTTCGTATATCTGTACATTAGTTAAGTGAATTTATTCCGAAAAAATAGGAAAAACCTATGGTCGTGCTGGTTATTAATCAGTATTGTATACACATATATACAGAGTGGTCCAAAGTAAGTGGCCTATTAGACGGAAAATTAACTAGGAAAATTTTGAAAGAATCATGTAGTAGTTACGACACATGATCTACATTTTGAAAATATTTTCAATTTTGTAGCAATAAAAGCGTGAGGAATAGTTGTATGTATATAGCTATGTACAATATATGATAAATATATTATATTTATATTATACATACATATTTGTACATTTTCTATAGCTGGAAATTAATGGTCTGAATCAAAAAATGTTATAGAGTTCGTCGTGATGAACAAGAATATATATTAATAAAACAAATTATTCTTCGATAATATCATTAAAACAAATTGTGTTGCCGAAACTATAGTCGAATTTTAAGAAATAGAAGCGACAAAAATTATTATGACGATAAATTACCACAAAGTAATAGCCAACTCAATCCAATATTTATAAAATATCATTTTGAAAAAGATTAGTTTTTGTAGTTTTATTTGTGAAATAATGTACAAGTACTAACAAAACTTTTATCAATCTTTGTCATTTAATAATGAGCAATAAATCAAACGACGCTTTACGTAATTTGTTGAAGTTGATATATTATCGAATATTAGATTACATTCGCCCTTTGATACTACTTTGCAAATTAATAATACTTTAGCTTTAAATGCCCTTTTATATGTGCAGAAACTTAACTTTATTAAAGGAAGTGTTTGTTGTTTGTACCATTTTAGTAACCACTTAATACTGCTATTCTACACTAGTTAGATATATATTAAAGACGTCAATTTTTTTTAAGTTTAACCTCAACTTTCATGTTTTAAGTACATATATTTCGTATTTACTGAAATCAACTGATAATAAAGATAAGTGTACAAAGGACGACTTTAATATACCTTCAAATTTTCAATTTTGTTGGGCAATTTCATGTCGTCTGCTGCAGGTTTTAAAATTCTAACTTATTTTATGTAATTAATTGACTTGATTTTTATTTGATGAAAATTCATTTTAATTAATTAATAATAAAAAAACTCCCTGATTCTGATTATTCCCATAACGTACGTTTCGCCAAACTTTGGCTTCTTCAGATGCTGAGTGCTTGCTTACTACGTAAGCTAAGTTATACCCATATATTGTTATGTCTTCAGTGGCGGTGTGAGTGAATGAGAGATAAAAGTATCTGTGTAAGTGTTTATGTTGATAAATAAATTTATAGAATCTTCAAAAATTTTAAGAAATATATAAAACACTTTTCACTCACCTTTTTAAATTATACTCATTCTAAATGTCACTGAATAATTAACAAATTTATTTAAAGTTGGGCGCCAGACATTCATTTAATGAATATCAAAACAATAGATAAATAAATTAAAAGTTTTTTAAAGGGAATGAAAAATTATATTGGAAATTATCAAATGAATTAACTGTTTACAAAAAAACTTTAAAATATAAGCGCATAAAAACTCAATATCTCAGATACTGAGATCAAAACATAAATTTAGAAATACTAACCAAGAAAATATAATTAAATTAAATAATCCCACTCTTTCTTAACTAGTTAAATCAAACATTGAGCCCAAAATACAAAAAAGAAAACAACAATATAACTAAACGTCTACAAAGTTTTTGAATTACAAACTCACTTTGAAGTCACAAAGTCCCTCCTACAATTCTGGTTCAATTCAAACTTCCTTGGCATCACAAACAAATAATCTAAATGGATTACATTTCAGAATTTAAGAAAATTCTATAAATTTTAGTAAGAATGTTATCATAAATGTCTGTATGTGCTTAAGTATGTGAGATGATGAAATGTGATCATGACAATATATATATATATACCTATATATATTTATTTAAATAAATAGGGGTCAACAATGCCTGTTGCTCTTTTACTATAGACAGTATGACTAATAGAAGACAAATAAAACTAGCACTTGAATTAATTTTTCCATCAGAAAAAAAATCAAAATTATGACATCCTCAAATATTTTGGCCCAGGAAATTTTCAAGGACAATATGTATAAATATGGCTTTCAAAACCATCTTTTTAAGAAAATATATAAAAAATAGCAAAGATAAAACAGATAATATAGAAAAATCTGGGGTCTATAAGTTAACTTGTGGGACTTGCCCTATGGTTTAGGCCAAACTGGCAGAAATATTAAGACACGTCTAAGTGAACATAAAAATGGTTTTTTTGAAAAACAAAACTGATTCTACATACACCAATCATCTTTTAGAACTAGATCATGGTTAATAAGAACATAAGCTTTCACGGACGGAATCCATAGAAAAACTTCCTACGGACCACGGCCTACAAACCCGAGCCTAGTTTTTCTATTCATCATGATTTTAACAATAAAATTGAAATCTTACATTGGGAAAGTAATATTTATCTCTATTAGAAAGTTTCGAAATTAACAGACTTATAAACTAAATGTTATACATACAAAATTTCTTCCTCGGTAGGATGAATAAAAAAAAAGGAGAAGCCAATTTGGGGTGAAGGTTTTTTATTTTGATAATCACACCAACTTTTCGTCTTTGGTACAGGGCTTTCTTAAGGTGATTAAAAGGTCACAATGTAACTAGCCAGCGCAGTGAAACATTTCCCAAAACAAGTAATTTAAGAGACATAGGAACACATTTAAAATCAAGATTTTGAAAACATATTTAATTAATAATTGATGTCAATCTTAAAATTCCACGTGGTGAAACACAAAAACATACAGGTTAAAAAAATCTAAACCCTTACTCATTCAAAATTTCGCGAAACGTACGTTTTGGAAATAAGTTTTAGTGAAAAACATTTAGCTGTTTTATTGTTAGTATATTTGGTAATTATGCATTCGAGCTGACCTCTCGATTTTCTTGAGAATGCAGTATATTGTAGAACAAGCAAAATATATATACATCTGTTGGAACGGAAATGAGCCGTTTATGGTGCTTTTCAAATTTTAAAAAACTGGTAATCGTTTCAATGTGTATGTATGCGAATGCGATAAATTATTTACATGATACTGTATTCTAAGGATATTCTTCTGATATAAAATTTAAAATTTTACGATTATTTTAATCTTTAAAATCCAAATTATTATTCCAAAATAACTAAAACAAGTGTTTAAATGTTTTAATTCACTCACGTTGTCGTTAATTAATTGTTAAATTCCTCCCTGAATCATAAAAGAATGCATAAACGTCTGGTAGACAATTCAATCAATGTCACTTGTCATTATAAAACTTCCACATCAATCCAAATTAATTCCAGCATAAAATTTCAAACTTCCGCTTTACATTCATTCCATAAAACTCATCAATTCTTTTTAATTTCCATTATCATTTAATATTTTATTCTTGTTTTATTATAAACATCTCAGCTGATGATCTATTATGAACTTATTTATTTATATTTTGTTCATTTTCCTTTTACATTTCCAAACCAATTTTATTAAAACCTCCGCTGACTACCTCGATCATAACTTAAATAATTTTTTTTTTAATAATCTACAGTTCTATTTATGTTAAAATGCTATAATACTTTCAAAATAATTTCTATAAATTTCTAATCTAAAATTTTTTTTGCTAAATTAAAATTAAATTTTATTTGCAACAATTTAAAATATTAATAAGTTTCTTAAATTAAGTACTTATTGTTAGTTAAACTTATATTATTAAATTTAGTCAGTATTTTCTATCTTCTCCTGTATGATTACAGTTATACTTTTATTATAGTTGTTTTCAAAACCTTGCTCGTGCAAAATATCATACATACAGACATATTTTTAAAATGATCAATTTTATATCTTGGAACTTATTTTTTTAATTTAATTTAATAAAATTATAGTTAATTAATTTCTTAAATAAATTCACTCTTTACAGAGGAGTAATATGAATTGGATGTTTTGTAAAGTTCAAATTAATACAATTATGATTTTGTATTATTTTAATTGCATTTTATTAATTTTATAATTGTGTTCTCTTTTATCATGACAATATATATTCTTGTTCGGCATGACGAACTTTACAAAATACTACACTTTCAAGAAAATCGAGAGGGGGTCAGCTCGAATGCATAATTAGGTACTCCTTATTTTATGCTATATTGTCGTAACGAACTTATCGATAATTTTATGGTTATGCGGGCCTATAATAATTTTAATCTGCGATTGGTCTACGTTATCCGTTTTCAAAAGTCGAATATCGGAAATAATGGGAAACAGTACCTATTAATTTACCTAATAATAATGCATCAGTAAAATATGGCATTTTAAAAAATGTGTTATTTTTCAGGAAATCTAACGAAATGGTCGACGCTGCAGTTTTGGAAAAGTTGGAAACTGGTTTCAAGAAACTCGAAGCATCTGACTCCAAGTCACTTCTCAAGAAATATTTGACTAGAGAAGTGTTTGATAAGCTTAAAACTAAAAAGACATCTTTTGGTTCCACACTTTTAGATGTGATTCAGTCAGGTACAGTAAATAATTAATTTTACTAACACTCGACGCTTAATTTTATGTGATAGTAGTAGATAGTAGAATGACTAAATTCTTAAGTAACTTCGCCCTGTTGTCGGTAGCAGTACAGTTATAATGAATCTTTTTAAAAAACATCATCGAGATAAATGTGAAAGCACGACTATGAACAATTTGTTGGTGGTCATACGTCATATTAGACCACGAAAGAGAGGGGGGCAGAATCGTCGACGCATTTTCCTAAACGGTACTCCATATAACAGAGATTTAAATACACGTTTTCTTTTGCTCTGTCGATGTTTGCGCGCGCAGAGTGTAATAGCCAGAAATTTTCGTGGACAACTCTCAAAAACGTATGGGTGTACTTATAACACAACCTTTCGACCCTAACCATCTTACCCCCTCAGAACAGTAAAAATAAAAAACTGAGTGAGTAAGAAGAAATCTAGATAATTATATAGAATTATGGTCACCTGAGTCACCTCACCTGGCTTTGTGGCCATAAAAAATAAAAAGATGTACCAATCTGCATTTTTATTTTAATTGTTCCATGTTACGGCGGATTTATGAAAACTAGCACGATTTTGGATCACTTATTCATGTAATTTCGCCCCCGGTGTTGACTCAGACTTTTACCCTATTATTAACATTTACCCCACCCTCCACTCACTCCAACTGATGCCATTCTACTCTCAACACCACCCCCACCTCCAAACCGCAAAAAAAAAACCGTAAAACAATTTTGTAAAGGATTATTTAGAAGCATTGTTCATTTTTATTTGATTATGTTATCCAATGAATCGAAAAATTAACTTCTTTGGAAGTTTTTCGTTGTTTTCTTTATTTTTTTATGTATAGATATCAAAAAATATATGAAAGTAAAAAAAATCATGAATATTATTTGAAAATGTATAATGGGTTTTTTGAAGATTTAAAGTCTGAAAACAACTAAAATATATATTTTTTTATCTCTCCAATATGGAACAATTTAAACAAAAATCATGCGGATTAGTCCATATTTGTTTATTTTTATAGTCAAAAAATCAGATAACCGTTATTGTATATCTAAAATTATTACGTTCAAAATTTCGCTATATTCATTTTTGGCAAAAAGGAAATAAAATTTTTGCATCGCTTATTAAAGAATAATACAGCAGTGCTGAAGATACAAAACTTCTTGTGACAATTTAACCTACGTAGTTGAAACATTTAAGTGCAATTTTTTCCCTCTTATCTAAAATTTGTTTATTTGTGTATTTCATTGTCCAAAATAGAATTGTAACTCGAATTTTAAAACTTCATCATTAGAAAACTTACATATCGACCAAGGTTTATATACTACTATCACTATTGCTGAGTAATATTAAGATATGTAATAGAAGTCGACGAAAATGAGACTAACTCCAAAAGTTCCATTGGCGACCGCCTTATTAAATTAGGGATTAAAGAGTGGTAGTGCTGCCCGCGTCCGTCTTTGTTTGATGGTAATAATCTAATAGGTAGCTGATAATGTTTCTGCACTCTAAAGCAAATCGAATCTATTCAACATTTTCCATACATGTAGAAGTCCATTTATAAAAAAATAACTTACATATTAGCTAATAAAATAAACAGTTATCGAATAACAAATTTTTTTTGAAGTGCTACAAATGTCATTAATGTTTTCTTATTAATTAGACAGGAGCTCTGTCTATTTCGGTGGTGTTCGAAATACACAAAAATTATACTTATCAAAGCTGTAAACCAGCCGTAACCTACCTGTACGATTATTCGCGGGCATTACTGGAAGTTGACGGTCAGGTTAGGTTAGGTCACTATTTTAGGTAAATTATTTTTTCGGTCACCAATGGGACTCACTCTCCCCTACAATGGGCAGTTACAGTTTTTAAAGTAGACATAACCTAGCGCTGTTTTTTAAAGCGACTAATTAGGTATAACGCCGGCTCAGTATAATCGTATAACATCTTAAGATATAAATGTAAGCAAATATGTATTACGTCATTGTGATATAAAATGCAAAATCAGTTTCCTTATACCACAATTAAAAAAATGTTATTATACTAATGCTAAACCAATTACAACTATTGCAAATTTCACTTTTTTTGAATTATTAGATTACAAATTAAAAAAAAACTCGGTACGTTTGGTTATTTACTTACATGTTGTTTAATTATTGAATTACGGATTATAACGAATGTATCTAAACAATGTTGTTAATAGGTGAATGTGCAGTTGTATATTTAATTTAATGAACAATCATTATAGGTCTTGAGAATCACGACTCCGGAATTGGTATATACGCTCCCGATGCTGAAGCTTATACAGTTTTTTCCGATTTATTTGACCCTATTATCGAGGACTATCATGGTGGTTTCAAGAAGACCGACAAGCATCCTCCTAAGAACTGGGGAGATGTTAGTATCTTTGGCAATCTAGATCCTGCTGGAGAGTTCGTTGTTTCTACCCGCGTACGCTGTGGTCGTTCTCTTGAAGGATACCCTTTTAACCCTTGCCTCACTGAGGAACAGTACAAGGGGATGGAACAAAAAGTTTCTTCTACTCTTTCTGGCCTAGAAGGCGAACTTAAAGGCACCTTTTATCCTCTAACTGGAATGAGTAAAGAAGTTCAGCAGAAATTAATTGATGATCACTTTTTGTTCAAAGAAGGTGATCGTTTTCTACAAGCTGCTAATGCTTGTCGTTTCTGGCCCACTGGACGTGGTATATTCCACAATGATAATAAAACCTTCTTGGTTTGGGTGAATGAAGAAGACCATCTTCGTATTATTTCGATGCAAATGGGAGGAGATTTAGGTCAGGTGTATCGCCGTTTGGTGACTGCAGTAAATGATATTGAGAAACGTTTACCATTTTCTCATCATGACCGTTTAGGTTTCCTTACATTTTGTCCAACTAACTTGGGAACAACTGTACGTGCTTCTGTACATATAAAAGTTCCTAAGCTTGCTTCTAATAAAGCCAAGTTAGATGAAGTTGCAGCTAAATTTAATCTTCAAGTTCGTGGAACACGTGGTGAGCATACAGAAGCTGAAGGTGGCGTATATGATATTTCCAACAAACGTCGTATGGGTCTTACTGAGTTCGATGCTGTCAAAGAGATGTACGATGGTATTGCCGAACTTATTAAAATTGAAAAGGAATTGTAAACCATTGCACTATAATGTGATTATTACTACAAGCAATGACATAGTATTTTTTAAATTCCATTTAATTCATTTTGCCGATTGGTTAGTGATGCTTATGTTGCAATGGTAATAAAATGTGTCAGGACTTAAGTATTCAGCTTCTATTCAGTTAATATTCAAACTGACAGGTCAGTAAATATCTAATGTATTAAATGATTTTAATTTATACAATAGATATGTAAAAATGTAAGTATTAAATCACAAACGTAAAATTTGTTACATGCAAAATTTAAGTAATAAAAACGTCCAATAAAACCCCTATAACTTATTTAACATACCTTCCACTAATCTCAAAATAATTCAAAATGAAAGTACTTAAAAGTCTTACATTAACTAATATTAAATAGATAATTGTAATAGATTATTAAAATAAAAACATAAGAGGAAAAGAAGATGTAAATATACTCAAGTGTACCTATTTCGATATTAGTATACGGCAAGTTGATACCTGCAAGATATATCAAAAAAATAAAGCTTTGGCAATCATTTATTTTTGAGACAAATTTGTTAGTGTTTTCAAAAAAACTGCTTTCGTTTTTCTAGTTTAATTTATTATTTATTATGATTGTATGCAAACATTTATTGATTTTAGGTGATACACGGAATACCTATACCTAACCTACACTCGTAAATAAAATTAAATACAACGAAATTTGGAGACACCAAATAGCAATTAAAAAAAGTGATCAATTAAAAAACATGTCATAAATTGTGAATTGTATGAATTTAATTTTGTTGGTATGAATAAGATAAAAGATAAATAAAAGCTAATCTTGCCAATAACCTAACCAAACCAGCGACTCTTAATGAATGATTGAGTAACGTTTCGACTTAAGAATATGACATACTTTCTGCACTAATGATTAACTACCGTTATGTTGGGTTATGTTACATATTGGTTGTCATAATTTGCTTCCATAGTTGTCCACTTTGCAGTGGGGACTTTACGATGCGGACGTTTTTTTAATATGAAGGGATCAGACTCCTTTCTATAGTCTTCATGTTACAAACAAAAATTTTTGGGTTTTGACAGCGTAGTAATGTATACTTGTATGTCATAATTTATTATACAGTTATTGATGTTATATTAGCCCAACAAATTTAAATTTATATAATCGAAAACTAGAACGTTCTTATATGGCACGCCGTTAGTGTTTTTAATACATACATTGAATTAACCATAACCAAATAAATGTATAATAAAAATTAGCACCCTAAAAATTTATATCATGGAAATTAAATAAACTTATTCTAACAGTCATGATAATTCATCAAATTATAATGATACATTAATAAAATTGTGTGTAATACTTAGGATTGAAATATATTTTATGGTAGCAAAACTAAAAGTGAACCCAAGAATTATTGTATCATTTTAAAAGAAAATTTTCGATTCGATCGTAATAAGATTATAGTTTAATATTAATGTGCATCATAAGAAAAAAAATGAGACAAGGTGATTTATTCTCAAGTATCAAAAAAATACTTCACCATAATATTTCTTCACCGTCACTCTTTTTCTAAATAAATTAAATTAGTCGAATTATTTATTATTGCTATGTTGATCATTTTAACTTAAAAAGAGTTATTTAGAATTGCAATGTAATTCAAACATTACTCTTTGGATCGATTACCTGTATTAATAATAAAAATTCTTGAATTAAAATTATCTATTTGGATAAAAATTAAATTTTATATCACTAGTTTAGAGACATATATTTTACCTCGATATCTAACTGAAATTTATTTGAGGCAAATATTATGACAATGTAAGTTACAATTAGTTTGCACTGTAATGTGTTTATTTTTATGCTGTTGTAATTTAAGTTACCAACAATGATTTTTACTATAATGATAAATAGGTGAAAGGCCCTATCCTCTATGTACAAAACATTAAATATTATCTGAAAGCATAATTGAAATTATTTCTTTTTTCTTTTATAATAATCAAAACATTTACCATGAATTTTAGAACCATTTTATTTCGGTGATTTTATTTTTATTTAAGCTATTAATATTTTGACAATTAAAAAACATTAACGGCGTGCCATATTCTTAGGTCTCTTGCCCGAATTAATTCACTTTCGAGTTGTATAATAAAGATGTGGGACTGATGAGGACCTTTTTGAATCATCTTAACAGTTTAGCAGGATATTGAAAAATTTGTTCCAGGTTTGTGCTGGACGAGGTTCTTAAGTCGACGAGTAATTTTATAACTTTTTGCAGATTATACGGATTTTGGTTATTCTTCTTGTGAGTTTGGCTCCATTTAAAACTGAAAAAAACCAGTAAAAAGATCATTGGTCAACTACCTACTGAAATTTTATATTTAACCCTTAAACTTTTTACAGAGTTAACCGATTTAGATAATTCTTGTTTAATTAGACAAGTTATCAACACTTCGAAACGATTGATTTTTCATTTTTATGTAAACTGATTCTACTGAAAAAATAAATTAAAAAAAAAAAAGAAAAGCAACTGAAAGTGCAAAATAAATATTTTAGATGTAGTAATTAACCTAAACACCTAAACGAAAGTATGTAACTAATTTTTAATTATTTTAAATCAAATTTGGTTGATTGTTAATCGCTGCCTGGTTAGTTATTAATACTATCATTTTAATAAAAGTTGTACTGAGTGCACTTCATTTACTTTCTGTAGAGGTGTGATCTTTAGGCCCTTGTTCCTACCTAAGCTACGCAACAGCGACGCGACAGCGACCCGATATCGCCAGCGTGTATCTTCCGAGTTAAACCCATAGTTTATATGCACCACGCACCCACCAACGCTACAACAAAGAAACATACAAGCATCACGTGGACTGCTTGTTACCGTGCGACTCGACTTGACAGTTTTGAAGCAACATTCAAGCTGTGTGTGGGGTGGAATTCTTTCGTTTTCACTTGATGACTGTTCACTGAACTGAATTTGTAGAAAACACATTGCTTTGATGGGACAACTCCATGTCGTCTGCTTGCGTCATGTGGAAATCGTGTCGCTGCCGCGGCGGTCTTGCACTGCTTTGGTGGGACAAGGGCCTTAGTATAACCGGCGCAAAGTAGAAAAGAACGGCACTAGGCCAGAAAAGAAAGGAGGCAACTTGAAGGGACAGTCGCTATCGACAACAAGCGTATATTTTGTAAAGTACTCTGTTGAAAAATTAACCACTGGAATTATGAACGAATCAAAGAATAATAAAGGTTTAAAAATACAAAATTATATTTTTGATTATGCAAATATGTATACATTTTAATCTTCAGTACATACATATTATTAACAGAAATACCTCATTGCTTGTCTTATTTATATATTCTTGGACACAAGACAACAGCAATAAAAATGTGTTGAACAGTGCAAATATTTATTATATATAAATATAATACTGTAGAAAATACAAAATGAAGTATACAGTCAACGACGAAGCTGATATTATTCAGACAACAACAATTGCAGAATATTTTCAAAAATCCAAAAGATGATGCAGAACGATTGAGTTGACGTTAGAAAAATACTGCAGCTATATACTCCGACTATTGGGTTTGCAATTGTTGGGTGAAACTTACTGGAACATGCGGCGACCTAAGTGGAACGGTCCAGGGGAGAACTGAGGCTTAGTTTGTGCGGCTATTTTTAGTGGAACATGCAACGGAAAATGGAACATCTTCAGCAGGGGTTTAATTCTGAAAAAAATTAAATTTCTGTTAGAAAAGAAATAAAAATCAGACACTCAGATAATTGGGGTTGCAATTTTTTGTAGAAACTTACTGGAACATGCGGCGATCTAGGTGGAACATGCAACGGAAAATGGAACAACCTCAGCAGGGGCTTAATTCTGAAAAAAAAAAATTCTGTTAGAAATGAAAATAAAATCAGACACTCAGATTATCGGAGTTGCAATTTTTTGTGGAAACTTACTGGAACGTGCGGCGATCTAAGTGGGACATGCAACAGAAAATGGAACATCCTTAGCAGGGGCTTAATTTTGAAAAATGAACATGATGTTAGAAAAAACTAGTCAGTTACCATTATTAGGGGGAAACTTACTGGAACATGTGAAGATGATAGTGGAAAGGGGAATTGCGGTTTTTTGATTTCGATAGGAGACGTCACAACAGTGAAATTGCCATTAGGTAAAATTTGAAATAAATGAATTCAGTTATGGAAGACTTACCACAGGTTTGTTTTGTGACTGTTGGTTAGGTGTTAGGTACAGGTGGTGACGGGGCTTCAGGTCTTCGATTTTGTGTTGGAACGGAATGTCTTAAACACAAGAAACACATTTTCACTCATTAAAACATACGAAAAACTGAATAATTTCGAATAAAAACGAAAAAAAGTAACTTACCGAAAATGATGTTGAACTACTTCCGCCGTGTGTAGCTTTGGTGGCTAATGCATTTCTTTGCCGCGTTCCAACCTTCTCTTTTCCTCCTAGGATTCCGTTTATATTACGAATCTATACAAAAAGGTGGAATTTTGAAATAAACCGGACCAACAGAAGATTTAAATCGTGTTTGATGCAGTGAAAGCAGTACTTCATGTAGTGTTTTAGAACTGCCTCCAATTGCCGTGTAATGTTTGAATTAAAACAAATTTCGGACAAAACGTGCTGAAGTATGAAAATTGCTTCTTGAAAGAAGGAGTTAAACATTCTCGAAGGAGAGAGGAGAGCATTGACAGAATCACAAAGTAATCCTCATCACTCCTGTCGCCTCCAACAAGGTCCACTTTGCACTGCATGCACCTCTTCACCTCAGACACAACCTTTTCCGCTACAAAGTCAGCTACATAAGTTAACGTCACCCTGCGCAAAAGAGTTGTGTGGCTTCGTTTATACTCAGGTACCGTCACTAAAGTGCCTTCAAATTGTCACTTTCGCAATAAAAGGATTTCGACCGGTTTGACAAAAAATTATTAACCACTAAAGCCTTGAAAGAAGTCACGAACGCAGCAGCATTCGGATTAATATTCCGTACTCCGGCGCTGCGGACACAACCAAAGAAGTTTTCCAAGCAGTCCTGGTTAATGCTTCGAAGACACAAAAATGCCATTCCTTCCTTCTGCAGTGCGTTCCACAAGTAAGAGAAATCTCTTAGCGTGTGTATCACGTTTCCGCTCATTGAAAAATGAAATAGACTCCCGGATTTTCACGGCCTCCGCCTAAAAGCCAATGTGCTCTGACGTGTTTTATAGTAATTGATGCTCCATTCACGCTGTCGAACAATTTATCTACGAATAATAAAAATTCGGCAGTGCTGACAGCCTCCCCTGGCAAACCGTTCGTTTTTTTAACCAACGCCATCATCGCGGCAGCCACATTTCTGCTGAGAACCTGTGCAGCAACGGACACTTTCATCTTCCTAGTGTTGTTGACATGGTTCGATGTCAACTTGCTGCAGAGCCTGTAGTCGTCCCCTTTACCACAATCCATGTCGCACAATAATTGTCTAACATAGTCCCACTTCGCAATTTCTGCGTGTTCCTTCCGCCACTTGAGACAAACATCCCTTTTAGAAGATGGGGCGGATCATAAAGGGGTACTACTTCCTTCCCTCCAATACTTATTCCAAACATCGCCGAACAAAGTATTCTTGTGTTTCACTGTACAAACGGTTTATTGCGGCAATGTTGGCGGTGTCTTGGTCTGACACACAATAGTTTTCGGCGGCTGCTTGTTGCCGAGCGACTCGGCATGACAGTTTTGAAGCAACATTCAGGCGATGTGGTGGAGTACTTTGCGTTTAATGACGAAAAGAGAAATGGATATTACGGCACAACAGAAAAATGAACCCCCACCGATAAGAAACTAATGCGTGGTAGACAAAGCTGATTATGTAGTGGGGACAGCTAACTTTGTCCGAGTACTTTGGTGAAGACATGTATATTCATTAAAACTGCATTAACATCAGTTTTCTTATAAATATTACCGATACAATTAAGACACCGTGGGGTGAGTTTACTTATTCAATATGGATCCCATTTGAGATGTACCACAAATTCCACGCGGAAAACTGTATCTTTTTCCTTCCGAATACGCTTTCTTTCTATTGTTCTCTCGAGATCTGAGGGCCCAAGCTGTTTCTGTCAAGTAATATATTGTACAATTTAATTAAAGTAATGACAAATTCTTACTTTTTTTTAAGTAAATTTTTCAGTAATGTTTATTTTAAATTTATTGTGAAAACAATTTCAAACAAACGAATTAATAAGTCTGTTACAAATTTAACAAGATTACCATCACGTTTCTCATCTACTTGTACATTGCATAAAATTTATTGTAATTTTTAAAACATTGACACGTGTTTTGAAAGAACTCTTGAATGAGATACATAAGCGTTTTCCAATATCTCAACAAATTTCAGTTGTATATATAATTTACGCAATATTTATTAAAATCTATTATACCTATATATTTTATTAATTTTTTTTATATTTACATACCTTTTCAAATATCCGCCCTCTCCTTTCTTCTTTTAAACGATAGTCTACGACACCTCAACATTTTTTTGTTCAATTTTTATTCATAAATATACAATTTTTTTTAATTTCCCTTAATTTTTTATGTAAACGCCATTCAGACGTTTTAAATAAACATCCGGCTTTCCTCCGCATTAAAATTGCTAGGCCGCGTTCAGAAAGGCAGAGTGTGGGTAGAGTGTTTTTCTACTCAGGGGAAAAAGGTCACGTGACAGACTGTATCTGGAGTGTATCTGGGGTGTAAAAACATTTCTGAACGGTTTAGGGTGTTTTTGATCGAAATCAGTCGAAGTTGGGCCGAAATTTGTCGAAGCTGATTCGTTAACCTAACCTAATTTGATTTTTAAATTTGTTTTACCCAGTTTTACCTAAATCAAAAATTAAATACATGATTGTTTTAATTGTGAATTAATTATGACTACAAATAACATAGTGTAATAAAAAAACCGATAACTTTTAATTTAACTTAAACTGATGCCACAACTATATATACGATTTTTTTAAGTATTTATTAATTATAAGAACGAATAACAGAACATAATAAAAAAATTGTAACTTCATTTAAAATTCTGTTAATTTTTGTTTTTTCACAGTTCATAATTTAAATTACTAGTCAATTTTATATTCTAATGAAAGTATGAAAACAAAAAAATTGTTTCTTTATTATTTTATCTAAATCAAGAATTAAATTATTATTTTAACTGTTTATTAATTATAAGTACAAATTTCATAACATAAAAAAAGGTAACTATTAATTTATAATTCTGACCACTTTCGTTTTCTTCACAGTATATAATTAAAATTACTGATCAATTTAATGTTCTATTTATATGAAATTGATAAACGAGACTTTTCACTAGGTTTTTTTTTCTAGTCTACGCTAGGTTAAGTTAACGTGAAATGACTTAAAATGTCATCAAACAAATTTCAAAATTCTTTGATTCAAACCACGAAGCGCTAGTGCGCAAGTCGGGCGTTTTTTACCCACCTCATCGAGGTAGGTAAAATTTTAACACTCCGGATACACTGGGTAAATTTTATTTCTTTTCTGAACGGACACTCCAGTGTCACACCAGCTGTCAATTGCATTTCTGAACGCTTTTGGGCGTTTAGAGATGTATCTTTTACCCTGGAGTGTTCATTTCTGAACGCGGTCCTATAGTTAGACAGGCAACCGATTCTCTATTTTTCAAAGGATTTTAAAAGTTTCATTTTATTGAATAGATGACCATCATTTCATTTTCATTTTTAGAATTACCTTACTGCTATGCAACCATTTTACATAGTCACAAATGTGGTTTCATATCAGTTATCATAACGAATCTTTTTAAAATAATTTCTAAAATTCTATTTCCAAAATATTTTTTTTTTAATTAATATTAAATTTTATTTGTCACAACTTTAAAATTTTAATAATTTTCTTAACGTAAATACTTAATTATATTTAATTAATAATACATTTTTTTAAAAAACATCTTGGAACTTCAATTTCTAATTTTGTTATTTTTTTAAAATTGTATTGCAACTTCCTTCTATTATGACAATATATCTGGATTTGTATTTCATAATTCCTTATTTTCATTTATTCAAATTAAAAATTATCGTCAGTCGCCACCGCACGACAAAATTCATAGATTGCATTCTATTGGTCGAAAAGAGGGTGCCTGTCACTTGTATCGCCACCAATTCATCGTTTTTATTTACGACTTTTTCGTCAGCTCCAAACCGCTCGACAATACCATTCATAAATGTGAACATATAATGTCGTTTTGGTTTCTATCAGTGACGTAGCTTGGCGGGGGCGAAGTTGAAAAAGACAACAAAATAACCGTTTCTGCCCTCTATTATAGGCACATGCCTGGTCTCGATTAATCCATTTTAAATTTTGAAAAATAAATGTTCTTGTAAACAATGCTATTATGAAATCGCAATGTAACCAGTGGCGTAGCTACCGAGGGACTAAATTCCCCTAAATTCTTTCTGTAGGTTGGCAGTGTTGTCAATTTGACGGATAGTGATATGTGCGTTTTATTGTGAATTCGAGTTAAGATTTTTTTTCGAGAACGGTTTTTATTACAAAAGTGTGACGAATTCCAAAGGAAAAATTCAGATATAATAGGCCCTAGTTTTTCACTTCAATTTATTATTATTTACCACCTAGTTTTACCTCAACTTACTCAAGCATGGACTGTTTGGAAATAATGAGCAAATATGGAGTGCTAGAATGCGACCGAACGGAAGTATGTTATTATTCTTTACAATTCCTGTCACTTCTTCAGCAACTGAAATGTCATTTAGCAAATTAAAAATAATAAAAAACTATTTAAGAAATAATATGGGTCAAACTCGACTCCGACATTTATCGCTAATAGCAATTGAAAACAAAACCGCATCGAGCCTGGATTTAAAAGTCATTGATACTTTTGCGAAAACTAAAGATAGGAAAAAATTGTAAATATAATTGTTATTTAGTCAGTTGGCAGGCCCGACCTTTATATAATAAACCCTTGAATCTTCTCTATTTCGTTTTATTAACCAAACCTACCCCAAGTATTAATTGTAATTTATGTTGTTACTGCTTAATATTTTTATTACCTGCCCTGCAGTGCACAAAAAAGAGCTTAAGTAGCTTAGCATTTTTAAAGTATTTGTATATTTCATATTTTTATTTGATAAAACCTAATCAGTTTACATAGCAGTGGGGCCCCATTTTTTAATTTGCCCCAGGGCCCTTGGTTACCTAGCTACGCCACTGGATGTAACTGACATTATTTCATCCAAAAATGTTTGTGGTTCTGTTCTATTTTCCGCGTAATTTCTTGCTCGGTAATTTGTTTTACATTTGCATGGCTCATAACGGTGGGGAATAAGTTATTAAATACATTATAGACTTACTTCATTATACAATAAAAATTATCAGATGGAACATATAAATAACCAAAACATTGTCCATCAAGTGTATCGTACACTTCCCAAAATATTAAAAGTTCATTTTGATTCTCTAATTTCTCACCATTCTTCGACATCCGTTCTAAACAAAATTGCATTCATAATTTTTAAACAATCGGCTTAATGGCCCGCGGCGTAATTAATTGCCCAAAATTCTAAATTCGGGCTCCCTATTTTTATATCATCATCTACTTCATTTTCATTGTTTTCAATACTGTAGCGAACGCGAGCGTGCTTGTGTGCGACCGGGTACGCTTGTATGCGTTGCCGGCCGGCTCAACTAGCCGCGGGCGGTTTTCGGCAGTGTATACGTGTGTTTGTAGGCGTGTGTCTCGTACCTGCCTTCCAAGAAAGTAATTAAGCGGTTCGCCGAAAACGTAAACAATCTCACGGTTATTAAACTAATACGGTTGTGTCAATTCAATCAGCTTGTAGGCGCGGGGGAAGAGGGGTCTGGTTAGGTTGTGGCGTAGCTCAGATTGTACGAGCTACGGGCGACTTAGTCAACGCCAATAGTGTGTCTGCTACTCGCTTGTAGTTTTCTTTAATAATAGAATACTTTTAAAATACCATACTAAAAGTGTTTGATAAACTGAACTAGTGCTTAAGAGTAGGTTAAATTAAGGGATTGTATACATGCCGTATATATATAGATAGTTCATAAAAACGAACCAAAAATATCTTACATTTCCATAGTCATTGTTATTATAGATACATAAGCTTGTATGTACTTACTTACCTATTTTCAATATTATATAATTGCGATTATTAATGACGACAGTAATAATAAAGAAATTCAAAGTAAGTAATGAGTTATGATCACTTTTCGAACTCCTAAATTGTGATAGTTTTTTAAAAATGATTCTACTACCTACATGCAAATAAAATTATAACTGATTCTATTCTAACTGGCAACTATTTATGTAAAAATTAAGCTACTTAGGTACTTAAAATTATCTGGACAACAATTTTTCTTTCTGTAAAATAATGCAATTATGAATGAAGCTAAGTTATCTTCAACTTGTAGACCATTTATAAAATGGTAGGAGGTGGAATACGCTGTAGTGTCGGTTTTTGTAAGAGCCAACAGGGAAAAAATTTGTCTTTTTTTTTTATTCCCAAAAGATGTTTAGTTAAAAAAAGAATGGATAAATCGATGTCATCGAGTCGATAAAATTAATGTAATAAACTCCCGGATTTGTAGCCTGCACTTTTTACCTTCAGATTTTGAAGGAAATTTGAAGGCAGAACTTCTAAATGTTTCCTATTGAAAAAAAGTTAAAATTTCATGGTAGGTTTGTCTCGTACATTGGTCAAAATTACGTAAGATGTTAAAAAGTTGATTTATTATTCAATATTTAGAACTATTTAATAAATTTTACGGAAACAAGAGAATTAGGGGTGGAAAGTGCAAAAAGAACAGCACGTTTTTTTTTTAACAAAATGCGATACAGCTGATTCAAGTATCATAGTAGTGTGAGATGACCGGTTCTAATTCAGAGGAGGAGAGGTTACTTAAGGTCAAATTGATGGATGGTAATTGACTTTAAACTTGTGTGTATGTAGTGGTCGAATGCTTCACAATGAATTGAAACATATGTACATGGGTCGGGAATGTAAAATTAAATACGTCCACAACCGTCTGAAGTTTACGATTCTTAATAACAAAACGCAGATGTTTGCTATGGTGCTGACGTCACGTCTAGAAACCACATTCCATCGGTCATTCGAGGACATTGGCTTGGATGCAAGTTGTTCGAAGAGCGTATTGTAACAAAACGTAGATGTTTGCGATGGTGCTGACGTCACATGCTTCACAATGAATTGAAACATATGTACATGTGTCGGTAATGTAAAATTAAATACGTCTGCAGCCGTCTGAAGTTTACGATTCTTAAATACGTTTACATGATAATGTAGAGGAAGTGGAGAAAAGTGTAAGGTATAGGCATATGAAATAAAAGTGAAGTTCTTATAGTTAACGATTCTTTATTTTGATATAAATGAAGTATGTAAGTGATACAATCAGAATATTGAACAATAAGATTACATTAATAGTACTAACAACTTGTAGAAATAAGAAAGAGTCGGTGATATAGCCCTTAGTTATAACTTCTCTGTTTTCATCATCCTTAAGCTGAATCCATCGGCTTTCAATATATCTTCGAAACTGTCTATCTTTATCAACAAATGCTAGTTTTACAGAGTGAAGGTTCTGCACGTTCTCAACTGTAAAGACATTTGTTCCATTAACATTTCTTAAACTAATAGTATCCCAATTTTTCTTCCATGTACAAGGCACAGCAACCTCATTATTAAAATGTTTACAAACACAGGCTTCATCTCCAATAGTATTATCAGGTCGGGAAATGTAGAGGGTATTGTTATATAAATATGTTAAAATCAGCAACGACGACACACTGATCATGATTGCTTTTTTCCATAACAACTGAGACATTTAAAACGAGCAACATGGTTTGTATAATAAGTTCCCTCCACTGAAGCCTATGTAATGGAAGGGGGATTTTACATAAGTTACGGGAACGAGTGAAGGAGCGGTAGATGCATAACAGAGTTGAGTGTGTTTAAGTCAGTATAACATGGAAACCTTTATCGAAAAGTTTAATAATGTGCGGATGGGTTATGAAGAGAAAGAAATACGTGCTCTGAAATCACTGGAAGTGAATCAAACGTATCCCGTGCAACGCTTCAAAAAGGTGAATACAAAATGGGGACCTCGTCTATTAGCTGATTTATACAGCTTTATCATATTTCTTCCGTGCAGACACGCAGAAGCTTTTACGGATGCAGAAATCGAGGACATAAACGAAAAAATTGTGAATAAAGTGGGTCATCCATCAATTCGCCTTAAAGGATTTGTTGGAAAAGCGGCTGATTTAGAAATACATATGTAAAATGTATAATATTGTATAAGAATATAAAAAATAAAAATCTAATTTATATTATGAACGCGTTTTATTTGTTTAAAGGAAAAAAATACAGTCAATTTATGAGTGTAAAGACAACCAATATTTTAATAAAAGAACATTTTTATAAGCACAATTCTGTTCAACAGCGGTTGTAAATAAATGATAAGAACACACTTTAACTTTAAAATGAGTTGGGAGTTTGGAGAGAGCTGGACATTCGATATCTTCAATGTTAACAAAGTTAATAGTAGGAAGGGATTCCTGCAGCCACATCATCTTTTGTAATCCTTTAACATATACAACTGTTGACTCCATCAATATGGAGTGAATTCTATCATAAAGTGTAGAGTACGGAAGATCGCCCTTATCCCAACATAACCCATGAAAATTTCTTGTTAACCAGCGATTTTGACTTCTGTAACGAACGGGGAGAGCGTCCCATGGAAATGGTGGTTCAAATGTGAAATGATAAACTGGTTCTTCTTTTAGAGCAACAACAGCTACTTCTTTAAAAACAAATCGATTCTCACTACACTGAAAACCTTGTACGTCCAATAAGAAAGTCATCGTGCTCACTGTTCAGTACCGGTAAGAAAACTAAATTGTGGAAGTGATAGTTGTGTTTTATACTTTTGTGGACGGATTGTAACGTATCACACGATCATGTATTATTAAACAGAAAGCTGCTGTTTTGTCTGGTATATTTTCTTTAGTTTGAAACTCTAGACGGATATCTATACTACCAGATTTAACAATTTCATTCTGATATGAACAGTCTACTATTACAAGAGGAGCAATGACTAGAAATTGTTTAGGATCGAATAAGGGTTCACTTACATTACCATAATACGATTGTTGAAAGTTGGCATACATTTCATATAAAACGGCAAATCTGGAAGTATCAAAATCTAAATTCAAATTATCATACGGGTACATAGTAGATCCTAAGTGAACTTTAAAATTGGTTAGTTTGCAGTGATCGAAGGCGCTCATATTTTTTGCAAGATTATTACTTTTATCTGTTTGAAATCCGAAAATAATGAAGCGAGGCTTTTCCAATTGTGACGTTGTTTTCACATTCCAGTTGTGAGAATACGATTTGGAAAGTAGCGGATATTCATGTAGTTCCCAACTCCGAAATGAAAGTTCCATATTTAAATTTCGATCAACATAACGCAACAATTTCAAACGTTCAGCATCTGCTACTGATACATGAGGAATTTTCCAAGAAATCTGATCCAAATGTACAAGTACATCTTCAAGTGGCGTTGTTGAGCAATATAAAGCATTATTGTCAGTGCTGCTGCGAATTGAATTCGCATAAGGTTGATGAGTATGTTTATCAGCGTTAACTATAGCGTTATCGAAGACTGCTTTTTCGGTAACATTCAGTACTTCTGCTACCATTTTACCGTTTCCTCTTTTTCAATCGCAACCCCAAAGATTTAAGGAACTGTTTATTGAGCGGTGTTAATCGCTTAATGGTTGTAGGCGAAATAAG
Source organism: Agrilus cyanescens (assembly GCA_947389935.1). Lineage (NCBI taxonomy): Eukaryota > Metazoa > Arthropoda > Insecta > Coleoptera > Buprestidae > Agrilus > Agrilus cyanescens. The sequence continues at coordinate 7,209,938 of OX376704.1, forward strand.
CATCCGGGATTGTGGTAGTAGTTTTATAGTACTATTCTTATTTGAATATCGTTGGGGACAGCTATATTGCACTACCATGTTACGCTTTTCGTAAGTGCAGTCTTATTGTGACACGCTCTCCACGGAAATTAACTAGATTACCGTCTTGATCAACTATTTTAAGGGAAATGTAGTCGATGACACGAGTGTTGATTGATAAATAAATAAGATTTGTAGGATTCTCAACAATTTTAAATCCGGGGGGCACATTAGGAAAAAATTGATGTAGTATATGTCCATCTAGTCCTTTAGCACCATCACTGGTATGTATGTAGGAGTTAGTTACGAGGTTACACATCACTGAAATCGTGTTTACTTTGAAAATGTCAGCTACATGATCAGACACCTCTTTAAGTGATGGTAGAAGCTTATTTTCAAAACCCAATATCTTTGCGGGAGAATCTGTAGGAGCGAAGTTGACTTTTTTGGTGCTTTTTATATGGCTTTTTAAGGTAGTATTGTCTCCAAACAATTCAATAGCATCATCAGTATCTCGCAATTTCTCGCGAAGATAATGATTAATATCATCGATTTCATAGGATCCTTCCGGAAGAACAACGACTGGTGGTGTAGAACCTTCAAAATAGAATTTGTTGTTAGTTTCATCGATATTCGGAATACTGTTATATGCTTCAAAATTTAACAAAGCAATTTGATATTCATCATCATCGCTTAAAAAAATTGGTGGACTTATTATCATTTGCAGCTCCGACTTTGTATTAGTCAAGGTAAATGTGTAAGACATGTTTTCGGTTTGACGTTCTGTCTACTACAACGAAGTTAGTTTGATGGTTTGTTTTTAAGAAAAGGTTTGCGTAGTCTCCTTAAGGAATTGAACAACTAAATAGCCGCAGTTAAAATCTGAGGGGTTCTGAACACGATTGTAGTTATAAGTGATAGCACAAGGTCCGGAAGATTGTAAATATTGAACCAATTCTTTAGGTGGACGGAGATCTCCAAAACTGTCAAAGTACATAGCTTTGTTATTTCGTTTTACATACGCTGTCCAATGTGTACCAGTTCCTGTGTCTAAATCTAAATTAACAATTCCACTTTCACACCTTTTAACTTTTCTGGGTAATTCGTTACGCATAAAGATTCCCCGAAAATGTGGAATTTGTAAATAGTTAATGTAATTGACTAAATCCAAATCTGTCAAAGGACGATTAGGTAACTTTACGAAAAATTTTACGTTTTTTTTTTTGTTGATAAGGCCTAAGTTATAAACCGAAACCTTTACGGAAAGGTTGTACTGAAATATTTTTTCCAAGAGCAATAGCTTCCATTGAAGCGTTATGACGTTTATCTTCTTCTAGCTGTTGTTGTGCTGTTTTCGCATCGCGTACAGCTTTAGATATCCCAGCAGCACCGCCAGAGAGAGCTCCAAGTGCTGATAGTCCAGCGAAAATCGGAATTAACGGTAGAAAACCACCCGTCTTTGGAATAGGAATGATTCTGGGAGATTTAGATCGCTTTCCAAATTTACGAATTGCATTTAGTGCTATTTTAGCAGCATGTATCAGCTGGAGAGGTTTCGTTTTCTTAAGAGCAATTTTCGCAGTTGTCACTAGCTTACGAAACGGTAGAGCTCCTCCTTTTCTTGTTCGTCTTCTCTTCTTTATTTTTCGCAACGGAATTGAGCCACCAACTTTACGACGTCGCTTTTTGTGCCTCATTCCAAGTTTCTCTTTACCCTTCATAGCTGAAGCAATTGTGAGAGCTGCCAAGCGTTCACCAAAAGACGCGTCCGACGACTTTAGTCTTTGTAATGATTGTTGCGCCAAAACTTTATCAGCAATTCGACGATGGGAAATGTCTGGAAAAGTTTTGTAAGCAATATCGTGTAATTTACAAGATTCGTCAAGGGGATTTATACCGATATCATCTCGAGCTAATCGTTTGTTTAGTCGAGTCCCTGGACCGCAAAAGTTATACCCTGGGAGGTGTAATTCAATAGGTAATTTATCTATAAACCTATTCAGAAAACCTCGTGTCATGGAACATGTGTAGTGTTACCTCTTTCACTATACTGAACGAACTGATTACATAAACACTGTTAACTCTAAATTTATATATCCGAGAGCACACGCGCAAACCGTTTAATCATCAATAAACATGCGGATAGTACAACATCCATCTGCTCTACCGATAACCAATCGTGACTTCAACATCCCTTCGAAAATAAATCGTCATGGTCCTTTATTACCATCAACAATTAGATGTATCGTTGCAGGACCTTCAAATTGCGGAAAAACAAATGTGATTATGGGACTTTTGGAGCAACCAAACGGTTTACGGTTTGAAAATGTATATGTTTATTCCAAGTCATTGTATCAACCAAAATATAAGTATTTAGTTGAATTATTGAAACCAATTGTTGGAATTGGTTATTTTCCCTATAGAGACTCTGACGATGTAATTGCCCCATCACAGGCAAGATTTAATTCTGTATTCATCTTTGACGATGTTGCGAATGAAAATCAAAATAAGATAAGGGAATACTTTAGTATGGGAAGACATAACTCAATCGACACTTTTTATTTAAATCAAACATATGCACAAATTCCCAAACATTTAATTAGAGATAATGCAAATTTAATAATACTGTTTAAACAGGATGAATTAAATCTCAAACACGTCTTCGCAGACCATGTCACTACAGACATGACTTTTGACCAATTTAAAAATATTTGTGCAGAGTGTTGGAAAGAGAAGTTTGGATTTTTAGTGATAAACAAGGATTGTGGTTTAAATGAGGGAAGATATCGCTTAGGATTCGATAAATATATATTAATGTAAGTGATATAAAGTCATTCAGTTGTTAAAAGACAACCTTGACAAGAGCATGGATGTAAAAGCAAAGAAAGAACTAATCAAAGTTAGGAAAGCGGTAAAGAGGAAATTACAAATGTTAAAGGAATCGACAGCAGGACAGAATCTCCTGTTGCAGCAAGCATATCAACCACTTACAAAATCGCTTCTTAACTTGAAATCAGAGCTGGGTGAAGAGATCAAAAAAGAATTAAAGCCAGAAGTGAGTAATTGGTCGAAAGGTGACGTTCCAGCTTCGTCAACACCAATAAAAATTAGAAAGCTTGGCCCTTCGAATGCTCCAGGTACCTTACTACCAGGTGCTCCTTCATTCTTAAGAGAAGAAAGTGTTTATGAAAGACACCCAACAACGGGTCATGAAAACACAGAACAGGATAATGATGACTTTGAACAATTGAAGAAAGCGTACATAGACTATATTAATAGCTCTCGATTTGCTCAATATTTAGAAGAATTCGATCCTCTACCTCGAGACTATATAGAAGGAATCATTAAAGACTATGAAGGTGGCACATTTAACACTGACGTTCTGAATCCCCGTCTTGATAAAGTTCGATATGAATGGGACACAAATAAATTTTTTATTGGTGATTCTGAACTGGATTTTGACGGACCAAACGTCGTAATCGATGGAAAATTTAAATACATAGGTACTGTAGGATTATATGAGCTACTCTTTAAATTACGTTCTGAATATCCGACATCGATTAAAGAAAGGAAAGACTACGCTGATATATTAAAACGTACGGGAGCAGTTTACAAGTTAAGACAGCAAACATCGAAATTTTCTAAAGGTGGAGGATTGTCGTTGTTGACATACAACGAAAAACCGATCGAATACAAATATTTTGATGATGTTAATGAGTTGTGTGATCGTTTAAGGTTATTGGTTGCTTCTCAACATGCAGGCAACACAAATCACGAAAACGAAATTCTATCAATTTTAGAAGAGTTGCGTGAGTGCAATATAATCGTATAAACAAATTATTAAACTTATTAGTTAGACAATGACGGTTGATAAGTTCGGACGTGCGTTAGAAAAAAAACGATTGTTTTCGCAAGCATTCAGCAATGTTCATGATTTCAATCATAACCGCTTAACAAGAATCGGTGATCCTCAGCAGGAACATGATGCTGTGAATGTGCGATTTTTGGAGAAGAAGGTGCAACGTCTGTTATCGCAAGATGATGTAACCGATATCAGACAAGCATTCGATAAAGTGTTGTATTTCGTTGATGTGGCTAATAAGCGTATTACACATTTGAACGAGCCTACCGCTGGGTTTCATGCAGCTACTAAAATGTATGTAGATGAGAAAGATCGGTTAACAAAAGAGCATATCAGAATCGAGTGTGAAAAGGTAAAGGATCGTGCTGTCAGTGAAGGTGTCAGAAGGATGAAGGATTTACGAGAAGAGTTGAAAACGGCTGTCTCCAAAAGTGGTGAAATGATGATGAAAACTTTTAGTGATAATATAGAGTTAGCGATTAAAAATTTGGAAAGAGAACTTGAAAAATATAATACTGACAGGGATAAAGAAATAACAAACAAGGTGAACGATATAATAGAAAAGAATGCTGTCAGAATCATGGACGTCTTTTCAACAAAAGTAAAACTAGAGCGTAAAGATGTAGAAGCGTTTGTTAGGAAAGGGGATGAAGAAGTATCCAAGAAATTGAAGACGGAAATTGTGCAAGATATGAAAAATGATATAGACACGAGTTTTGAATTAATTAAAATCATGATTCAGGATGAGTGTAAAAAAGTTAAGGAATTTGCAGAGAAAGAAATTCAACGAACCAATAAAAAGAAAGATGATCTGAAAAACGAATTAGTGGTAATGGTGGAATCACTAAAAAAGGAAGCAAAGGAGCTGAAAGTAAGGCTAGATACTCTGCAACAACAAAGAAGAATAGGTGGTGCCAAATCGAGCAGTTCTAAACCAACAACAGCAGCTCCGTCCGTGTAGTTCATCATTATAAGGGAAATGTTAAATGTGAAAGAAGAACTAGTGAAAGAACTGCATAAACCTGCGAGAATTAATTTTACACGTCGTAGAGTGATAGTGAAAGGATTAGATGATCTTCATCAAGCCGATTTAGTGGAAATGATTCCGTATGCGAGAGAAAATAAAGGTGTCAGATATATTTTGGTTGTAATAGACGTTTTTTCAAAATTTGTGTGGGCTCAAGCAGTAAAACGCAAAACAGGTGATATGTTGGAAGGGCTTTACAGTTAATTTTCAAAAGAAGTAAACGTATTCCTAAGAATATGCAAACTGACTTGGGAAAAGAATTTTACAACGAACAAGTGAAACGAGTTATGCAAAAATATAAAATTAACCATTACTAAACGTATAGCACCAAGAAAGCGTCAGTTGTGGAGCGGGTAAATCGAACATTTAAATCAAAAATGTGGCAACGCTTTAGTTTACAAGGATCCTACAAATGGTTGAGGTTATTACCAGATATAGTACAGGAATATAACAATTCGGTTCACAGAACTATCGGAATGAGACCAAGCAAAGTTAATAAACGAAACGAAGAAACACTTTTGAAAAGTATTTACAACAATCCAAAGAAGGTGGATTTAGGAGAAATTAAGTTTAAAGTTGGAGACTGGGTAGGAATAAGTAAACATCGTGAATTGTTTAGCAAAGGTTATACCCCGAATTGGTCTAACGAATTGTTTACGATTAGCTACATAAAATTGTCACATCCAATTATGTATTACTTAAAGGATGATAAAGGGGAAGACATAAAAGGAGGATTTTATGGTATGGAACTACAGAAAGCGAAACATCCAGATGTTTATTTGGTGGAACGTGTACTAAGACGAAAAGGTGACATGGTTTACGTCAAATGGTTGGGGCTTAACCAATCTCATAACAGCTGGATTCATAAAACGAACGTTTTGTAATGTATCCCCAGTTTTTTTTTTTGATAATAAAGTCTGCAATGTTAATAATGATTTTCTTTACCCCTTCCCCAAAGTATGATTATAAATAAGATAAAACGTGACGAGTTAAATCAGTTGTAATCGTTGGTTGCTGCATTGAACGTTTAAGACGTAGTAATGGTTGAAAGTTATGTAATTGAAGTTAAATTTTTCAAAGAGGGTTTATTATCTTTGAAAAGATATTTGGTGGCGTCAGAGTTGGATAGCGTGACAGAAGAATTCGAATTAAAAGGTGAATACGATAAAATCGTAATAGGAGGCTACTTAGTGGTAGATGAGAGCGATCCTGACGATTTTGAAGTATAATTTTTATAAAAATGGATTCATTATCGTACGAGTTGTATCAAGCAGAAAAGCAAGTCCTCATTCTCAACCTTCGAAGAGCAATACTATCAAACGATTTAGATAGAGTTAAAGTTGTGTTGTCGAAGTTGGGAGTTGCAGTACCAAAGGAAGCATTCAAATGGTTAACTGTAACACAAGAGACATCGTTCGATATTTTATACTTCATATTCGAAAGAAAGCAAAGGTGTGATGAATTGGTGGATGAATTTTTAAAAGGTTGTTGTGAAAAAGTGGAAATAACCGTTGATGATGTCGAAATGATTTTAAATAAAACAAAGTATAATTTCATACGACACGACGTATATTTTTTAAAGGAAATGTTAACAAACGGATCAGTTCTAATGCGGGATAAGAAGTTCTCCGTAATGAATGTCAAGAAAAAGTATGTTACATTGTTAAAGTGTGTGGATGACTTAATAGTGGATGTAGCATACTACGCACAACCGAAAAATTTGGAAAAGTGTATTAAACTGATCAACTTGTTTCGGCTTCCGTATACATTAAGTCCAAATATCAACGGTCGTCATCAAACAGTGCTGCAATGGATAGAAGAAACTATTTTAAGAGAAGGAACGGAGAAAGCTGCAGGCTGGCAGAGCGGTCCTGACTCAGGCAAATGGCCATCAAGTAATATCGAAGATTATAAGAAAATTTATTCATTGTTAATGTTATTGAAACAATAAATTGTAACAGTAGAAATCGTACACATGTTATTTGTGAAGTTGAGGAATATATTTCGCAGAATAAAAATAGTAAACAAACAAGTTGTGTAGTAACGTTTTATTATTATTTATACAATACAACCAATATTAAGGATAAAATATTTACATTGAGTGACATTTCAGCGTAAGCTATACTTAAACAGAACTCCAAGTAGGTATTACAGTAGGTGTTCATAAATATTATCAATGGCTTCCTGTGGAAGTGACGAAGCTTCGAAAAGTCTTTTAATAAAGTATTCTCCAACCGTTAAGTCGTCGGTATACGGTTGATGAAAATTTTGTATAAATCGATCAACGGCACCGTCGAACTTTGAGAGGGAACTGTTTGAGTTTTTTATATTGTAATGTCCCCAAGGAAGAGTATTCGTTGTTTTCGGAATTAAGAAACGTTTATCATCTTTGGGAGAGAGAGCTACTTTCGTTTTCATATGGGTAAACATAGTATGCAGATCGGAAACGAAAACATTCATACATTTAAGAATGGTGGCGTCATCTCTAATGACGCGTAGGTAATCATCGATTTGAAGATGTAATTTAATGACATTTTTGTTAACCCCTTTTGCTTTTTAAACAATTTGATCAACGGCTTCAACGCAGTAAGCTTTTGCTCCGGTTCCATAGAATGCTTTAATGGGATTATTAGGGAATTCGTCTTTAAATTTGCCAATAACAGAAGAGGTAATAGGGATATTGAAACTATTATCATGGGGATAATTGGAAGTGTCGAAGTGATGAATATTTTCAATCATATCTCTGTAGAAATTTTCCGTGAAAACTTTAAGAATGAAGGAATCAGTATCCATATACACCAAAGAAATATTTTCTTGAAATTTTTGCTTAAGAAAGCCGTAGTAGAAGTCATACATAACAACTTTTGATAAATCCAAAATAGTGAAACCTACATAGAGCGGTTTATCGTAAATAATGTGTAATTTATTCATCTGAATAGCTACGAAATGGGGGGTGAAAATTTTTGAATTTCTGAAATTGGGTTTAGCTATTAAACTTTCAGCACCAAGGTACGTACCGTCCAACGTTTTGCCAATGAGTAACTAACTTGACGTCAACTCGTTTATCAACGTTCTCCATCGTTTTTCCGAAAGTACTGTTGTTCATCAATTTAAAGAAAGATTTCCCAAACTTATTATTACACATATTGCGTTTTCTAGTATTCAAATCAATAAAAGGTTTCAACCATTGTGATTGTTTAAACTGAATAGCTCTATGCACTTTAAGTAATTTTAATCCGCTCTGGAGAGCTTGTTTAAGCGGTAGGTAATGAACAATATACTTTGTCTTAGTCATAAGGTTCGGAATCAATTTTTTGACTCTACCTAGCATTACCAGGAGAAATAATATTTTCAACTAAAAAGGGAAGATCAGCATGTAAATTGTGTAGGTTTTGGGGATATTGAACGTCAACTTCAAGTACATAACCGTATTCAGAAGAAACATGCAAATCGAGAACATTTAATTCATCAATTTCAGCATCGGTGAGCCAACGAAAATGGGATATGGGAAGGTATTGACTCATGCTGTGTCCATACAAATTGGTAGCATCCAAATACATAATGTAGGAAGTGGGAGCAGATGCGTCATAATCAGGAAGGTGTTGGTTATTAGCGAAATGCATTCTTTGAACACACTGACTTACTCCTCCACGTACCCCTTTTTGGAAAAACTTTAACATATCGATGTCAGTTAGAAGTTCTAAATTAACGCGAGTGAATTTTAACATGCTATCCCACGCTAGCCCGGGAGCGGTGTAATACTGAGCGGGGTCCAAGGTGTAAGTGGAAATACATATTTCACGAAAATTCTCGAACACGTCAGCTAACAGTAGGGCATCGGTTTTCAAGTAGAGGTCAGAATATTCTCCGAGAGTGGAGCAGTTAAAGGTTTTCCAAACGGTGGCAGCTCATTGATAATCTTCATCGGAAATGGGTAGAGATATTAATTTATCGAAAAAATCGTCTTTGAGAGGGAACGTTGATTGGTCAAGTTTAGTAATATCGTCGACGTAGAAGTAAGGGAAAACCCCTTTCCGTCGCACAAGTTGAAATTGTGTAGGATCAGAAAAATACTTCTTCACTTGGAAGCATTGAGAAGGGTCGAGTTCTTCAGACAGTTTATCGAGGGAGGAAGCCATAAAACGAAAGGAATCGAGAAATCGAATCTTAACAAATACGTTTTGAGTAGAGTTATCTGAAACACCGGGAACAGTATCAACTAGCAATAATTTGGTAAAGGAAACGTATTTTTCTTTATTTTGAGCAATTACGCTAAATTTAACATCGTTGACAGCCATTTCTTTTAAAAATAAATGACAATCGTAACCGGAGAGGTTTTGGAAGAAAACAGGCACAAAGTTGGGTAGTTTGTAGTTTAAGTTACATCTGGAATGAGCGGCCCCTAATCGAACTTTACCAGTCAAATGACAATGATCGCGAACCTTTACATCATCGATTAGGAGGGGCTCTTCGCAAATATTACAAGACGACGTTTCACAGAAAAGTCGCATTTCTTCATCAGTCAAAGGTATCATAGGAGCTGCGGTCTTTAAAAATCGGTGATAAATATCAGAAACGTCTTGATCAAGAGTTTTAACAAATTGATTAGCACAATCAGGTCCTCTATAAGTTCTGAATATTGAAAGGGAATCGTCAAAAGAGCACTTAATCAAGTAAGCAAACGAGTGCGGTTGATGTTCGTGGGTAGGTGTGGTGGAGGTCTTGTTAGGATCGGAAAAGCATGTATGAATGGGTCGCAATATGGTTTCGAAGTCTGCATAAACAACAAAAGGTACTTTGATACGTTTCTGGTAGTTTTGAAATTTTAAAGCGTTATTAGGGATGAGCCTACCCATCTTATCCAATTTGAGATCAGCAGTTGGCAGCGTCGTGTAAACGTGGTTGCAATCATTCCGCTGATGACGGTGCAGGTGAGCCACAGAGCTGAAGTATTGCAAGCAGCCGTCACATAGGAATTTGCGATGTTCTGTTTTGGAGAGTTGTTGAGAGAGCAAACGGGACATATCCTTAATCCAACAGTAATGATTATTTCCTCGATCATCGTGTAGCAAGAGTAAATTGATGTGCAGCCTTCGTTTGACGGACGAGTAGTAGAGGGGACCAACAATTTCCCAGATCCATTTTCCATCCTTCAAAACGTATTCAGTCCCGTAAACATTCACAGAGCAATGGTTCTTCGTTTCAAACTTGGGAATGTCGTTTAATTTAATAGGAAAATCGATACCGTCATAGTCCATCGTGCGGGAGTAATGCGGATAGGAAGTCGTTCTGTGCGGGTTGGCTTGGGCGGGATACAAAGCTGAGGTTATTGCCCACGCAAAGCAGGCTTGGTCATCGTTTCGTACGTTCACAACAGCTCTCTTAAGTACAATTTTTTTAGGTAGAGGAATGTAAGATGAAGCTCTAAGGGGATTGTACTTGTTGCAATTGAGTTCTAGGAAGAGGACTCTTTCCAAAGCCCGTCCTGTAAGAATGAAATAATAGTAAACACAAGTGAAATATATATAGAGAGAATGATAAATTACCTGACTCTCGTTCTTGAAACTCAGAAGCTTTACCCTCAAGAACGTCGAAGAAGCTTTGGAGAATATTGGAAAGATCCGTCGACTGAGTGACAACTTTGTTATTGGTGTTGAAGGATTTCACGTCAACCAATTGTTTAGTATCATGCACATACCGTCCGAAAAGTTCAAGATTTAGTTTAAGCGTGTCATGCAGTTGTATCTGATTACGAATAACACGCAAGCATTTGTCGAAAACTTCGGCGAAAAAGTCAGTATATGACAGGAAGAACTTGGCGGATGAAATACGAAAGGACACAATTCTGTTAGCGAACGCAGACGAAAGGAAAGTAATTCCTTCCTCAAGAGGAGAGCAGCAAGTTTGTTTATGCTTGAGGCTACGAAGGTGGCCGTTGTAGGAATGTTGTGGAACGTAAATCTTACAAGTATCACACCAGCGGTCAGAAGAACCAGCAGGCGTAGCAATTTTAAGTTTTTTCTTCGGCAGAGGCGATGTACGTTTGAGCTGTGCTCGTTTCCGACAAGAAGTTAATCGATGTCTTTTTAAATTATCAGATCGTGTAAAGGAAGCATCACAGTCCGGACAAGGGATCATAGCGGCTAGCGGTAAGAGGTATATCTCGACAACGACTGAGGAATACTGAACGTGAGGGAAAATAAAGAGCGATAGGAAAAGGGGAGGGATGTGTAAGGTGGAGAGGGTCATAAAGAGAGGGGCGAAAGGAATATATACTGAAACTGTAATGGGTACGGTGTGGTAAGATGAGTGCTCAACAACAGGGTAACGGTGTTGATTTAGCTGCTGAGCTAAATATGAACGAAACCGAGTTGGCTGATATATTGGAAAACTTTTTTCCAAACGATTCCTTCACATTATCTGCTAAGGGTGAGGGGTGTGTTGGAGGTACTACCACGGCAACGATGGCAGAGCCTGTGGCTAGCACCTCTACGATGGCGGTGGCGGGAACGAAGTCGATATCGATGAAGTCGAAGAAGCGATCGTATACACGAAGGTTGTCGGCTGCTCCATTCGATTATTCCAAGATAGTGGACCAAGTAGGAGAAGCCATAAATAGTGTCAAGGAGGAAAAGCGGCGACGAGAAGTGGTACTGAATGAAAGAGAGACAAAGGCCGCTTCATTGACTGAGTACATGAAGCGGAAAGAGAAGGAGCTGGAGGAGTTGAACAGATCGGTAGTTGAAACGAGAAAGGAGGTACAAGAAATCGAACATAAGCTAGCTAACCTTAAGTCTGCTTTACTGAGTAAATTTAATGACTAAAATTCAATGATGTTTTATATTATATTGTATTATATTAAATAAAATTCTGTTATATTGTATCGTTTTGTATTTTGTAATTAAAGAAAATAAAAGAGAATATAAATTATAAATATTAACATTTTATTTATTGTAATACATAATAAAAGCAATATAGGGACAGTAATAAAAACAAATTCAATTGAATGATTTAATGTAAACTGTTGCCCCATGGTCCATCGCAGAAACGACCAATGTCCCCTGGAATGAGGTCCACAACAGCTGTTGTTTCAGGTGTTGGCAGAAGGCTCCAACGGGTCTTCTGTCGGACACCTTCCATAACGTGAAGCCTCCAGGAGTGGTACCATTGTAAATCATTATGTCCACCCTGATATTGATATTAGTGGACACGGAGCCATGAAGCAGCACGGTATATTGAACCATTTTTGTTGTTGTTGTATTAGCTGGGACAGTGTTAGCGATCTGTGCTGAACGTTGTGAAAACTTGAGTATTTATACAATTTGGAGGAGGAGGAGGATATGAGTGGGTGAAGCATGTGACGTCAGCATCATCGCAAACATCTGCATTTTGTTACAATACGCTCTTCGCACAACTTGCATCCAAGCCAATTTCCTCGAATGACCGATAGAATGTGGTTTCCAGACGTGACGTCAGCACCATGGCAAACATCTGCGTTTTGTTATTAAGAATCGTAAAACGCTCTTCGCACAACTTGCATCTAAAGCCCGCTTCACACGAGGCAAGTTTACGCGCTGGATTTGCTGCTTGATTTCACTGCTAGGTTTCAAGCGTGTGATGATGCTAGATGTCGTGATGGTTTTTTTTATTGTTGGCTTCACACGATGCAAGTTTTGAAGCTGGATTTTAAAGCTATCTGGTTTTGTTGCATGCGCAGTGACAGCTCCAATATAAACAAAAACACTGATTGAATACTATATCATCTGTTATTTTATGCGCATGTCAACCACGTGATAAAATACTGCTTCCCGATTGGCTCTCATTCGAGTCCAGCAGCAAATCTAACTCGAAAAATAGCGCATGTTCTATCCGTAAAATCTAGCAGGATCCCAAGCAACCAAGCCCGCAGTGACGTCATTTTCTATCTCCTCAGCCAGCTCAATTGCCGGTAGAGGTCCCAGCAGCAAATCCAGCGCGTAAACTTGCCTCGTGTGAAGCGGGCTTAAGTCAATGTCCCCGAAAGACCGATGGAATGTAGTTTCCAGACGTCATTTTTCAAGTGTGAAGTGTTCCACACACACACACACACACACACACACACACATACACACATACACACACATGTATGTATATGTACTATTCCAGATGTTTATGTTTCTCGGTAAGCCGAGTTTCTCTGTGTATGTATTTGTGTTTGTTAGCACCATTGCAAAGATCTGCGTTTTGTTACAATTCGCTCTTCGCACAACTTGCATCCAAGCTAATGTCCTCGAATGACCGATGGAATGTGGTTTCCAGACGTGACGTCAGCACCATGGCAAACATCTGCGTTTTGTTATTAAGAATCGTAAACTTCAGACGGCTGCAGACGTATTTAATTTTACATTACCGACACATGTACATATGTTTCAATTCATTGTGAAGCATGTAACGTCAGCACCATCGCAAACATCTACGTTTTGTTACAATACGCTCTTTGAACAACTTGCATTCAAGCCAATGTCCTCGAATGACCGATGGAATGTGGTTTCTAGACGTGACGTCAGCACCATAGCAAACAAAAGGAGAATAGTGTTGTATCTCCGAAAACATCGAAGACTCTTAGTGACGGGTCGAGTGACTGAATATTAGTTTGTTCTTTGACTGATTATTCTTTGACTTTTGTAGTGATAGTTTTAGATTAAGTGTTTGTTCATTTTTGTAACCAAGTCTCACGCGGACACCTTTTTTCTATAAATAAACGTTAATTTAAGTGTTTTTTTGTAGTGTTATTCCACCCGCACGCTATAGTAGGTATTTAAATTAACAACTTCAGGAAAAATCGCTGAAACGAAAAATAACTGCGACAAGTTCGAAGACTAAAGAAATTCAAGCGAATTGTCAATTAACGTAATTACATATTATTAATAACATACATGAACATTTTCTTAAAAATACATAAAAGCACCTATTTAAGTATATTTTAATACTATAGAATTAATAAAAAACCGGCAAATTTCAATTATATTTCATGTTGCATTTACTTCGCATATCTTTCCTCTACGCTTTACATTCTGAGATATGTCATCGGCTAGTGCGCTCTGATTGGTTGGAGGCAACTGAGGCAAGCGTATTAGTTTAATAACCGTGAAACAATCTTACAAACTACCAGACTTTTCTGGATTGTTCCATGATGCTATAAAAGTGACAAAGACGTTTGCCGAGGAGTTGGTAATAAATTGACCGTGACAGTGGTAACATCCGAAATAAATCGACAGTGTTAGAAGTGAAGAGACAAATAAATAGAGACGCACATATAAGTGAGTGTTGTAAATAAATAGTAAGCTAAGTTCCGTATAAATTAATAGTGTTTTTAAGTAGTTATTAGTAATCAGTGTATAATTATTGTGTTGCTGTACTTTAGTCTTGTAAATAAAAATTTAATAAACCTACGAACATTACAATACATTGTTCGTAAGCTGTCCCTAATTGACTCATCCGTAATCTCGTCGTCTGAATCCTCGCCATCACAAATATTCTCTAATTCTTTAGGCCCTTTTTTGATGTCATTATTTATTTATTTGTAATCGTACAGGCATATATGCCCAAAATTATACATTTATAATATAATTTGAATGTAGATGGCCCAGCTAAATTATAGCCAGATACATAAATAAAACAAAAAATACAGTGTATTCAAACAATTAACCAAAATAAACATATATCCAGATCAGATAACATCAAGAAAAGAGGAAAATATAAATTTCAATAACATAACTATCTAAATTCAAGTTCAACCTATATGCTAATCAAATGCTAAAAGATTATTATCAATTAACTTATAAATGCTGTTTTTCATTTCTAATAAAGATAAACTATTATCTAAAGCGTTTAATAGATTTATATTAGAGTTTAACAAAGTAGCTCTCTGTATGAAAGATTTTTTTCGCTAATCTTGAATCATAAAATGGGACAACAAAAGATTCAATCGTATTTCTAAGTAATCTCTGTGGAACTCTAAAATTTATCCTAGAGAGGAGGCATGGCTGATATACAAAACCATGCAATAATTTAAAAACAAATAATATATCCTGAGCACCTCTATGTTCCGTTAAAGTTCTAATATTTAATTTTTTTGATATCTCCGTAAAATCATGGTCAACATAACTCATGTTAATATTCAATTTCCAAGATACAATTCTCATAAATTTACGCTGTACGCCTTCCAACCTCTTCCTATCCAAAATATTGTTGGGGTACCATATATAAATACAGTACGTCAATTGAGATCTTACATAAGCATTAAACAGTATGAGAAATGTGTCAACGCGCCTGAAATCGCGAGAGGCTCTCAATATCCACTGAAGAGTTCTATTCGACTTGCCAACAACAAAATCAATATGAAATAAAATTCAAATTTTCATGAAAACGGACACCAAGATCTCTCACAACTTCTACCCTTATTAATTAGCAACCACACATAAAATAATCATAAGAGATATAACTGTTCTTGACAAAGGAAATAAGGTTGCACTTATCAATACACAATTGGAGCCCATTCTTTTCGCACCATTGCGTTACAGTATTCAAATCGCTTTGAAAGCGGAAACTATCTTCGATCGAATTCACCTCCATATAAAACTTCATGTCATCAGCATACCCCAAGACTCGCACCGCATCAACCACTTCGAATAAATCATTTATATAGATTACAAACAATAACGGTCCTAAATGCGAGTCCTGTGGTACACCTGACAAAACATCATACACCAGAGAAACACTACCACCAATCTTAACCATGAATGCACTATCACTTAAATACGAGTCAAGCCACTGAAGTAACTTGCCGCTCACACCATAATTTGATAATTTGCAAATAAGTCGCTTATGATTGATTACATCAAATGCTGATTTAAAATCGGTGTAAACAACATCCACCTGCCTATTGTTTACCATCGAATTGACCAAGTATTCATTGAAATCGAGCAAGTTGGTAACCGTGGATCTACCCGGCATGAAACCATGCTGATTAACATTGATAGAATCCTTCACAAAGCCAAGTAATCTTTTATACACTAAGGAATCTAATATTTTAGCAAACACATTCAATTTTGAAATCGGTCTGTAATTCTTAATGTTACTTCTATCTCCTTTCTTAAAAATTGGCACTACATACGATTCCATCCACTGTGCCGGAAAGTTACCAGTTACCAATGACTCATTATACAATTTACTCAATGGCTCCGCTAATACACTGGCCAATCTTTTTACAAACAAAGCTGGAATACCATCCGGACCCGGACCCGACTCTTCCTTCAAGCCACCGAACTCCTTTCTAATCTCCACAGATTCAAATACAATTGAACTCATACAATTTAAAGAATAGATATTATCACATTCATTATCAATTAATTTATCACAATAAACAGAACCAAAATGGCTAGCAAAGAGGTCAGCAACTTCACGAGGAGCCGATGCCTCAACATCATTCAAACTTGTTGAGTTTGTGTCAATGACCTTAGTTGGAGTACTGAACTTTTTCACCTCTAGCAAGTTTAAACATGTTCAATTTCTGTATGAGTCAATGCCCTTAAGTGAACTTTATTTTTCTTACTTACACCATAACAAGAAAAAGCGATTTAAGGTTCTTTATTAATAATTTAGTCTACAATCATTTGTACGTTAGAAGTGGCTACTTATTATACTTTATCCTTCCACGATTTCATCATCACTATCCTCATAACTGCTGCTGCAGTAATCGCTCCCGATTCCTTCGTCAGCTCCAATGAGTTCACCTGTCATCTGCAAAATGTCATAATTTTCGACGTTGAAGAATTCTAAATCTTTTTCGTTTGGCAGGCCCTCGAAATACCTTCTGCTTATATTTCTTGTATAGTAATTACCATTACGGTCGTAGAACTTTGCTATTACAATATAATTCTCAACGTCGGCGATGTTGTTGTTGCTATAAACAACTACACCAACCGAAATCTGCTTGTAGTTAGCTATATTGTATTCAGAAAAAAAGTCTTCAAATTCTAAAAGTTCTAAGTTTTCGTTTTTTTTGTGGCAAAATATTGTCATTGTAGAAGTTTATGAAAATTCTACAGCCGCGGTTCATAATAAGATATGTTGATGCTTACTAAGTTACTGTCAACTAGCTACTGTTTCAATTTATTCTCATGCTCGAACGTTTATAGTATTTTCTATTACTAAAAAGAAAAAATGCAAAAGTGTAAAAAAAAATATTTTATCATTTTGAAGATAGGTACATCTGTAACCAATTTTTAAGAACAAAAACATTTTCTAATGCGCAATTATAGTATGAATCTTGAAAGAAGGAGTGGTAAGTGCAAACTGTAGTGGTTTTATAATTTGCGAGGAGTTTTGTTAAGGATGGACACTCCAAATCCTCCAGATTGATGATGTTTCTCCAATCCTTTAACGTATACAGCAGTCGAATTACTTAAAATTTTACCTATATCAGTGACAGTCTCTTGATAATCATGATGCCCACTATTCCACCCTAACCCGTGATCGTTTCTAGTAAGCCACCCATTCTGACTCTTATAACGGGCTGTAAGTTGCGACCAAGGAAATGGTGGAGATAGTAAATACCATGATGTTTTCTCGTCGCAATTTATTCTACTGAAAGCGAATTCTTTAAAAAGGAAGATATTTCCCTCTGTTTTGAAACCTTGAACATCCACTACGAACTCCATGGAATTATAATACTTGGACAATGTTGGTGGAAGGGTTGTAACGAACCATTCGATCGTGCAAAATTAAGCAGTAAGCAGCTGTATTTGCTGGAATCGCCTCATTAGTTTCAAAATGCAAGCGTACATCTATCGCCCCGGATTTTACAATTTCGTTCTGGTGTGAACAGTCGATTACAAATAATGGAGCAACTTTCTTAAATTCTGACGGTTTTAACACCGGTTCGCTAACGGTTCCGTAATAAGACTGTTAGAATTGAGCATACATCTCGTATAATATAGAGAATTTGTTGTTTTTGAAATCAAAATGGAGATTGTCATAAGGATACATAGAAGAACCTAAATGCAATTTAATATTATTAAGTTCACAATGGTCAAAGTGGGCTTTATTTTTTTCTGGTTTATTATTTCTATCCGTTTGAAATGCAACTATCACAAAGCGAGGTTTTTCAAGTTGTGATGTTGTTTTAACAGCCCATGTATGAATATTTGTTTGAGGTAGTAGTGGATATTCATGCAACTCCCAACTGCGGAAATTAATTTCAATCTGTTGATTTTCTTGCAAGTATTTTGGAAGTTTCAGGCGTTCTATATCTGCAACAGATATATGTGGGATTTTCCAAGAAATTTTATTAACCACAACTTTTACTGTTTCGCCAGCAGTTGTATTCCAACATTCCAAAAAGCGAGCGTTTGAAGGTGTTAACCGTTTCAATTCTGCCTTAGTACTGACGGACCGCGATAATGCAGGTTTCCTATAAATCACCCTACGCTTGCTAAAGTTTTTATAACGGCAGACCATTATACTTTACTGGGGACGTTTCAGATGAAGTCTTACTGTTACGGCCTCTCCACGAAAATTAATCAGTTCACCGTGCTGATCAACTATTTTAATGACGAGACAGTCGATTATTTTCGTATTTATAGGCAAGTAAATAACATTGGTGGGATTTTCTACGAGTTTGTAGCCCGGCGGAACGTTTGGAAAAAGCTGATGAATAATACGAGCTTCTTCGTTGTTGCTATACGAACCAGAAACAAGATTGCAGTGAATACATATTGCATTTACTTTAAAAACATTCGCAGGATAATCTGACACTTCATGACTATTAGCTTTAATAATTCTCGGTTTGAATCCTAGCAGTTGTCCTATAGAATCCGGTTTTGTGAAATCAACTTGTTCTGTACATTTAATTTCCGAAAGTAAAGTATTGTTGTTGCCAGTTATACAGGGTGGTTCTGATATAAATACGGATTTTTGGAGGGTGTCAACTAGATGCAATATATCATCGAATGGTCACTACAGCAGCGCGGTGAAGAAACAAAAAAATTTTCAAAATTTTTGAAAAACATCTTAACATGAATTAATTTGAATACGGTCCTGTGCGTTTTCGGTTTGACTTAACTAACACATTTGGCAACTGTCACAAAATTCTGATGAACTAAACGCCATTTTTGAACACACTTGTTTACGTTACAGTGGTTACAGTAACCGAGTAACCTCATTCACGGTCAGCTGATTGAAGACAGCGTTGCCACTACACACGACCAGGTCAATCGAGGACACGTCTTACACAGGACCGTACTCGGTTTTGCCTGTATTTTCACATACGTTTTTCTCGAAAACGGTAAACTTTAGGACCTGCGAAGTTTTGCTTAATTTTCTTATTTTCTACTGCCCTATCACCTCCTTAAATATCCGCAGTTATATCAGTAACACCCTGTATTTAGAAATGTTGCATCTTTAGTACCTCTTACTCTCGGGTCGCGTAATTGTATGCGTAGATAACGATTTATATCGTCAAGCTCATACGATCCTACCGGTATAAATATTATTTTATCACCAACGTAAAACTTATTATTGCTTTGATCTATATTTGGAATAGAATTGTACGTTTCAAAGTTGACTAGACCTAATGAATACTCAAATTGTCATCCAAAACAATCGGAGGACTAATATTAGCTTGCAAAATTGATGTAACACCAGTTAAAGTAAACGTATACATGTTGATGGTCTGTTAACGTTATGTCAAATGGGGTTACTGATTTAAACTCGCCTTTAAGAGTGGAGGGACGGTGTAGTAGTGAATAAAAATTCTAGTACTAGATGACTGCAGTTGAATGAGTTATACTTTTGTTTGCTATCGTAGTTATAATGAATTTTACATGGTTGAGAGGAATTTAAATATTTCACCACCTCCGGAGGCGGTCGCAAATTTCCGAAATTATCAAAATAAGCTGCTCTACCATTTTCTATTTTGTATGCCGTCCAATGAGTACGTTAACGGCTTTCGCGATTCCTGCCGCTCCTCCCGATAAGGCACCTACGGCTGACAATCCAGCGAATAGTGGTATTAATGGTAAAAATCCTCCAGTTTTTGGAACGGGTATTATCCTGGGAGTGTTAATTAATTGTTTTTTATTTCCTTTTAATTGCGACATCGCTAAACGCGCTGCTTGAACAATATTTTTTGGTTTTTTCTTCTTCAGAACATTTGCCGTTCCTCTTATAAATTTTCGAAATGGTATTCTTCCACCACTCCTTCTTTTTTTAAAATATTTTTTACTTATTCGTTTTCTTCTTTGAACTCCCATACCTAACTTTGTTTTGACATTCATAGCGGAAGCAACTGCTCGCGCTGCTAAACGTTCTCCAAAGCTCGCGTCTGATGAATGAGCTCGTTTAAGTGCTGCTTTTGCTAAAATACTATCAGCCGCATGTCGCTGCTCTAGATTTTTTGAATTAGAGTACGCAATATCATGAACTTTGCATGATTCATCTAACGGGTTTATTCCTTTATCCCCTCTTGCCAACCTCTCCTTTAGTCGAGTGCCTGGCCCGCAAAAACGATAACCTGGTTAATGTAGTTCATACGGTAGGGAATTGATAAGTCTATTTAGTAGACCACCGCCTTGCCGTACTTTCCTCATTTATTTCTCAAGCAGCACGTGAATTCTTCAAGTCTTCTTACCAAATGAACCAATTCATGCTGTGTTAGCAGCTTATAAAATAGAACACATCATCTGAAATGTTTCATTGGGCTATTAACATGCGGATAGTTCAACAAAATGCGGTGCTACCCATTACCAACCACGATTTCAACGACGCGCCGAAGGCGAATCTCCATGGACCTCTACTACCGCCAACAATAAGATCAATTGTAGCAGGTCCTTCTAATTGCGGAAAGACGAACGTTATTATTTGACTTTTAGAACACCCTAATGGCCTGCGTTTTGAAAATGTATATGTATATTCCAAATCTTTAAATCAGCCTAAGTACGAATACTTAGAGAAGCTTTTCAAACCAATCAAGGGCATTGGCTACTATCCGTATAAG
The DNA here is from genome assembly GCA_947389935.1 of Agrilus cyanescens. NCBI lineage: Eukaryota > Metazoa > Arthropoda > Insecta > Coleoptera > Buprestidae > Agrilus > Agrilus cyanescens. Next base: position 7,230,881 of record OX376704.1, read on the forward strand.
GATTCTGAGCATATTATCTCTCCATCACATGCGAAATCTAATTCAATATTTATATTTGATGATGTTGCTTGCGAAAATCAGAATGTAATTAGAGATTATTTTAGTATAGGGCGCCATAACAACATCGATTGTTTTTACCTTTGTCAAACATACACACATATTCCAAAACATCTAATTCGAGATAATGCCAACCTAATTATATTATTCAAGCAGGATGAGCTAAATCTCAAGCATGTTTATTCAGATCATGTTAATACTGACATGTCATTTGAAAAGTTCAAAAATCATTTGCAAACTTTGTTGGGATGAGAAATATTGTTTTTTAAGTATTCTTAAGGACAGCGATCCTAAAAGCGGACGCTATAGTAAAGGATTCGATCGATATATATATCTATAGTTTATCAAATCATACGAGTTATATAAGAGCAGTAAACGAGTAAACATGGATCCGAAAATTAAACGAGAGCTTGTAAAAGTGAGAAATGCTGTCAAACGTAAACTGCAGGCTTTGAAGGAAGGAGCGATAGACGAAGAAGATTTACTGCGGAAATTTGGTTGAGCCTTTAATGCAACTAAAAAAAGAAATTCAGTTTTCCAAACCGTCAATTAAACAAGAAATTAAAAAAGAGGAGGAAGAAGAAGAAGAATATGCTGAGTATTCTTTCTTACCACCACAATCTAGCTCATTCATCGCACCATCTTCATTAACCTCATCAACCACATCTGCTGCCGACCTTAGTACTATGCTTCCAATGACTGAAGAAGAGGAGGATAGATTATTTGATTACACTAAACAGGAAATACAGAAGATCGTGAATGATTCCGTTTTTAAAGATAAATTAGATGATTATGACCCATTGCCGAGGTATTATATTGAAGGGATATTGAGTGATACTCAAGGAGAATATGACAACAGAAATGATGTTCGATACGATTGGCTTCAGAACAAATTATACATTGGCAATGAAGAAATGAAGGTGGATGGTAAAGATTTAGAAAGAATGGGGCGTAAATTTTCCGGAACACCTGGACTTTATGAATTATTATTCAAAGCGAAACCCGCCGGAAAAAAGAGAAAATATTTGGATGCCTATAGGGATATAATGGAGCTCGTTCGATTAGATAACCCTCAAACTTACTTAACAGCTCTGAATCATGATACTAAAGGAATTTTTGATGACCAATACGGCGTAAGATTTAATCCGGATAAAAATAAGTATTTCATCGGAGATTCTGAAATAAAGTTTGCGGCTAATAAATTAACCGTCAAAACTATGCGTTATACAATAACTCACGGATTGTTAGAGCTTTTGTTTAAAAAAAAAACCTATAGATTACAAAGAATCCGATTTGGCAAAGTATGAAGATATAGTTTACAGAACTAATGCTCATAAAATTGGCTACAGGAGCACCGCCCCAATAGCTGGAAACAAAGGAAAAAAATATCGTTTAATCAAGAAACTCATGACTGGACCTCTATTTCCATCCACAGCCGTAACCTCCGCTACCGTTACCTCGACTCCGATTAGAAACCCATCGGGTCGAGGTGTATGGATGGATTTAAATAAGAAACCCATAGAATGTGTTTATTTTAATGATGTCAACGAATTATGTGATCGTTTAAAATTACTTATTTCATCACAAACTGCTGGTAATAGTAATCATGCTAATGAAATCGCATCCATTGTTGAAGAACTTCGAGAGTGTGGTATAATAGAGTAAATAATACATATCCACACTTAGTTGTAATATGGTTGTCGATAAATTCGGTCGAGCATTGCCAGCGGCAGTTAAACGAAGGTTCGAAGTGGATTATGACGCTGAACGAAAGGCATTAGCTCGAGATAATGAGGGGGATGAAGATGAGGTTGTTACAAAAAAATACCTAGATGCATTATTGGATACATTGGCGACAACTGAGGACATTAAAAAAATTAACAATTTTTTTGATTTTGATAACAAATGTGTAACTCGTTTAGCAGTACCTACAGCTTCTTGGCATGCTGCAACAAAAGCATACGTGGACAATAAAGACGTGGTAACTAAGGAGCAGATTAGAATAGAATGTGAAAAAGTTAAAAGGGATGCAATGGCTGCAGGGGATAAAAAACGTGAGTCTTCGAAACGAAGTATTAGCGTTACTAAACTCTCTCAAGTCTAACGCTGATTCACTTAACGCAAATATTCGTATAAATAATTTGTACATTGATGCAATCTTCAAGCATATTGGTTTAGAGAAGAATTCTGTAATAATCAAACCGTCTTCTTCGAGCGAATCACCTACCTCAGCCATCTCCACAACAACCACCCCTACTACAACAGGCAATTTATAATGGTGAAAATGAGAAAAACTGAGAAAACTGCGAGCACTATTAAGGAAGAAGTGGTAGCTGAATTACACAAACCTGCTCGAAAAAATTTTACTAGACGAAGAACAATTGTTAAAGGATTGAATGATCTGTTTCAAGCTGATCTAGTGGAAATGTTACCCTACGCAAAAGAAAATAAAGGGTATCGATATATTCTTGTAGTAATGGACGCATTTTCTAAATTTGTATGGGCGTTGCCGGTGTTACGGAAAAATGGAGAGAATGTTTCGAAAGCGTTTGAATAAATACTTCGGAAAAGTAATCGCATACCGGCAAATCTGCAAACCGATATGGGGAAAGGATTTTATAATAAATGGTTTCAAAATTTAATGAAAAAGTATAGTAATAATCATTATTCGACCTATAGCAGTAAGAGGGCTTCTATAGTAGAACGAGCCAATAGAACATTAAAAGGTATGATGTGGAAAAAGTTTAGTTTGCAAGTGGTTAGACTTACTACCTTAATTGGTTCATGTTTATAATAATACGATGCATAGAACTATCGGCATGAAACCAAGTGCTGTGAAAAGAGCTAGTGAAAAGCATTTATTAAATACAGCTTATTCCCATATTAAAACGGTTGATTAAAAAAAAAAAGAAATTTTCTGTTGGAGATTTTGTGAGAATTAGCAAACATCGCGAGATTTTCGCAAAAGGCTACACCCCAAATTGGTCAACTGAAGTTTTTAAGGTTTCCAAAATTAAATTTTCCAATCCATTAATGTATTATCTGCAGGACTTAGCAGATAACGAGATAAAAGGAGGATTTTACGATAAGGAGCTACAAACAGTGAAACATCCAAATGTTTATTTAATCGAAAAGGTATTGCGCAGAAAAGGTAACAAGGTTTTTGTTAAATGGCTTGGATTTGATAAGTCATAATAGTTGGATTTCTAATACAAATGTTATTTTGTAAATATTAATGATTTTTTAATAAAAATACACATTTACATTAAATGGTTTTATTTATTTCTGTAGTCACATTTCATTTTAACGTGGTTTAAAGAGGGGAACATTCCTCTCAAAATCTTAATTCTACTAAAAATACGTTTAAAAGAATTTAAATTACTATCATTTATCTCAATACCATCAGTTAAATCAGTATTTGATAAATTCTGCCGAATATATAAGAGTTCTGCATCTTCATCCAGTTTATCCAACTTTTGATGAAACATTTGCAGCGAGTTCAACATTTTACTACTTGAATTTATAGTAACAAACATTCTTGCACCCTGTAAACATGGTAAGCTCTTATTGCATCGTGGTGAAAATTTACAAAAATGATACTCTTGTAAAGTACAAAACAATCGAAGCTAAAGAGTTTAAACAAATCTGTGAAAAGTTTAACGTGTTTGAGTGCGACCATATTGAAATCTGCGGCTATTATTTCAACCCCGATATTGACTACTCTGATAACAGTGATAAAAGCGATTCTGAAGCCGAAGCATTCATTTAACTAAATGGATCCTATCTCATACGAGTGTTACAAAAGTGAAACAGATATCTTGAAAAGGCATCTGAGAAATGTGCTCCGCAACAGTAACGAAGCTGATGCAAAAAATGTATTTATACGTTTGGGATTTCAAGTACCGTTCGAAGAATTTACTTGTATAACTGAAGGAGTAGACCCACCTCTGCCTTTGCTCAGTTTGCTTTTTCATAGACAGCTATTATGTGATGACTTTGTATCAAAATTTGTGGAGCAAGCATCTAAAAAACAATATTTAACTGTTTTTGATGTTATTGAGTATCATTATTGCTACAAAAGAGGTTGTCTGTCGGAATGATATATTCTTTGTTCAAGAGCTTCTCACAAACAACAACGTAACAAGTTGTGATCAATTTCTTTTCAGAAATGTTGTAAAAAACTACAAAAATATGAAATGCTGCTTAGAAGATATCATATTGGGAACATCTTACTACGCTCAACCCCATATTTTATCAAATGTTATACATCTAATGAAAGTATACAACTTGATCTATAACTACAACCCGCTTCAAGCTGGAAAACAAAAAGCAGTTTATCAGTGGATTCTTGGAAATTTATTCAAAGCGCGAAGGGGAGAGCGAGCTGGATGGCAAACAGGGCCTGATTCGGCAAAGTGGCCTTCCATCAAAGTTGAAGACTACACGCACACTTTGAAATTACTGCACTCTTTAGTGTAATGTATTTATTATAAATAAATAAATAAAACAGCTCGGTAAAAAATGATAAAGTGCTTTATTTAAATTTTATTAGCAACACCAAATAAGCCATAATTGATATAAATATGCATAGAAATACAACCAAACTTCTGCACGATACAACTTGAAGGAATAGCATTGAATCCCATACGTATCCTGGACTATTCTTTTCCAATATTTCAGTTGCCGACAGCCATTGGCTGTCAATATATTCCAAATTTCTATCCTTTGTTATAGAATATCTTACTTTCACCGAAATCATTTGGCGTGTTATGTTTAAAACAAATACGTTGCTGTTGTTGACTGGTATTAAAATTAAACGAACCCACTCTTTCGGCCACTCACAAAAACCCTTAAACTCATTTTCAAATTTAACACAAGCGTAGGCTATATCACCATTACTATTTTCCGGTCGTGAAATATATAACGTGTTATTGAAAAAATACGATAAAACTATTATAGCTGTTTTGATGCGCATGATGATATCCTCAAGTATACTGATTGTTAAACATATGAGCTGCTTTTTATATTCTACATCATCCCTCTCTGTTCAGAAATAAAAGACGCTTTTAGTTTAGTATCCATTTAATAATCATATTCCTTCTGTTAAGCAGCTTTTTACATTTTTTAATTTTCATTTTATTTTACAATCTGTTTACAATGGTAGCAACGTCCTAATGGTAATAAAAATATTAATATTAACAATAATGAAAAAAGTAAAATAAAGAATGTAAGAAATAAATACCACTTAAACCAGTTTATAATTCGGAATCAGTTAATAGAAAATAAACTTCATTTAAATATTCTTCAGAAACATTATTACTTTCAAAAAGATTATTTAATTGCGAAACCAATAATTCTTCCTCTTCTTCTTTGTTAATTAGTTCATTGCCATATTCAATAGCTTTATGTAATGAAATTATTTTAGGGATGTCGTCATGACCCCAAGCTAAAGTTTTAGTAGTGCCTGGAATTATGAAACGCTTATCGTCGCTAGGGCTTAAAGCTACCTTATATTTTAATTGGCTATACATTTGATGCAATCGAGAAGTAAAAACTGACATTTGCTCCATTATCTGCTTTTGCTCACTTACAACGGAAACATAGGTAGTGTTTTTCATCTAGGCGGTTTTGAATCACGGAACGTGTCACACCATTTGCTTTCTTTATAATTATTGAATCGTCCAATTTAACACAATACGCTTTTGCGCCAGTACCATAAAAACTTTTAATAGGAACGCCAGCGAATTCATCTTTCATTTTACCAACAATTAATTCAGTTTTAGGATTTTGGCGATTTTTAAACCATGCCTCATACCCTGTTTCAAATTAAGATAGTGGCTTACATACTTTTCTTTATGATTTAAGGTTGTAATTAGTTTGGTTTGTTTGGTTTTGCTGCTAGGAGGTATAATATTTTCGGAAAAAAATCGAAAATCTGAATGAAACTCATGTGATGAATTCGGATAATAAATATCAACTTCTAAAATATAGCCAAAAGGTGAATCCGTTCGAATATTATCTAAATGAAATACGCTTATTTCGGATTCTGTAAGCCACTCGAATTCAGAAATTGGAAGTTTCTTACTCATAGCATACCCGTATAAATTTGTAGCGTCAAAATACATTATAAAAGACGATCTTTCATTGGGATTATAGTCAGATAAGTATTTATTATTAGCAATATGCTTTCTTTCTATACACTAACATATACCACCTCTTATCCCTGTTTTAAAATAATGAAGCATTGAAATATCGGTAAGAAGCTCAAGTTGCGCATTTGTGTAACGTAAAAAACTGTCCCATGATAAAGATGGCGCTGTTATATATTGACAGGGATCTAGCTTGTAGGTTTTATGACAGATTTTGCGAAAATTCTCAAAAATGTCTGCTAGTAATAATAAATCTGTTTTCAAATATAGATCCGAATATTCTCCCAATGTTTGACATTTAAATTTCTCCCATACTGTTTGCGCATGCTTATATTGCATTGAATTAATATTAGTTTTTGTTAAATCATCAAAAAACATTTCTGTATTTGGGAGTTTTGTTTCTAATAATTTTTCAAACGAATCCAAGTAAGAATAAGGAAATACCCCTTTTCTTCTCATCAATTGAAATTCATCTTGTTTGGGAAAAAATCGTCTTACAGATACTAGATCACTGTCGCTCATTTTCGAGGTTAATGATTCTAAAGAGCACTCCAAAAATCTAAAAGAATTAATAAACCGCAATTTTAAGAATTTTTTTTTTATTTTACCGTTTTCAGTTTTGTTTTCAACATTTATGCTTGTAGAAAAAGTGATGTACTTTTCTTTATTTAAGGCTATCACATCTATTTTACTTCCTAATGTGCAAAGCGTCTTAAAGAAAACATGCGCATCATACCCATTTAGATTATGAAAAATTACTGGTATAAAATTCGGGAGCTGATAATTTAAATTACAAATAGAATAGGCAGCATCCCTAAAATGACCTATTAAATGACAATGATCTCTCACTTTCTCGTCATCCGAAATTTCCTTACAACAAATATGGCATTGCCTGCAATTTTGGAACTGAATTTCTTGTTCTTTACTTAGTCGTTCGATAGGTAGAGTTAACTTTTAAATAATGATGATATATATCTATGGTTAACACTTCTAAATCGTTCACAAATTTTTGTACACAATTATTACCTCTGTAAATATTTAATTTCGATAAGGAATCATCAAAGTTGCATTTCAAGTAATAACCGAAGGAATAGGGTATATGATAACGCGTATCCACAGTGAAAGGTTTGCCTCGGTTTCAAAATGCACTCAAAATCTGCATAAATAACACAGGGTAAATCGATTTGTTTTGAAAAATTTTCGAATTTTAAAATATTTTCAGGAACTGAACTGCCAATAACATCAGTTTTTAAATTTGCTGTAGGGGTGACTGTTACAATATGATTACAATCTCCAGCTTGATGTTCTAAAAGACTTCGACTGTTCGAAAAATATTGAAGACATCCGTCACAAAAATATTTTTTATGATTGGTTTTATTAATCTGGGTTGAAATCAAACGGGAGAAATTTTTTATCCAGGCGTAATGCTGATTACCAGCAAGATCACTTATGATTAATAAATTAATATGCACCTGTTTCCTATTTTTTGTATAATACAAAGGCCCAACAATTTCTGTTGTGTATTTACCGTTAGAAAAAGAGTTTTCCAACCCGTATACGTTCAACGAAACGTTATTAAGTTCTTCAAATAAAGAAATTTGTTTAAGTTTAACTGGAAAATCGATACCTTGCAGTTTAAGCACTGTTGAATAATGGGGATAAGATGATGTTCTAGCAAGGCTTCCTGAAGGCGGGTAGAGAGCTGAAACTATGGACCACGCAAAGCAGTGGTCATCGCTTTTCTTTATATTCACGACAGCTTTCTTCGATGCGATAAATTTAGGTAATGGAATGAAGGAGTTTGCCCGCATAGGATTGAACTTCCCGAAGTTTATTTCGAGAAACTCAATACTGACAAGGGCCCATCCTGCAAAATAAATTATTACTACCATTAATTTAATAACAATTAAGAAAAATAATTCTTTGCTATTTTAGCTTAAAAAATGTGAGCATATGATTCGAGGTATTTAATATAATATAATATAATATATAATATAATCTTACCGGAATCTCTCTCTTGGAATTCCACTGCTTCAGTTTTCAAAATATCGATGAAATTCTCGTAGTCGGCTAAAAGATCGGATGACTCCGACAGAACAGCATTTGGACTATTAAACGATTTTAAATCAATTTCTTCAGTTCGAGCATGAATAAAAAGAGCAAACAGTTCCATGCTGATTTTGACACTTTTAAGTTTTTGAATTTGGCTATTCAGAAGGTCGAAAACTTTTTCTTTAATCTCCATAAAAAAATCATCGTAGTCGATATAATTTTGTTTTGGCCATATTCTAAACGTCGAAACTTTTTGTCGAAATGCTGATCTTATAGTTTGAACTCCATCGTATACGTTGACTGCGCATTTACTTTTATGCTGCAGGGATCGGGAATGCCTCTGCTGGGCATGCTTTGGTACAAAAACATTACACTCGTTGCAGAACTTAGCGTCCGACGTACTTGCTTGCGCATCACTTTTAAAGGCTGCACCGTCTGCTTTACGTATTTTTCTATTAGGCTCACCAACCGCGTTCGGGGTATTGGAAATTCTGCAGGAATGCTTTTGATGCCTTCGAAGATTGGTTATTAGTCGAGCAAAATAAACAGAATAAAAATTTGTAGTTTATATTTGGGAATCATCAACCATTTCTACTCGTATAGCGTTAGCTTCAAACATGCCAATCATGATGAACTGACACTTAACATAATGTAAACATTCAATAGGCACATTTTTGTTAAAAACCATTCGAATACCGGTCATAAAATCGAGAAAAGTCTCTGATTCGATTTCAACATTTAATATTAAATCGTCTAACATATTATATATTATTCGCGCCGCGATGGGTGTAAATAGCCCGGTAAAATGGATTGATGGATACTGGTTACTACTCATGATGGAAACGTGTTGAAGATGGTTAAATTATGTGAAACGTAGAAACGAACGTATTGACGCTGGTAGCTGCGTTAACTTATATACAAAAATAGTGTATCCCTTCTCAATAACCTTCAGCCCCACTCCTCCTACTCCCCCTCTCTTTCCTAGCATTTACGCTTGAATTCAATTGGAAGGTTAATAGGTTCATAACCTTAACTTGACCTTTCACCACATCCACCCAATAATCGCAGCCTGCTGCTTTCGTTACTCATTCCCCCCCTCCCCCCTTCCGCCGATCCCTATTTGCAGATCATTAGGCTAGGTTAGGTTAGGTTAGGTTAGGTTAGGTTAGGTTAGGTTGGGTTAGGTTGGGTCAGGTCAGGTCAGGTCGACTTTCCAAATATCCGACAGTCCAACTAACTAAAAGCTCCTTAAAAACTACTGGCTTATCTCATTCACTCCCATTTATACTTTTGTCCTCAATCATTCCTAATAATTTTTCCAGCCAACCAAATTAAAATATTCTTTCAACTGCTAAAACTCTCATACCAATCAAATTCAAAGTTTCCCAAACGGTCAACATCCAAATCTCTTTCACTTACACTTGTTCTCACACTTTTTGTTCATAAAACACTCTTTCGACGTTCATATAAACATCCAGGCGCCAGTTACCTATCTAAATTACCACATATACTACACAATTAATATAATAAATCATAACAATTCGGCCTTTCCTGACATATTCTCGTCCCCGAGAATGGCCTTGCTGATTGCGTTTACACAAATACAATTTGTCTTTAGAACAATATAAATGACACATATTACACTAGCCACATAAGTAATACATTAAACATAAAGTACATTATTTTATGAATACTACATGAAACAAAACTATCTACCGAAATAATCCCTTTGTATAATTACCCACTTTGTTTTTCACCCTCAATATCTTGTATAAGATACCTATCGTTCCCCACTAATTTAACAATCTCATAGGGGTCTTTATAATTCTACCGGCCTATAAACTCGCGCAACACGCCTACCCTTATTAAATTGTTTGCACATCTTTTGCTGGTTTTCCTCTAGTAATGTTTGAACGTCTATATCTGCTTCTGCGTTCCCTAATTCATTGTTAAGACGTCTTATTTCTGCAGCTAAAGGATCGTTTACGAAGCCATCGCGTTCATAAGTATGGCTTAAACTAAATGGAGTTCTTTTAGTTACGCTATGTACTGCGTTATTAACGGCCCACTATACTTCATGAATTTTTGAATCCCAATCGCTACCCTCTAGTATCAGTGCTAGAAGATACACAGGTCAAAATAACGTTGTTTAGTTTCTCCACCTGACCGTTCGCCCTTGGTACAGACGTCGATACTTTAACATGAATGATGTCATGATTTTTACAAAAATCCTCAAACTTCTTGGCGGTGAATGCCGTTCCGCGATCACTGATAATTTTATCTGGTTTTCCTTAATGCATCATAAATTCTTTAATAAATATAGTGGTTTCCGTGGTAACATCTGGCACCGCACCTATTACTTGCTATTATATTTGCTGTATCCGTCGATAATTGCCGCTGCATACTTGTTATCATTTTTAGTTGTAATGAATGGGCCTAAATGATCAATATGGATAACCTGGAAAGGTGTATTCCCTTTGTCTAAGGGATGCAAAAATCCCGGTTGCTTTCCCCTAGGAATTTTGTAGTACATGCAATTTATACATCTATTTACGTACTGCGTCACAAACTCCCTCATCTTTGGAAAATAATAGTCTCTTTTAATTTTTGCCAAAGTCTTGTCGATCCCTACATGCTCTAAAGCTTTATGTACATTACTCACTATATCGTATCGCAAATCTACAGGTACGTACAACCTCCACGTTCCCTTTTTACTAAATTTATATACCCGGCCCTTATGCATGGTATATTTAGCGCAGATTACCTCATCACCGTTCTCAAGTTTCTCAGAAATATTGTTAACTTGATCATAAACATGATCGCTGTGGTGAACCAACCCAATCGGTATTAATTTTAAGACCTAAAACTGCCAACCCACTAATTTGAATTTCCTTAGCTTTTTCAATAAGATTTCTACTAAGGGTATCCGCGACTATTATTTTCGGCCTTATGGTATTCTATGGTATAATCGAACTCTGACAGTTTTACGAACCATCTTCCAATTCGAGGATTCATATCTTTCTTATTTGCTAACAGTTTTAAATTATTGCAGTCTGTTTTAATGACGAACGTATTCCTAACAAATACACCCTGTATTTTTCTAATGCTGCCAGTATTGCTAAGCACTCTAATTCGTACGAATGATATTTCGCCTCTTCGGGTGTTGTTTTTCTACTATAATATGACACTGGTCGTAAAGTTCCATCATTCTGCCTTTGTAGTAATGCCGCTCCTAACCCTAAAGAACACGCGTCGGTATGTAACTCCGTATAAGCCGACGGATCGTAAACAGAGATTATCGGGATACTCATTAATTGCATTTTTATTTGTTCGAATGCAAACTTTCGTTATTGTGTCTTACGGGTGAGTATTAGCTGCGTCTCTACTTTTAATCCGCCGATCACAAGATGCTTGCTTTCTTTGAAAGACAACTTCAATGATTTACACATCCTCATCCTGTCATAATCTTCCACCAGCTCATCCTTCTGCTGGACCCTTGCTGACATTTCTTGAAACCTTTCAGTTAACGTTCTTTGGTCCGAATAGTTTTTTTTTAATTTCTCTTCAAAATCTTGCCAACTACAGATCTCCATTTGGTGATAACGATACCATTTCAATACACTTCTTCTAAGGTGTTGTTTTGCCATCTCCAATAAAATTGAATCACTCCAAAACTGTCGCTTGGCTGCAGCTTTTACATCTTCTAACCAATTTTCTGCACCCTGGCACCCACCTCTGCCGTCGAACATATCCAAGCCTCTACTTAGATCCGGCATTACACTGTAGGTCCTTGGTATGGCTCTCTTCTCGAACGGTCAATCCCGTCGGTGTCGTTATCTGCTATGTGTAAATAATTCATATTTTCACAAAATACTTCCTCAATTTCGACGACTTGATGTTGCTCAGCGTCACTGAATCCCGCGGACGGTGTACTCATCTCTCTGCTGCTCATTTTTGCTCCCAATTCCTCTCGAATTATGGACAAACACTATCAGATATTCTCCCTCTGAATATCTACTCGCACCTTCAAATACACAGTAGGTTTCTGGATTCAATCTGAGTAACTGCACTTAAATCAGAATTATCCCACTTCTGAATTGTTAAAATGTACTATTTTCTTTTTTGTTTAGAAAAAAACACTTTACTTTTACAGACTTTTATTAGTTCACTCGACTTTCCAAATATCTGACAGTCCAACTAATTAAAAGCTCCTTAAAAACTACTGGCTTATCTCATTCACTCCCATTTATACTTTTGTCCCAAACATTCCTAATAATTTTTCCAGCCAACTAAATTTAAATATTCTTTCAACTGCCAAAACTCTCATACCAATCAAATTCAAAGTTTCCCAAACGGTCAACATCCAAATCTCTTTCAAAAGTCACGTAGGTACACTTGTTCTGACACTTTTTGTTTATTAAACACTATTTCGACGTTCATACAAACATCCAGGCGCCAGTTACCTATCTAAATTGCCACATATACTACACAATTAATATAAGAAATCATAACACAAGATATGGAGACATTTCGAAAACTCAAAAATTTCAATTTTTGTTTGTAACTCGAAAACAGGAGACCATAGCAATTTTTTGAAAACACCAATAAGTTAATCTCAAAAAAGGAGATCGTGGATGCGACATTAATTTTTTTGCATCTCTTACAGTTACCTACTAAGTTCTCCTATATTAGAAACATCGAATTTGGCCCACCCTGTACATTATACGTTAAAGAGATAGCATTGTATTTTTATTTATTAAACTGAAGATATTTACAATGCAATTATTTATTTTAAAGTATATTTAAAAATTCAAAACTCGACAATGTCCTGTTTGTAAAAAATTATTATATATTATCAGGCGGCGCTTTTTCACGCATACATATGTCTACTATTTTCTGGGATTGCAGCTACTTACGCACTGCTTTTAATTAATTTCTATATAAGTATGTCGATTAATTGAACAGCATTTCCTCTATTTTAATATTACTTTTTTCAATAGTGCCATTTAAAGTGTTATCTAAACCAAAAAAAATGTAAAATAAGTTAATTATAATCAACAGTTAAAAATGTAAATCTTTAACAAAACCTATTTACTAACTTCATCTACAAGTATTTTTGTAGTAAGTAGTAAGTGTAATTTGATAGATTAAAAAAAAAACCATAATAAATTACTGAACTGTTAATATGTATTTAATGGAAGATTTTTTTATAGTTTTTCTTCTTCAAAATTTGATTAAAAAAGTAAAAAAATATTCTTAAACACGTTTCTGTTTTTCCCTTAAGGGGGGGGGGGGTTCATGAATCATATGACACCCCTTTAAATCGGCGCCTGAAGATACATTAATCATTCTTAAACAAATTACAAATTCTCATATTACATGAATTTGTCGTAAGAAGCGTACATACCATACCTACTATTCTATTAAGTAAAGTTGTCGTCAACTTCCGGTATAACCGGAAGTGCTACAAAGTTGAGCATATTTTAAAAATGTAGATCATATGTCATAGGTAGGTAACTAATATTATAAGTACTAATAAATAATGGGGTGTATGGGGGACGCTGTAGGAGTAGCACCTTTGCTGCGAAATGGCCACACCCAGGCATCTGCGTGGGTGGTTTTAATGCACTGGTCTCCATAGGGTCCCCAGCTCTCACTTGTTGGCTCCAAGCGCCACACCCTGGCAAACTGCGTTGGCCCGCAGGCTAAAGCGGGTAGCCAGATATGGCAAAAATCTGTTGCTGGGCAGCAGCAGCAATAGTACCATGTGGCGGTGCCGAAGAAGTACTTCACACACAGCACTACAATGGATGTGGGAGGCGCGATTGTAGCAGTCTCAACGGTTTCCACACTGCGGTGCAGAAGGGAAACGGAAGTCCCACTACACTATCTTTCCATTTTTCAACATGGCTGAAATAGATATAAAGACGGCCCTCAGTCCGGGGCACCCCTTAAGTGGAGAGAGGGTGCGAAGAATCCCCCCGTCCTTAGAAACTAGCAGAATGCAAATATACAGGAAACAAACCAAAATTGCTTCGTGGAACGTACGTAGCCTATACATGGCAGGAAAACTCGCCAATGTAGATGCAGAAATGCACAGATTACAAATCAAGATCTTGGGGCTAAGTGAGGTGCGATGGCCAGGTACTGGGACTCACAGGACTAAGAATGGTGTCCTCTACTACTCTGGTGGCGATGATCCCGAACACCAGTACGGCGTAGCTATAATCATCTCCTCTGAATTGGAAAAATCCGTAACCGATTTTATCCCACTCGGAGATCGAGTGATGCTTCTGAGGCTCCTCACTACTCATAGAGTTATGAATGTAATCCAAGCGTATGCTCCAACAGGGGACAAGACTGATGAGATGGTTGAGGAGTTCTACTCTACTTTAGAAGAGGCTATGAAAATAACAAAACAAGGGGAGATAACAATTGTTCTTGGCGACTTTAATGCGAAGATCGGGAAGGGTGCTGATGGTGAGGTCTGCGGGAATCATGGTCTTGGGACACGCAATACTAGAGGTGATCGTCTGGTACAATTTTGTACAGAGCACTCTCTCTCTGCTGCCAACACTTTTTTTAAACAACATTCTCGACGTCTGTACACGTGGAAATCCCCAGCCGATCGTGATGACCACATAATTAGAAATCAAATAGATTTCGTCCTCATTAAGAGTCACCTAAGGAAGTTTGTTAAATCAGCAACAACATACCCTGGTGCTGACGTCAACAGCGACCACAATCCCGTGGTAATAAACCTACAGCTTCGCTACTTCACTAAAGTCCAGCGTCGAAATAAACCTAAGCGAATCGATGTCAAAAGACCCGTTGATCCCGAGATACGAGCTAAAGCAACCGAGAATCTCGAGGCGCGTCTACAAACAATTAACAATTATACTGACGACGACGTGGAGCCTCGGTGGACTGTCTTAAAAAAGGCTCTTTTAGAAACCCAGGAGATCGACATTGGGTATGTACAAGCCTCGAAAAAACAACAGTGGATGACGGATGAGATTCTTCAACTTATGAATGAGAGAAGGAAACACAAAACCACAGACAATAACCGGTACAGGGAGTTGAATAGGGCGGTGAGAACAGAATGCCGAAAAGCAAAGGAAGGTTGGCTAGCTGAAAAATGCAGTGAAATGGAGACACTAAACAATAAGCACGACCTGTTTAATCTTCACAAAAAGATTAAAGAATTCACAAACACACATCGCAAGCACACCCGCGGTATTTTGAAGGACACCAACAACAAGATTTTAACGTGCGTTGAGGAAAAGCTAACAAGATGGAAGGAGTATGTTGAGGATCTCTTCAATGACACACGACCCTACCAACCATCTCGAAATAATGATTTCAACGAGCCCAGTCCTGTTATCACGAAAGAGGAAGTGAGACGTGCTATAAAACTTCAAAAAAATGACAAGGCTGTAGGCCCAGACCAGATTCACGCGGAAACCTTGAAATTGATCGTCGACGCAGACGATAGGGGCCTGAAACTGCTTACATCTCTGTTTAACTCAATATACGAAGCCGGGAAAATACCAACGGATTGGCTGAGATCGACGTTCATCACCTTACCAAAAAAATCGAATGCTTCCCAATGCGACGACCACCGAATGATAAGCCTGATGTCTCACGTCCTCAAGGTTTTTCTCCGTATCATCCACACTCGTATATACGCCAGATGTGAGGGACAGGTTGGCGGAACGCAGTTTGGCTTTAGGAACGGAGTGGGCACGCGTGAGGCTCTCTTCTCTCTCAACGTTCTCACTCAACGATGTAGAGACATGAATGTCGATATATACGCCTGCTTTATTGATTACCGAAAAGCTTTCGACTGTGTCTCACATCAGAAGCTCATCGAAATTCTCAAATACACCGGTGTCGATGAGGGAGATCTGAACATCATCACGCAGCTGTACTGGAATCAGACTGCAGAGATTAGGGTAGACGGTACAACATCCGAAGAAATAGAAATTAGGAGGGGTGTTAGACAGGGGTGTGTCCTGTCCCCTCTCCTCTTCAATATATATTCGGAGGCAGTGTTCCGAGAGGCACTGGAGGACGTGAAAGAGGGCATTAAGATCAACGGCACCCTCATTAATAATATACGTTTCGCTGACGATACGGTCGTGCTCGCAGGCAGCCTACCACATCTCCAGAACATGATGGACCTCATCGTGGAACATAGCACACAGTATGGTCTACACATGAACGTGGCCAAGACCAAGGTGGTAGTGTTCTCCAAGATACCAAGACGGACGATCCTTCGAATTAACAACCAGGTCGTAGAACAAGTGCCGTCCGTTAAGTATCTCGGAGCCCTCGTCAACGAGTCCAGTGACCCTAAAATGGAAATTAGGTCAAGGATAGAACAAGCCAGAAGAACATTCATCTCCATGAGGACCCTCTTCACTAATCGAGACCTGAACCTGCAGCTCCGCATGCGTATACTGCGTTGCTATGTCTTCCCGGTGCTGCTCTATGGCTCCGAGAGCTGGACATTCAGTCAAACAATGGAGTGCCGCATTGACGCTTTCGAGATGTACTTGTACCGCCGTATACTGCGTATATCCTGGGTAGACAGGATAACCAACGAGGAAGTACTGAGGAGAATGGGCAAAGGTAAAGAGCTGCTGAGAACTATTAAAGAACGAAAGCTCCAATACATCGGACACTTTATGAGGGGAGAACGCTACGAGATCCTCCGACTCGTCATCGAAGGAAAAATCGAGGGTAAACGATCTGTGGGTAGACGACAGAACTCGTGGTTGAAGGATCTGCGTCGATGGTTCGGACGGACATCTATAGAGATTTTCAGAGGTGCAGTTTCACGCACCATTATAGCCAGTTGGATCGCCAACCTCCGGAGGGAGACGGCGTCCTAAGAAGAAGAATAAATAATGCAGCAATTTTCGCATTATACCTAATCTGAAGAACCCAATGATCGAAATAACCACAACCACTACGAAGCGGTCCAGATAAAAAATTCGGGTACATTTAGAAAATACAGAACAAATTTTACGACCTTTATTAAGTGATAAAATTTCAATTTTGAAAATTATTTAAGGTTGCGAAATACATATTATACTTTATACCCAATATGGGGATTTAGGGAGTACGAAGCTAGGTATCTCGTGATTGGCTGATTGTGAAAATTTCTTGATGAATCTATATCTATCTATCTATCTATCTATATCTATCTATACTATATAATAATGTTCTAGTGTCCGGAGGTTTGTGCCCCACTTAGTTAGCCATGAAAAAAAGCATCGAAAATTGCACTTTTCGGTAACAGATTGTCGAAAAACTGCAAAAGACGCGCGAAATGCCATAAACGATATCGATTAAGATTAAAACAAAGTAGGGTTTTGCAAAATTTCATTACGATTTATTAAGCGGTTTAAAAGATATTAGCAAATGAAAACGGGAAGAAACGCGTTTTCGGTTAGAAGTGATATCTTGTGCATCAATCTCCTCCGAAGATCGAATAATCTCGAATTTGCCGACTATTAAAACATCTAATCTAAGGACCAAAGGGTTACATAGGCCTATTTTCATCATCCATTATGTGTTCGTTTAATCAAAATTTGTAATTAAAAATCGTTTATTTGACATGTCCGGATTCTAAGGAAACAACTGCTCAGAGGGATGGGCGGGGCTTATGTTGTTATTACTTGTATATTTGTAGATTCTAACCTTGGAAGTTTGACGTTTATCAAAGAACGTTTAAGAAAAATGGGAAATGAGAAAATAAATGTAATTTATAAACAATCATGCAATACAATTCATTGCAGTTTTCATGGTTAATATAAAAGCAAATAAATATACGCTTCAAGTCAAATTGGTTCGTAGCGTATTCGGTAGTGCACCGATCTCGCAACACCTACTCCAGCAGTGGTTAGTTCAAGTCCCATCCGAGGCGAATTTCTTTTTTTGTTTTTTTTTTTTAATTTTACGATTTTAACGGTAATGATAGACTTTAGCCCGCCAACTTAGATTACTTTGAGCTTGTAGTAGGTATGTTGTAGAGCATGTTAAGCTGAGCAAGAACATATAAATATACTGTAATGAAAAACAAGACTGACTAGAAACAACAGAAACAACTACTCCGAGGGCTAATACCCCTACCGGCATTGAATTACACTATTGAATCTGAAGGTACATACATGTTAGACGAAGATAAAATAATCTAAAAAGACAGGTAAATTCCTGTTTCGTAATTTAGTAATTTAGTAATCCTTAATTTAGTAATCCTTAATTATTTATACGAAACAGGAATTTACCTGTCTTTTTAGATTAAGTATTTTATCTTCGTCTAACATGTATGTACCTTCAGATTCAATGGTGTAATTCAATGCCGGTAGGGGTATTAGCCCTCGGAGTAGTTGTTTCTGTTGTTTCTAGTCAGTCTTGTTTTTCAAGTGAACTTTACAGTTTGTGTTTTGCCTGCTTCTGCCTGAAGAGACCCAATACGTCGAAACCGGTCGCAGAATTGGCTTGTGGTTCGTTGTACCTATTGTATAGGACGCGTTCCAAGTGTGGGATTAGTAATCCTTAATTATTTAGACGAAACAGGAATTTACCTGTCTTTTTAGATTATACTGTAATGATATGTGAGATAGAATACAATTTTTTTAAATATCAATTATTCTATTTAATTTAGATATTGAATTTATTATTTCGAGCATAAATAATTTTCTCAAAGTAAGTTCCAAAAAATTATATTCGAAATAAAAAAGAAACATCTGAATTTTGCCATGAACCGGCGATAGGTTACGGCAAATTCGTTAAAGGCTATGCACCATCTTCCAAGTTAGGACGGGTAGTAGGTACTATTACAGTAAAATATGGGGTGTGTTATGAAGGTTAGCAATCATCTTAGAAAACATGGTAGGTAATTGTGTACGCTTTTACTTCCACCTCCCCGTTTCGATTTAAATATTAGTATGTTGTAGTATTTATCGCCCCTAGCCAGATTATACATATGTGCTGGGCGCAGAAACCACCCCTTCACATGGTTTTTCCACTTTGAGAATTCAAAATCGAAACACTGAGATCTTCTTGCAGGATAAAAGAGGATGAAGGTGATGTCAGAGGAGGGGCTACTGTAGGAGGTAGTGTGATGGGGGGTTGGGGGTTGTGTATAAGGTGGTAAGGGAAGGGAGTGGTAAATATTGTAGAAAAAATAAAAGTTTGGGATGGGTTTGAGGGTGTTGTACGGGGACAGTTCTTGACCCTCTTAAAACCCCCAACCCCTACAACCGCTACCCTTTGTAACTACCACCTAGAGTGCATTCACTACTACCCCCACCACCCACCACAACAGTATTCTTAAATTTTTTCAAGATGTCAAGGGAGAAACGGTTATGATAGGGTGTGTATGTGTGTGTGTGTCTCCGAGCATGTTTTTTGAGAGGCGGGGATATTGTCAAAGATGGGAATCAAATTATGTAAGGGTTGAAGGAAGCTACGGAAGTTAGTGGGTGTACGCGTAAATATACGTAGTATTCAATATAGCTTTCATGCTAGACATAAAAACATAAATATTTAAATCAAATAATATATACACAGTAAAATGCTAAATATTATTAACTTTAGCTCAAATAATTGAATAATAATTATTATTTGAAGTAATAGAATGGTAAATGCGTATGTAGAATACGGTTTGGTATCTAAGGGCCTCTTTGAAATAATAAGATGTGCTCTACGTCATAAATACTAAAAGTTAAGTTGAAGTATTTTACGATTTTTAGATAAAACAAAATTAAAAAAACACATATGATTTTCGCCATGAACCGCCGATAGGTGCTATGCACTAATAGGGTAAGTGCAATGCACTAATAGGAGAAGTGCTATGCACCAATAAGGTGTGCTATACACCACCGTGAGGTTACGGTACAAAGCGGCCCCTATGCATCATCGTCCAAGCTTTGACGGATAGTATTCATAACAGTAAAAAATGGGATGTATGGTGAAGGAAGGCAATCAGTTTAAATAGAAACGTTTGCGACAATTTTCAGATATGTAACTTTTCTCAAAACAACATAATTATTATATAGACTATTTAGAAAAAAGTTTGCAAGAAGCAACTGAGGTCATGATACTAAATTGTCAACCGGCGATAGGTTACGGTAAATTCATTAAATGCTATGCACCACCTTCCAAGTTTTGAAGGGTAGTACGATAACAGTAAAATATGGGGTGTGTTATTAAGTTTATCGATCAGGTTATGGTAATTATACGCGTTTACTCCCACCTCCCCGATTCGATTTAAATATTAGTATGTTATAGTATTTATCGCCTCTAGCAAGACTATACATGTATGCTGGGCGCAGAAATCACAATTTCACATGTTCTTCCGCTTTGAGAATTCATATTCCAGACACTGAAAATTGAGAATCATCTGGAAAACGTTTAAGAATACTGTTCTGGTGGGTGTTGGGGTAGTAGTGAGTGCATTTTAGGTGGTAGTTACGGAGGGCGGTGGTTGCAGTTGTTGGGGGTTTAAAGGGGGTCTAGAACTCCCCCTACGACACCCTCGAACCAATCCCAAACTTTTTTTATCCGTAATATTTTCCACCTCCTTCCCGTACCACTCCCTACACAACCCCCAAACCCCCATCACACCACCTCTTACAGTAGCCCCGCCTCTGACGTCACCTTCATCCTCTTTAATCCTGCTAGAAGTTCGCCATAAACCGCCGATAGGTGCTATGCACTAATGGGAGAAGTGCTATGCACCAGTAAGGTAAATGCTATGCACCATTAGGGTAAGTGCTGCGCACCACCGTTAGGTTACGGTACAAAGCGGCCTTTTTGATTAAATATGTTACAGTGCTATGCACCACTGTCCAAGCTTTGACGGATGGTATTCATAACAGTAAAAATTTGGATGTGTGGTGTAGGGAAGCAATTAGTTTAAATGGAATCTTTTACAACAATTTTCAGAGATGTGTAACTTTTCTTAAAACAGCATGATTATTATATAGACGATTTAGAAAAAAGTTTGCAGAAAGTAACTGAGGTCTTGATTCTAAATTGTCAACCTGATTATGATTTCTTAAATGCTATGCACCACCGTCCAATGCTGGACGGGTTCAACTAGTACTATATAATAATGTTCTAGTGTATGGATGTTTGTCTGTCAAACATTCAGTTAGCCATTGAAAAAGTAGCGAAAATTGCACTTTTCGATTAAGATTAAAACGAAATAGGGTTTTGCAAAATTTCATACCGATTTATTAAGCGGTTTAAAAGATATTAGCAAATTGCTGTCTTTACGTCTAGTCATGATTTTGAGATTGTTTTGCATAGCTACAGATAGTAACAATCGAATTGAATCATACCTGACTGTTGGAGCAAAAGTTTCTTGGTAATCAATACCTGCAGTTTGTCCATATCCTTTTGCACACAGGCGTGATTTGTAACGTGGACCAGTTGGTTCTTCTTTTACACGGAACACCCATTTGTATCCTATTACATTGGCATTTGGGTTTTTTTTTCCACCAATGTACATGTATTGTTCTTCTGTAGAGCATCCACTTCTTCAGTGATTGATTTTCTACATTTTTCTTTGTTTATAGAGTTTATAGCTTCAGTGTCATAGGAACATCTGACAGGACCTCTTCGTGATGACACAGATAAGTATTTTCTACAGAATCATCTAGGTTAGTCATATCTATATCTTTCCTTTTTGGTCTGAGGGTGATGTTGCTGACTGGTGAACTATCGAGATCAATTCTGATGTCAGGTTAGGTTAGGTTTCTTCTCAGATATTTCTACAGGAAAATAATCCCTCTTTACGGTAGATTCAAGAAATGTGGCATCTCGGCTGTTTATTACTTTTCTTGTATTTGGTATTATCAATAGGTAGCCTTTGGTACGATCACAATATCCAATAAAGATCATCTTTTGTGCCTTTGGATCCCACTTCCTGCGTTTTTCTTTGTGCATGTGTACCATAGCTTCACATCCAAATATATACGTATATGATTCACTTTTGGCTTTTTACCAGACCACATTTCTTCAGATGTTTTGAAAGATAAGGATTTCGCAGGAGAACGATTGATTACATATGCCGCAGTATGTATAGCATCAGCCCAGTACATCTTGGGTAAATTGGCATTCAGGAGCATACACTTTGCTCTCTCTACGAGAGTTTTGTTTACGCGTTCTGCTGTCCCATTTTGTTCGGGTGTATATGGTGTGGTCGTTTGATGTATGATACCAGCGCCGTTATATGTCCTAAGAGTTTTTATACCAGTACCCAGCTGATTTTCTACTTCATTTCTAAATTCTTTGAACTTCTTCAGAGCGTCAGACTTGTTTCGGAGAAAGTACACGTACACCTTCTTTGAATGGTCGTCAAGAAACGTTATAAAGTATCGCGGACCGCCCATAGTCTGCGTTTCCATTGGCCCACATATGTCAGACTGAACCATTCAAGAAAAGTCCTAGCTTTGGATCCTTCACTTTTAAAAGGTAGTCTTGTCTGCTGTACATGTTACACATGTGATCACAGGTGCTTTTGGTGTGAAAATGACGTAGTCAGTATTTTCTGTCATCTTCTGTAGACTATCAAAGTTTAACCGTCCCATTCGTTGATGCCATAGGTAAATAGCTTGTTCTTCAACATCGGACATGCATGCATAGCCTTTTCCCGGCATGTTTAGCCGGTACATGTTGTTGATGACGCTTGCTGTTGCTACTGTTTCTTTTCTGCTGTTCATAATGACACAACCAGTTCTGTCAAATTTAACTTGGCCACCACTGCGAATAATCTGACTTACGGACAAAAGATTTGTTGCAAGTTCAGAAACACGATACTTTTGTAAATAGCACCTTCTTGTTTTGACCTTCATCGTCATATACGTCCAGGAACACTTGTCCTGAACATTTTACAGATAATCCTTTGTTGTCTGGGACTCTGATTTTCTGTATGGCAGGAGCCGTCACATTTTCAAGCATGTTCTTATGTCTTGTCATGTGTGAGGATGCACCGGAATCCACGTACCATGCGTCATCTTGGCTGGATGTTGCTACAAACACAGCAGCATAGGATGAATCACTTGCTTTTTGTTGAAAATTTTTGGTCTTGGATTTGCATTGACGACTTTTGTGAACATACTTGTTACAAGTGTAACATCTCGGACCCTTACTTTGCTTCTTGTTGTTTTTGAACTTCTTATTGACTGAGAACGCTGTCAAGTCACTCTCAGATTGTCTAACTTCTTGTAATAGTTTTTATTTCACAGAGTCTGAAGTTATCTTCATGCTAGAGCTTTCAATAGCAATTCTCATTGGTTGATAGGATTCTTGTAGACCGGAGAGTAGCAGTGTGCCAAGCGATTCATCGTCAACTTCAAAACCAATGTTTCTGAGCTTGTGAGCAGTACACATAATTTTGCTCACATATTCCTCTACATTTTGACATGCAGTAAGAGAGGCATTACAGAGATCACGCAGCAGCCCAACACGGCGTGTCAGCCCAGAGTCATCAAAGCTTTTGACAACTTGTCCCATACTTCCTTTGCAGTGCTGGCCTCTTGTATGTGCACGTAATTTATTGGATCGAGTAGTAGAATAATCTTAGTTTTTGCCTTTGTGTCTCGTTTTGTATCCACAATGACACCTATATCGGGTTCTATGCAGTCCCACAGCTCCTCTTGCTGTAGATATGTGTTTACAGCAAATCGTCAGGTTGCGTAATTATCTCGGCCTGTTGACTTTTCAATTAATGCCAATTGATTGTTTGCTGTTATTTTAAGAACTATTATTCCTGATGTTACGAAAAACACTTTGCAATTGTCGAAAAAGGAATACCACGTGTTTTGTTTTGAGGTTATGCTGACTATTTTTCACAATAATGTCCATTTCTCTGATAACTTTTGCACTGGTTTTATGTCTAGACTTTTCTGGGCTTCTCTGGGCTCATAAGCTGATGAATTACTTGAACAAGAATTTATTGTTTATTAAGAAAAAGGTTTATTTAACAATATAGGCTTCAATCAACACTCGCATGTAAAATATTTCGGAGTAGTGACAGAAAGAAATAAAACTGTTTAATGGCGCAAAATTCAAATTACAATTTTAACAGAAATGAATCAGAAATCACATGTCATAGATAAAAAGAATTTTACGTAGTAAGGTTAAGCAAAGTAAATTGCGTTTAATTTGTTTATTTTTTACATACTACTTAAAATATGTTACGATTTACGTAAGAGAATCATTAATCCGTAATATTTTTTTTTTGTTGGAATGGTTAACTGATAGTGTACGAAATAAAAAATACTTTCAAAGTTGTAAGAAGCATGTGCTTACTACAATATTACCAATAGGCGGCGTCACTTTTAGTTATAAAAATTTAAAAAATAAAATCAATTAATTTAAAAAAATTCTGGGGAAACTAACTATGTTAGAAAACCTTGAAATCAAAAATAGCCTTAAATAAAAAGTTAAACTTAGTTAATAATCAAGTTGAGTTAGGACAAACATCATCCCCTTTATTATTCGTTTGAATATTGTAAATATATGTAGGCATATATACTAAGAAATTATACGTTGTAATTTTAGTAGTTTGTTTACACTTGATAATGGGCCATGCCCGAAACATATGTCGAGTACATAATAAATTTTAGTGAAACGTTTGATTTGTGTTTTATTTCTTTTGTTATTAATAACCATGTTTCACAACAAATGCACCCAAGACAGTTTGAATATTAAAAAAATTCTTCTTAAAGTTTAGTTCCGCCACATCATTGACGTTAAATGAAATAACAACAACAGTTCTTAATAATTGTTTACTTTATCAAATAAACAATTGATACTCTGCATGCAATTATAATTATACGAATAATGGTAACAAAACTAACTCTCTCTTAATGTTATATATTGCGCTACTGAGCGTTGACTGCTGGTTCCATCGCGTAACAATTTGCAGTCGACGATTATGCGTCCCCTCTCTTTCATAGTCTAAAGCCCGCTTCACACGAGGCAAGTTTACGCGCTGGATTTGCTGCTGGGACCTCTACCGGCAATTGAGCTGGCTGAGGAGATAGAAAATGACGTCACTGCGGGCTTGGTTGCTTGGGATCCTGCTAGATTTTACGGATAGAACATGCGCTATTTTTCGAGTTAGATTTGCTGCTGGACTCGAATGAGAGCCAATCGGGAAGCAGTATTTTATCACGTGGTTGACATGCGCATAAAATAACAGATGATATAGTATTCAATCAGTGTTTTTGTTTATATTGGAGCTGTCACTGCGCATGCAACAAAACCAGATAGCTTTAAAATCCAGCTTCAAAACTTGCATCGTGTGAAGCCAACAATAAAAAAAACCATCACGACATCTAGCATCATCACACGCTTGAAACCTAGCAGTGAAATCAAGCAGCAAATCCAGCGCGTAAACTTGCCTCGTGTGAAGCGGGCTTAAGTCGGTGAAATTCTGGCCTATCAACACCCATAACGGGTTTTCTAGAGAGCAGACAAGATTAGTTTTTTACCAAGAAATTCATTGATAACGACGCATACACAGAATTCGCCGTCGCTTGTCAGTGGTGTGCCAACAATGTCTCGACTTATCCCGAAAATTCTGACGGGTAAATAAAGCGCACTGTACATTGTACAATCCGAGTGTAAGGGGATTTTTTTTGGATATATATATTGTAGAATCTAGTACCCTCCGTCCTCTATCGCGATTGAACGCTACATTTGTTTTTTTTTTTTGGGAATAGACCCAGTAGAGATCGATATGTCAATTACAACGATCAAGTTTTTTAGTGCGTCGGTTTTCCGTTGCGAGACAGTCGAAAAGTGTATCATTGCGGGGATTCTGCGGAGTAGTAGTAGGGTGGTAGGGTGTTAAGCGTGTTTGTGTGCGGGTGCATTAGTGCAACCATAGGTAAAAGAAACTCTAAACCTAATCTTAATTGTTAGCAAACTTGATATTTTAATCTCAAGATATTATATTTCTTCGTTTCTTGTATTCTGAAAAGGGCATATGGTGTTTTTCTTTTATCGAAACATCTGCAAAATATAAATGCGTCCAGAATATAGGCGCTCATGTTCCTAACGTGGGAACGGGTCCTAATCTAGGCCTAAGACAGATTTATGGTGAACTGATACATGAAAATGATTTTTGGTATAATCCACATGCAACCCTGACCACCCAGTTTATGGGAAATATGTTTGGCATCATCCAGTTTGCTTTCTGTTTGCGTCGAAGTTGTTTCGGTCGAGAGTGCGTTCCCGTGGGTGTTTGTTTAGAACAATATTAGTGTTAATAAACTATCGAAAGGACAATTATTTTAATATATAAGTGTTTTGGATAACTTTCTCAACAATTGTTTGGTGAGTTGTTATTTCTCACTGAGTACCGATTTATAGACACCTATTTATACCTATTTACGTATTTACACACATATTTCTTTAGTGAGTTGTTATTTCTCACTGAGTACCGATTTATTTATACCTATTTGCATATTTATTTGAATACTAATTGGTATCATTTATTGAGTAGACATCGTAATTTGAGTATCTACTATTTAACAAGTAACTGAGCATGTTGATAATGTAATAACAAGTTGGTATTGCAAAACTTCTTGTACTGATTGTTCAGTACATACATATCCTTCTTAAGATCATTATTACTCGATAATTCGCAGAACAATGTTCTGGTGCATTCTGTTCGCACCGTCATTCCTTACTGTACCGTTCAAGGGTTATTTTCCCGATCCTGAACTGGTCGCATACAAAGTAATTGAAAGGTATGATATACCGAGTCTTCGTTCGAGTTCCGCCGAATACACTGCCCGTACAGCCCGCACAGAGCACGTTTGTTTTAGGTGCAGATGCTCCTGAATTGTTATAGATGCATCCGCCGTTACGAGCCCAGGTTTACATGTGGTACGCAATGTATATTGACCTGAAAGGGGTGAGGTAATTAGGCATTACATATATATAATTGGTGCATTTTAATACACGCTAACGATCTTGGCGTTAGGCTGTTTTGTGATGTTCTAGGTATCATCATTTTGCTTTACAGCTTGCCCTATGGGTCACTTTGTGTGATAACCAGGCACCGTGTCCTATGGGTCACTTTGTGTGATAACCAGACACCACCTTTAACCGTGTCCTATGGGTCACTTTGTGTGATAACCAGACACCACCTTTAACCGTGTCCTATGGGTCACTTTGTGTGATAACCAGACACTACCTTTAATTGTGTCCTATGGGCTATCACGTGATAGTAACCAGACACAAGCCCTATGGGTCACCCAGTGGTGATAACCAGGCACAGTGCCATATGGACTAATCCGGATTAGGGACCAGGCACCGCGATTTCGTTTTACAGCTTTGGGGACTAGCTACCCCCGTATTTTGATTTGTTGTATTATGTTATGTTATGACTTAATATGTTGTATATCTTGTGCTCTGGGTTGACGTGACACATATGTGGAATCGTGGGCTTTGTGTGTATATGGCTCATCCATTTAAGCAGTACTATTTTATACCTTCTCTGGTATTATTTATGTACTTAGTACTGGTGAGGCTTTTCCCGAGGTTTATCCCTCTGGCCTTCTAATTAAACGTTGTTAAACTATTTAATAGTTGCGTAATGTACAAGTATTCGTCATAGTACACTTTCCCTGTGCGCTCTGCTCAATCGCACTTATGGGGGTTGCCTCTGAGTTACATTCCAGTAATTATTTGTATGACGATGTAGTGCATGACGTTGAATACAGTTGAAGTATTTACCTATATTTGACCCTGTGGTATCTGAGAAAATTTATACAGATGTAAGTGGCATGATAATTTACAGTAGCACGTTGGCAGATTAGTCAATTACACGTTATAGGTGCTCATACTGTTTTCCCATACTTTGATATAGATATTCACGGCCAAAGGGTTGGTGTCAACGACCGACCGAGTGATCAGCTGGCCGTTAACGCCCTCAATACGGACAATAAGGTAGGAAGTCCTACCCTTTATATAGCCCTCTCTGCTGGTGGGTCATTGTGAATTGACCATTCGAGATTCCTGACGCATACAAAAAAAAATTTTTTGTATATTTTTGAATTGACCCCTAACAGAGAATTTCAGAAGTGGGATTATCCGATTGACACTTCTGTTTAACTTCAGATAACCAGTTTATTATATTGCTACCTCTGTACAACACCAAATTATCGCTTTACCACTACATACTACCAATAAAAATGTCGCCCAAAAATAAAAGAAGCCGAAGAGAATCACCTTCACCCTCGTCATCTTCGTCCAACGAAAGTACGACTTCGTCCCCGCAACGTACCGTAAGTCGCCGTGATAATAGACGTCGACGGTCATCTCACAGCAGTTCGGTAGACCGACTGTCGGAAGTGTTGGCTGGATTTATGGCCAATATACCCGTCCGACAACCAACCTTTGGTGGAGATGCCGTGCCCCCATACAACCCTGAAAGCGCCACTTTAACCATAGAAGCATGGTGTGCAAAGGTCGACGAACTCCGAGCTATGTTTAATTGGAGTGAACAAACAACTGTCTATTACGCTTTGGGAAAACTCCGTGGTTTAGCTCTAACGTGGTATCAGAGCCTACCGTCCATTCAATTTACCTGGGACGAGTGGAAAATAAAATTATGCCACGCGTTCCCAACGAAGAAAGATTTTTGCGAGATGTTGCGTCAGATGTTGGCTAGACGCAAGAGGCACGACGAACCGTATATGAAATACTATTACGAGAAACTTGCCCTTTTGAATGCCTGCAAAATAACAGGAAAGGAAGCGGTCTCATGCATACTCGACGGGATTCCCGA
Source organism: Agrilus cyanescens (assembly GCA_947389935.1). Taxonomy (NCBI): domain Eukaryota; kingdom Metazoa; phylum Arthropoda; class Insecta; order Coleoptera; family Buprestidae; genus Agrilus; species Agrilus cyanescens. Next base: position 7,259,966 of record OX376704.1, read on the forward strand.
AACACATGTCCGTACTGCGGCTAAGGCCAGTGATTTCAACGACCCCGAGACATTGTTTGGATATTTGAGAACCCTTACCACCGACGCATCAGCTGGTCCTTCACGAACTGTTCCTTTCAATAAACCATTTGGGAGACACCACCAAGCTAAACACTACAAACCGATGAAAACAACAAACCATAAAATTTCTCATACTATCTGCCATTTCTGCCGCAAACCAGGTCACTACAGTTCACAATGTACTGAAAAGGCAAAATTACAGTGCAATTTTTGCAAAAAGCCAGGGCACAAGGAAGAGAATTGCTATGCAAAGAAAAATAAATTAAATCCAGTGGCATGACTAGATGGCCAGTGCAACGCATCTGACGGAAAATACTATAAAGAGGTGAAGATAAACAATGTTGACACGCGAGCCTTTATAGACTTTGGCAGCACGTGTAATACCATTAGAATAAGTGAGTGCGATAGGTTAGGTTTAGTGGTTAATAATAAGGATACTAAAGGACTAAGAGGATATGGTGGTGGTGTAGTGCTTAGTGTAGGTACTACTACTTTTAGGTTAACAATAGACAACATAATTAGAGAAGTAAGTGCCGATGTTGTTCCGAATAGTGTACAAAACATCCCCGTGTTGATAGGACAACCCTTTACCGAGCTTAGTGATATTATAGTTGTTAAGGACAATAAGACGTTACAATTTATTGATAGGTTACCAGACATTAATCATATACAGTGCGCGAGCGATATTACTAAACAAACATTAAAACCCGTTACCAATGCATCTGTTCCCCCTAATTGCTTAGGAAATATTAAGGTGACTACGGAAAATCCCTTCGTCGGTGACCTTTACATCGAAGCCAGCATACGTTACCAGGAAGGCCAAGAATATTGTATCCCACGGACAATTATACACGTTGGTAAGGATGAGTCCACTTTTGTGCCCGTGATAAACCTGTCTACACAAGAATTACATTTTTCGCCCAAGCGCGTAATTGCTAGAGCTTTTCCCTGCATCCCTGAAAAAGAACCTTCCGAGGAGATTTTGAGAGTTTCCGACACCGACGTACCTGAAGTCCAGGTAGACGACGCCCAAGTTGGTCCGATAACGCCAGTAGAGAAGCAAAGTTTGCTGAACCTCATCCAAAAGTACAGGGTCTGTTTTTCAAATAGTTTGACAGATTTGGGGTGTGCCAAATCTACACAAATGGAAATATGCCTAACAGACAATGAACCCTTCACCTACAGACCGTACCGAATGCCCCAGAAAGAACAGGAGATTGTGAAGACGATGGTAGATGAGTTACTGCAAAACAGTATTATTCGTCCTTCTTCATCACCTTATGCTTCACCCGTTCTGCTTGTCAAGAAGAAGTCAGGTGAGAGCCGACTGTGTATTGACTATCGCCGGTTAAACTCCAAAACCATAAAGGATCATTTTCCCCTGCCACGGATAGACGACCAGATAGACCGTCTACAAGGAAGCCGTTTCTATACCAGCCTCGACCTTCGATCTGGATATCACCAAGTTCCTGTAGCCGAGACGTCCAGAAAATATACCGCGTTTGTGACCCCCTCGGGCCAATACGAATTTAACAGAGTCCCCTTCGGTTTGGCCAATGCCCCTAGTGTTTTTGCGCGTCTTATGAACAAAGTCTTACGACCAGCGCAGGATATAGCTGCTGTCTACCTAGATGACATTTTAGTTCACACCAAATCCGTTAACGAAGGACTTAAGAACCTCGAAACCATTTTCCAACTAATACAAGACGAAGGCCTCACTTTAAATCTAAGCAAGTGTTCCTTTTTGATGAAATCCATCACTTACTTGGGATTTGATATCGAAAATGGTTCGGTACGACCCGGAAGCCATAAGATGAAAGCCGTAGAAGAATTTTCGAAACCGAAGACGGTTCATCAGGTTCGACAATTCCTAGGACTTACCGGTTATTTTCGCCATTTTGTCAAAAATTATGCAACCGTTTCCAAACCTTTGACAAGACTCCTTAAGAAAGACGCCAAATGGGATTGGACAGACCAACATGACAAAGCTTTTCTCGAACTAAAACAAACTTTAGTACAGCGGCCCATTTTAGCGATATACGACCCCGATGCACGCACTGAAGTGCACACAGATGCGAGTAGCCATGGTGTTGCAGGAATTTTGCTACAGTACCAGCCAGACGAACGACTGCACCCAGTAGCTTACTATAGCCGACATACGAATGCTTGCGAACAAAAGTACCATTCGTATGAGCTTGAAACTTTGGCAGTTGTAGAAAGCCTAAAGAAGTTCCGCGTGTACCTACTTGGGAAGGAATTTGTAGTGGTTACCGATTGTAACGCACTCAAGGCCTCAAGTACAAAAAAGGACCTGTTACCAAGAATAGGAAGATGGTGGCTCCAATTACAAGAGTTCACCTTTACTGTTCAGTACCGCCCTGGAGATCGAATGAAACATGTCGACGCTCTAAGTAGAAACCCCGCAAACACTGAAAGTCCCCCTGAAGAGTACATCATGCGCATAGAACAAGCCGATTGGGTTTTATCTGCGCAACTGACGGATGAAAAGATAAGCTCCATCAAGGAAACCCTGAGTAAACCGCCAGTTACTCCTGAAGACCACCAGGTGTACAAGAATTACGCCTTACGCGACGGAAGAGTATACCGAATTACCGCTAGAGGTCTCCAATGGATCATTCCCAAGGGAATGAGACAACAAGCTGTCCGAGCTGCTCACGATGATCTTGGTCATTTCTCTGTAGAAAAGACTCTTTATCGACTCTGCGAGCATTATTGGTTTCCCCGAATGAGGAAGTACGTCGAGAAATACATCGCCTGTTGTATACCGTGCCTCTTCAACAAGAAGAAGACAGGAAGACAAGAAGGTTTCCTACACCCGATACCAAAGCCAACGATACCCTTCGAGATGGTCCACATAGATCATTTAGGCCCCTTTCCGAAAAGCGTCAAGGGAAATTTGTACATTCTTGCCTTAATTGACGCGTTTACCAAATTTTCCGTGCTGCGACCCCTAAAAACTACTAAGTCAAAACACACCATTGACAATTTAGTGAACATTTTTGCCATTTTTGGTTCCCCCAAGACTTTAATTAGCGATCAAGGTAGTGCGTTTACCAGCAAACGGTTCGCGAGCTTTTGTGACAGCCAAAAGTGTAGACATGTTCTCAACGCGGTTGCTACGCCACGAGCCAATGGGCAAGTGGAGAGACTAAATAGAACTATTCTGGGTGCTTTATTAACATCGACCTTAGAAGAAAACCGATGGGATGAGAAAGTCGCTGACGTCCAGTTTGCCATTAACAACGTTCCCTCCAAGACGACGGGAAAAACACCCAGTGAACTTTTGTATGGCTATAAGCCGCGCCATGGAATGGATCAACTACTTATTGACGACGTGTCCAAGACTTCCCAATTAGTTGAAAATCTTACTGCTACGAGAGAGGAAGCTTGTAGAAAGATGACTGCTGAACAGCAAAAATATAAGCAAGCTTTCGATCGGAAGAGAAAACCTCCGAAAAATTACAAGGAAGGCGACTTGGTAGTGATAGAGAAGGTAGAACCATCGACTAGCACCAGCAGGAAGCTCGTTGCTCCTTTTAGTGGACCACTGGTGGTCAAAAAAGTTCTGCCCAATGACCGATACATTGTAACAGACATGGACGGAAGTCACCGTCTGACCAGATCCCAGAAATATGAGAAAGTAGTCGCGGTGGATAAGATGAAACCGTGGATTGCTCCAGGTGGTGTATCTGACGATACCGATGTTGAAAGTGGAAGCGATGGTGTAGTTCTTTCTGATCCCGAAGAACTCCTAGATTGATAGCACCTCGGGACGAGGCGCATTCCAGGATGGCCGAATGTTAGCAAACTTGATATTTTAATCTCAAGATATTATATTTCTTCGTTTCTTGTATTCTGAAAAGGGCATATGGTGTTTTTCTTTTATCGAAACATCTGCAAAATATAAATGCGTCCAGAATATAGGCGCTCATGTTCCTAACGTGGGAACGGGTCCTAATCTAGGCCTAAGACAGATTTATGGTGAACTGATACATGAAAATGATTTTTGGTATAATCCACATGCAACCCTGACCACCCAGTTTATGGGAAATATGTTTGGCATCATCCAGTTTGCTTTCTGTTTGCGTCGAAGTTGTTTCGGTCGAGAGTGCGTTCCCGTGGGTGTTTGTTTAGAACAATATTAGTGTTAATAAACTATCGAAAGGACAATTATTTTAATATATAAGTGTTTTGGATAACTTTCTCAACAATTGTTTGGTGAGTTGTTATTTCTCACTGAGTACCGATTTATAGACACCTATTTATACCTATTTACGTATTTACACACATATTTCTTTAGTGAGTTGTTATTTCTCACTGAGTACCGATTTATTTATACCTATTTGCATATTTATTTGAATACTAATTGGTATCATTTATTGAGTAGACATCGTAATTTGAGTATCTACTATTTAACAAGTAACTGAGCATGTTGATAATGTAATAACAAGTTGGTATTGCAAAACTTCTTGTACTGATTGTTCAGTACATACATATCCTTCTTAAGATCATTATTACTCGATAATTCGCAGAACAATGTTCTGGTGCATTCTGTTCGCACCGTCATTCCTTACTGTACCGTTCAAGGGTTATTTTCCCGATCCTGAACTGGTCGCATACAAAGTAATTGAAAGGTATGATATACCGAGTCTTCGTTCGAGTTCCGCCGAATACACTGCCCGTACAGCCCGCACAGAGCACGTTTGTTTTAGGTGCAGATGCTCCTGAATTGTTATAGATGCATCCGCCGTTACGAGCCCAGGTTTACATGTGGTACGCAATGTATATTGACCTGAAAGGGGTGAGGTAATTAGGCATTACATATATATAATTGGTGCATTTTAATACACGCTAACGATCTTGGCGTTAGACTGTTTTGTGATGTTCTAGGTATCATCATTTTGCTTTACAGCTTGCCCTATGGGTCACTTTGTGTGATAACCAGGCACCGTGTCCTATGGGTCACTTTGTGTGATAACCAGACACCACCTTTAACCGTGTCCTATGGGTCACTTTGTGTGATAACCAGACACCACCTTTAACCGTGTCCTATGGGTCACTTTGTGTGATAACCAGACACCACCTTTAATTGTGTCCTATGGGCTATCACGTGATAGTAACCAGACACGTGCCCTATGGGTCACCCAGTGGTGATAACCAGGCACAGTGCCATATGGACTAATCCGGATTAGGGACCAGGCACCGCGATTTCGTTTTACAGCTTTGGGGACTAGCTACCCCCGTATTTTGATTTGTTGTATTATGTTATGTTATGACTTAATATGTTGTATATCTTGTGCTCTGGGTTGACGTGACACATATGTGGAATCGTGGGCTTTGTGTGTATATGGCTCATCCATTTAAGCAGTACTATTTTATACCTTCTCTGGTATTATTTATGTACTTAGTACTGGTGAGGCTTTTCCCGAGGTTTATCCCTCTGGCCTTCTAATTAAACGTTGTTAAACTATTTAATAGTTGCGTAATGTACAAGTATTCGTCATAGTACACTTTCCCTGTGCGCTCTGCTCAATCGCACTTATGGGGGTTGCCTCTGAGTTACATTCCAGTAATTATTTGTATGACGATGTAGTGCATGACGTTGAATACAGTTGAAGTATTTACCTATATTTGACCCTGTGGTATCTGAGAAAATTTATACAGATGTAAGTGGCATGATAATTTACAGTAGCACGTTGGCAGATTAGTCAATTACACGTTATAGGTGCTCATACTGTTTTCCCATACTTTGATATAGATATTCACGGCCAAAGGGTTGGTGTCAACGACCGACCGAGTGATCAGCTGGCCGTTAACGCCCTCAATACGGACAATAAGGTAGGAAGTCCTACCCTTTATATAGCCCTCTCTGCTGGTGGGTCATTGTGAATTGACCATTCGAGATTCCTGACGCATACAAAAAAAAAATTTTTTGTATATTTTTGAATTGACCCCTAACATAATTTATGTTTGTATAAGTAATTTATGTTTTGTATTGCAAATTTACCTGTATGGAAAATTTAAAGTCAAGTGAAATTGATATTATTGCAAAATAATTGTAAATTGTCAATCATCGATTGTATAATTATTTCTTTATCAAAAATAATTATTGATTTGAAAATTGAGTTTGAAATTATAAAACATTTTGTTCATATTCAGCATTTCTTGTTAGGTTTGTAAAAGTTTTACTGATTTAGAAAACAATGTACAATATTATTTTCGTCATTTTTCAAGTGTGAAGTGTTCTACACACACACACACACAAATTTATATGTAGCATTCCAGATGTTTATGTTTCTCGGCAATCCGAGTTGGATGACCAATCTAGGAGTATTCACGAAATTGTTTTATGTGTCCCTTTCGGCCTTGAATTTGAATATTAAAAGTGAGGCCTAGATTGCATCCTAAATTTCAACTAATAGCTGAATTGCCTCCCGTATGGGACTTCAGTACCTTCTGGTTCGTCGGATAACTAATAAAATCTCTTCCGTTTTGAAAGTTTGGTGACTCACGTTTGTTTGGTTTGTACTCGAGAGTTTGAGCGTGATGTCATTTCAAAGAGAATCCAAAATACATTCAGTTGTCATTCCTTTTTGGCCAGTTTTGTAATATTGATTTGAGCTTGTGTATTAGGGAAAATTTGGAGCAAAGATCGTGGTTTTCTCTGTCATGGCTCTTTTTCCACGGGAGCTCTAGGCTGAGCCTGGCACTCTATTTTGGTTTTATTTCGTCAGTTCAAAATTATTAGGGAAGTTTAATAAAACATTTATTTCATTTCACAAGTCATATAGTGTTTTCTTTTTTTTTCTCCGAACCTATTCTACCTTTCCACCCAACGCCCTCGCCGGTGCATCCGGAAGTATTTTGTTTACAATAAGTGTCCATTTTCTACGATTGATCAGGCTAGGGTTGTGGTTACTACAATATATAAGATTGATTATTTAATCTGTGATAATATCAACCAAATTTATGTCAGGTAATTAAATCAGTAGATTACCAGTTTATCTCAGACAGAGCGGGGTTGATCTCCTCCCTCCCTTCGATTTACTAATTCGAGCAGGAAAATACATGATTACCTGTAAATAAAAATAAACACCTGAGCAACCATTTCCTCCAATTAAAACACAAAAACTTTCACAATTATTTATTTCTCACGACTATAGTTTCACTATCACTGTAGCTTTTTCAAGCTTTTTCCTAAAACATGTAATATTTTGAAATTCTTATTAAAATTATGGTTTTCTAAGTTTAGGTGTATAGCGTAATTGAAATTTTGTTTTTTTGTTTTTATAACTATTGAAGTGTTCGGATAGTCTAATATCAAAAGATCTTCCCGTTTGGCCAATGTAGCATTTATCACAGGAGTCACAACTTAATTTATAAATACCCGATAATTTTGATTTTTCAGGTTTATCCTTATTGTTTTTTATTATTTTACCTAATTTATTGGATGTTTTAAATGTTATATTTATGTTTTGTTTGTTTAAAATTGATGATATTCTAGTACTTAAATTTCCTATGTATGTTATACTAAAATACTTTTTGTTTATAATTTCGGGTGTGGGATAAACTAATTTGATTGCTAATTTATACAATTTGTTTTTAATTAATTTATCTATTAACTCTACGTTATATCCATTATTGTACGCTATTTCTTTTATAAGGTCTAATTCTTTATTGTAGTAATTGTCAGATCAAGGAAGATTAGTCAATCTGTGAATCATAGAATGATATGCTGCAAGTTTTTGTTGAAAAGGATGAACTGATTTTGAGTGGATAGTTATGTCGGTGTGTGTTGGTTTGTGAAAGATGTTGACCTCATGCTTGTTGTTGTTTCTGGTTACTGTTAGGTCTAGAAAAATTAGACTACCTGAGATTTCTTCTATTGTAAAAGAAATATTTTTGTGTAAACTGTTAATAAAATTTAACTACAGAAATTGGTTTGAGCATATCTTTCTATGCCATGTTACTGTCTCAAATTCGTTATCAACGTATATACTGTATATTATTTAATTGAGACGTACAGCACCAAACAACACAGTGCAGTGCATAACAATACTACAGTTTATAAAAGTACAAAGTACAGAATACCGTATACAGTGGATATCATTCTGGTCACTGGGGGGAGTAACGCGCCCAGCAACTACTTCAAAGTGCAATGGACCTTAAGGGAAGTAGCGCACGAAAGGCCCTTTGAAGTGCTTTCTCAACTTTACTTTCTAATAATTATAAGGCGTACCGAGCCTACTGAGTGCGCAGGGAGGTAGCGCGCTGCCACTCGCTCCAGGTACTCTCTTGAGCTCAACCACCAAAGAGATTAGCACCGGCCACTGGGAGGATCAGGAGAAAGTAACGCACAAGACCCTCACCGGCTACTATCTCTAAACAAGCACAAAACGCATCCACTGTTTAGATTTACTATTTTATTAGCCTAGAGAAAAAGGAAATGCTCAGTGATCCCACTCACCCCTTTTTTTTCCAAAGAACAACCACTTCACAACACGCCCGAACACGTAATGAATAGTGCAATCATGCGCGACGCACAGTTGTTTAGGTAGGTTCCAGGAAATACCCAATGTCCTCGGACTGGAGACGCGAAGGTATAATGTCACCTTATTTCGCATACAACCACACGTACACAATTATGACTTATTTTAGAGTAGCCTAGACTGATACCCATTTTGTGATAAATTAAAGTTTGGTCCATGACCTTCATAGCTACATCTGATTCTCGTTGATTGTTTATAAATTTTGGTAGCGATGTATGAGTAAGTACGTAAAATAAACTTAAAGCATATAAAATAAAAATTCTCTTACATTCTGGGATCCTCCTCGTCCCGAGATGGAAGGTCTTCTACGATGATTCACTTCTCTCGGACAGCGCAAATAGTGTAAGATGACCGGTTCTAATTCAGAGGAGGAGAGGTTACTTAAGGTCAAATTGATGGATGGTCATTGATTTTAAAGTTGTGTGTATGTAGTGGTCGAATGCTTTACAATGAATTGAAACATATGTAAATGTATCGCTAATGTAAAATTAAATACGTCTGCAGTCGTCTGTTTAAACTTGTGTGTATGTAGTGGTCGAATGCTTCACAATGAATTGCAACATATGTACATGTATCGGTAACGTGAAATTAAATACGTCTGCAGTCGTCTGAAGTTTACGATTTTCATGACGGAAAGTTTTAAATACGTCTACAGCCGTTGAAGTGTCATTGCAACGTTATTCGAGGAATGATGTTAGGTATTTAGTTACACTTACACTGATTATTGCAATTGCAATTGTACGTGATTCATGTAGATATTGTGATGGGGAAGGATGGGAAAGAAGTGCAGTTGTAAGCAGGTGGACAATCGTTAAAGTAGTGAAAAGGAAGTAGTTGAGAAGATTGGTTTGAGAATGGATGTAAGAAGCAGTAGTAGAGGTAGTAGTATCGATGAAGTTTGTGGTGGTACAAAAGAAGTAGAGTATTGGAATAATGCGGACCACATGGAAGGATTGAATGATGCGCAGCGTAACACTGTGTTACATAGAGGAGATTACGTAGACACAGAGGAGTATACTGTAAATAAAGCAAAGAAGTATGCAAGTGATGTTAGCTCAATGAAAGGGTGGAACGTAGCTCGAAAACTCTTCAAATGTGAAACGAACTTCTCAGTATGTTCTGCGTATGTGCTGTACTGTGATAGGAATAATCTTCGCTACCTACCAATGTGTTGGAGCTGTCGATATGAGGGAAGTAATGGAGGAATTGTGTCATTATATACACGAGTTCCGAATTTATGGATGTTGGAAGTGTATATCCATGACGAATTCACATTCATTGCGGATGGTGTGGTGAGATGTGCAGGTACGGGTTTGTTTTCAGTGAGAACCACCGTATCACAAATAAGACCGTATTTGAAGAAGGATATGTAATAGAAATAAGTAATAATCTTGGTTATGTAGAAGGAGCCTAGAACGTGTACATGTATACAGGGTGTTTCTGATATAACTGCGGATATTGCAAGGAGGTGATGGGCAGTAGAAAATAAGAAAATTAAGCAAAACTTCGCAGGTCCTAAAGTTTACCGTTTTCGAGAAAAACGTATGTGAAAATACAGGCAAAACCGAGTACGGTCCTGTGTAAAACGTGTCCTCGATTGACCTGGTCGTGTGTAGTGGCAACGCTGTCTTCAATCAGCTGACCGTGAATGAGGTTACTCGGTTACAGTAACGTAAACAAGTGTGTCTTCGAAAATGGCGTTTAGTTCATCAGAATTTTGTGACAGTTGCCAAATGTGTTGCTTAAGTCAAAGCGAAAACGCACAGGACCGTATTCAAATTAATTCATGTTAAGATGTTTTTCAAAAATTTTGAATTTTTTTTTGTTTCTTTACCGCGCTGCTGTAGTGACCATTCGATTACATATTGCATCTAGTTGACACCCTCCAAAAACCCGTATTTATATCAGAACCACCCTGTATATTTGTGTTAAGAAATAAATAAAGAAGCAAAAGGTAGTAGACGTTTGAGATATAAGATTAAGGTAGAGTTTGGGGATAATAAGAAGTTATATGGAAAGTGTGTCAAGGTCACAAGTCTTTAAAAAGGAAAAGGAAGGTGTAGGAGAGGGTGGAAAGTGTGTCAAGGTCACAAGTCTTTAAAAAGGAAAAGGAAGGTGTAGGAGAGGGAGCTATTGAAAGGTAGGCTTATGAAAACGTAATGGATTGGAAGAGTTGACGCCTTTGCTCGTAAGTATTGCAAAGAATACAGTACAGCGTGTGCGTATCATCGATCTCGTAAACAAAGCCCGACTTTTCGCAGAGGTACGATTGAGTCCCCTGACGACAAGGTCGGCAGCACAGGTTTACGACATCGCAATGATAAAATGTGCAGCTGTGGCAGAAAAGCAGAGGTCTGTTGTCAAAACATTCTTGACAGCAGAATCCTGTTTCAGCCGTACAGCTTTCACGCAGACGCCAACAATATCCGCATTAGAGCAAGGTGGTTTCATTAGCAGTTTGCCTGAATGGTGAAAGGACAATAGATACACGAGAAAGGTCCATGTTAATTCATATGACCCTTCTGGTGAAGTGATGCTCTCTCAGGTTGACAAGGGTTTAAATAGGAAGGTATGTGGTGGGGAAAGAGTGGGGAAGTAGTGGGGGAATAGTGGGGATGTAAAGGAAGTGGTATAGAGTAGTGTGGTAGCGAAGGTGCTGGTGTAGCAATATTTTTTATAATGAGGTTGCATCGCTAGGTAGTAGTAATTTTTTAATTGATGAAGGAGTGGGTAATTAAAAAAGTATATAAGGCGTAATATGTGTTATTGAACCTGTTGTATTTATTTTTAGGTGAGAATAATGGTAGTCCAGATAATGGTAAAAATTTACCAAGTCCAGAAATTAAAAAAAATATATTTTGAGGGCAGGAAAAGAGTGGTATGAAAAATTAGTACATGAAAATATGGATAATGAGGTGTAGTATAAGAAGACAATGAAGTATTTAATGAAATACTTCAGCGTAAGAAATGATGGGGGTAAAAGTGTAAAAATGAAGCTTTAGAAATTTTTTTGAAGCAGAAGGAGTTGAAATCGGGTAATAACTTATGGTGTGGGAAGAAGGTCCCCAAGTGGAAGTACCCGAATCTGAAAAAATTTTTGAAAAAAAAAATAAAGTTGACAAACAGTTGACACCTTTAAGCTTAAAAAAAAAATAGAAGCAGTTAAAAAAAAAAAGTGTTCCTCTTGGAAAATGTAAGTTGAACAGTGGGCTAAATGATCCCACCCTGAAAAGTCGAGAAATATTTTTTTAACGTGTTTCACCCTCATACTTTGACCCCCGAAAAGTGTATGAAGGGTAGATGATAGGGAAAAAATGTCTGTGTAAAAAATGTTCAGTGTTCCATGAAGAACAATTTGCTTCCAACGAAACTTGGAGGACGTCTGTAATGGAGGAAGTAATTTCTACCCTAAATTTCAAGAATTAATTAAAGGTATAAGGAGCGGTGCTAAAAAAAAAGGTGCCTCTCACTATTGATGTCGAAGACTGAAGGTACCACTTGGCAATGTCAGAAGTATCAAATTCAGACAACTACCCCTCTCGGACTTAATGCCTCCCGACCTTCCCCCACCAGCCCACCTCGGCGCCCTGCCCCTCCCCTGTACCCATTTCCCTATGATGTTTTTCAGCGGATTTTCTTCTCAACCCCTTTTCCACCCCATTTTTCATCCCTTGCATACCTATACACAACTTCTCCTAGGAGACATAAATTCACCAAATTTCACATATATGTCTTATTCACAATTTAGAACAACAATGGTCTCTTTACCATTTCCTGTATGGGGCCATGGGGCCGACTAACACCACCTAACCTAACCTGGTTTTTTTTTTTTTCCAAAATATTTTTGGGACCATTTTGGTTGGTGGGTTTTTTTTTTTGTTTTTTTTTTTTTCCAAAACAACCTAACCTGGTTTTTTTTTTTCTTTTTTCAAAACAACTTACAAACTAACTCTAACAAACTATTTACTTAACTTATTTACACACTTACATACTAACCCTTATTTACAACACTTACATACTAACCCTTATTTACTAAGACTACATAATACATTTACACTATTTACAATATACTACTATACACTCCACTCTCTACCTATTGGTAACCGACGTCAACTGCTGCTTCGCGGTGTCAAGCAACGTTTTCAGTCGCTCCAACTTCGGACGCTTTGCTTCCTTCGCGCGCTCTAAGACGTCCACTTCCTGATCGATCTGGTGGTCCTCCTCAACCAGTTCGACCCGTTTCGTCAACAAAGCTTCCTTGTTACAGGCAGACTTCGCCACTTTTGCTTCAAGCTGAGCAATCTCAGCTTTCCGCTTAGCGATCTCAGCTTTCCACATAGCCACGTCGTCGTCCTGTTGCAAGATAGCCTTGTCGACTTGGGAAATTTCAGCGCGCACCTTCTGCTGCGCAGCGCGCCTTCCTTCCCAAGCGGACGTCAAATACGCCATCTTTTCCAACACTTTCGGAATTATCCCAAAGGCGCTTTCAAGACTGTCTATGTCCTGTGATAGACTTGTCTGAGAAGGCGTCGTCGGAGTTTCCGAAAGTGGAGAAACAGGCGATGGAATCGGCGTGAGCGTTGGAAGTGGAGAATTGCAGTCACTTGACACCGAAGCAGCACTTGTCATCGTCGTCGCCGTTGTCCAGGTACACGTCGTTGCCGCCGTCGTAGGGACGTGGACAACGGCGTCGGTACCATGTTCGTCTGGTTTATTTTCTTTATCCATTTTTTATTTTATTATTAATTTTTTATGTTTATTGGAACGTCTTCGCAGTAGGAGAGTCGAGAGAAGAATGAGACGACGCTCCGCTTGCTACCTTCCCTTCACACTTCTTGCATATTTCTATTTGCTGAATAAGCAATGGTTCACACGCTCGATGAGCCATGTATCACAACTTTTATGTGTGTGTGAGATGATACCAAACACCATGTCTGCCCGTAGGTTCATGACATTACTATACATGTAACCTATTTCTATTTGCTGAATAAGCAATGGTTCACACCCTACATGAGCCATGTATCAGAACTTTTATGTATGTGCTGCTGGTATACAGGTGTTAATCAGAAAGTATCCACACCTCACTCTAACTTACATTGTCATTTATAGCTCAAACAACTTCTCTTTCTAGTTTTTCCTTCTTCGCACAAACACTTGTGCTGATCTTAACTTTACCCCACTCATATCCTCCTCCTCCAAATTGTATAAATACTCAAGTTTTCACAACGTTCAGCACAGATCGCTAACACTGTTCAAACATAATACATCGACAACAACAAAATGGTACAATATACTGCAGTGTTCCATGGCTCCGTGCCAACAGACATCAACATAAGGGTGGACAGTATGTTATTTAATGGTACCACTCCAGGTGATTTCACCATTTGGAAGGTGTCCGATGGTAGACCCTTCGGAAACTTCTGCCAACACCTTGAGGTGCAGCTCTCGTGGTGCTCCTTCAAGGGGACACTCGTCGTGTTTGCCCAGGACCACGGGGCAATTTACATCAAAACATTTTAATGTAATTAATAATGTAATTATTATTGTTAAAGTAGTTTTTAATTTTATTTTTAATTATTAGGTAATAGATTTAATTAATTATATAATAATAATTGATAAATTATGAATGTTGTTTTTACTTGATCCTTTTTTAAACGTATATTTAATAAATAAATATATATATATAATTTATACTCTCTTTTATTTTCTTTAATTACAAAATATAAAACGATACAATATAACAGAATTTTATTTAATATAATACAATACAATATAAAACATCATTGAATTTTAATCATTAAATTTACTCAGTAAAGCAGACTTAAGGTTAGCTAGCTCATTTTCGATTTCTTGTACCTCCTTTCTCGTTTCAACTACCGATCTGTTTAACTCCTCCAGCTCCTTCTCTTTCCGCTTCATGTACTCAGTCAATGAAGCGGCCTTTGTCTCTCTTTCATTCAGTATCACTTCTCGTCGCCGCTTTTCCTCCTTAACACTATTTATGGCTTCTCCTACTTGGTCCACTATCTTGGAATAATCGAATGGAGCAGCCGACAACCTTCGTGTGTACGATCGCTTCTTCGGCTTCATCGATTTCGACTTCGTTCCCGCCATCGCAGAGGTGCTAGCCACAGGCTATGCCATCGTTGCCGTGGTAGTACCTCCAACACACCCCTCACCTTTAGCGGATGATGTGAAGGAATCGTTTGGAAAGAAGTTTTCCAATATATCAGCCAGCTCGGTTTCGTTCATATTTAGCTCGACAGCTAAATCAACACCGTTACCCTTTTGTACAGCACTCATCTTACCACACCGTACCCACTACAGTTTCAGTATATATTCCTTTCGCCCCTCTCCTTATGCCATCTCCACCTTACACATCCCTCCCCTTTTCCTATTGCTATTTATTGTCCCTCGCGTTCTGTATTCCTCAGTCGTTGTCGAGATATACCTCTTACCGCTAGCCGCTATGATCCCTTGTCCGGACTGTGATGCTTCCTTTACACGATCTGATAATTTAAAAAGACATCGATTAACTTCTTGTCGGAAACGAGCACAGCTCAAACGTACATCGCCTCTGCCGAAGAAAAAACTTAAAATTGCTACGCCTGCTGGTTCTTCTGACCGCTGGTGTGATACTTGTAACATTTACGTTCCACAACATTCCTACAACGGTCACCTTCGCAGCCTCAAGCATAAACAAACTTGCTGCTCTCCTCTTGAGGAAGGAATTACTTTCCTTTCGTCCGCGTTCGCTAACAGGATTGTGTCCTTTCGTATTTCATCCGCCAAGTTCTTCCTGTCGTATACCGACTTTTTCGCCGAAGTTTTCGACAAATGCCTGCGTGTTATTCGTAATCAGATACAACTGCATGACACGCTTAAACTAAATCTTGAACTTTTCGGACGATATGTTCACGATGCTAAACAATTGGTTGACGTGAAATCCTTCAACACCAATAACAAAGTTGTCACTCAGTCGACGGATCTTTCCAATATTCTCCAAAGCTTCTTCGACGTTCTTGAGGGTAAAGCTTCTGAGTTTCAAGAACGAGAGTCAGGTAATTTATCATTCTCTCATTATATATATTTCACTTGTGTTTACTATTATTTTATTCTTACAGGATGGGCTTTTCCTAGAACTCAACTGCAACAAGTGCAATTCTCTTAGAGCTTCATCTTACATTCCTCTACCTAAACAAATTGTACTTAAGAGAGCTGTTGTGAACGTACGAAACGATGACCAAGCCTGCTTTGCGTGGGCAATAACCTCAGCTTTGTATCCCGCCCAAGCCAACCCGCACAGAACGACTTCCTATACGCATTACTCCCGCACGATGGACTATGACGGTATCGATTTTCCTATTAAATTAAACGACATTCCCAAGTTTGAAACGAAGAACCATTGCTCTGTGAATGTTTACGGGACTGAATACGTTTTGAAGGATGGAAAATGGATCTGGGAAATTGTTGGTCCCCTCTACTACTCGTCCGTCAAACGAAGGCTGCACATCAATTTACTCTTGCTACACGATGATCGAGGAAATAATCATTACTGTTGGATTAAGGATATGTCCCGTTTGCTCTCTCAACAACTCTCCAAAACAGAACATCGCAAATTCCTATGTGACGGCTGCTTGCAATACTTCAGCTCTGTGGCTCACCTGCACCGTCATCAGCGGAATGATTGCAACCACGTTTACACGACGCTGCCAACTGCTGATCTCAAATTGGATAAGATGGGTAGGCTCATCCCTAATAACGCTTTAAAATTTCAAAACTACCAGAAACGTATCAAAGTACCTTTTGTTGTTTATGCAGACTTCGAAACCATATTGCGACTCATTCATACATGCTTTTCCGATCCTAACAAGACCTCCACCACACCTACCCACGAACATCAACCGCACTCGTTTGCTTACTTGATTAAGTGCTCTTTTGACGATTCCCTTTCAATATTCAGAACTTATAGAGGACCTGATTGTGGTAATCAATTTGTTAAAACTCTTGATCAAGACGTTTCTGATATTTATCACCGATTTTTAAAGACCCCGGTTCCTATGATACCCTTGACTGATGAAGAAATGCGACTTTTCTCTGAAACGTCGTCTTGTAATATTTGCGAAGAGCCCTTCCTAATCGATGATGTAAAGGTTCGCGATCATTGTCATTTGACTGGTAAAGTTCGATTAGGGGCCGCTCATTCCAGATGTAACTTAAACTACAAACTACCCAACTTTGTGCCTGTTTTCTTCCAAAACCTCTCCGGTTACGATTGTCATTTATTTTTAAAAGAAATGGCTGTCAACGATGTTAAATTTAGCGTAATTGCTCAAAATAAAGAAAAATACGTTTCCTTTACCAAATTATTGCGAGTTGATACTGTTCCCGGTGTTTCAGATAACTCTACTCAAAACGTATTTGTTAAGATTCGATTTCTCGATTCCTTTCGTTTTATGGCTTCCTCCCTCGATAAACTGTCTGAAGAACTCGACCCTTCTCAATGCTTCCAAGTGAAGAAGTATTTTTCTGATCCTACACAATTTCAACTTGTGCGACGGAAAGGGGTTTTCCCTTACTTCTACGTCGACGATATTACTAAACTTGACCAATCAACGTTCCCTCTCAAAGACGATTTTTTCGATAAATTAATATCTCTACCCATTTCCGATGAAGATTATCAATGAGCTGCCACCGTTTGGAAAACCTTTAACTGCTCCACTCTCGGAGAATATTCTGACCTCTACTTGAAAACCGATGCCCTACTGTTAGCTGACGTGTTCGAGAATTTTCGTGAAATATGTATTTCCACTTACGCCTTGGACCCCGCTCAGTATTACACCGCTCCCGGGCTAGCGTGGGATAGCATGGTAAAATTCACTCGCGTTAATTTAGAACTTCTAACTGACATCGATATGTTAAAGTTTTTCCAAAAAGGGGTTCGCGGAGGAATAAGTCAGTGTGTTCAAAGAATGCATTTCGCCAATAACCCACACCTTCCTGATTATGACGCATCTGCTCCCACTTCCTACATTATGTATTTGGATGCTACCAATTTGTATGGACACAGCATGAGTCAATACCTTCCCATATCCCATTTTCGTTGGCTCACCGATGCTGAAATTGATGAATTAAATGTTCTCGATTTACATACTTCTTCTGAATACGGTTATGTACTTGAAGTTGACGTTCAATATCCCCAAAACCTACACGATTTACATGCTGATCTTCCCTTTTTAGTTGAAAATATTATTTCTCCTGGTAATGCTAATGGCAGAGTCAAAAAATTCATTCCGAACCTTATGACTAAGACAAAGTATATTGTTCATTACCTACCGCTTAAACAAGCTCTCCAGAGCGGATTAAAATTACTTAAAGTGCATAGAGCTATTCAGTTTAAACAGTCACAATGGTTGAAACCTTTCATAGATTTGAATACTAGAAAACGTAATATGTGTAATAATAAGTTTGGGAAATCTTTCTTTAAATTGATGAACAACAGTACTTTCGGAAAAACGATGGAGAACGTTGATAAACGAGTTGACGTCAATTTAGTTACTCATTGGCAAAACGTTGAATGGTACTTTGGTGCTGAAAGTTTAATAGCTAAACCCAATTTCAGAAATTCAAAAATTTTCACACCCCATTTCGTAGCTATTCAGATGAATAAATTACATATTGTTTACGATAAACCGCTCTATGTAGGTTTCACTATTTTGGATTTATCAAAAGTTGTTATGTATGACTTCTACTACGGCTTTCTTAAGCAAAAATATCAAGAAAATATTTCTTTGATGTATATGGATACTGATTCCTTCATTCTTAAAGTTTTCACAGAAAATTTCTACAGAGATATGATTGAAAATATTCATCACTTCGACACTTCCAATTATCCCCATGATAATAGTTTCAATATCCCTATTACCTCTTCTCTTATTGGTAAATTTAAAGACAAATTCCCTAATAATCCCATTAAAGCATTCTATGGAACCGGAGCAAAAGCTTACTGCGTTGAAGCCATTGATCAAATTGTTAAAAAAGCAAAAGGTGTCAAGAAAAATGTCATTAAATTACATCTTCAAATCGATGATTACCTACCCGTCATTAGAGATGACGCCAGCGTTCTTAAATGTATGAATGTTTTCGTTTCCGATCTGCATACTATGTTTACCCATATGAAAACGAAAGTAGCCCTCTCTCCCAAAGATGATAAACGTTTCTTAATTCCGAAAACAACGAATACACTTCCTTGGGGACATTACAATATAAAAAACTCAAACAGTTCGCTTTCAAAGTTCGACGGTGCCGTTGATCGATTTATACAAAATTTTCATCAACCGTATACCGACGACTTAACGGTTGGAGAATACTTTATTAAAAGACTTTTCGAAGCTTCGTCACTTCCACAGGAAGCCATTGATAATATTTATGAACACCTACTGTAATACCTACTTGGAGTTCTGTTTAAGTATAGCTTACGCTGAAATGTCACTCAATGTAAATATTTTATCCTTAATGTTGGTTGTATTGTATAAATAATAATAAAACGTTACTACGCAACTTGTTTGTTTACTATTTTTATTCTGCGAAATATATTCCTCAACTTCACAAATAACATGTGTACGATTTCTACTGTTACAATTTATTGTTTCAATAACATTAACAATGAATAAATTTTCTTATAATCTTCGATATTACTTGATGGCCATTTGCCTGAGTCAGGACCGCTCTGCCAGCCTGCAGCTTTCTCCGTTCCTTCTCTTAAAATGATTTCTTCTATCCATTGCAGCACTGTTTGATGACGACCATTGATATTTGGACTTAATGTATACGGAAGCCGAAACAAGTTGATCAGTTTAATACACTTTTCCAATATTTTCGGTTGTGCGTAGTATGCTACATCCAGTATTATGTCATCCACACACTTTAACAATGTAACATACTTTTTCTTGACATTCATTACGGAGAACTTCTTATCCCGCATTAGAACTGATCCGTTTGTTAACATTTCCTTTAAAAAATATACGTCGTGTCGCATGAAATTATACTTTGTTTTATTTAAAATCATTTCGACATCATCAACCGTTATTTCCACTGTTTCACAGCAACCTTTTAAAAATTCATCCACCAATTCGTCACACCTTTTTTTTTTTTTGGGATCTTCGCCTTTTTTTTTTTGTTGTTTCAAATATCGGTATATTTATGACTGAACTATCTTCGCTGTGAGAAATGGTCGGTAATTCTTTTTTCTGCTAGCTGGGGTTTGAACTCGTGTCCTTTCGGTTGAGAGCCAACACACTTAACCACTGAACCACCGACCACCCCTACGCCACACCTTTGCTTTCTTTCGAATATGAAGTATAAAATATCGAACGATGTCTCTTGTTACAGTTAACCATTGGAATGCTTCCTTTGGTACTGCAACTCCCAACTTCGACAACACAACTTTAACTCTATCTAAATCGTTTGATAGTATTGCTCTTCGAAGGTTGAGAATGAGGACTTGCTTTTCTACTTGATACAACTCGTACGATAATGAATCCATTTTTATAAAAATTATACTTCAAAATCGTCAGGATCGCTCTCATCGACCACTAAGTAGCCTCCTATTACGATTTTATCGTATTCACCTTTTAATTCGAATTCTTCTGTCACGCTATCCAACTCTGACGCTACCAAATTTCTTTTCAAAGATAATAAACCCTCTTTGAAAAATTTAACTTCAATTACGTAACTTTCAACCATTACTACGTCTTAAACGTTCAATGCAGCAACTAACGATTACAACTGATTAAACTCGTCACGTTTTATCTTATTTATAATCATACTTTGGGGAAGGGGTAAAGAAAATCATTATTAACACTGCAGACTTTATTATCAGAAAAAAAAACTGGGGATACATTACAAAACGTTCGTTTTACTAATCCAGCTGTTATGAGATTGGTTAAGCCCCAACCATTTGACGTAAACCATGTCACCTTTTCGTCTTAGTACACGTTCCACCAAATAAACATCTGGATATTTCGCTTTCTGTAGTTCCATACCATAAAATCCTCCTTTTATGTCTTCCCCTTTATTATCCTTTAAGTAATACATAATTGGATGTGACAATTTTATGTAGCTAATCGTAAATAATTCGTTAGACCAATTCGGGGTATAACCTTTGATAAACAATTCACGATGTTTACTTATTCGTACCCGGTCTCCAACTTTAAACTTAATTTCTCGTAAATCCACTTTCTTTGGATTGTTGTAAATACTTTCCAAAAGCGTTTCTTCGTTTCGTTTATTAACTTTGCTTGGTTTCATTCCGATAGTTCTGTGAACCGAATTGTTATATTCCTGTACTATATCTGGTAATAACTTCAACCATTTGTAGGATCCTTGCAAACTAAAGCGTTGCCACATTTTTGATTTTAGTGTTCGATTTACCCGCTCCACAACTGACGCTTTCTTGGTGCTCTACGTTGAGTAATGGTTAATTTTATATTTTTGCATAACTCGTTTCACTTGTTCGTTGTAAAATTCTTTTCCCAAGTCAGTTTGCATATTCTTAGGAATACGTTTACTTCTTTTGAAAATTAACTGTAAAGCCCTTCCAACATATTCACCTGTTTTGCGTTTTACTGCTTGAGCCCACACAAATTTTGAAAAAACGTCTATTACAACCAAAATGTATCTGACACCTTTATTTTCTCTCGCATACTAAATCATTTCCATTAAATCGGCTTGATGAAGATGATCTAATCCTTTCACTATCACTTTACGACGTGTAAAATTAATTCTCGCAGGTTTATGCAGTTCTTTCACTAGTTCTTCTTTCACATTTAACATTTTCCTTATAATGAAGAACTACATGGACGGAGCTACTGTTGTTGGTTTAGAACTGCTCCATTTCGCACTACCTGCTCCTCTTTGTTGTTGCAGAGTATCTAGCCTTACTTTCAGCTCCTTTGCTTCCTTTTTTAGTGATTCCACCATTACCACTAATTCGTTTTTCAGATCATCTTTCTTTTTATTGGTTCGTTGAATCTCTTTCTCTGAAAATTCCTTCACTTTTTTACACTCATCCTGAATCGTGATTTTAATTAATTCAAAACTCGCGTCTATATCATTTTTCATATCTTGCACAATTTCCGTCTTCAATTTCTTGGATACTTCTTCATCCCCTTTCCTAACAAACGCTTCTACATCTTTACGCTCTAGTTTTACTTTTGTCGAAAAGACGTCCATGATTCCGACAGCATTCTTTTCTATTATATCGTTCACCTTGTTTGTTATTTCTTTATCCCTGTGAGTATTATATTTTTCAAGTTCTCTTTCCAAATTTTTAATCGCTAACTCTATATTATCACTAACAGTTTTCATCATCATTTCACCACTTTTGGAGACAGCTGTTTTCAATTCTTCTCGTAAATCCTTCATCCTTCTGACACCTTAACTGACAGCACGATTCTTTACCTTTTCACACTCGATTCTGATATGCTCTTTTGTTAACCGATCTTTCTCATCTACATACATTTTAGTAGCTGCATGAAACCCAGCGGTAGGCTCGTTCAAATGTGTAATACGCTTATTAGCCACATCAACGAAATACAACACCTTATCGAATGCTTGTCTGATATCGGTTACATCATCTTGCGATAACAGACGTTATCACCTTCTTCTCCAAAAATCGCACATTCACAGCATCATGCTCCTGCTGAGGATCACCGATTCTTGTTAAGCGGTTATGATTGAAATCATGAACATTGCTGAATGCTTGCGAAAACAATCGTTTTTTTTTCTAACGGACGTCCGAACTTATCAACCGTCATTGTCTAACTAATAAGATTAATAATTTGTTTATACGATTATATTGCACTCACGCAACTCTTCTAAAATTGATAGAATTTCGTTTTCATGATTTGTGTTGCCTGCTTGTTGAGAAGCAACTAATAACCTTAAACGATCACACAACTTATTAACGTCATCAAAATATTTGTATTCGATCGGTTTTTCGTTGTATGTCAACAACGACAATCCTCCACCTTTAGAAAATTTCGATGTTTGCTGTCTTAACTTGTAAACTGCTCCCGTACGTTTTAATATATCAGCGTAGTCTTTCCTTTCTTTCATCGATGTCGGATATTCAGAACGTAATTTGAAGAGTAGCTCGTATAATCCCACAGTACCTTTAAATTTTCCATCGATTACAACGTTTGGTCCGTCAAAATCCAGTTCAGAATCACCAATAAAAAAATTATTTGTGTTCCATTCGTATCGAACTTTATCAAGATGAGGATTCAGAACGTCAGCGTTAAAGGTGTCACCATCATAGTCTTTAATAATTCCTTCTATATAGTCTCGAGGTAGAGGATCGAATTCTTCCAAATATTGAGCAAATCGAGAGCTATTAATATAGTCTATGTACGCTTTCTTCAATTGTTCAAAGTCATCATTATCCTGGTCTGTGTTTTCATGACCCGTTGTTGGGTCTCTTTCGTAAACACTTTCTTCCCTTAAGAATGAAGGAGCACCTGGTAGTAAGGTACCTGGAGCATTCGAAGGGTCAAGCTTTCTAATTTTTATTGGTGTTGACGAAGCTGGAACGTCACCTTTCGACCAATTACTCACTTCTGGCTTTAATTCTTTTTTAATCTCTTCACCCAGCTCTGATTTCAAGTTAAGAAGCGATTTTGTAAGTGGTTGATATGCTTGCTGTAACAGGAGATTCTGTCCTGCTGTCGATTCCTTTAACATTTGCAATTTCCTCTTTACCGTTTTCCTAACTTTGATTAGTTCTTTCTTTGCTTTTACATCCATGCTCTTGTCAAGGTTGTCTTTTAACAACTGATTGACTTTATATCACTTACATTAATATATATTTATCGAATCCTAAGCGATATCTTCCCTCATTTATACCACAATCCTTGTTTATCACTATAAATCCAAACTTCTCTTTCCAACACTGTGCACAAATATTTTTAAATTGGTCAAAAGTCATGTCTGTTGTGACATGGTCTGCGAAGACGTGTTTGAGATTTAATTCATCCTGTTTAAACAGTATTATTAAATTTGCGTTATCTCTAATTAAATGTTTGGGAATCTGTGCATATGTTTGATTTAAATAAAAAGTGTTGATTGAGTTATGTCTTCCCATACTTAAGTATTCCCTTATCTTATTTTGATTTTCATTCGCAACATCGTCAAAGATGAATACAGAATTAGGTCTTGCCTGTGATGGAGCAATTACATCGTCTGAGTCTCTATATGGAAAATAACCAATTCCAGCAATTGGTTTCAATAATTCAGCTAAATACTTATATTTTGTTTGATACAATGACTTGGAATAAACGTATACGTTTGCGAACCGTAAACCGTTCGGTTGCTCCAAAAGTCCTATAATCACTTTTGTTTTTCCACAATTTGAAGGTCCGGCGACAATAGCTCTTATTGTGGATGGTAGTAATGGACCCTGTCGATTTATATTCCTAGCAATATCGAAGTCACGATTGGTTATGGGTAGAGCAGATGGATGTTGTACTATCCGCATGTTTATTGACTATTAAACGGTTTACGCATGTGCTCTCGGATATGTATAAATTTAGAGTTAACAGTGTTTATAACTTTTGCGGTCCAGGGACTCGACTGGACAAACGATTAGCTCGAGGTGATATCGGTATAAATCCCCTTGACGAACCTTGTAAATTACACGATATTGCTTACGAAACTTTTCCAGACATTTCCCATCGTCGAATTGCTGATAAGGTTTTGGCGCAACAATCATTACAAAGACTAAAGTCGCCGGACGCGTCTTTTGGTGAACGCTTGGCAGCTCTCATAATTACTTCAGCTATGAAGGGTAAAGAGAAACTTGGAATGGGGCACAAAAAGCGACGTCGTAAAGTTGGTGGTTCAATTCCGTTGCAAAAAATAAAGAAGAGAAGACGAACAAAAAAAGGAGGAGCTCTACCGTTTCGTAAGCTAGTGACAACTGCGAAAATTGCTCTTAAGAAAACGAAACCTCTCCAGCTGATACATGCTGCTAAAATAGCACTAAATACAATTCGTAAATTTGGAAAGCGATCTAAATCTCCCAGAATCATTCCTATTCCAAAGACAGGTGGTTTTCTACCGTTAATTCCGATTTTCGCTGGACTATCAGCACTTGGAGCTCTCTCTGGCGGTGCTGCTGGGATATCTAAAGCTGTACGCGATGCGAAAACAGCACAACAACAGCTAGAAGAAGATAAACGTCATAACGCTTCAATGGAAGCTATTGCTCTTGGAAAAAATATTTCAGTACAACCTTTCCGTAAAGGTTTCGGTTTATACCTTAGACCTTATCAACAAAAAAAAAACGTAAAATTTTTCGTAAAGTTACCTAACCGTCCTTTGACAGATTTGGATTTAGTCAATTACATTAACTATTTACAAATTCCACATTTTCGGGGAATCTTTATGGGTAACGAATTACCCAGAAAAGTTAAAAGGTGTGAAAGTGGAATTGTTAATTTAGATTTAGACACAGGAACTGGTACACGTTGGACAGCGTATGTAAAACGAAATAACAAAGCTATGTACTTTGACAGTTTTGGAGATCTCCGTCCACCTAAAGAATTGGTTCAATATTTACAACCTTCTGGACCTCGTGCTATCACTTATAACTACAATCGTGTTCAGAACCCCTCAGATTTTAACTGCGGCCATTTAGTTATCCAATTCCTTAATGAGACTACGCAAACCTTTTCTTAAAAACAAACCATCAAACTAAAGTCGGAGCTGCAAATGATAATAAGTCCACCAATTTTTTTAAGCGATGATGATGAATATCAAATTGCTTTGTTAAATTTTGAAGCATATAACAGTATTACGAATATCGATGAAACTAACAACAAATTCTATTTTGATGGTTCTACATCACCAGTCGTTGTTCTTCCGGAAGGATCCTATGAAATCGATGATATTAATCATTATCTTCGCGAGAAATTGCGAGATACTGATGATGCTATTGAATTGTTTGGAGACAATACTACCTTAAAAAGCCATATAAAAAGCACCAAAAAAGTCAACTTCGCTCCTACAGATTCTCCCGCAAAGATATTGGGTTTTGAAAATAAGCTTCTACCATCACTTAAAGAGGTGTCTGATCATGTAGCTGACATTTTTAAAGTAAACACGATTTCAGTGATGTGTAACCTCGTAACTAACTCCTACATACATACCAGTGATGGTGTTAAAGGACTAGATGGACATATACTGCATCAATTCTTTCCCAATGTACCCCCCGGATTTAAAATTGTTGAGAATCCTACGAATCTTATTTATTTATCAATCAACACTCGTGTCATCGACTACATTTCCCTTAAAATAGTTGATCAAGACGGTAATCTAGTTAATTTCCGTGGAGAGCGTGTCACAATAAGACTGCACTTACGAAAAGCATAACATGGTAGTGCAATATAGCTGTCCCCAACGATATTCAAAGAAGAATAGTACTATACAACTACTACCACAATCCCGAGTGCTTATTTCGCCTACAACCATTAAGCGATTAACAACATTAAAAGAGGAAACGCTAAAATGGTAGCAGAAATACTGAATGTAACCGAAAAAGCAGTCTTCGATAACGCTATAGTTAATGATACGATACGTATTCCAATAGAAAATGAAGATGTTTACACTTTGCCTTCTAGTAGTTTCCTATACATAGAAGGTCGTTTGCTTCTTAAAAAGGATGGAAAGACAACTGCGAACACTT
Source organism: Agrilus cyanescens (assembly GCA_947389935.1). NCBI lineage: Eukaryota > Metazoa > Arthropoda > Insecta > Coleoptera > Buprestidae > Agrilus > Agrilus cyanescens. The sequence continues at coordinate 7,286,339 of OX376704.1, forward strand.
CTTTTATCCACAATGGAATTTTACACCTGTTTGATGAAATTCGTTATGAATTAGGCGGAAAAGTTATTGATCGAGTCCGTAATCCTGGCATGGTTACAACAATGAAAGGATACGCATCTTACAACGAGAATGAAAGTAAACGTCTCAGCAACAGTGGATGGTTGCCTCCTGCTTTAAGCGATCTACAAGGAATTAAGCTTAATTCCTGTAAAACTAGTAGATTCCAACGGTTACTTCAACGTTTGTATTCCACTACGTATGATTTTTGGATTTGCAGAAGACTTCCGAAAAATAATATTAAACGTTCGACAAGAATTAGTTCTAGTTCGCAGCAGCACTGACAATAATGCTTTATATTGCTCAGCAACGCCACTTGAAGATGTACTTGTACATTTGGATCAGATTTCTTGGAAAATTCCTCATGTATCTGTAGCAGATGCTGAACGTTTGAAATTGTTGCGTTATGTTGATCGAAATTTAAATATGGAACTTTCATTTCGGAGTTGGGAACTACTTGAATATCCGCTACTTCCCAAATCGTATTCTCACAACTGGAATGTGAAAACAACGTCACAATTGGAAAAGCCTCGCTTCATTATTTTCGGATTTCAAACAGATAAAAGTAATAATCTTGCAAAAAATATGAGTGCCTTCGATCACTGCACGTTACAATCCGTCCACAAACTTAGTTCAAGAAGTATAAAACACAACGATTACTTCCACAATTTAGTTTTCTTACCGGTACTGAACAGTGAGCACGATGACTTTCTTATTGGACGTACAAGGTTTTCAGTGTAGTGAGAATCGATTTGTTTTTAAAGAAGTAGCTGTTGTTGCTCTGAAAGAAGGACCAGTTTATCATTTCACATTTGAACCACAATTTCCATGGGACGCTCTCACCGTTCGTTACAGAAGTCAAAATCGTTAGTTAACAAGAAATTTTCATGGGTTATATTGGGATAACGGCGATCTTCCTTACACTACACTTTATGATAGAATTTACTCTATATTGATGGAGTCAACAGTTGTATATGTTAAAGGATTAAAAAAGATGATGTGGTTGCAGGAATCCTTTCCTACTGTTAACTTTGTTAACATTGAAGATATCGGATGTCCAGCTCTCTCCAAACTCCCAACTCATTTTAAAGTTAAAGTGTTGTAACGACTTTTCTAGTAGAACTTATTTATTTAACGGATATTTATTTTACAACTATTTATTTAACACTTAAACACTAACAGAATACTTAAACACTAATAATAATTCAACGACTTATTTATATCACAAGGAAAATGCGTATTTATATCACTATATATCGTAGTTCGGTATTTATATCACTCGTTCGGAAGCTCACTGTAAACTGACTGACTACTGGCCACGTCAACAGGTATTTATACTGATTAGGAACAATCCAGAAAGTTCCAGAATTACATACTAGACTTTACTGGAGTGCCTATTGTGTTCATCTAATTTATGGCCTTGTTTATCGTCATCAAAGCGCCGACCGACGCCGGCATTCTTTGAGCTCCGCTTATCTGCTGTCGGTTCTCGTCGCCGCTATCGCACACACACACGCTCGCCGCACTGCTCGCTCTCGCACACATATACGCTCGCTACACTGCCCACTCTCGCACACATACGCTCATTACAGTGTGTTCTTATCTTTTATTTACAACCGCTGTTGAACAGAATTGTGCTTATAAAAATGTTCTTTTATTAAAATATTGGTTGTCTTTACACTCATAAATTGACTGAACTTTTTTCCTTTAAACAAATAAAACACGTTCATAATTTTCATAATTTTTTTTATATTCTTATACAATGTTATACATTTTACATGTGTATTTCTAAATCAGCCGCTTTTCCAACAAATCCTTTAAGGCGAATTGATGGATGACCCACTTTATTCACAATTTTTTCGTTTATGTCCTCGATTTCTGCATCCGTAAAAGCTTCTGCGTGTCTGCACGGAAGAAATATGATAAAGCTGTATAAATCAGCTAATAGACGAGGTCCCCATTTTGTATTCACCTTTTTGAAGCGTTGCACGGGATACGTTTGATTCGCTTCCAGTGATTTCAGAGCACGTATTTCTTTCTCTTCATAACCCACCCGCACATTATTAAACTTTTCGATAAAAGTTTCCATGTTATACTGACTTAAACACACTCAACTCTGTTATGCATCTACCGCTCCTTCACTCGTTCCCGTAACTTATGTAAAATCCCCTTCCACTACATAAGCTTCAGTGGAGGGGAACTTATTATACAAACCACCTTGCTTGTTTTAAATGTCTCAGTTGTTATAGAAAAAAGCAATCATGATCAGTGTGTCGTCGTTACTGATTTTAACATATTTATATAACAATACCCTCTACATTTCCCGACCTGATAATACTATTGGAGATGAAGCCTATCTTTGTAAAAATTTTAATAAGGATATTGATATGTCTTGTACATGGAAGAAAAATTGGGATACTATTATTTTAAGAAATGTTAATGGAACAAATGTCTTTACAGTTGAGAACGTGCAGAACCTTCACTCTGTAAAACTAGCATTTATTGATAAACATGGACAGTTTCGAAGATATATTGAAAGCCGATGGAATCAGCTTAAGGATGATGAAAACAGAGACGTTATAACTAAGGGCTATATCACTGACTCTTTCTTATTTCTACAAGTTGTTAGTACTATTAATATAATCTTATTGTTCAATATTTTGATTGTATCCCTTACATACTTCATTTATATCAGAATAAAGAATCGTTAACTATAACGACTCCACTTTTATTTCATATGCCTATACCTTACACTTTTCTCCACTTCCTCTACATTATCACGTAAACGTATTTATGAATCGTAAACTTCAGACGGCTGCAGACGTATTTAATTTTACATTACCGACACATGTACATATGTTTCAATTCATTGTGAAGCATTCGACTACTACAGACACACAAGTTTAAAGTCAATGACCTTCCGTCAATTTGACATTAAGTAACCTCTCCTCCTCTGAATTAGAACCGGTCATCTTACACTACTGAACCGAGAAATCGAATCTTAACAAATACGTTTTGAGTAGAGTTATCTGAAACACCGGGAACAGTATCAACTCGCAATAATTTGGTAAAGGAAACGTATTTTTCTTTATTTTGAGCAATTACGCTAAATTTAACATCGTTGACAGCCATTTCTTTTAAAAATAAATGACAATCGTAACCGGAGAGGTTTTGGAAGAAAACAGGCACAAAGTTGGGTAGTTTGTAGTTTAAGTTACATCTGGAATGAGCGGCCCCTAATCGAACTTTACCAGTCAAATGACAATGATCGCGAACCTTTACATCATCGATTAGGAAGGGCTCTTCGCAAATATTACAAGACGACGTTTCAGAGAAAAGTCGCATTTCTTCATCAGTCAAGGGTATCATAGGAACCGGGGTCTTTAAAAATCGGTGATAAATATCAGAAACGTCTTGATCAAGAGTTTTAACAAATTGATTACCACAATCAGGTCCTCTATAAGTCCTGAATATTGAAAGGGAATCGTCAAAAGAGCACTTAATCAAGTAAGCAAACGAGTGCGGTTGATGTTCGTGGGTAGGTGTAGTGGAGGTCATGTTAGGATCGGAAAAGCATGTATGAATGGGTCGCAATATGGTTTCGAAGTCTGCATAAACAACAAAAGGTACTTTGATACGTTTGTGGTAGTTTTGAAATTTTAAAACGATATTAGGGATGAGCCTACCCATCTTATTCAATTTGAGATCAGCAGTTGGCAGCGTCGTGTAAGCGTGGTTGCAATCATTCCGCTGATGACGGTGCAGGTGAGCCACAGAGCTGAAGTATTGCAAGCAGCCGTCACATAGGAATTTGCGATGTTCTGTTTTGGAGAGTTGTTGAGAGAGCAAACGGGACATATCCTTAATCCAACAGTAATGATTATTTCCTCGATCATCGTGTAGCAAGAGTAAATTGATGTGCAGCCTTCGTTTGACGGACGAGTAGTAGAGGGGACAAACAATTTCCCAGATCCATTTTCCATCCTTCAAAACGTATTCAGTCCCGTAAGCATTCACAGAGCAATGGTTCTTCGTTTCAAACTTGGGAATGTCGTTTAATTTAATAGGGAAATCGATACCGTCATAGTCCATCGTGCGGGAGTAATGCGGATAGGAAGTCGTTCTGTGCGGGTTGGCTTGGGCGGAATACAAAGCTGAGGTTATTGCCCACGCAAAGCAGGCTTGGTCATCGTTTCGTACGTTCACAACAGCTCTCTTAAGTACAATTTGTTTAGGTAGAGGAATGTAAGATGAAGCTCTAAGAGGATTGTACTTGTTGCAATTGAGTTCTAGGAAAAGGACTCTTTTCAAAGCCCATCCTGTAAGAATGAAATAATAGTAAACACAAGTGAAATATATATAAAGAGAGAATGATAAATTACCTGACTCTCGTTCTTGAAACTCAGAAGCATTACCCTCAAGAACGTCGAAGAAGCTTTGGAGAATATTGGAAAGATCCGTCGACTGAGTGACAACTTTGTTATTGGTGTTGAAGGATTTCACGTCAACTAATTGTTTAGCATCATGCACATACCGTTCGAAAAGTTCAAGATTTAGTTTAAGCGTGTCATACAGTAGTATCTGATTACGAATAACACGCAAGCATTTGTCGAAAACTTCGGTGAAAAAGTCGGTATACGACAGGAAGAACTTGGCGGATGAAATACGAAAGGACACAATTCTGTTAGCGAACGCGGACGAAAGGAAAGTAATTCCTTCCTCAAGAGGAGAGCAGCAAGTTTGTTTATGCTTGAGGCTGCGAAGGTGACCGTTGTAGGAATGTTGTGGAACGTAAATGTTACAAGTATCACACCAGCGGTCAGAAGAACCAGCAGGCGTAGCAATTTTAAGTTTTTTCTTCGGCAGAGGCGATGTACGTTGGAGCTGTGCTCGTTTCCGACAAGAAGTTAATCGATGTCTTTTTAAATTATCAGATCGCGTAAAGGAAGCATCACAGTCCGGACAAGGGATCATAGCGGCTAGCGGTAAGAGGGATATCTCGACAACGACTGAGGAATACTGAACGTGAGGGACAATAAATAGCGATAGGAAATGGGGAGGGATGTGTAAGGTAGAGAGGGCATAAGGAGAGGGGCTAAAGGAATATATACTGAAACTGTAGTGGGTACGGTGTGGTAAGATGAGTGCTCGACAACAGGGTAGCGGTGTTGATTTAGCTGCTGAGCTAAATATGAACGAAACCGAGCTGGCTGATATATTGGAAAACTTCTTTCCAAACGATTCCTTCACATCATCCGCTAAAGGTGAGGGGTGTGTTGGAGGTGTTACCACGGTAACGATGGCAGGGCCTGTGGCTAGCACCTCTACGATGGCGGTGGCGGGAAGGAAGTCGATATCGATGAAGCCGAAGAAGCGATCGTACACACGAAGGTTGTCGGCTGCTCCATTCGATTATTCCAAGATAGTCGACCAAGTAGGAGAAGCCATATATATATATATATATATATATATGTAGTTGTAGTAAATAAGGGTTAGTATGTAAGTGTTGTATGGAAAAAATAAGGGGTCGGGAGGCCTAAGTCCGAGAGGGGTAGTTGTCCGAATTTGATAGTTCTGACATTGCCAAGTGGTACCGTCAGTCTTCGACATCAATAGTGAGAGAGGTACCTTTTTTTTAGCACCGCTCCTTATACCTTTAATTAATTCTTGAAATTTAGTGTAGAAATTACTTCCCCCATTACAGACGTTCTCCAAGTTTCGTTGAAAGCAAATTGTTCTTCATGGAAGACTAAACATTTTTTACTCAGACATTTTATCCCTATCATCTACCCTTCATACACTTTTCGGGGGTCAAAGTATGGGGGTGAAACACGTTTAAAAAATATTTCTCGACTTTTCAGGGTGGGATCATTTAGCTCACTGTTCAACTTACATTTTCCAAGAGGAACACTTTTTTTTTTAACTGCTTCTATTTTTTTTTTAAGCTTAAAGCTGTCAACTTTTTGTCAACTTTATTTTTTTTTTCAAAAATTTTTTCAGATTCGGGTACTTCCATTTGGGGACCTTCTTCCCACACCATAAGTTATTACCCGATTTCAACTCCTTCTGCTTCAAAAAAATTTCTAAAGCCTCATTTTTACACTTTTACCCCCATCATTTTTTACGCTGAAGTATTTCATTAAATACTTCATTGTCTTCTTATACTACACCTCATTATCCATATTTTCATGTACTAATTTTTCATACTACCCTTTTCCTGCCCTCAAAATATATTTTTTTTAAATTCTGGACCACCATTATTCTCACCTAAAAATTTTTCTTCCGACAACTGTCTATTAAAACTCATAAACGAATACAACAGGTTCAATAACACATATTACGCCTTATATACTCTTTTAATTACCCACTCCTTCATCAATTAAAAAATTACTACTACCTAGCGATGCCACCTCATTATAAAAAATATTGCTACACCATCACCTTCGCCACCACACTACTCTATACCACTTTCTTTACATCCCCACTATTCCCCACTACTCCCCTACTTTCCCCACCACATACCTTCCTATTTAAACCCTTGTCAACCTGAGAGAGCATCACTTCACCAGAAGGGTTTTATGAATTAACATGGACCTTTCTCGTGTATCTATTGTCCTTTCACCATTCAGGCAAACTGTTAATGAAACCACCTTCCTCCAATGCGGATATTGTTGGCGTCTGCGTGAAAGCTGTTCGGCTGAAACAGGATTCTGCTGTCAAGAATGTCTTGACAACAGACCTCTGCTTTTCTGCCACAGCTGCAGATTTTATCATTGCGATGTCGTAAACCTGTGCTGCCGACCTTGTTGTCAGGGGACTCAATCGTACCTCTGCAAAAAGTCGGGCTTTGTTTACGAGATCGATGATACGCACACGCTGTACTGTATTCTTTGCAATACTTACGAGCAAAGGCGTCAACTCTTCCAATCCATTATGTTTTCATAAACCTACCTTTCAATAGCTCCCTCTCCTACACCTTCCTTTTCCTTTTTAAAGACTTGTGACCTTGACACACTTTCCACCCTCTCCTACACCTTCCTTTTCCTTTTTAAAGACTTGTGACCTTGACACACTTTCCATATAACTTCTTATTGTCCCCAAACTCTACCTTAATCTTATATCTCAAACGTCTACTACCTTTTGCTTCTTTATTTATTTCTTAACACAAATATATACATGTACACGTTCTACGCTCCTTCTACATAACCAAGATAATTACTTATTTCTATTACATATCCTTCTTCAAATACGGTCTTATTTGTGATACGGTGGTTCTCACTGCAAACAAACCCGTACCTGCACATCTCACCACACCATCCGCAATGAATGTGAACTTCGTCATGGATATACACTTCCAACATCCATAAATTCGGAACTCGTGTATATAATGACACAATTCCTCCATTACTTCCCTCATATCGACAGCTCCAACACATTGGTAGGTAGCGAAGATTATTCCTATCACAGTACAGCACATACGCAGAACATACTGAGAAGTTCGTTTCACATTTGAAGAGTTTTCGAGCTACGTTCCACCCTTTCATTGAGCTAACATCACTTACATACTTCTTTGCTTTATTTACAGTATACTCCTCTGTGTCTACGTAATCTCCTCTATGTAACACAGTGTTACGCTGCGCATCATTCAATCCTTCCATGTGGTCCGCATTATTCCAATACTCTACTTCTTTTGTTCCACCACAAACTTCATCGATACTACTACCTCTACTACTGCTTCTTACATCCATTCTCAAACCAATCTTCTCAACTACTTCTGCCTTCTCTTCCTTTTCACTACTTTAATGATTGTCCACCTGCTTACAACTGCACCTATTTCCCATCCTTCCCCATCACAATATCTACATAAATCACGTACAATTGCAATTGCAATAATCAGTGTAAGTGTAACTAAATACCTAACATCATTCCTCGAATAACGTTGCAATGACACTTCAACGGCTGTAGACGTATTTAAAACTTTCCGTCATAAAATTCGTAAACTTCAGACGACTGCAGGCGTATTTAATTTCACATTACCGATACATGTACATATGTTCCAATTCATTGTGAAGCATTCGACCACTACATACACACAAGTTTAAAGTCAATGACCTTCCGTCAATTTGACCTTAAGTAACCTTTCCTCCTCTGAATTAGAACCGGTCATCTTACACTACTCGATTCCTTTCGTTTTATGGCTTCCTCCCTCGATAAACTGTCTGAAGAACTCGACCCTTCTCAATGCTTCCAAGTGAAGAAGTATTTTTCTGATCCTACACAATTTCAACTTGTGCGACGGAAAGGGGTTTTCCCTTACTCCTACGTCGATGATATTACTAAACTTGACCAATCAACGTTCCCTCTCAAAGACGATTTTTTCGATAAATTAACATCTCGACCCATTTCCGATGAAGATTATGAAAGAGCTGCCACCGTTTGGAAAACCTTTAACTGCTCCACTCTCGGAGAATATTCTGACCTCTACTTGAAAACCGATGTCCTACTGTTAGCTGACGTGTTCGAGAATTTTCGTGAAATATGTATTTCCACTTACGCCTTGGACCCCGCTCAGTATTACACCGCTCCCGGGCTAGCGTGGGATAGCATGTTAAAATTCACTCGCGTTAATTTAGAACTTCTAACTGACATCGATATGTTAAAGTTTTTCCAAAAAGGGGTTCGCGGAGGAATAAGTCAGTATGTTCAAAGAATGCATTTCGCCAATAACCCACACCTTCCTGATTATGACGCATCTGCTCCCACTTCCTACATTATGTATTTGGATGCTACCAATTTGTATGGACACAGCATGAGTCAATACCTTCCCATATCCCATTTTCGTTGGCTCACCGATGCTGAAATTGATGAATTAAATGTTCTCGATTTACATGCTTCTTCTGAATCTGGTTATGTACTTGAAATTGACGTTCAATATCCCCAAAACCTACACGATTTACATGCTGATCTTCCCTTTTTAGTTGAAAATATTATTTCTCCTGGTAATGCTAATGGCAGAGTCAAAAAATTCATTCCGAACCTTATGACTAAGACAAAGTATATTGTTCATTACCTACCGCTTAAACAAGCTCTCCAGAGCGGATTAAAATTACTTAAAGTGCATAGAGCTATTCAGTTTAAACAGTCACAATGGTTGAAACATTTCATAGATTTGAATACTAGAAAACGCAATATGTGTAATAATAAGTTTGGAAAATCATTCTTTAAATTGATGAACAACAGTACTTTCGGAAAAACGATGGAGAACGTTGATAAACGAGTTGACGTCAAGTTAGTAACTCATTGGTAAAACGTTGGACGGTACCTTGGTGCTAAAAGTTTAATAGCTAAACCTAATTTCAGAAATTCAAAAATTTTCACCCCCCATTTCGTAGCTACTCAGATGAATAAATTACACATTGTTTACGATAAACCGCTCTATGTAGGTTTCACTATTTTGGATTTATCAAAAGTTGTTATGTATGACTTCTACTACGGCTTTCTTAAGCAAAAATATCAAGAAAATATTTCTTTGATGTATATGGATATTGATTCCTTCATTCTTAAAGTTTTCACCGAAAATTTCTACAGAGATATGATTGAAAATATTCATCACTTCGACACTTCCAATTATCCCCATAATAATAGTTTCAATATCCCTATTTTCTCTTCTGTTTTTGGCAAATGTAAAGACGAATTCCCTAATAATCCCATTAAAGCATTCTATGGAACCGGAGCAAAAGCTTACTGCGTTGAAGCCATTGATCAAATTGTTAAAAAAGCAAAAGGTGTCAAGAAAAATGTCATTAAATTACATCTTCAAATCGATGATTACCTACCCGTCATTAGAGATGACGCCAGCGTTCTTAAATGTATGAATGTTTTCGTTTCCGATCTGTATACTATGTTTACCTATATGAAAACGAAAGTAGCCCTCTCTCCCAAAGATGATAAACGTTTCTTAATTCCGAAAACAACGAATACTCTTCCTTGGGGACATTACAATATAAAAAACTAAAACAGTTCCCTTTCAAAGTTCGACGGTGCCGTTGATCAATTTATACAAAATTTTCATCGACCGTATACCGACGACTTAACGGTTGGAGAATACTTTATTAAAAGACTTTTCAAAGCTTCGTCACTTCCACAGGAAGCCATTGATAATATTTATGAACACCTACTGTAATACCTACTTGGAGTTCTGTTTAAGTATAGCTTACGCTGAAATGTCACTCAATGTAAATATTTTATCCTTAATGTTGGTTGTATTGTATAAATAATAATAAAACGTTACTACGAAACTTGTTTGTTTACTATTTTTATTCTGCGAAATATATTCCTCAACTTCACAAATAACATGTGTACGATTTCTACTGTTACAATTTATTGTTTCAATAACATTAACAATGAATAAATTTTCTTATAATCTTCGATATTACTTGATGGCCATTTGCCTGAGTCAGGACCGCTCTGCCAGCCTGCAGCTTTCTCCGTTCCTTCTCTTAAAATATTTTCTTCTATCCATTGCAGCACTGTTTGATGACGATCATTGATATTTGGACTTAATGTATACGGAAGCCGAAACAAGTTGATCAGTTTAATACACTTTTCCAAAATTTTCGGTTGTGCGTAGTATGCAACATCCAGTATTAAGTCATCCAAACACTTTAACAATGTAACATACTGTAACGACTTTTCTAGTAGAACTTATTTATTTAACGGATATTTATTTTACAACTATTTATTTAACACTTAAACACTAATAGAATACTTAAACACTATTAATAATTCAACGACTTATTTATATCACAAGGAAAATGCGTATTTATATCACTATGTATCGTAGTTCGGTATTTATATCACTCGTTCGGAAGCTCACTGTAAACTGACTGACTACTGGCCACGTCAACAGGTATTTATACTGATTAGGAACAATCCAGAAAGTTCCAGAATTACATACTAGACTTTACTGGAGTGCCTATTGTGTTCGTCTGATTTATGGCCTTGTTTATCGTCATCAAAGCGCCGACCGACGCCGGCATTCTTTGAGCTCCGCTTATCTGCTGTCGGTTCTCGTCGCCGCTATCGCACACACACACGCTCGCCGCACTGCTCGCTCTCGTACACATATACGCTCGCTACACTGCCCACTCTCGCACACATACGCTCATTACACTGCCCCCTCCTTAAGGGTGATCCGTCCCGGATCACATCTTCCGTTCCTTCGAAGGATCATGCCGGTACTTGCAATTCTGTCCCCTAACGCACCCAGTCGTCATATGGAAGTAGCAATCCACCGTCCTTGGCTGTGCGGGATCTCGTTGGGGATTATTGGTGTATACCGTTATTTCGACGCCGCTCCACCGGAACAGGACCTCCAACATGCTCCGCACCACTCTCCAGTTCAGTCCATCCAACCCACATCCTATCCTTGGCATGGCTAACCTTGTGGTACCTGTGGATAGCAGTTGGTCTCTTAATTCCACCAACGAATTCCATAACGAGCGGTAGGTGGGCTTTTCAGACGACGCCTCCTTAGTAACCAGGTAGTAAATGGATCGGTTTCCGTCCACCAGACTTAGCACTTTCTTTCCATCTACGAGTTGGTCCCGCAGCTCTGACAAGCGGCCAAACTTCTTCTTGAATACGGTGGCAATACCGCGATCCATCCTCAAATCTTTGGCCACACAATGAACCAGCGAGTCCGAAGCAGAAAACAAATCTTCGGATCTCTCAGAGGTGACACCGAATCTGGAGTTGGCATATAAGCTCGGCGTGGCCATAAACTCGTCATACTGGGGATCCGGAAAACGAGCTTGCATAAGCCTGATCCGTGCTTCTTCGTGATTGTCACCGGCATATGGGGCCAAACGGTTAAAATGGACAACCTTCGGTTTTCCATTTGGTGTGCGTCGAATCCGGTAAATAACGTCATTTATTCTCTTGACGATTGTATATGGACCTTCCCAGTGCTGCTGTAGCTTCGGCGAAAGACCTTTACGGGGCTGTGGATTGTATAACCACACCATGTCTCCCTCCTGGAAACCTCCATCAGTGGCCCGTTTATCGTATGTGTCCTTCATGCGATCGCTAGCAATCTGCATCCGGGAACGTACTTCCTCATGAATATCGTCAAGTCTTCTGCGAAGATCACTAACGTAGTCTTCTCCGGCAACGTCCTCACCAGGTTTGCAGCCAAACTTCAGGTCACATGGTAACCGTAGCTCTCGACCAAACAGTACTTTTGCTGGTGTTTGTCCAGTAGTTTCGTGAATCGATGATCGATATGCCATAAGAAACAGTGGCAGATGGCGATCCCAGTCTCTTTGGTGTTTGGAGACCACTTTGGACAAGTACTTGTTAATGGTCCTGTTCATTCGCTCGACCATGCCGTCTGATTGAGGATGCAGAGGTGTTGTCCGGGTTTTGTGAATGCCTAAAGTCTTGCAGATTTCTTGGAACACGGCGGACTCAAAATTCCGACCCTGATCAGAATGAAGCTCCATGGGCACGCCGAACCGGCTGATCAGGTGGTTTACGAGCTCCTCCGCTACTGTCGTGGCTGTCTGATTTGGGAGTGCGTACGCTTCAACCCATTTCGTGAAGTAGTCCATTGCCACCAGGATGTATTTATTGCCACCATCGGTCTCTGGAAACGGTCCTGCGATGTCAATGGCAATCCGTTCGAATGGACTGCCGACATTGTACTGGCGCATAGGAGCACGCCGTCGTTTTTGTGGTCCCTTGCTGGCTGCACAAGTTGTGCACTTCTTGCACCAGTCTTCAACGTCCTTTTTGCAATTGACCCAGTAAAACCGCTCACGGACTCTTCCAAGGGTCTTGTTAACACCAAAATGTCCCCCCGAAGCATCGTCATGGAGGCACTTCAAGACTTCCCTTACCAGGCTCTTCGGTACAAGCAATTGACGTTTGCTCTCAGTACCATCCTGGTTTTCCACTATTCGCTTCAGGAGTCCATCTTCCTCAACAATGGAGTCCCATTGGGCCCACAACGATTTTACCTCCCCAGATTTAGCGGCGATCTCTTGCCAGATCGGTCGGCTGCCTTCATTCTTCCATTTCCGAAACAAGCTCAGGACCGGATCAGAACCCTGTTCCGTCTTGATGTTATCAGGATGCCATTGTTCATCCGTGACGGTTATCCTCCGGACTTCTTCATGTTCCTCCAGGCGCTCACAGTACTTGCAATTTTCGGAACATGGTCTTCTGGATAAGGCATCAGCGTTCTTATGGCTATTTCCAGCTCGATGTTGTATGTCGAAGTCGTACTCTTGGAGTTTTTCTATCCAACGCGCGACTTGACCCTCTGGATTCTTGAAACTCAGTAACCACCGTAAAGCAGCATGATCTGTTCGGAGCAGGAACTTCCTTCCATACAAGTACTTATAAAAGTGCTCCACGCTCTTTACTACTGCCAGTAGTTCTCGTCGGGTTACACAGTAGTTTCGTTCGGGCTTGGATAGGGTCTTGCTGAAATAGCCGATGACTTTTTCCTCTCCGTGTTGTATTTGTGAGAGTACTGCGCCTAACCCTACATTGCTAGCGTCGGTGTCCAGAACAAATTTCCCCTCTGGTATCGGATAACTCAACACGTGTGTGGAAACGAGAGCTTGCTTTAACTTTTCGAAGGCAGCTTGGCAGTCCGGTTCCCAGCAGAATGGTCTGCCACTTTCGGTTAGTCGAGTCAATGGCTTGGCAATATTGGCAAATCCAGGAACGAAGCGTCTATAGTAAGTACAGAGGCCAAGGAAGCTTCTGACCTGATGTACGTCAGTGGGTACTGGCCATTCTCGTACGGCTGTGATTTTCTGCGGGTCGACTGAAACGCCGGTCTTCGTGACTACGTGCCCCAGGTAGTTCACTGTCTCCTGGAATAGCTGGCATTTCTTGGGGCTTAATTTAAGGTTGACATCACGCAGCCTTCGAAGTACCTCTTCCAAGTTTTTCAGGTGATCGTCGAAGTCTTTTCCGATCACGATTATGTCGTCAAGGTATACCAGGCAAGTTTTCCCAATCAAGCCGTTCAAGGCCGTCTCCATGAGTCGTTCAAATGTGGCTGGCGCATTACACAACCCGAACGGCATCACGTTGAACTGCCACAGCCCGGTTCCGATCGAAAATGCCGTCTTCTCTTTCGCCTCAGGATCCAGGTCTACTTGCCAGTATCCACTTTTAAGGTCTAGCGTTGAGAAGATTGTCGACCCCGCAAGCGTGTCCAAGGTATCATCGATGCGTGGCAAGGGGTAGCTGTCTTTCTTAGTGACATTATTTAGCTGGCGGTAGTCAACACAGAAGCGTGTAGATCCGTCCTTCTTCTTGACCAAAACTACCGGCGACGTCCATGGACTGGTCGATGGTTCTATTATTCCGTCCTTCCGCATGTCGCTTATAATCTTCTCGGCCTCTTCCTTTTTGGCCAGTGGTAGTCTCCTCGGTCTCTGACGGATGGGCTGCGCTTCGCCAGTGTTAATTTTATGGACGACGATGTTGGTTCGCCCTTTCTTGCCGTTGTCCAATGCGAACACGTCCTGGTACTTTACAAGGAGTTCCCCTATTCGACGTTGTTCAGGTTGATTACGGTTTTCAACCGCCTCCTTGTACAGTTTTAACAACGCCTCCGGAATACCTTGAACTTTGCGCATCCCTGAATTCAATCTTTTAACTTGTGGCATGGCAGTGTCCTGGGCGTGTAACTGGAACGTTTCGCCGTTCAGTGTCACATTCTTTCTCCGGAAATTCAGGCAGAAGTCATATTTTCGGAGGACGTCCAAACCCAGTATTACATTGTCCTCTATTTCTGCCACTAACACGCAGTGTTTAAAAGACGTTCTTCCCATTTGGATGTTGACGTAACTTTCACCCCTGACTACTACTTGTTCTCCAGTGGCGGTACGGAGCTTCCATTGTGTTGGCAGAAGTTTACTGGGCTCGGTCAATATTCCGGGCCTTATGATTGTTCTGCTAGCTCCAGTATCCAGCAGAAATGAACACTGCTTCTTGTTTATGAGTCCAGTGAGAAAAAGGCTGTCAGTTCGATCTTTCATTGTCTTAGTCAGTGCTACTAAACCTGGGGCCTCGTGTCCCGGGACCGACGTTTGCCCCGCCGCGCCGTCCCTGATTAGTTTTCCGGAACTCGGGGCACGCGCTCTTGAGTAACCTCTTCGTTCTTGCAAGCGGTTCTTACGTGTCCCAATTTCCCGCAGTTCCAACATCGTATTGGTCTCGGTTTCTTGTTTAATTTTCCCACTATCCTGTTAACTATTTCTTCTAGTCTGTCTTCGTATCGACCGTCGGGCTCCTCCCTTAGCTCACGCACTCTACCCTGCCGTTGCGATGCCTGTTTAACGACATCATACTCCAGTGCCCGAGCCAACGTGTCAGCGAGTGTTTTTGGCCTATCTAATCGGAGTCGCTGTTGTATGTCGTCATCCCTCAACCCATCGATGAAAGAGTCGACAGCCAACTTTTCTAGCGTGTCGTCGGGAGTACCTGCATACGCGAGGCGGACCAGACGAGCGATATCGGCCTCGTATTCTTGCAGGTTTTCCCCTGCCTTCTGACGTCGGTTTCTTAGCTGCACGTGACTGACGCTTGTCATATGTGCCTGACCATACCGCATCTCTAACTTCTTCACTAGGTGTTCATAGTCGTTCAACTTCTCGGGTGGTATGGTATCCAAAATCTCCTCGGCATTACCATGCAGCGCGCAGACCAGCTCGGAGGCTTTATTTTCCAACGTCCATGCGTTCGACTTCGCGGCCGTTTCAAATTTCTTAAGGAAAGTGGTCCATGATGTTTTCCCGTCGAATTTAGGTGGCTTCGTATATGCCTTCGATGAAACCCCGTGTCCATTCTCCTGCTTCACACTTCTGGCTTCATTATCGATCTGTTCGGACATTGTTGTACATTGAAACCTTTCTTCTATTTCTTTAATTCGTGAATCTAATTCTTGAAATTTTCCTGCAAAATTCTGTTCTGTTTCGGCCAAATTTTCTTTAAATTCTACTCTCAAATTTTCTTTCAGTTCTTCCAGATTTCCTTTTAGTTCCTTTGAATTTTCGGTTAATTTCTCTTCCAGGTTTTCTTTCAGTTCTTCCAGATTTCCTTTTAGTTCCTTTGAATTTTCGGTTAATTTCTTTTCCAGATTTTCTTTCAGTTTCCCTTCCAATTCCTTTAATTTCTTTTCTAGTTCATCCTCAAATTCGTAGGTATTCGGATCGAAACCCTCTCGTATCAGAGATTCCTCGAGTCGCCCTTGTAAGGTGAGCTTGTTACCAGACGTATCCTCGTCTCGCTCCTCGAGTTCACTTTTCAATTCGGCAACTTTCAACTCCAACAACTTTTTCGGCATTTTGATTTATTTAACTATTTTTTTTTTTCTACTAGAAAATTCTCTTCTTTGGGGAATCGATTGGCTGAGCACCCCACACCTGACACCAATGTAACGACTTTTCTAGTAGAACTTATTTATTTAACGGATATTTATTTTACAACTATTTATTTAACACTTAAACACTAATAGAATACTTAAACACTAATAATAATTCAACGACTTATTTATATCACAAGGAAAATGCGTATTTATATCACTATGTATCGTAGTTCGGTATTTATATCACTCGTTCGGAAGCTCACTGTAAACTGACTGACTACTGGCCACGTCAACAGGTATTTATACTGATTAGTAACAATCCAGAAAGTTCCAGAATTACATACTAGACTTTACTGGAGTGCCTATTGTGTTCGTCTGATTTATGGCCTTGTTTATCGTCATCAAAGCGCCGACCGACGCCGGCATTCTTTGAGCTCCGCTTATCTGCTGTCGGTTCTCGTCGCCGCTATCGCACACACACACGCTCGCCGCACTGCTCGCTCTCGTACACATATACGCTCGCTACACTGCCCACTCTCGCACACATACGCTCATTACAATACTTTTTCTTGACATTCATTACGGAGAACTTCTTATCCCGCATTAGAACTGATCCGTTTGTTAACATTTCCTTTAAAAAATATACGTCGTGTCGCATGAAATTATACTTTGTTTTATTTAAAATCATTTCGACATCATCAACCGTTATTTCCACTGTTTCACAGCAACCTTTTAGAAATTCATCCACCAATTCGTCACAGCTTTGCTTTCTTTCAAATATGAAGTATAAAATATCGAACGATGTCTCTTGTGTTACAGTTAACCATTGGAATGCTTCCTTTGGTACTGCAACTCCCAACTTCGACAACACAACTTTAACTCTATCTAAATCGTTTGATAGTATTGCTCTTCGAAGGTTGAGAATGAGGACTTGCCTTTCTGCTTGATACAACTCGTACGATAATGAATCCATTTTTATAAAAATTATACTTCAAAATCGTCAGGATCGCTCTCATCGACCACTAAGTAGCCTCCTATTACGATTTTATCGTATTCACCTTTTAATTCGAATTCTTCTGTCACGCTATCCAACTCTGACGCTACCAAATTTCTTTTCAAAGATAATAAACCCTCTTTGAAAAATTTAACTTCAATTACGTAACTTTCAACCATTACTACGTCTTAAACGTTCAATGCAGCAACTAACGATTACAACTGATTAAACTCATCACGTTTTATCTTATTTGTAATCATACTTTGGGGAAGGGGTAAAGAAAATCATTATTAACATTGCAGACTTTATTATCAAAAAAAAAAACTGGGGATACATTACAAAACGTTCGTTTTATAAATCCAGCTGTTATGAGATTGGTTAAGCCCCAACCATTTGACGAAAACAATGTCTCCTTTTCGTCTTAGTACACGTTCCACCAAATAAACATCTGGATATTTCGCTTTCTGTAGTTCCATACCATAAAATCCTCCTTTTATGTCTTCCCCTTTATTATCCTTTAAGTAATACATAATTGGATGTGACAATTTTATGTAGCTAATCGTAAATAATTCGTTAGACCAATTCGGGGTATAACCTTTGCTAAACAATTCACGATGTTTACTTATTCGTACCCGGTCTCCAACTTTAAACTTAATTTCTCGTAAATCCACTTTCTTTGGATTGTTGTAAATACTTTCCAAAAGTGTTTCTTCGTTTCGTTTATTAACTTTGCTTGGTCTCATTCCGATAGTTCTGTGAACCGAATTGTTATATTCCTGTACTATATCTGGTAATAACTTCAACCATTTGTAGGATCCTTGCAAACTAAAGCGTTGCCACATTTTTGATTTTAGTGTTCGATTTACCCGCTCCACAACTGACGCTTTCTTGGTCCTATACGTTGAGAAATGGTTAATTTTATATTTTTGCATAACTCGTTTCACCTGTTCGTTGTAAAATTCTTTTCCCAAGTCAGTTTGCATATTCTTAGGAATACGTTTACTTCTTTTGAAAATTAACTGTAAAGCCCTTCCAACATATTCACCTGTTTTGCGTTTTACTGCTTGAGCCCACACAAATTTTGAAAAAACGTCTATTACAACCAAAATGTATCTGACACCTTTATTTTCTCTCGCATACGGAATCATTTCCACTAAATCGGCTTGATGAAGATCATCTAATCCTTTCACTATCACTTTACGACGTGTAAAACTTATTCTCACAGGTTTATGCAGTTCTTTCACTAGTTCTTCTTTCACATTTAACATTTTCCTTATAATAATGAAGAACTACATGGACGAGCAGTTCGATTTTGCACCACCTGTTCCTCTTTGTTGTTGCAGAGTATCTAGCCTTAATTTCAGCTCCTTTGCTTCCTTTTTTAGTGATTCCACCATTACCACTAATTCGTTTTTCAGATCATCTTTCTTTTTATTGGTTCGTTGAATCTCTTTCTCTGAATATTCCTTGACTTTTTTACACTCATCCTGAATCGTGATTTTAATTAATTCAAAACTCGCGTCTATATCATTTTTCATATCTTGCACAATTTCCGTCTTCAATTTCTTCGATACTTCTTCATCCCCTTTCCTAACAAACGCTTCTACATCTTTACGCTCTAGTTTTACTTTTGTTGAAAAGACGTCAATGATTCCGACAGCATTCTTTTCTATTATATCGTTCACCTTGTTTGTTATTTCTTTATCCCTGTCAGTATTATATTTTTCAAGTTCTCTTTCCAAATTTTTAATCGCTAACTCTATATTATCACTAACAGTTTTCATCATCATTTCACCACTTTTGGAGACAGCTGTTTTCAATTCTTCTCGTAAATCCTTCATCCTTCTGACACCTTCACTGACAGCACGATTCTTTACCTTTTCACACTCGATTCTGATATGCTCTTTTGTTAACCGATCTTTCTCATCTACATACATTTTAGTAGCTGCATGAAACCCAGCGGTAGGCTCGTTCAAATGTGTAATACGCTTATTAGACACATCAACGAAATACAACACTTTATCGAATGCTTGTCTGATATCGGTTACATCATCTTGCGATAACAGACGTTGCACCTTCTTCTCCAAAAATCGCACATTCACAGCATCATGCTCCTGCTGAGGATCACCGATTCTTGTTAAGCGGTTATGATTGAAATCATGAACATTGCTGAATGCTTGCGAAAACAATCGTTTTTTTTTCTAACGGACGTCCGAACTTATCAACCGTCATTGTCTAACTAATAAGATTAATAATTTGTTTATACGATTATATTGCACTCACGCAACTCTTCTAAAATTGATAGAATTTCGTTTTCATGATTTGTGTTGCCTGCTTGTTGAGAAGCAACTAATAACCTTAAACGATCACACAACTCATTAACGTCATCAAAATATTTGTATTCGATCGGTTTTTCGTTGTATGTCAACAACGACAATCCTCCACCTTTAGAAAATTTCGATGTTTGCTGTCTTAACTTGTAAACTGCTCCCGTACGTTTTAATATATCAGCGTAGTCTTTTCTTTCTTTAATCGATGTCCAATATTCAGAACGTAATTTGAAGAGTTGCTCGTAAAATCCCACAGTACCTGTGTATTTAAATTTTCCATCGATTACAACGTTTGGTCCATCAAAATCCACTTCAGAATCACCAAAAAAAAATTTATTTGTGTTCCATTCGTATCGAACTTTATCAAGACGAGGATTCAGAACGTCTGCGCTAAATGTGTCACCATCATAGTCTTTAATAATTCCTTCTATATAGTCTCGAGGTAGAGGATCGAATTCTTCCAAATATTGAGCAAATCGAGAGCTATTAATATAGTCTATGTACGCTTTCTTCAATTGTTCAAAGTCATCATTATCCTGGTCTGTGTTTTCATGGCCCGTTGTTGGGTGTCTTTCATAAACACTTTCTTCTCTTAAGAATGAAGGAGCACCTGGTAGTAAGGTACCTGGAGCATTCGAAGGATCAAGCTTTCTAATTTTTATTGGTGTTGACGAAGCTGGAACGTCACCTTTCGGCCAATTACTCACTTCTGGCTTTAATTCTTTTTTGATCTCTTCACCCAGCTCTGATTTCAAGTTAAGAAGCGATTTTGTAAGTGGTTGATATGCCTGCTGCAACAGGAGATTCTGTCCTGCTGTCGATTCCTTTAACATTTGCAATTTCCTCTTTACCGCTTTCCTAACTTTGATCAGTTCTTTCTTTGCTTTTACATCCATGCTTTTGTCAAGGTTGTCTTTTAACAACTGATTGACTTTATATCACTTACATTAATATATATTTATCTAATACTAAGCGATATCTTCCCTCATTTATACCACAATGCTTGTTTATCACTAGAAATCCAAACTTCTCTTTCCAAAACTCTGCACAAATATTTTTAAATTGGTCAAAAATGTCTGTAGTGACATGGTTTGCGAAGACGTGTTTGAGATTTAATTCATCCTGTTTAAACAGTATTATTAAATTTGCGTTATCTCTAATTAAATGTTTGGGAATCTGTGCATATGTTTTATTTAAGTAAAAAGTGTCGATTGAGTTATGTCTTCCCATACTAAAGTATTCCCTTATCTTATTTTGATTTTCATTCCCAACATCGTCAAAGATGAATACAGAATTAGGTCTTGCCTGTGATGGGGCAATTACATCGTCGGAGTCTCTATAGGGAAAATAACCAATTCCAGCAATTGGTTTCAATAATTCGGCTAAATACTTATATTTTGGTTGATACAATGACTTGGAATAAACGTATACGTTTGCGAACCGTAAACCGTTCGGTTGCTCCAAAAGTCCTATAATCACATTTGTTTTTCCACAATTTGAAGGTCCGGCGATAATGGCTCTTATTGTGGATGGTAGTAATGGACCCTGTCGATTTATTTTCCTGGCAATATCGAAGTCACGATTGGTTATGGGTAGAACAGATGGATGTTGTACTATCCGCATGTTTATTGATGATTAAACGGTTTGCGCATGTGCTCTCGGATATATAAATTTAGAGTTAACAGTGTATATGTAGTTAGTTCGTTCAGTATAGTGAGAGAACTAACACTACACATGTCCCATGACACGAGGTTTTCTGAATAGGTTTATAGATAAATTACCTATTGAATTACGCGTCCCAGGGTATAACTTTTGCGGTCCAGGGACTCGACTAAACAAACGATTAGCTCGAGGTGATATCGGTATAAATCCCCTTGACGAATCTTGTAAATTACACGATATTGCTTACGAAACTTTTCCAGACATTTCCCATCGTCGAATTGCTGATAAGGTTTTGGCGCAACAATCATTACAAAGACTAAAGTCGCCGGACGCGTCTTTTGGTAAACGCTTGGCAGCTCTCATAATTACTTCAGCTATGAAGGGTAAAGAGAAACTTGGAATGGGGCACAAAAAGCGACGTCGTAAAGTTGGTGGTTCAATTCCGTTGCAAAAAATAAAGAAGAGAAGGCGAACAAGAAAAGGAGGAGCTCTACCGTTTCGTAAGCTAGTGACAACTGCGAAAATTGCTCTTAAGAAAACGAAACCTCTCCAGCTGATACATGCTGCTAAAATAGCACTAAATACAATTCGTAAATTTGGAAAGCGATCTAAATCTCCCAGAATCATTCCTATTCCAAAGACAGGTGGTTTTCTACCGTTAATTCCGATTTTCGCTGGACTATCAGCACTTGGAGCTCTCTCTGGCGGTGCTGCTGGGATATCTAAAGCTGTACGCGATGCGAAAACAGCACAACAACAGCTAGAAGAAGATAAACGTCATAACGCTTCAATGGAAGCTATTGCTCTTGGAAAAAATATTTCAGTACAACCTTTCCGTAAAGGTTTCGGTTTATACCTTAGACCTTATCAACAAAAAAAAAACGTAAAATTTTTCGTAAAGTTACCTAACCGTCCTTTGACAGATTTGGATTTAGTCAATTACATTAACTATTTACAAATTCCACATTTTCGGGGAATCTTTATGGGTAACGAATTACCCAGAAAAGTTAAAAGGTGTGAAAGTGGAATTGTTAATTTAGATTTAGACACAGGAACTGGTACACGTTGGACAGCGGATGTAAAACGAAATAACAAAGCTATGTACTTTGACAGTTTTGGAGATCTCCGTCCACCTAAAGAATTGGTTCAATATTTACAACCTTCTGGACCTCGTGCTATCACTTATAACTACAATCGTGTTCAGAACCCCTCAGATTTTAACTGCGGCCATTTAGTTATCCAATTCCTTAATGAGACTACGCAAACCTTTTCTTAAAAACAAACCATCAAACTAACTTCGTTGTAGTAGACAGAACGTCAAATCGAAAACATGTCTTACACATTTACCTTGACTAATACAAAGTCGGAGCTGCAAATGATAATAAGTCCACCAATTTTTTTAAGCGATGATGATGAATATCAAATTGCTTTGTTAAATTTTGAAGCATATAACAGTATTACGAATATCGATGAAACTAACAACAAATTCTATTTTGATGGTTCTACATCACCAGTCGTTGTTCTTCCGGAAGGATCCTATGAAATCGATGATATTAATCATTATCTTCGCGAGAAATTGCGAGATACTGATGATGCTATTGAATTGTTTGGAGACAATACTACCTTAAAAAGCCATATAAAAAGCACCAAAAAAATCAACTTCGCTCCTACAGATTCTCCCGCAAAGATATTGGGTTTTGAAAATAAGCTTCTACCATCACTTAAAGAGGTGTCTGATCATGTAGCTGACATTTTTAAAGTAAACACGATTTCAGTGATGTGTAACCTTGTAACTAACTCCTACATACATACCAGTGATGGTGTTAAAGGACTAGATGGACATATACTGCATCAATTCTTTCCCAATGTACCCCCCGGATTTAAAATTGTTGAGAATCCTACGAATCTTATTTATTTATCAATCAACACTCGTGTCATCGACTACATTTCCCTTAAAATAGTTGATCAAGACGGTAATCTAGTTAATTTCCGTGGAGAGCGTGTCACAATAAGACTGCACTTACGAAAAGCATAACATGGTAGTGCAATATAGCTGTCCCCAACGATATTCAAAGAAGAATAGTACTATAAAACTACTACCACAATCCCGAGTGCTTATTTCGCCTACAACCATTAAGCGATTAACAACATTAAAAGAGGAAACGCTAAAATGGTAGCAGAAATACTGAATGTAACCGAAAAAGCAGTCTTCGATAACGCTATAGTTAATGATACGATACGTATTCCAATAGAAAATGAAGATGTTTACACTTTGCCTTCTAGTAGTTTCCTATACATAGAAGGTCGTTTGCTTCTTAAAAAGGATGGAAAGACAACTGCGAACACTTCTTTTATCCACAATGGAATTTTACACCTGTTTGATGAAATTCGTTGTGAATTAGGCGGAAAAGTTATTGATCGAGTCCGTAATCCTGGCATGGTTACAACAATGAAAGGATACGCATCTTACAACGAGAATGAAAGTAAACGTCTCAGCAACAGTGGATGGTTGCCTCCTGCTTTAAGCGATCTACAAGGAATTAAGCTTAATTCTGTAAAACTAGTAGATTCCAACGGTTACTTCAACGTTTGTATTCCACTACGTATGATTTTTGGATTTGCAGAAGACTTCCGAAAAATAATATTAAACGTTCGACAAGAATTAGTTCTAGTTCGCAGCAGCACTGACAATAATACTTTATATTGCTCAGCAACGCCACTTGAAGACGTAGTTGTACATTTGGATCAGATTTCTTGGAAAATTCCTCATGTATCTGTAGCAGATGCTGAACGTTTGAAATTGTTGCGTTATGTTGATCGAAATTTAAATATGGAACTTTCATTTCGGAGTTGGGAACTACATGAATATCCGCTACTTCCCAAATCGTATTCTCACAACTGGAATGTGAAAACAACGTCACAATTGGAAAAGCCTCGCTTCATTATTTTCGGATTTCAAACAGATAAAAGTAATAATCTTCCTTACTCTACACTTTATGATAGAATTTACTCCATATTGATAGAGTCAACAGTTGTATATGTTAAAGGATTAAAAAAGATGATGTGGTTTCAGGAATCCTTTCCTACTGTTAACTTTGTTAACATTGAAGATATCGGATGTCCAGCTCTCTCCAAACTCCCAACTCATTTTAAAGTTAAAGTGTGTTCTTATCATTTATTTACAACCGCTGTTGAACAGAATTGTGCTTATAAAAATGTTCTTTTATTAAAATATTGGTTGTCTTTACACTCATAAATTGACTGAACTTTTTTCCTTTAAACAAATAAAACACGTTCATAATATAAATTAGATTTTAATTTTTTTTATATTCTTATACAATGTTATACATTTTACATATGTATTTCTAAATCAGCCGCTTTTCCAACAAATCCTTTAAGGCGAATTGATGGATGACCCACTTTATTCACAATTTTTTCGTTTATGTCCTCGATTTCTGCATCCGTAAAAGCTTCTGCGTGTCTGCACGGAAGAAATATAATAAAGCTGTATAAATCAGCTAATAGACGAGGTCCCCATTTTGTATTCACCTTTTTGAAGCGTTGCACGGGATACGTTTGATTCGCTTCCAGTGATTTCAGAGCACGTATTTCTTTCTCTTCATAACCCACCCGCACATTATTAAACTTTTCGATAAAAGTTTCCATGTTATACTGACTTAAACACACTCAACTCTGTTATGCATCTACCGCTCCTTCACTCGTTCCCGTAACTTATGTAAAATCCCCTTCCACTACATAAGCTTCAGTGGAGGGGAACTTATTATACAAACCACCTTGCTTGTTTTAAATGTCTCAGTTGTTATAGAAAAAAGCAATCATGATCAGTGTGTCGTCGTTACTGATTTTAACATATTTATATAACAATACCCTCTACATTTCCCGACCTGATAATACTATTGGAGATGAAGCCTATCTTTGTAAAAATTTTAATAAGGATATTGATATGTCTTGTACATGGAAGAAAAATTGGGATACTATTATTTTAAGAAATGTTAATGGAACAAATGTCTTTACAGTTGAGAACGTGCAGAACCTTCACTCTGTAAAACTAGCATTTATTGATAAACATGGACAGTTTCGAAGATATATTGAAAGCCGATGGAATCAGCTTAAGGATGATGAAAACAGAGACGTTATAACTAAGGGCTATATCACTGACTCTTTCTTATTTCTACAAGTTGTTAGTACTATTAATATAATCTTATTGTTCAATATTTTGATTGTATCCCTTACATACTTCATTTATATCAGAATAAAGAATCGTTAACTATAACGACTTCACTTTTATTTCATATGCCTATACCTTACACTTTTCTCCACTTCCTCTACATTATCACGTAAACGTATTTATGAATCGTAAACTTCAGACGGCTGCAGACGTATTTAATTTTACATTACCGACACATGTACATATGTTTCAATTCATTGTGAAGCATTCGACTACTACAGACACACAAGTTTAAAGTCAATGACCTTCCGTCAATTTGACATTAAGTAACCTCTCCTCCTCTGAATTAGAACCGGTCATCTTACACTACTGAATCGAGAAATCGAATCTTAACAAATACGTTTTGAGTAGAGTTATCTGAAACACCGGGAACAGTATCAACTCGCAATAATTTGGTAAAGGAAACGTATTTTTCTTTATTTTGAGCAATTACGCTAAATTTAACATCGTTGACAGCCATTTCTTTTAAAAATAAATGACAATCGTAACCGGAGAGGTTGTGGAAGAATACAGGCACAATGTTGGGTAGTTTGTAGTTTAAGTTACATCTGGAATGAGCGGCCCCTAATCGAACTTTACCAGTCAAATGACAATGAACGCGAACCTTTACATCATCGATTAGGAAGGGCTCTTCGCAAATATTACAAGACGACGTTTCAGAGAAAAGTCGCATTTCTTCATCAGTCAAGGGTACCATAGGAACCGGGGTCTTTAAAAATCGGTGATAAATATCAGAAACGTCTTGATCAAGAGTTTTAACAAATTGATTACCACAATCAGGTCCTCTATAAGTCCTGAATATTGAAAGGGAATCGTCAAAAGAGCACTTAATCAAGTAAGCAAACGAGTGCGGTTGATGTTCGTGGGTAGGTGTAGTGGAGGTCATGTTAGGATCGGAAAAGCATGTATGAATGGGTCGCAATATGGTTTCGAAGTCTGCATAAACAACAAAAGGTACTTTGATACGTTTGTGGTAGTTTTGAAATTTTAAAACGATATTAGGGATGAGCCTACCCATCTTATTCAATTTAAGATCAGCAGTTGGCAGCGTCGTGTAAGCGTGGTTGCAATCATTCCGCTGATGACGGTGCAGGTGAGCCACAGAGCTGAAGTATTGCAAGCAGCCGTCACATAGGAATTTGCGATGTTCTGTTTTGGAGAGTTGTTGAGAGAGCAAACGGGACATATCCTTAATCCAACAGTAATGATTATTTCCTCGATCATCGTGTAGCAAGAGTAAATTGATGTGCAGCCTTCGTTTGACGGACGAGTAGTAGAGGGGACAAACAATTTCCCAGATCCATTTTCCATCCTTCAAAACGTATTCAGTCCCGTAAGCATTCACAGAGCAATGGTTCTTCGTTTCAAACTTGGGAATGTCGTTTAATTTAATAGGGAAATCGATACCGTCATAGTCCATCGTGCGGGAGTAATGCGGATAGGAAGTCGTTCTGTGCGGGTTGGCTTGGGCGGGATACAAAGCTGAGGTTATTGCCCACGCAAAGCAGGCTTGGTCATCGTTTCGTACGTTCACAACAGCTCTCTTAAGTACAATTTGTTTGGGTAGAGGAATGTAAGATGAAGCTCTAAGAGGATTGTACTTGTTGCAATTGAGTTCTAGGAAAAGGACTCTTTTCAAAGCCCATCCTGTAAGAATGAAATAATAGTAAACACAAGTTAAATATATATAAAGAGAGAATGATAAATTACCTGACTCTCGTTCTTGAAACTCAGAAGCTTTACCCTCAAGAACGTTGAAGAAGCTTTGGAGAATATTGGAAAGATCCGTCGACTGAGTGACAACTTTGTTATTGGTGTTGAAGGATTTCACGTCAACTAATTGTTTAGCATCATGCACATACCGTCCGAAAAGTTCAAGATTTAGTTTAAGCGTGTCATACAGTAGTATCTGATTACGAATAACACGCAAGCATTTGTCGAAAACTTCGGTGAAAAAGTCGGTATACGACAGGAAGAACTTGGCGGATGAAATACGAAAGGACACAATTCTGTTAGCGAACGCGGACGAAAGGAAAGTAATTCCTTCCTCAAGAGGAGAGCAGCAAGTTTGTTTATGCTTGAGGCTGCGAAGGTGACCGTTGTAGGAATGTTGTGGAACGTAAATGTTACAAGTATCACACCAGCGGTCAGAAGAACCAGCAGGCGTAGCAATTTTAAGTTTTTTCTTCGGCAGAGGCGATGTACGTTGGAGCTGTGCTCGTTTCCGACAAGAAGTTAATCGATGTCTTTTTAAATTATCAGATCGCGTAAAGGAAGCATCACAGTCCGGACAAGGGATCATAGCGGCTAGCGGTAAGAGGGATATCTCGACAACGACTGAGGAATACTGAACGTGAGGGACAATAAATAGCGATAGGAAATGGGGAGGGATGTGTAAGGTAGAGAGGGCATAAGGAGAGGGGCTAAAGGAATATATACTGAAACTGTAGTGGGTACGGTGTGGTAAGATGAGTGCTCGACAACAGGGTAGCGGTGTTGATTTAGCTGCTGAGCTAAATATGAACGAAACCGAGCTGGCTGATATATTGGAAAACTTCTTTCCAAACGATTCCTTCACATCATCCGCTAAAGGTGAGGGGTGTGTTGGAGGTGTTACCACGGTAACGATGGCAGGGCCTGTGGCTAGCACCTCTACGATGGCGGTGGCGGGAAGGAAGTCGATATCGATGAAGCCGAAGAAGCGATCGTACACACGAAGGTTGTCGGCTGCTCCATTCGATTATTCCAAGATAGTCGACCAAGTAGGAGAAGCCATATATATATATATATATATATATGTAGTTGTAGTAAATAAGGGTTAGTATGTAAGTGTTGTATGGAAAAAATAAGGGGTCGGGAGGCCTAAGTCCGAGAGGGGTAGTTGTCCGAATTTGATAGTTCTGACATTGCCAAGTGGTACCGTCAGTCTTCGACATCAATAGTGAGAGAGGTACCTTTTTTTTTAGCACCGCTCCTTATACCTTTAATTAATTCTTGAAATTTAGTGTAGAAATTACTTCCCCCATTACAGACGTTTTCCAAGTTTCGTTGAAAGCAAATTGTTCTTCATGGAAGACTAAACATTTTTAACTCAGACATTTTCTCCCTATCATCTACCCTTCATACACTTTTCGAGGGTCAAGGTATGGGGGTGAAACACGTTTAAAAAATATTTCTCGACTTTTCAGGGTGGGATCATTTAGCTCACTGTTCAACTTACATTTTCCAAGAGGAACACATTTTTTTTTTAACTGCTTCTATTTTTTTTTTTAAGCTTAAAGCTGTCAACTTTTTGTCAACTTTATTTTTTTTTTCAAAAATTTTTTCAGATTCGGGTACTTCCACTTGGGGACCTTCTTCCCACACCATAAGTTATTACCCGATTTCAACTCCTTCTGCTTCAAAAAAATTTCTAAAGCCTCATTTTTACACTTTTACCCCCATCATTTTTTACGCTGAAGTATTTCATTAAATACTTCATTGTCTTCTTATACTACACCTCATTATCCATATTTTCATGTACTAATTTTTCATACTACTCTTTTCCTGCCCTCAAAATATATTTTTTTAAATTCTGGACTACCATTATTCTCACCAAAAAATTTTTCCTCCGACAACTGTCTTTTAAAATTCATAAACGAATACAACAGGTTCAATAACATATATTACGCCTTATGTACTCTTTTAATTACCCCACTCCTTCATCAATTAAAAAATTACTACTACCTTGCGATGCCACCTCATTATAAAAAAACATTGCTTCACCATCACCTTAGCTACCACACTACTCTATACCGCTTTCTTTACATCCCCACTATTCCCCACTACTCTCTCAACTCTTTCCCCACCACATACCTTCCCATTTAAACCCTTGTCAACCTGAAAGAGCATCACTTCACCAGAAGGGTCTTATGAATTAACATGGACCTTTCTCGTGTATCTATTGTCCTTTCACCATTCAGGCGAACTGTTGACGAAACCACCTTCCTCCAATGCGGATATTGTTGGCGTCTGCGTGAAAGCTGTTCGGCTGAAACAGGATTCTGCTGTCAAGAATGTCTTGACAATAGACCTCTGCTTTTCTGCCACAGCTGCAGGTTTCATCATTGCGATGTCGTAAACCTGTGCTGCCGACCTTGTTGTCAGGGGACTCAATCGTACCTCTGCAAAAAGTCGGGCTTTGTTTACGAGATCGATGATACGCACACGCTGTACTGTATTCTTTGCAATACTTACGAGCAAAGGCGTCAACTCTTCCAATCCATTATGTTTTCATAAACCTACCTTTCAATAGCTCGCTCTCCTACACCTTCCTTTTCCTTTTTAAAGACTTGTGACCTTGACACACTTTCCATAAAACTTCTTATTATCCCCAAACTCTACCTTAATCTTATATCTCAAACGTCTACTACCTTTTGCTTCTTTATTTATTTCTTAACACAAATATATACATGTACACGTTCTACGCTCCTTCTACATAACCAAGATTATTACTTATTTCTATTACATATCCTTCTTCAAATACGGTCTTATTTGTGATACGGTGGTTCTCACTGCAAACAAACTCGGTTATCGATGCTACAACCTCTACCACTGCTTCTTACATCCATTCTCAAACCAATCTTCTCAACTACTTCTGCCTTCTCTTCCTTTTCACTACTTTAACGATTATCTAGCTGCTTACAACTGCACTTCTTTCCCATCCTTTCCCATCACAATATCTACATGAATCACGTACAATTGCAATTGCATTAATCAGTGTAAGTGTAACTAAATACCTAACATCATTCCTCGAATAACGTTGCAATGACACTTCAACGGCTGTAGACGTATTTAAAACTTTCCGTCATAAAAATCGTAAACTTCAGACGACTGCAGACGTATTTAATTTCACATTACCGATACATGTACATATGTTTCAATTCATTGTGAAGCATTCGACAACTACATACACACACAAGTTTAAAGTCAATGACCTTCCGTCAATTTGACCTTAAGTAACCTCTCCTCCTTTGAATTAGAACCGGTCATCTTACACTACTCGTATATACTGTATATTATTTAATTGAGACGTACAGCACCAAACAACAGAGTGCAGTGCATAACAATACTACAGTCTAGAAAAGTACAAAGTACCGTATACAGTGGATATCATTCTGGTCACTGGGGGAGTAACGCGCCCAGTAACTACTTCAAAGTGTAATGGACCTTAAGAGAAGTAGCGCACGAAAGGCCCTTTGAAGTGCTTTCTCAACTTTACCTTCTAATAATTATAAGGCGTACCGAGCCTACCGAGTGCGCAGGGAGGTAGCGCGCTGCCACTCGCTCCAGGTACCCTCTTGAACTCAACCACCAAAGAGATTAGCACCGGCCACTGGGAGGATCAGGGGAAAGTAACGCACAAGACCCTCACCGGCTACTATCTCTAAACAAGCACAAAACGCATCCACTGTTTAGATTTACTATTTCATTAGCCTAGAGAAAAAGGATTATTTAGGTAGGTTCCAGGAAATCTCCAATGTCCTCGTACTGGAGACGCGAAGGTATAATGTCACCTTATTTCGCATACAATCACACGTACACAATTATGCCTTATTTTAGAGTAGCCTATACTGATACCCATTTTGTGATAAATTAAACTTTGGTCCATGACCTTCATAGTTACATCTGATTTTCGTTGATTATTTATAAATTTTGGTAGCGATGTATGAGTAAGTACGTAAAAGAAACTTAAAGCATATAAAATAAAAATTCTCTTACAATATATTGAAAGAAATCAAAAAAGTTAGATATTTATTGCGCAATATTGAAAATATTGTATGGTGTGTGGGGATTATTGTGTAATATTGTGGCAGTTGGTAGTCTGACTTTGATAAGAGTACATGTGTCAGAATGGCAAGTAAAAAAAATGAGAAGAATTTCATTTTGGAATTCATTGAGGTATACCAATCCCTTCCGTCTTTATGGGATATGACAAGTTAAGAATATACAAATCGGGAGAAAACAATGAGCAGTATGACGTACTGATCGAGAAATATCGAGAAAAGTTCCCGGACGCCCTTAAAAAGGAAGTCATTCAAAAAATTAATTCGTTGAGCACCAACTTTCGGAAATAGTTGAAGAGGATTAGAGAGGCAGAAAAAAGTGGTGCGGCAACCGAGGATGTTGAACTCATCCTCTGGTATTTCGAAGAAATGA
The DNA here is from genome assembly GCA_947389935.1 of Agrilus cyanescens. NCBI lineage: Eukaryota > Metazoa > Arthropoda > Insecta > Coleoptera > Buprestidae > Agrilus > Agrilus cyanescens. The sequence goes on from OX376704.1 coordinate 7,318,219, forward strand.
AGTTCCTGATGTCACAAGAAACACCAACTGCGTCGACCAGCACCATGGTTAGTGTGCAGGACTCACCGGAAGCAGAAAAGGAGGATGATGAAACAAGTGATATAAATACGATTAATCAAGGTAGAGTGAGTATAATTAATTATTTATTCGATTTGGTATTCTTAAGAACAACAGAGGTACTTAAACGTATATTACATTATGATACGGCTTTTCATTGCCATGCAACCTGTCCATTGTTATTAAAGTAATGACAGCAACGATCTCGAACAATCATAGCAGTAGCAGATGCATTTCGCGAAAAAGTTGCCCGTAAAGATGTTGCGTCTGTGTTAACCACTTCTCTCCAGCTTCCTGCACCTACAGTTCCCGCCTGCAAGTCCTCATCATCTACAGAACTCTTAGTAACATAAGTTCGTGGCTGGCGTTTGTGTAAAAAGTTGTGCAAATAGCAACATTCTAAAACAATCTTTTGAGCCTTTTCTGGAGATACTGCAGTAGGTTTCTGAAGCACACCAAACCTGTTTACCAAAATGCCGAAGGCATTTTCTACAACACGACGTGCACGAATGAGGCGATAATTGAAAATTTTCTTCTCCAAACTTAATCCTGCTTAGGCGTAGGGTTTAAGAAAATTTTCTGAAAGTGCAAACGCATCATCACCTAATAAAACCAATGGCAATTGTTGCTGACTATTTAGCAATCGAGCGGGCTCTGGTATTGCAAGTGAATTATTTAAAAATGCTCTCCCGAAGTCCGTATAATTGAATACACCGTCATCTGATATTCTCCCATTAATTCCTACGTCCACCATAATGAACTCATAATTTGCATTGGCCACTGCCATCATGACAATACTGAATTTTTTTTTGTAGTTGTAATAAAGTGATCCTGAATGAGGGGGTTTCTTTATTGCAATATGCTTCCCATCTATTGTGCCCAAACAGCTCGGAAAATTTCACAGATCATACAAATCTCGTGCAATTTCTTTCCATTCCTCTGTTGTTCTTGGTACCTGCAATTAACAAAGGAAGCCATTAGGACAACAGCACCATCATATTGTATTTTGTTGTTAGCAGGTTGTACATGGACCTCCAGCCCGAAAAAGGAAAAGAGAAGATCCTACAGATACGTTACTTAGAATGGTTTGCAAGCGACTTCAAGAGCCACCCAACACCGCCGATGAATACAATAATTTAGCTGCAACGTGGGCTGCCGAATTGCGGGCGATGGATCGCCAGCAGCAGCTGTTTGCAAAAAAGGGAATCAACGAAATCCTCCTTGATGGACAAATGGGAACATTACATCGTCATTCCGTGGAAATAAATGCCACACGGTCGTCAACACCATATAGTGTTCAGTGCCTTTCTCAGACAATTACTCCGTATGAATCTGGGAGCAATAACCAAGGAGCTAATACTAGCACATACTTTGCAACTTTCCAATAATACAATAAAAGAACTTGTACATATACTTAAATCTTTCGCAATGTATCTTTTTTCTCTATATGTAGTATATAAAATAAAATCATGATGAAAAAATATGCTTACCTACCTTTATGTATTCTTTGAGGCTGGAGATCAGTGCTGTACATGTTTCCATAACATTGTGGCCTAACGACTGTGGGGATACTGCAGTCAAAAACTTCATGTTTTCGTAGCTGTTCCCAGCTGCGAGAGTAGTGTAAGATGACCGGTTCTAATTCAGAGGAGGAGAGGTTACTTAAGGTCAAGGTCATTGACTTTAAACTTGTCTGTATGTAGTGGTCGAATGCTTCACAATGAATTGAAACATATGTACATGTATCGGTAATGTGAAATTAAATACGTCTGCAGTCGTCTGAAGTTTACGATTCTTAAATATTTTTACATGATAATGTAGAGGAAGTGGAGAAAAGTGTAAGGTACAGGCATATGAAGTAAAAGTGAAGTCGTTATAGTTAACGATTCTTTATTTTGAAATAAATGAAGTATGTAAGTGATACGATCAAAATATTGAACAATAAGATTATATTAATAGTACTAACAACTTGTAGAAATAAGAAAGAGTCGGTGATATAGCCCTTAGTTGTAACGTCTCTGTTTTCATTATCCTTAAGTTGAATCCATCGACTTTCAATATATCTTCGAAACTGTCCATGTTTATCAATAAATGCTAGTTTTACAGTGAAGGTTCTGCACGTTTTCAACTGTAAAGACATTTGTTCCATTAACATTTCTTAAAATAATAGTATCCCAATTTTTCTTCCATGTACAAGACACATCAATATCCTTATTAAAATTTTTACAAACATAGGCTTCATCTCCAATAGTATTATCAGGTCGGGAAATGCAGAGGGTATTGTTATACAAATATGTTAAAATCAGTAACGATGACACACTGATCATGATCGCTTTTTTCCATAACAACTGAGACATTTAAAACGAGCAACGTGGTTTGTATAATAAGTTCCCCTCCACTGAAGCTTATGTAGTGGAAGGGGATTTTACATAAGTTACGGGACTGAGTGAAGGAGCAGTAGATGTATAACAGAGTTGAGTGTGTTTAAGTCAGTTTAACATTGAAACTTTTATCGAAAAGTTTAATAATGTGCGGGTGGGTTATGAAGAGAAAGAAATACGTGCTCTGAAATCACTGGAAGCGAATCAAACGTATCCCGTGCAACGCTTCAAAAAGGTGAATACAAAATGGGGACCTCGTCTATTAGCTGATTTATACAGCTTTATCATATTTCTTCCGTGCAGACATGCAGAAGCTTTTACGGATGCAGAAATCGAGGACATAAACGAAAAAATTGTGAATAAAGTGGGTCATCCATCAAATCAAAACATCTTCATTTTCTATTGGAATACGTATCGTATCATTATTTTTGAAAGTTGAATTCGCATAAGGTTGATGAGTATGTTTATCAGCGTTAACTATAGCGTTATCGAAGACTGCTTTTTCGGTTACATTCAGTATTTCTGCTACCATTTTAGCGTTTCCTCTTTTTCAATCGCAACCCCAAAGATTTAAGGAACTGTTTATTGAGCGATGTTAATCGCTTAATGGTTGTAGGCGAAATAAGCACTCGGGATTGTGGTAGTAGTTGTATAGTACTATTCTTCTTTGAATATCGTTGGGGACAGCTATATTGCACTACCATGTTATGCTTTTCGTAAGTGCAGTCTTATTGTGACACGCTCTCCACGGAAATTAACTAGATTACCGTCTTGATCAACTATTTTAAGGGAAATGTAGTCGATGACACGAGTGTTGATTGATAAATAAATAAGATTCGTAGGATTCTCAACAATTTTAAATCCGGGGGGTACATTGGGAAAGAATTGATGCAGTATATGTCCATCTAGTCCTTTAACACCATCACTGGTATGTATGTAGGAGTTAGTTACGAGGTTACACATCACTGAAATCGTGTTTACTTTAAAAATGTCAGCTACATGATCAGACACCTCTTTAAGTGATGGTAGAAGCTTATTTTCAAAACCCAATATCTTTGCGGGAGAATCTGTAGGAGCGAAGTTGACTTTTTTGGTGCTTTTTATATGGCTTTTTAAGGTAGTATTGTCTCCAAACAATTCAATAGCATCATCAGTATCTCGCAATTTCTCGCGAAGATAATGATTAATATCATCGATTTCATAGGATCCTTCCGGAAGAACAACGACTGGTGATGTAGAACCATCAAAATAGAATTTGTTGTTAGTTTCATCGATATTCGTAATACTGTTATATGCTTCAAAATTTAACAAAGCAATTTGATATTCATCATCATCGCTTAAAAAAATTGGTGGACTTATTATCATTTGCAGCTCCGACTTTGTATTAGTCAAGGTAAATGTGTAAGACATGTTTTCGATTTGACGTTCTGTCTACTACAACGAAGTTAGTTTGATGGTTTGTTTTTAAGAAAAGGTTTGCGTAGTCTCATTAAGGAATTGGATAACTAAATGGCCGCAGTTAAAATCTGAGGGGTTCTGAACACGATTGTAGTTATAAGTGATAGCACGAGGTCCAGAAGGTTGTAAATATTGAACCAATTCTTTAGGTGGACGGAGATCTCCAAAACTGTCAAAGTATAGTCTGTCTAAATTTTTAGTGCGTTTATGGCTTTGAGTTCTTAAGAGGTTTATGATACCTCCTGTTGTTGTAAGTAATAAAGCAATCAGGATGGTATTTATCCCTCAACAATGAGCGTTAAGGTCCGTAGTAGGTAAAATTATAGTTTGATGTATAAGTTGTTTGTTCGTTCGCATCATTAACAAAGAAGTTTTTACATTGTTTATTGTAATTTAAAATTGTAGTAGTTTATGCGGCGTAAGGATAATTCCGAAGCAAATATGTATATTTTGTACCTAATGTAGATAGATACCTATTAGTCTTGCGTTTATTCAATATGGTTTGTCAATACCTTCATTAGGTACAGGTAAAATCCACTAATGAGTTTTTGTCTATAAGAGTATCTTAGAATAACAATATGGGTACTTATTATGAAGCAGTTTATTGTTAACTACTGCTTGTGAAACATTGTTGTGGTTGTAATTCCCGTGAAACGAAATTATTAATTTTTCTAAAAATGTGGAGACCGTGGGGTGAAAACAACGATCAAAATGGCGAAGAAATAGAAATAGAGGAAGTGGAAGTGGAAGAAAGTGGTGATGATGGTGAAATGCGCGAAATAAATCACTCCGGAAACATTTAGCTGCCGAAACCAAACAGGTTATTTTAAATGTGTATAACTTTTTATGTGATAATGAAGGTGTGCAGAGATCTCTTAAAAAAACCGCACAAATGACAAAGGTTCCAGAATCAACGGTTAGAAAAATTATTCAACTTAGGTAATTGTAAATAAAATCATCAGCATGATAAAATATATTGCATTTTGTTTCGAACTGCAAAACTAAAGGTGTAATTCTACTTAATATATTTATCAAATACGGCCCTGCCCCAAGAAAGCCTTCAAATAGAAATGGGCAACTTTCATTAAAAGATGGCACGTGCAGATGAAGAATTTGTCCGAAAAGGTTCGCCTGTCAATCACGTTTTATAACTGTTTCCAGGTAGGATCCCATATAAGTTAAATGGTAATTCAGTCATAACCGCACTAAAACTTTAGACAAACTATACATAGCTTTGTTATTTCGTTTTACATACGCTGTCCAACGTGTACCAGTTCCTGTGTCTAAATCTAAATTAACAATTCCACTTTCACACCTTTTAACTTTTCTGGGTAATTCGTTACCCATAAAGATTCCCCGAAAATGTGGAATTTGTAAATAGTTAATGTAATTGACTAAATCCAAATCTGTCAAAGGACGGTTAGGTAACTACGAAAAATTTTACGTTTTTTTTTTGTTGATAAGGTCTAAGGTATAAACCGAAACCTTTACGGAAAGGTTGTACTGAAATATTTTTTCCAAGAGCAATAGCTTCCATTGAAGCGTTATGACGTTTATCTTCTTCTAGCTGTTGTTGTGCTGTTTTCGCATCGCGTACAGCTTTAGATATCCCAGCAGCACCGCCAGAGAGAGCTCCAAGTGCTGATAGTCCAGCGAAAATCGGAATTAACGGTAGAAAACCACCTGTCTTTGGAATAGGAATGATTCTGGGAGATTTAGATCGCTTTCCAAATTTACGAATTGTATTTAGTGCTATTTTAGCAGCATGTATCAGCTGGAGAGGTTTCGTTTTCTTAAGAGCAATTTTCGCAGTTGTCACTAGCTTACGAAACGGTAGAGCTCCTCCTTTTCTTGTTCGCCTTCTCTTCTTTATTTTTTGCAACGGAATTGAACCACCAACTTTACGACGTCGCTTTTTGTGCCCCATTCCAAGTTTCTCTTTACCCTTCATAGCTGAAGTAATTATGAGAGCTGCCAAGCGTTCACCAAAAGACGCGTCCGGCGACTTTAGTCTTTGTAATGATTGTTGCGCCAAAACCTTATCAGCAATTCGACGATGGGAAATGTCTGGAAAAGTTTCGTAAGCAATATCGTGTAATTTACAAGATTCGTCAAGGGGATTTATACCGATATCACCTCGAGCTAATCGTTTGTCCAGTCGAGTCCCTGTACCGCAAAAGTTATAAACACTGTTAACTCTAAATTTATACATATCCGAGAGCACATGCGTAAACCGTTTAATAGTCAATAAACATGCGGATAGTACAACATCCATCTGCTCTACCCATAACCAATCGTGACTTCGATATTGCTAGGAATATAAATCGACAGGGTCCATTACTACCATCCACAATAAGAGCTATTGTCGCCGGACCTTCAAATTGTGGAAAAACAAATGTGATTATAGGACTTTTGGAGCAACCGAACGGTTTACGGTTCGCAAACGTATACGTTTATTCCAAGTCATTGTATCAAACAAAATATAAGTATTTAGCTGAATTATTGAAACCAATTGCTGGAATTGGTTATTTTCCATATAGAGACTCAGACGATGTAATTGCTCCATCACAGGCAAGACCTAATTCTGTATTCATCTTTGACGATGTTGCGAATGAAAATCAAAATAAGATAAGGGAATACTTTAGTATGGGAAGACATAACTCAATCGACACTTTTTATTTAAATCAAACATATGCACAGATTCCCAAACATTTAATTAGAGATAACGCAAATTTAATAATACTGTTTAAACAGGATGAATTAAATCTCAAACACGTCTTCGCAGACCATGTCACTACAGACATGACTTTTGACCAATTTAAAAATATTTGTGCACAGTGTTGGAAAGAGAAGTTTGGATTTATAGTGATAAACAAGGATTGTGGTATAAATGAGGGAAGATATCGCTTAGGATTCGATAAATATATATTAATGTAAGTGATATAAAGTCAATCAGTTGTTAAAAGACAACCTTGACAAGAGCATGGATGTAAAAGCAAAGAAAGAACTAATCAAAGTTAGGAAAACGGTAAAGAGGAAATTGCAAATGTTAAAGGAATCGACAGCAGGACAGAATCTCCTGTTACAGCAAGCATATCAACCACTTACAAAATCGCTTCTTAACTTGAAATCAGAGCTGGGTGAAGAGATTAAAAAAGAATTAAAGCCAGAAGTGAGTAATTGGTCGAAAGGTGACGTTCCAGCTTCGTCAACACCAATAAAAATTAGAAAGCTTGACCCTTCGAATGCTCCAGGTACCTTACTACCAGGTGCTCCTTCATTCTTAAGGGAAGAAAGTGTTTACGAAAGAGACCCAACAACGGGTCATGAAAACACAGACCAGGATAATGATGACTTTGAACAATTGAAGAAAGCGTACATAGACTATATTAATAGCTCTCGATTTGCTCAATATTTGGAAGAATTCGATCCTCTACCTCGAGACTATATAGAAGGAATTATTAAAGACTATGATGGTGACACCTTTAACGCTGACGTTCTGAATCCTCATCTTGATAAAGTTCGATACGAATGGAACACAAATAATTTTTTTATTGGTGATTCTGAACTGGATTTTGACGGACCAAACGTTGTAATCGATGGAAAATTTAAAGGTACTGTGGGATTATACGAGCTACTCTTCAAATTACGTTCTGAATATCCGACATCGATGAAAGAAAGGAAAGACTACGCTGATATATTAAAACGTACGGGAGCAGTTTACAAGTTAAGACAGCAAACATCGAAATTTTCTAAAGGTGGAGGATTGTCGTTGTTGACATACAACGAAAAACCGATCGAATACAAATATTTTGATGACGTTAATAAGTTGTGTGATCGTTTAAGGTTATTAGTTGCTTCTCAACAAGCAGGCAACACAAATCATGAAAACGAAATTCTATCAATTTTAGAAGAGTTGCGTGAGTGCAATATAATCGTATAAACAAATTATTAATCTTATTAGTTAGACAATGACGGTTGATAAGTTCGGACGTCCGTTAGAAAAAAAACGATTGTTTTCGCAAGCATTCAGCAATGTTCATGATTTCAATCATAACCGCTTAACAAGAATCGGTGATCCTCAGCAGGAGCATGATGCTGTGAATGTGCGATTTTTGGAGAAGAAGGTGATAACGTCTGTTATCGCAAGATGATGTAACCGATATCAGACAAGCATTCGATAAGGTGTTGTATTTCGTTGATGTGGCTAATAAGCGTATTACACATTTGAACGAGCCTACCGCTGGGTTTCATGCAGCTACTAAAATGTATGTAGATGAGAAAGATCGGTTAACAAAAGAGCATATCAGAATCGAGTGTGAAAAGGTAAAGAATCGTGCTGTCAGTTAAGGTGTCAGAAGGATGAAGGATTTACGAGAAGAATTGAAAACAGCTGTCTCCAAAAGTGGTGAAATGATGATGAAAACTGTTAGTGATAATATAGAGTTAGCGATTAAAAATTTGGAAAGAGAACTTGAAAAATATAATACTCACAGGGATAAAGAAATAACAAACAAGGTGAACGATATAATAGAAAAGAATGCTGTCGGAATCATGGACGTCTTTTCGACAAAAGTAAAACTAGAGCGTAAAGATGTAGAAGCGTTTGTTAGGAAAGGGGATGAAGAAGTATCCAAGAAATTGAAGACGGAAATTGTGCAAGATATGAAAAATGATATAGACGCGAGTTTTGAATTAATTAAAATCACGATTCAGGATGAGTGTAAAAAAGTGAAGGAATTTTCAGAGAAAGAGATTCAACGAACCAATAAAAAGAAAGATGATCTGAAAAACGAATTAGTGGTAATGGTGGAATCACTAAAAAAGGAAGCAAAGGAGCTGAAAGTAAGGCTAGATACTCTGCAACAACAAAGAGGAGCAGGTAGTGCGAAATGGAGCAGTTCTAAACCAACAACAGCAGCTCCGTCCATGTAGTTCTTCATTATAAGGAAAATGTTAAATGTGAAAGAAGAACTAGTGAAAGAACTGAATAAACCTGCGTGAATTAATTTTACACGTCGTAAAGTGATAGTGAAAGGATTAGATCATCTTCATCAAGCCGATTTAATGGAAATGATTTAGTATGCGAGAGAAAATAAAGGTGTCAGATACATTTTGGTTGTAATAGCCGTTTTTTCAAAATTTGTGTGGGCTCAAGCAGTAAAACGCAAAACAGGTGAATATGTTGGAAGGGCTTTACAGTTAATTTTCAAAAGAAGTAAACGTATTCCTAAGAATATGCAAACTGACTTGGGAAAAGAATTTTACAACGAACAAGTGAAACGAGTTATGCAAAAATATAAAATTAACCATTACTCAACGTAGAGCACCAAGAAAGCGTCAGTTGTGGAGCGGGTAAATCGAACACTAAAATCAAAAATGTGGCAACGCTTTAGTTTGCAAGGATCCTACAAATGGTTGAAGTTATTACCAGATATAGTACAGGAATATAACAATTCGGTTCACAGAACTATCGGAATGAAACCAAGCAAAGTTAATAAACGAAACGAAGAAACGCTTTTGGAAAGTATTTACAACAATCCAAAGAAAGTGGATTTACGAGAAATTAAGTTTAAAGTTGGAGACCGGGTACGAATAAGTAAACATCGTGAATTGTTTATCAAAGGTTATACCCCGAATTGGTCTAACGAATTATTTACGATTAGCTACATAAAATTGTCACATCCAATTATGTATTACTTAAAGGATAATAAAGGGGAAGACATAAAAGGAGGATTTTATGGTATGGAACTACAGAAAGCGAAATATCCAGATGTTTATTTGGTGGAACGTGTACTAAGACGAAAAGGTGACATGGTTTACGTCAAATGGTTGGGGCTTAACCAATCTCATAACAGCTGGATTAGTAAAACGAACGTTTTGTAATGTATCCCCAGTTTTTTTTTCTGATAATAAAGTCTGCAGTGTTAATAATGATTTTCTTTACCCCTTCCCCAAAGTATGATTATAAATAAGATAAAACGTGACGAGTTTAATCAGTTGTAATCGTTAGTTGCTGCATTGAACGTTTAAGACGTAGTAATGGTTGAAAGTTACGTAATTGAAGTTAAATTTTTCAAAGAGGGTTTATTATCTTTGAAAAGAAATTTGGTAGCGTCAGAGTTGGATAGCGTGACAGAAGAATTCGAATTAAAAGGTGAATACGATAAAATCGTAATAGGAGGCTACTTAGTGGTCGATGAGAGCGATCCTGACGATTTTGAAGTATAATTTTTATAAAAATGGATTCATTATCGTACGAGTTGTATCAAGTAGAAAAGCAAGTCCTCATTCTCAACCTTCGAAGAGCAATACTATCAAACGATTTAGATAGAGTTAAAGTTGTGTTGTCGAAGTTGGGAGTTGCAGTACCAAAGGAAGCATTCCAATGGTTAACTGTAACAAGAGACATCGTTCGATATTTTATACTTCATATTCGAAAGAAAGCAAAGGTGTGGCGTAGGGGTGGTCGGTGGTTCAGTGGTTAAGTGTGTTGGCTCTCAACCGAAAGGACACGAGTTCAAACCCCAGCTAGCAGAAAAAAGAATTACCGACCATTTCTCACAGCGAAGATAGTTCAGTCATAAATATACCGATATTTGAAACAACAAAAAAAAAAAGGCGAAGATCCCAAAAAAAAAAAAAGGTGTGACGAATTGGTGGATGAATTTTTAAAAGGTTGCTGTGAAACAGTGGAAATAACGGTTGATGATGTCGAAATGATTTTAAATAAAACAAAGTATAATTTCATGCGACACGACGTATATTTTTTAAAGGAAATGTTAACAAACGGATCAGTTCTAATGCGGGATAAGAAGTTCTCCGTAATGAATGTCAAGAAAAAGTATGTTACATTGTTAAAGTGTGTGGATGACATAATACTGGATGTAGCATACTACGCACAACCGAAAATATTGGAAAAGTGTATTAAACTGATCAACTTGTTTCGGCTTCCGTATACATTAAGTCCAAATATCAATGGTCGTCATCAAACAGTGCTGCAATGGATAGAAGAAATCATTTTAAGAGAAGGAACGGAGAAAGCTGCAGGCTGGCAGAGCGGTCCTGACTCAGGCAAATGGCCATCAAGTAATATCGAAGATTATAAGAAAATTTATTCATTGTTAATGTTATTGAAACAATAAATTGTAACAGTAGAAATCGTACACATGTTATTTGTGAAGTTGAGGAATATATTTCGCAGAATAAAAATAGTAAACAAACAAGTTGCGTAGTAACGTTTTATTATTATTTATACAATACAACCAACATTAAGGATAAAATATTTACATTGAGTGACATTTCAGCGTAAGCTATACTTAAACAGAACTCCAAGTAGGTATTACAGTAGGTGTTCATAAATATTATCAATGGCTTCCTGTGGAAGTGACGAAGCTTCGAAAAGTCTTTTAATAAAGTATTCTCCAACCGTTAAGTCGTCGGTATACGGTTGATGAAAATTTTGTATAAATCGATCAACGGCACCGTCGAACTTTGAAAGCGAACTGTTTGAGTTTTTTATATTGTAATGTCCCCAAGGAAGTGTATTCGTTGTTTTCGGAATTAAGAAACGTTTATCATCTTTGGGAGAGAGGGCTACTTTCGTTTTCATATGGGTAAACATAGTATGCAGATCGGAAACGAAAACATTCATACATTTAAGAACGCTGGCGTCATCTCTAATGACGGGTAGGTAATCATCGATTTGAAGATGTAATTTAATGACATTTTTCTTGACACCTTTTGCTTTTTTAACAATTTGATCAATGGTTTCAACGCAGTAAGCTTTTGCTCCGGTTCCATAGAATGCTTTAATGGGATTATTAGGGAATTCGTCTTTAAATTTGCCAATAACAGAAGAGGTAATAGGGATATTGAAACTATTATTATGGGGATAATTGGAAGTGTCGAAGTGATGAATATTTTCAATCATATCTCTGTAGAAATTTTCGGTGAATACTTTAAGAATGAAGGAATCAGTATCCATATACATCAAATAAATATTTTCTTGATATTTTTGCTTAAGAAAGCCGTAGTAGAAGTCATACATAACAACTTTTGATAAATCCAAAATAGAGAAACCTACATAGAGCGGTTTATCGTAAACAATGTGTAATTTGTTCATCTGAATAGCTGCGAAATGGGGGGTGAAAATTTTTGAATTTCTGAAATTGGGTTTAGCTATTAAACTTTCAGCACCAAGGTATCGTCCAACGTTTTGCCAATGAGTAACTAACTTGACGTCAACTCGTTTATCAACGTTCTCCATCGTTTTTCCAAAGGTACTGTTGTTCATCAATGTAAAGAATGATTTCCCAAACTTATTATTACACATATTGCGTTTTCTAGTATTCAAATCTATGAAAGGTTTCAACCATTGTGACTGTTTAAACTGAATAGCTCTATGGACTTTAAGTAATTTTAATCCGCTCTGGAGAGCTTGTTTAAGCGGTAGGTAATGAACAATATACTTTGTCTTAGTCATAAGGTTCGGAATGAATTTTTTGACTCTGCCATTAGCATTACCAGGAGAAATAATATTTTCAACTAAAAAGGGAAGATCAGCATGTAAATCGTGTAGGTTTTGGGGATATTGAACGTCAACTTCAAGTACATAACCGTATTCAGAAGAAGTATGTAAATCGAGAACATTTAATTCATCAATTTCAGCATCGGTGAGCCAACGAAAATGGGAAATGGGAAGGTATTGACTCATGCTGTGTCCATACAAATTGGTAGCATCCAAATACATAATGTAGGAAGTGGGAGCAGATGCGTCATAATCAGGAAGGTGTGTGTTATTGTCGAAATGCATTCTTTGAACACACTGACTTATTCCTCCGCGTACCCCTTTTTGGAAAAACTTTAACATATCGATGTCAGTTAGAAGTTCTAAATTAACGCGAGTGAATTTTAACATGCTATCCCACGCTAGCCCGGGAGCGGTGTAATACTGAGCAGGGTCCAAGGCGTAAGTGGAAATACATATTTCACGAAAATTCTCGAACACGTCAGCTAACAGTAGGACATCGGTTTTTAAGTAGAGGTCAGAATATTCTCCGAGAGTGGAGCAGTTAAAGGTTTTCCAAACGGTGGCAGCTCTTTCATAATCTTCATCAGAAATGGGTAGAGATGTTAATTTATCGAAAAAATCGTCTTTGAGAGGGAACGTTGATTGGTCAAGTTTAGTAATATCATCGACGTAGGAGTAAGGGAAAACCCCTTTCCGTCGCACAAGTTGAAATTGTGTAGGATCAGAAAAATACTTCTTCACTTGGAAGCATTGAGAAGGATCGAGTTCTTAAGACAGTTTATCGAGGGAGGAAGCCATAAAACGAAAGGAATCGAGAAATCGAATTTTAACAAATACGTTTTGAGTAGAGTTATCTGAAAGACCGGGAACAGTATCAACTCGCAATAATTTGGTAAAGGAAACGTATTTTTCTTTATTTTGAGCAATTACGCTAAATTTAACATCGTTGACAGCCATTTCTTTTAAAAATAAATGACAATCGTAACCGGAGAGGTTGTGGAAGAATACAGGCACAAAGTTGGGTAGTTTGTAGTTTAAGTTACATCTGGAATGAGCAGCCCCTAATCGAACTTTACCAGTCAAATGACAATGATCGCGAACCTTTACATCATCGATTAGGAAGGGCTCTTCGCAAATATTACAAGACGTCGTTTCAGAGAAAAGTCGCATTTCTTCATCAGTCAAGGGTATCACAGGAAAGGGGGTCTTTAAAAATCGGTGATAAATATCAGAAACGTCTTGATCAAGAGTTTCAACAAATTGATCAGCACAATCAGGTCCTCTATAAGTTCTGAATATTGAAAGGGAATCGTCAAAAGAGCACTTAATCAAGTAAGCAAACGAGTGCGGTTGATGTTCGTGGGTAGGTGTGGTGGAGGTCTTGTTAGGATCGGAAAAGCATGTATGAATGGGTCGCAATATGGTTTCGAAGTCTGCATAAACAACAAAAGGTACTTTGATACGTTTGTGGTAGTTTTCAAATTTTAAAACGTTATTAGGGATGAGCCTACCCATCTTATCCAATTTGAGATCAGCAGTTGGCAGCGTCGTGAAGCTTTGGAGAAAATTAGAAAGATCAGTCGACTGAGTGACAACTTTGTTATTGGTGTTGAAGGATTTCACGTCAACCACTTGTTTAGCATCGTGCACATATCGTCCGAAAAGTTCAAGATTTAGTTTAAGCGTGGCATGCAGTTGTATCTGATTACGAATAACACGCAAGCATTTGTCGAAAACTTCGGTGAAAAAGTCGGTATACGACAGGAAGAACTTGGCGGATGAAATACGAGAGGACACAATTCTGTTAGCGAACGCGGACGAAAGGAAAGTAATTCCTTCCTCAAGAGGAGAACAGCAAATTTGTTTATGCTTGAGGCTGCGAAGGTGACCGTTGTAGGAATGTTGTGGAAAGTAAATGTTACAAGTATCACACCAGCGGTCAGAAGAACCAGCAAGCGTAGCAATTTTAAGTTTTTTCTTCGGTAGAGGCGATGTACGTTGGAGCTGTGCTCGTTTCCGACAAGAAGTTAATCGATGTCTTTTTAAATTATCAGATCGCGTAAAGGAAGCATCACAGTCCGGACAAGGGATCATAGCGGCTAGCGGTAAGAGGTATATCTCGACAACGACTGAGGAATACTGAACGCGAGGGACAATAAATAGCAATAGGAAAAGGGGAGGGATGTGTAAGGTGGAGATGGCATAAGGAGAGGGGCGAAAGGAATATATACTGAAACTGTAGTGGGTACGGTGTGGTAAGATGAGTGCTAGACAACAGGGTAACGGTGTTGATTTAGCTGCTGAGCTAAATATGAACGAAACCGAGCTGGCTGATATATTGGAAAACTTCTTTCCAAACGATTCCTTCACATCATTCGCTAAAGGTGAGGGGTGTGTTGGAGGTGTTACCACGGCAACGATGGCATAGCCTGTGTCTAGCACCTCTGCGATGGCGGTGGCGGGAACGAAGTCGATATCGATGAAGCCGAAGAAGCGATCGTACACACGAAGGTTGTCGGCTGCTCCATTCGATTATTCCAAGATAGTGGACCAAGTAGGAGAAGCCATAAATAGTGTTAAGGAGGAAAAGCAGCGACGAGAAATGGTACTGAATGAAAGAGAGAGAGAGAGAGCATCATTGACTGAATACATGAAGCGGAAAGAGAAGGAGCTGGAGGAGTTGAACAGATCGGTAGTTGAAACGAGAAAGGAGGTACAAGAAATCGAACATAAGCTAGCTAACCTTAAGTCTGCTTTACTGAGTAAATTTAATGACTAAAATTCAATGATGTTTTATATTGTATTATATTAAATAAAATTCTTTTATATTGTATCGTTTTATATTTTGTAATTAAAGAAATAAAAGAGAATATAAATTATAAATAAAAACATTTTATTTAGTTTAATATATAAAAACAATACAGCTAGGTATATATAATAAAAAACAAATACAATAAAAATTTTTAATATAGACCGCCGCCCCGTGGTCCATGGCACAGACGACCAGTGCCCCCTGAAAAGAGGTCCATGACAGCTAGGCTTCCAGGTGTTCGCAGAAGGCTCCGACCGGTCTTCTGTCGGACACCTTCCATAACGTCGACCCTCCAGGAGTGGTACTTTCGAAAACTATGGTGTCCACCCTTATATTTATACCAGTTGGCACGGAGCCAAGAAACAATACTGTATAGTAAACCATTTTTTTTGTTGTTGTATTTGTTGTATTATTGTTAAGACAGTGTTAGCAGTCTGTGCTGAACGTTGTGAAAACTTGAGTATTTATACAATTTCGAGGAGGAGGATATGAGTGGGGTAAAGTTAAGATCAGCACAAGTGTTTGTGCGAAGAAGGAAAAACTAGAAAGAGAAGTTGTTTGAGCTATAAATGACAATGTAAGTTAGAGTGAGGTGTGGATACTTTCTGATTAACACCTGTATACCAGCAGCACATACATAAAAGTTCTGATACATGGCTCATGTAGGGTGTGAACCATTGCTTATTCAAACATATGTCTTATGGTAGATTGCACCTTCTGACATTTACGCTAGTGTGTGTATTTGCTATTTATACAAAGTTTATTTACATATGTCTTATGGTAGAATGCATCATCAGCCATTTACGCTAGTATGCGTATTTGTGTTCTGACATAGTTTAATAAATTACAACTATTTATACAAAGTTGATTTACATATGTCTTATGGTAGAATGCATCATCAGCCATTTACGCTAGTATGCGTATTTGTGTTCTGACCTAGTTTAATAAATTACAACTATTTATACAAAGTTGATTTACATATGTCTTATGGTAGAATGCATCATCAGCCATTTACGCTAGTATGCGTATTTGTGTTCTGACTTAGTTTAGCGGCTAGAACTGTTACAATTCTCTGTTAGCAGAATTTAGATTCTGCTGTACAGAGTGTGATACTTTCCGAATTGTACATAATACAGGGTGTTCCCACAACTTCTCCCATTACAGACGTCCTCTAAGTTTCGTTGGAAGCAAATTGTTCTTCATGGAAGACTAAAAATTTTTTATTCAGACATTTTCTCCCTATCATCTACCCTTTATACACTTTTCGAGGGTTAAAGTGTGAGGGTGAAACACGTTTAAAAAATATTTCTCGACTTTTCAGGGTGGGATCATTTAGCTCACTGTTCAACTTACATTTTCCAAGAGGAACACTTTTTTTTTTAACTGCTTCTATTTTTTTTTAAGCTTAAAGCTGTCAACTTTTTGTCAACTTTATTTTTTTTTTCAAAAATTTTTTCAGATTCGGGTACTTCCACTTGGGGACCTTCTTCCCACACCATAAGTTATTACCCGATTTCAACTCCTTCTGCTTCAAAACAATTTCTAAAGCCTCATTTTTAAACTTTTACCCCCATCATTTTTTACGCTGAAGTATTTCATTAAATACTTCATTGTCTTCTTATACTACACCTCATTATCCATATTTTCATGTACTAATTTTTCATACTACTCTTTTCCTGCCCTCAAAATATATTTTTTTTAAATTCTGGACTACCATTATTCTCACCAAAAATTTTTTCCTCCGACAACTGTCTTTTAAAATTCATAAACGAATACAACAGGTTCAATAACATATATTACGCCTTATGTACTCTTTTAATTACCCCACTCCTTCATCAATTAAAAAATTACTACTACCTTGCGATGCCACCTCATTATAAAAAAACATTGCTTCACCATCACCTTAGCTACCACACTACTCTATACCGCTTTCTTTACATCCCCACTATTCCCCACTACTCTCTCAACTCTTTCCCCACCACATACCTTCCTATTTAAACCCTTGTCAACCTGAGAGAGCATCACTTCACCAGAAGGGTCTTATGAATTAACATGGACCTTTCTCGTGTATCTATTGTCCTTTCACCATTCAGGCGAACTGTTGACGAAACCACCTTCCTCCAATGCGGATATTGTTGTCTGCCACAGCTGCAGATTTTATCATTGCGATGTCGTAAACCTGTGCTGCCGACCTTGTCGTCAGGGGGCTCAATCGTACCTCTGCGAAAAGTCGGGCTTTGTTTACGAGATCGATGATACGCACACGCTGTACTGCATTCTTTGCAATACTTACGAGCAAAGGCGTCAACTCTTCCGATCCATTATGTTTTCATAAACCTACCTTTCAATTACTATGTCATTACCTGTCCCCTCTCCTACACCTTCCTTTTCCTTTTTAAAGACTTGTGACCTTGACACACTTTCCATATAACTTCTTATTATCCCCAAACTGTACCTTAATCTTATATCTCAAACGTCTACTACCTTTTGCCTCTTTATTTATTTCTTAACACAAATATATACATGTACACGTTCTACGCTCCTTCTACATAACCAAGATTATTACTTATTTCTATTACATATCCTTCTTCAAATACGGTCTTACGGTGTTACGCTGTGCATCATTCAATCCTTCCATGTGGTCCGCATTATTCCAATACTCTACTTCATTTGTAGCACCACAAACTTCATCGATACTACTACCACCTTTACTACTGCTTCTTACATCCAATCTCAAACCAATCTTCTCAACTACTTCTGCCTTCTCTTCCTTTTCACTACTTTAACGATTGTCCACCTGCTTACAACTGCACTTATTTCCCATCCTTCCCCATCACAATATCTACATGAATCACGTACAATTGCAATTGCATTAATCAGTGTAAGTGTAACCAAATACCTAACATCATTCCTCTAATAACATTGCAATGACACTTCAACGTCTGTAGACGTATTTAAAACTTTCCGTCATAAAAATCGTAAACTTCAGACGACTTCAGACGTATTTAATTTCACATTACCGATACATGTACACATGTTTCAATTCATTGTGAAGCATTCGACCACTACATACACACAAGTTTAAAGTCAATGACCTTCCGTCAATTTGACCTTAAGTAACCTTTCCTCCTCTGAATTAGAACCGGTTATCTTACACTACTTGCGAGGTAACGTAAAGTGATTGACAGACGCTGACTTGCCGGAATAGCTTCTCGCATAATAGTATTTCTTTTCTCGATTTGCGGTGCAACCATAGCCAAGAGTTCATCAAATAGTTCACCATTGATGCGTAGAAAATTGCGAAAATCATTTGGTTCACAAACTCTCAATTCATTGAGTAATGTTACCGACCTCTTTTCTGCAACCTCTGTTTTGCTCACTTCCGACTTTTCCGTTGTTTCTTCTTTTTGATGCTTGCACCCCACGGCAATCAAAATATAACAAAGTTCAGTTTCATTCACCATCTTCAGTATCTTCACTATCACGCTAAACGTCAAACTGAATGCACTGCACAATAATATTGCAGATGTTTAGCCTGTTTGTACAATATATTGTGCAATCTTTCAATATCCTTCACACACGCACAATTATTTTGTGCAACCCAAATTATTGTGCAATATTATTGCACGTGTATAGCCTACCTCAATATTTTTGTGCAATGTTGGGCCGCTTAAGGGTATTTGATTTTGGTTTAATTAGTGCGTATCTAAAAATTTAATATAATTTATTTTCATTCTTGGTTCAAGAGCAACTAAATATGTTTTGAGAGTAATATCAATAAAAGCTTATCTTGCTAATAACCAAGGACTGTCGATGGGTATGGTCATCGTCAGTTTAATATACAGTGTGTCCGTGAAGTGTGGAATAAATTCGATATTGCTTAAACCAGAAGCCTGTTTAAGAGAACATGAAACACGTCGATATTTAATTTTAATATTCTGCATTTTACAATAAAATTTTACAGGGTGATTCACATTAACCGTGATGACGTCATCGAAGATTGTTTTAAATGCAACACCCTGTATTTGGTGACAGTTTTAGATCAGTCGTAACGAGCTGATTCCGAAAAGGTATTGTAATTTTTGTGGGTTTATTAAATTTATATTTAACTAGCGACCCGCCCCGGCTTTGCACGGGTGCAATGCTGATACTAAATATCAGTGGCGGCTCGTGACTAATCAATAGGGTGGTGCCAAAATTTTCTTAGGTATAAGACGCGTGAAATACAATTTAAGTAATACGTGTATGTAATTCACCTGTAATAGTCTTTAGCAGAATGTTGAAACGCGTTTTCACTATACATAAATGTCTGATAATAAACTAGCATTATGTCCTCTACCCGATAGTCACTTAAGTTATTAAAAGTCATTTAAATTGATCGATAAACAAAATCCATTCGGCGCTCTTTTTTACTTGCAAAAACATTGATCACCCGCTTATTAAAATTATCGATATTATCGACAGCAATTTTTGATGAGAAACATCATCATTTTATAATGTTCGAATATTATTTTTTTATGGTTCAGTTTTTTGAGTATAGGTACTAATTTATATTTAAAGAAAGTTGATACGCTATTTGTAACCCCCTTCCCCTAAGCAACTTCCTAATTCCCTAGAATTTGGGATATTTATTTAAATGTGGCAACAACGAGAATTACAATTCTCACTCCAACTATATACAAGCGAACCATGAATCACAGCCGTGCCAGTGTAGTGTCTGGCACGGATCCCCGCTTAAATCGCGTACCTCTCGCACCCTCTCTCTCCCCGCAAAGCTCCACAAACTGCGACTGTTTCGTGCCAATTGAATTGTGGCCCAGACTGCTATTGATACACATACACACATAAATATTATTCTTTAAACGAATAGTTTTATACTGTTTGTTTCTGCTTACTGTAAATATTTACTGAATGTAAGTAGATAATGGATTGTTTCGGAAAATATAATCCAAGAAAAAGACAAAGAAGTATAGATATGTTATTATCTCAATTTTAAGCTTAAAAAAAATAATTTTTACATTTTGTATGGTAGTGCCATGGCACCTTGGCACTTATGGAGCAGCCGCCACTGCTAAATATACTACAGACCCCCGGCCGGTACCGCCGCAACCGCTATGTCCATGCATTTTAAATCTGTAATATCTTCGAAAATATTCATTTAAATTACATGCTGTAAAGGGCCATATTGATCTATATTACATGCACAATGTATTTAAGGTGCTTTTTCGTAAATAAGCCATTATTTTCTCAGTAAAGGATAAAAAATGGTTATTGTGGGTTATCCCTAAGAGATAGACATATACAATCCTGGACTTTTTTGGAGACATATTTAAGGTGTAGAATACTGTAGTACATTATTTTGATCTATCTCTTAGGGTTCAACCAGCGTTTGCAATGTAAGCGCAAAAAAATGTGTTTATTTACGACCTCACCACAGACTTGACAGAGGGAAAAATAGACATTCGTGGTACTTTAAAAAAATTAGTTTACTCCGTACAGTTCGAGTGATTTCGTTTTGACGAAAGTAGTTTTACCTATAATGTTTGTACATAAGTGACAAAAGCAGTTTTGCTGCAACAACATTTAAACACGCCAATTTTGCATCAACAAAGTTGCCAGTCCTAAGGGAATTTTATTTAGCTTATTTTATTGGGGACAGACTTGACGCCCGAGTTGGGAACTTTTTTTGTTAACGCTCGAGTTGCAACGCACGAGAAGTGAATAAATCAATAGAAGTGTGTGACTTATTTAATGATATAAATAAAGCAATAATGCACTTTCCACAATATTTGTATTATATACTTTACATATGTTTCGCCTCCTTGAGGCTTCTGCAGAAGTAAACTTAAAACTAAACAAAATACGGACTTTATACCTACTTATTCTAAAGCGGCGGTGTGGGGAAAAAGGTTAAGCAGTGGTGAACTATTAAGATCTAATTGGTCATTCAGAAGTGTTTTTGTATTTTTTTGATTATTTATTTCTAAAGTTTCTAAAAGGTTCAATCGATAACTTTTGTTTTCTAAATGTATGATTTCGAAATTTTCATTAAATTGATGGTTTTCTTCGTTTAGGTGTTTTGCATAATTTTTAGTCTTGTTATTATTTATATTAATAATATGAATTTCCATCAAGTAAACGTAGATACAGTGAATCAAATTATTTAATGATAAATATCCCGAAAGACCCATAACGCAGTCAATTGTAAGTAAGATTGAAAAAAAAAATCGAGAAATTGGTACGGTTGAAAATGAAAGCAAATCAGGTCGTCCCTCTGTAAATCATGATACAAAACTAGATGTTCTATGTACCTACTTGCTTTTGAAGAAGATGCGCACAGTTCTGTTAGGTTAGGTTAGGTTGGTAAAACAACGGCACACAAAATATTAAAACTGTAAAAATGACGCCTCTATGAAATCAAACTACTACAGGAATTAAACGATGATGATCGATATAGAATAATAGAATTTTGTGAAGCAATGATGGATACCTACGCCGCAAAAGAAAATGAATGGGCTGGCATTGTAAGAAATAGAATCATCGGATCCTACTTTCTCGATGGCACTTTAGACGGGCCAACATACATTCAGTTTTTAAGGGGTATCTTGTACCTACTTTAATTAATTTATTTCACAGTAGAATCAATCCTGGAAGCTTTGATGAAAGTTTATGGTTTCAACAGGATGGTGCTCGTCCGCATTATGCTGTAGATGTTCGAAGCTATCTCGACATCAGCTCGTTACGACTGATCTAAAACAGTCCCCAAATACAGAGTGTGCATTAAAAAAATCGTCGATGATGTCATCATATTAATGTGGAACACCCTGTATAATTAAATTTTATTGTAGAATGTAGAATATTAAAATTAAAAATCGACGTGTTTCAGTTTTTTTTTTAAAAGCTTCTGGTAGAAGAAATATTGAATTTATTCCATACTTTACGGACACGCTGTATATTAACATCAATAACTGTATCATAAATTAAGAGTAATACAGTTTAAATTTTTATTATTTTCGAACTTCAAATAATCATAACCTTATGTGAGCACCATATTACGGTTGGGTTCGATTGTTTTAGACAATTTAATATTTTATTGGTTCTTATAAAATAAACAGTCCCTCCTTACATTAGCGCATACATTATTTATATTTGCCTCTTGAGTGGGGGGACACTTCTCATTAGCTTCTGTAGTAATTACCAGTTCAAAAATGAAAACTGTGCGTAGAGTTTAGTTGTAAATGTTAGTGTTTCAAATGGTAATTAGTAAGTAATTTATTTTTTATTTTTAAATATTGTATTGTTAAGTGTAGAGTAATTTACTCATGTCGGGATCGATTCATTAATAACCCTTTTATTTGGAAGTTAAATGATTTATAAATCAGTTAAAAAGTTGAACAAGTTGTTTGTAAAGAACATCTTCATCCCTTTTCTACATAACTTCTGAAAATTAAAATTGCAATGTTCGACTTCTGTGGATGAATGCCCCACTCCAAAGATGTAAACATCGCAAATTGTTGTAGTCTTCATTGAAAATCGAATAGCTTGTTTCAATTTTCCCCTTAAATTAGAAACTAATCTATACAGATATAATAGACGAGAAAATTGTTCATCTTATACCTTGATACTGTTGATAGATCTGTCTCATATTTTTCATATCCTATTTAAAAATAATTACAATTTCAATAAATGTACTATAATGATATTGGTGATTCTAGGTCAAAATATGTAAACCCCAACTCAAATATTTATCACCCCACGTTGGGCGCCAAAATATGTAATGATAATGTGTTGAGATACAATACAATTTTATTTATTTAATTTTTTTTAATTAATTTAAGTTTAATAAAAATTAGATTATGAATAAATTTCTCAGTGTAAGTTCCAAAAATTAACAAAATTATTTCATTTAAATAATATCTAATATTCTAAACTAATATAAGTAATACTAATTAAATATTATTCGAACACTAATTTAATTTCTTAAAAAAAATAGTTAAATATTATATTAACAAAATTTTAAAATTAAATTTTTTAACTATACAAGTCCATATTAAATTGAAATGTCTAAAATTTACTTACTTCTGTCTATTTCTTTTTTCTAATAAATTTTGAAAATTGATTAATGATCACTGTCTTGCCTTAATGTCCCAATTTCAATTGAAAAACATCATCTCCATAAATTATTATGAATTTATTTTCTTTTTCTTTTAATCAACTTGTTTTTTCTTTTCTTTTAATTAACTTTAAATAACTTCTTAAATTCTTCTTGTATTATTATATCGACATTGCTCTTTTAATATTTTCAATAAGTTTAATTTTTCTTTAAAATACCATTTGTTTTCCTTATAATTTTTAATATGTTCTATTTTATTAATTATATTTTTCTATTTTTTATTTTCTTTTCACTTCGAACCTCTGTTACCATCTTCTATTTTTTTCTAAGCAAATTGGATAATTCAAATAAATTTTTTTTGTTTTTAATTCATGCCATCATGATTAGTACTATTATTTTAAAATGCTGCAATATTTTGAAAATAATTTCTAAAATTCTATTTCCAAATTTTTGTTTTAAATTAAAATTGAAATTTTATTTGCCACAACTTTAAAATTTTAAAAATCTTCTTAAAGTAAATATTTAATTAATGATACATATATTTTTTTAAACAAAGTTTATTTTATATCTTGGGACTTATTTCAATTTACAATTTTGTTAATTTTTTTAAAGTTGTATTGTAACTTCCTAATATCATGACAGTATATTATTATAGTTAATTGTATGTAAATAGTTGCTTCAATACAGTTTCAAGTTATATGTCATTTAAACGATTCCGGTCAAATTCACTATTAGTGAATTGTTCAATTCACGATATAGAGAGCGTTAATCTGCATTTCCATGAGCTTAATATTTTATGCTCCATAGATAAAAGGCGAAAGCGAAACCCTTATGGTTTCGCCCTGACCGTTGGTTTGTATATGTTGCACAATTGGTCATGTCAAAACTCATATTTTCAAAATACATATTTTGAATTGGGATGACGATCTTACTCAAAACATGTTTTCAAATTAATATTTTAATTTGCATATTTCACTTTAGTCAAAAGGGAAGGGAAGTGTTACTGGGTACACAACATTCTTAGAAAATAACAACACAGAAGCACACTTTGTTGTTTTTTCACAAATATATTTAGTATAGTGTATTAATTTAATGATATAGTCAGTAACCGTCTGACATTTGAATTAAAATTTTACTCAAATTAAAAAAAATCCAAATATAAAACGAAGCTATAGTTTTTCCATGAATTTATTATTAAGTATGTGAATGTACAATACGTGATCCCCAAAATTCCTTTCTTGGCCGGATTTTCCGTTTTAAAAAAAGTGGTAACACTAGTTGGTTTGTATACATACATTTAAAAAAATGTTACGCTTTTATGTTTTTAAGATCAATTAATTGCTTTGTGAAATTTTACAAAAGGTTATTTTCCGTATCAAATTAGTAATATGCTCCCATTTCACAAGTTATAGAATAACAATATTGTTTTGGTTCAAGAAGGCAATTACAATAGATATTACTTATCAAGAATTGTTTATAAACAGGTATTGTTTACCCAAGTGGTAGGTACATATAATATTACTTGATATAAAGTTAAGCTTTTTTATCCCTTGGTATGTATAGTTATCGTAATTTGTAGTGTTGCTGTTTTATTGGGAACTATTCATAACAATTTAGCATGATAAATATAGTCAGCTGGTAGCTAGTAATTTGAAAAAACATTTTCGCAAAATCTTGCCAATAACCAACGACTGTTGATGCGGAATTTAAGCAACGTTTCGGCCATCAATTTTCAATTACATGAATTTAATTTTGTTGGTTTAAATATAATACTGTAAGATCAAAAACCAACGATGTTGATGATGAGTAATTAAGCAACGTTTCGACCAATATAAGAACATAAGCTTTAACGGCCGGAATCCATAGAAAAACTTGGGTTCGGGCTTATAGGCCGTGGTCTATAGGAACTGTTTAGTCCAAACGTTTCGTCAGCAACTGCGGCTGACATCTTCAGTGGAAATCTCGAGAGCGGAGATTGTATCTCGACGTCTCAACAGCGACTTCAACCGCAGTTGCTGACGAAATGTTTCTATAGACCACGGTCTATAAGCCCGAACCCAAGTTTTTTTCTAATGTTTTGTAAGAGGTGAGTGATGAAAGATGAATAGAGAATTGTTGTATCCCTTGAGCTATGCTAAGGGATTTGGATTTACCTGCATATCATTTTGATCGAAACACTACAGTTTCTGTTTAACGCTTATTTATTATCAAAACTTACACTAATTCACTTATTAATCGACTTGACTTAATGCTAACTTATAATTAAAAACGATTCAGCGATGAAATAGAAGGTAAGAAAAATGGTACGACAATATCTAACTGTATTCTGCCCGATCTGATCCCCCTCTAAAAACTGTCCTTCCTCCTTATATAGGGACGCTTTAACTTCCGTCGCGGGTACCGTTTGGTACCTGCGAGGGTTGCTGTGGTACAAGATTTCTCTCGTTTTATTGCACCAAAACTCAAATATATAATATTTGAAACAAACAGAATACAACATTCCTCCCCCCTTGATAAGGAGTGAAGCTTACATCAAAACAAATCGAACCTATAACTAAGCTGAACGTACATTAAATTCCAAAATTCTTAAATTCGAATCTATGACTAATTTAAACAAACATCAAGTTTCAAAACTCTTAAATCTATGCTTTAAACTGAAGGACAATGAAATTTGTGGACTCTTAATTACATTCAGATTTAAATTTTCTCTTCCCTTTAAGAATATGTAGATCGTCGAGCTTTTATTGGGGCCAATATCTTAATTTTTGGTTGCTCGCTCGAACCGGCTAGAGAATTATCTAACGCACGAAGCTCATGACTTTCATCATGTTCTAAGTCTGTTTGTAATCTACGTCTTTCGTTTTTTTTGAACGTTAAAAATTCTTAAACACAATCCTCCTAACCTACTACAGCTGCACATGTTATAATTCAGTGAAGATCTAGGATTTATCTTAAAACGTTTACAATAAAAAATTATTATAAGAATTATTATTACAATTACAATGAAGTTAGTGGAATAATTCGTTAAAGTTCTGATATGAATATCGTGCTGATCTTTAATTTTTTTCTGGATATCTTTTAATTTCAAACTTGATAATTTTAATTCTTCTAAAGAAGATACTACAGATTTATATTCCTTCGATAAATGAGGAATGGTGATATTGACGTGTTCACTTTTAATATTCTTATCACAGCAATCTTCCAGTATATCCATAGATGCGATAAAATTGAGTTTTAAAACAGCTTCACTGTCATAAGAGTGAAACGGTATTAGTTTTACCTCAACACCATACGCTGTACATTCTGCGTCAAGAGTAAACATTCCAGTATTGCTCAGGTGCACGTCTAGTGGACTTTTCCCGGGTGCACAATTTAAAGTGACAGTTTCTTTTTCTTTAACAATAACAAATAACCAAGTGTTTGAATTAGTGATACGATGCCAAATGCTATGAGTTAGTTCTACTATTCTAAAATCACATGATTTATAGCTATCAGATTTATAATTAAATAGTCCGATTTCACATATCTCTGAGTTTATTACCAAACGAGTAGGTTGACTTTGTTTGCAAAGTCTTTCAGATTTTAACACCTTACACTTATTTAATTCACTATCACTTAGACGCACAAAAAGTTGTTTTGTTCTATCAACAGCGAGGTTGAATAAAGATGAATCCAGTGGATGAGTTGATCTTCGTTGGTAGTGGATAAAGTTTGTAAACTATAAATTCTTCGTCCTTCACCAGAGGAATCCTGACTGTTACTATGAGTTTGCTATTGACGACAACGCTGTCTATTTCGACGATGTCCAGTAAAAGGTGATAATTTTCCATGGAGAGAAAAATTGGGTAATGCAAACCAGGTGGTAAATAAGGAAGGGTCTTTTTAATTTCAGCCATTAATGGGGAAGGGGTTATGATAAAGGGATGTATTTGCCCAACTCGTGCTATTGTTAATGTGTTTATTAAATTTTGCACATCGCTTTGATACTGATTTATTATTTCTGACAATAAGTTGGCATGTTCTAAGAAACTCATTTCTATATCAAAATTTTTGACCGAATTTGTAATTTGTGAATATAATGATTTTGAAACGTTTTCTAAAGTATCTAGATTTTTCTGAATGATTAATTCATTGTGAACAATGTGAGTGATTGTCTGATTAACAGAATGAACAGTGCTTTTCATAACAGATGTTTGCTTCAACATAAGCTCGCGCATTTCGTGCTCATTTTTTGCAATTTCCGAAATTGTTTTATCATAGTAAAGCGCATCATCAGAATCAGCTGTGCCGAATAAATATTTTTCAACTTTACCGATTATATTGAATAGACCACGCCTAACTGATTCATCATGAACTAAAACTAAATCTCCTATAGAAAAGCTACGGATTTTAGCTGACCTATCATAGTATTCTTTGGAATTTTTCTTAGTACTGATAGTATGTTCACGGGCAAAATTCCACGCAAGTTGCATCTTGTGCTTTATATTTTGCACATAGTCATCAAATGTATATTGAGTTTGTGGTAATTTCTCAATGGAGCTTGGTATTATAGGTTTACGACCAAACATTAACTCATAAGGAGTGTAACCTGTCGTTGTATGAGGGGTCGTGTTATAAACAAATGTATAATAATCCAACCAACAATCCCAGTCTGTTTGTTCGTTGTTAATGAAATTCTTCAAATATTCAGCTAAACCTCTGTGTGATCTTTCGATTTGACCGTTCGCCTGCGGATGGTAAGCTGTAGTTTGAATTTTGTTTATTCTAAAGAGCCGGCAAATTTGTTTTATGATATTATTAAGAAAATTGGTGCCCTGGTCGGAAACTAATGTTTCTGGTACTCCTAACTTACATATTATTTTAGTTGCTAAATACCGCCCTACGGTTTCCGCCTCTTGGTCTGGTAAAGCTATAGCTTCGGAAAATTTTGTTAAAGCATCTTGAAAGGTGAGAACATATTTGTTACTACCCTCGGTCGTCGGAAGTGGTCCGACTATATCGATAAAACATTTTTGTAAAGGACGGATTGCCGTATCGGTTATTACTAATGGATATTTGTGAATATTGGAAAACTTATTTCTTTGACATTTGTCACAATTTTTTATGTATTTTCGTATGTCATTTTTCATTCCAGGCCATGAATGATATCTTTTTAGTTTTTTATATGTTCGACTAAACCCTACGTGACCACCGGTTGGAATGTCATGGAATTCGAATAATAGTTTTTGTATAGTTTCCTTGGAATATTCGGTTATATTTTCATAAATGGCAATTTCTACAGACGTATTTTTAAAAACATAGCGAAGCATTGAACGTATTTCGTCAAATGGGACCTTTACCTTAGAAAATATTTCCTTTGGGATAGCTAGACTAATAATATGATTAATTAAACATTCTTCCTTAACAGTATTTAAATATTCCCAGAAATTTTCACCTGTAACATTCTCATCATGGCTGTCTACTAAATTTAGATTAAGAGTGGATTTGAATTGCATATCTTTCACAAAAATACTTCCTATATTATAATTTTCAAGTTCGTTTTCTAGAAAATAATTGTACATTGATTGAAGAGTGGAAGTGATACTATTTATTGGAATATTATCCTTGGAAACAAAGTTTAAGATATGTGACGAATCTGAATTTAGAATATTTCCCGAAATTTCAATTACTCTACTATTCTGAATTAATTGTGACTCTAAAGTTGTTTTAAATTGTTTATAGTCAATGGATGTTACGGCATTAATTTGATAAGGCAACCTACTTAACGCATCGGCATTTACATTCATTTTACCTGCTTTATGAACTATTTCATAATTGTATTCTTCAAGAGCTAACCGAAACCTTAGTAACCTACTTCCCGGATCTTTTACACTAAACAGCCAAACCAACGGTTTGTGATCCGTAACGATAGTGAAGTGTCTACCGAATAAATAAGGGCGAAAGTGCTTTGTGGCCCACACAATTGCCAGCAGCTCCTTTTCGGTAGTACTTACTGTAGTTTAATTCGGCCTTATTTAAGGCTCGACTACAATACGCTACAGGGAGATCCTCGCCAATTTTTCCTTGTGACAAGATTGCACCGATTCCTACCTGACATGCGTCAGTAGTTAATACAAATTTCTGGTTAAAATCGGGATACTGTAATAACGGTTCACTAGTAAGAATATCCTTTAAATTTTGAAACGATTCGCTGCATCGATCTGACCATTGAAAATTTACATCTTTTCTTAATAATTTAGTTAAAGGAAGTGCAATAGAGCCATAATTTTTAACAAATCTTCGATAATACCCGCAAAGACCAAGGAAAGATTTTACTTCTTTTACATTTTTCGGGATAGGATAATTTTTTATTACTTCGGTTTTTACTGGATCTGGTTGTATGCCGTTATTTGTAATGAGATTTCCTAGATACGTTACATCTCTTCTTAAAAATTCGCACTTCGCGGGCTGTAATTTTAAATTTGCTGAACGTAGTCTGTCAAAAACATCTTTTAATTTGTCATTATGATCCCTTAAATTATTTCCGTATACACATATATCATCAAGGTAGATAAAACACTTTATTCCTTGTAACCCGGTTAAAATTGTATTCATTATTCTTTGAAATGAACTTGGACTTGTTTTTAGACCCATGGGCATGGTGTTGTATTCGAAATGGCCGAATCGCGTACTAAACGCTGTTTTTTCTTTATCATCTTCGGCCAACGGAATCTGTTGAAATCCGCTCGCAAGGTCAAGAGTGGAGAAATACTGACTTTTTCCCAGCTGATCAAAAATGTCCGCGATGGAAGGTAACGGAAAAGCATCGCCGATAGTAACATCATTCAACTTCCAGTAATCGACGACCAAGCGCCATTTTTTAGTTCCGGATGCATCTACTCTTTTAGGCACAAATAAGATCGGGAAGTTCCACGGTGATTTAGAAGGGCGTATGATATTTTCTTTAAGCATTTTATTGATTTGTAATTCCAACTCATTATTTAAAGATTCTGGCAACCTATATGGCTTTACGTTTATTGGACCTACATCTGATTTTATATTTATTCTATGCACACCCGCGTTTGTACAGGAGAGTTTATCGCCATCCAAATAAAATAAATCACTATATTCCTCTAAAACACCTAATAAAGCGATCCTTTCTTCGGAATTTAAATGTTCTAACCTTATATTATCTCGTAGGATTTTTAATCGATTAGTGGCAGTATTGTGATGAATACTGAAGATTTGATGTTCACTTTGTGAATGAATTTCAAGTTCAAGTGGTTGTAAAGTGACTTCCGGAATATTTACTTCAATTTCTTTTTCCGTGGTATTTAAAACAGTAGCAACGCATTTATTGTTAATGGGTTGAGTTAAACATGAACTGACAAAAACTCCAGGCGACAACTCAAATGGTTCTAATAGGCCTTCGCGCGATGATTTGGTAATGAAATTGATAAATTGTTCGCTACGAGGTCGTATTTTTACAATATGAGATAAATTTTGTAACTGTAATTTATTATTTCCAATTTGGAATGTGTGGTTACGGTAGTTTATTGAAATTTTGTGCAATTGCATGAAATCTCGTCCTAAAATACCGTCTTCATGAAAAACTACTTCTTTCGGTAGAACGTGAAATTCATGCTTAACCTTTTGTGAGTCAGGTAACGTTATAGTAGCGATAACAGTACCAATTGTACTGATTTCGGTTCCGCCGAAACCTATTATGTTTGACGACTTTTTAGTATTTATTAAACAATTATCATCTAATTGTGTCACCTTAATAAGACTAACATCAGCTCCGTTATCTATAAGTAAAGCTAATCTATTTTCGTTGGCTATATCTACGGAAAAATTTATA
The DNA here is from genome assembly GCA_947389935.1 of Agrilus cyanescens. Classification (NCBI taxonomy): domain Eukaryota; kingdom Metazoa; phylum Arthropoda; class Insecta; order Coleoptera; family Buprestidae; genus Agrilus; species Agrilus cyanescens. The sequence continues at coordinate 7,349,413 of OX376704.1, forward strand.
CATCTACTGTTAGAGTCTTGTTTTTGAATACAGCCTACTTGAAAGATCGGGCGGAAGTCATCTGGCTGCTTGATGCTTCCGCAGGGAAGTTTCCCGATGGCTGAGAAGCTCGGTTATTTACTGTACTTTTACTATTATAGCCAGGATTACGGTTACTATTATTATTATTATAATTCGACTGATTACTGTTGACGTATTGTCGCTTTCTACAATCCCTAATGTGGTGACCTTTGTATTTGCAATATGCACATACTAAAGTAGAGGAATTTACCCTATTATTATTATTATTACTTAAGTTATTTCCTCTATTAAACGAATGGGAAGGTGACATTCCATAATTAGGATTAAAATTACTGTTTTTATTGGAATTATTAGCAGAATATGAATTTCGATTATGAGGATATGATACTGTACGATCGAAATTTTGGACAAATTTAAAGCTTTCTTTTTCTAGTAGCATTTCGCGCTCTTTCTGTATAGCGCCTTCGACGGCTAGCTCGTACTCTTCAAAATTGCGCGATTCGACTAAAAGCTTCAAAGGCTGTTTAAGACCTAATATGAAAGAATGTAAAGCTCTCTTTTTTAATAATTCTTCAATAACAAATACAGCTGCGTCTGGTTTACCTTCGCATGAAGCGCTTATGAGTGGTTCAATGATGCTATCTAGTCTACTTGTATATTCGGCAACAGATTCGTTTGGTTTTTGCCGCAAAGAAGCTAATTGGGCTTCCAAATGAGGTATCGTACGTTTTTCCGAGAAATTTTGTCTCAATTGGGCTTTCAAAGCGTCCCACGTTTCTATATTGCGGTATCGAATAGCGTTGTAAGCAGAGCCTGTTAATTTTGTTTTTACAATATCTAACAATAAAGGCATATGTGCAGGATCGCTTCTATGTTCAACGATCTCGATACAATTTATAAAATACGGAAAATTCTTTTTATTACCATCAAAACAAGGTATCAATTTAGTGGCTTTATCACAAGTTAAATAAACGTTAGCCATTGAAATTGGGCAAAATACAAGAAAAAGATTAGGAAAATATAGGAAAATGGACTTACTTGGTTTTTCCTTTTCTCTTTTGCACTGCGTACGACGATTCTCAGGGTCTTTGGGTACCACCTCCGGCTAAGTTTTGGACGATCAGAAATTTTTTTTCTTAAACCCAACCCCAGTGATGCAGATATTATTCGTTGGTGAAAAATGATGTAGAATTTATCAATCGCTAGTGATAATGTTGCAGATATCCCACCGCTGCCACCATTAAATGTTGTATCCCTTGAGCTATGCTAAGGGATTTGGATTTACCTGCATATCATTTTGATCGAAACACTACAGTTTCTGTTTAACGCTTATTTATTATCAAAACTTACACTAATTCACTTATTAATCGACTTGACTTAATTCTAACTTATAATTAAAAACGATTCAGCGATGAAATAGAAGGTAAGAAAAATGGTACGACAATATCTAACTGTATTCTGCCCGATCTGATCCCCCTCTAAAAACTGTCCTTCCTCCTTATATAGGGACGCTTTAACTTCCGTCGCGGGTACCGTTTGGTACCTGCGAGGGTTGCTGTGGTACAAGATTTCTCTCGTTTTATTGCACCAAAACTCAAAAGTTTGTGCGTTTTTACTTACCCTCGGGCAATGAATATTTCTTAAAAATTGAAGGATATAATATTTGAAACAAACAGAATACAACAGAATGAAAGAGTGAGACGGGATGACATGGTAAACAAATAAGAATATATAAGATACAAAATATAGTAAAATATGTGATAATAAAAATATACCCCGAGTGAGGGCATATAGATATTTTAAATGATCGTTAAATAATGCTTATAAAATAATTGAAATAAAGTTATGAACTAATGGATGTACTTATGTATATCAGAATGGTCAGGTACGAAGCGTCCATAGCCAGGTCCGGCCTATAAATAAAAGAAAATACATGTGTGAGCGCTCGTGCCCCTTTTACATAAAACTTATGTAAGAACTGAACGACATATGAGAATCTTTAATAACTGATAATTAAATGTGAGTGAGTAATAGTTGATTTTGATTGTAATGCCTTTAGACTTGAACTTATGAGTGAGTTGATAAGTCGCTAAAACTTGCTGTAATACTATCTTTCATTCTATACTGAGGAATGGCACTGAGTGGTGCAATGGACATAAAGAGCAGAGACGCATTATGTCCGCTCCAGGACCATTCTTGGACGCAAAGGGCTGAACTCGCAATGCGCTCTCTTCAGATACTAGTGCTTGAATACTTTCGAGGTGATAGGTACTGAGGGGTGCAATGGTCACAAAGGGCAGACTCGCAGTGTGACCTCTCCAGCTACCTAAAAGAGAAGCTGTCACAAAGGGCAGACTCGCATTGTGACTTCTCTGATTCGTATTTAAGCCACGCCCATACGAATTATCAACATTGTGCAATTATCACAAATAATGGGCGTGCAAAAGTAAATTGAGAATGTAATTCAAATGTCAGGCATTGATAGTAAAAGGAAGAACGCTCAGTGAATAAACTCACCCTTTAAGCGGAATATTAGAGGAACGCACTTTCACTCACAAACGCCTTTAAACACCTGCCCTACTTAAGTTAAAGGAATTTTTGTGCAGGGAACGGTATCGTAGACATATAAGCAGTATATGAGTGTTAGTAAATATTCCCATAGACACATAAGTGGTCTAGGGCTGGTCCTCGAGTAATTCGATATCAACCTGATTAGTTAGGGCTTTGGAATATTCCAGTTCAAGCTGCCTTTATATGTCTCTCTCTTATTTCTTTATATTAGGTGTCTGATACATAAAATAATAAAATGATTTGAGCTCTTACAGTTTCGACCGTCAGTTTTGGTCATCAATAGGCTAACATATAGGTAATAACTCAAATTAATGAGGAAAAATATATTGCTGTCATCATTTGAGGTAGTTTGTAGTTGGTCATATTAATGTATTTATCTCGTTTTATTATGCGATGAATATTATCGGTCTATCATTAGCATTCTGCATGATAAATAAAAAAACCATCGCTATATCAATGAAATCATTCTGACGGCAGATGGGTTAATATGATACGCATCGGCATTAACCGTAGCTTACGATATTTTCTATTTAGGTATATTGTTTTATTTGTAAATAAAAGAGACGAACAGGTACATAAAATTATAATCCACTTTTTTAATGACATATTTGTCTGTTCAGTTTAAGCTGGTTAATAATCATGTAATTTTTCCTAACTGGAATAAGTTCTTCTCCAAAAAGCTTATGTATGGGTGCAAAACGTGAACGTGGGCGCGAAAAAGAAGATAAGTTAGAAATGATGTGGGACCAATTAAAGACATATAATAGTAGGGCAAAAATCGGGAATAAATAACGTTAGAAAGAGACAGACTTATAATAAACTGTTATTCCTGAATAAAAAAGTTTCGAATTCAGACGTTCTAGTTTTCGAGGAAGAGAGAGAAAGAAGTTGATGCGCGTAGCCTATCAGTCGTTTCAACTATGGAGTATCTGTTTATTGAATGATCAACTAGACCTAAGTAATTCCCCCTTATTAAACTTGTTCTAGGTAGGTAATATCTTTCTCTTAATTTACTTTAGAACATTAGAATGTAATTAAATCGCCGAAAATTCTTTTGTATTTCTTTCTATTAGTTGTTCATGGTTGTTTTAATGTGTATAAATATACATAGGTCATTTATTACGTTTAATTTAGTGGTAAACTCATCTGAAGAAGATATTGTATATCGAAACAGCTGTCATGTTTTAATAAACATTGTCAGTGGAAATTAAAAAAGGTTTATTTTTTGTTTTTATTCACATTATCATTATTTACATGTTTTTTCTTATTGCATTGAACTATTATTGCTTTACATAACCAAACATTGCTAAGCATTCTATCGTTTTGTTTCATTTTAACAATATATTTTGAAAGCTTGATACATTCCTTCATGAATTTCACTGATTAGGTATTTGGTAATTTCATTAAAATTATACCTGTAGTTATTACTTCTAGTTAACTTTATTGATTTATTGTTTAATGGACTTACTAATTGATTGAAATAAGTCAGCAAGAGCTATTATCAATTTAAAGCACCTATCAAATGTTTGCGCATCATGTCTATTTGAGTATTGACATGTTGAATTTCGTTCCAAAATGTTTCATATTCAAAAAAAAGACAAATTACCAAATCCTTCTGCCGTACAAATGGGGCATTTTCGTATTCAATAAAAATAGTTTCATTTTATTTAAGTGTGGATTAATTAAATAAATAAATTGAGAAAGAAGCGTGAGGATTTTTTAAAAATAAATCACAATGTCATTATTTTAACTATAGATCAAGGTAACATCAAATAAGCTTTAAGTAAAAAGAAGTGTTCTCTTTCAGTTCTGCAAACTTTATTACTTGACAGTAGCTGAAAGTACAGTTCTTAATTAATTTAATAAAATAATGCTCAGGCTTTCTTTTATATTATTGAAATTTGCAGTACTAATTATATGCTGTTTAAGTCATGAGAATTTCTTTCAGTCAAAATACATTCTAAATTGTTAAGATGTTTCTTTACACATTGTATTTAAATCGTATGTAGTACGTACTACGTAACAAATGAAAAGATATGGTTTCATTAGTAAATCTGCATTAATTTATGTATAAAATACTGTTTTATAAAAGGTTTGGTTTTTGAAATTATAAACATTTTTAAATATTGTGATCTATCACAATCTCGAAAAGTTTAATTAATTAATACTTGCTCATTGAATCGGGAAACTATTAATCAATTAGAAATACTACTTTTACATCAATATTTTATTTAGAGTCAAAAATAGTAATTAAGTATGTCATTTTAGTTTTTAACATTACATACTTTTATATTACAGACAAACCCAATAAATTTACAACAAAAGTTCAATATACATTAGGAAAGTGCTAAAATTTTATGAAACCAATTTCAAATCTATATCTTAAATTAATACGTTATTTTAAATTTCAAATCATAGATCGTTCTTAAAGTTTAATTGTAAATCAGCCTTTTTAATTATTTAAACTCAAACTATTTAGATGCTATTTTTTGTTGTTTTCTATCAAAAATTTCAATAAGTACTATTAACGAGTTAATGCTTTTTAAAGTTGAAAAATAACACAGTTTAAATTTTCACTATTTTATTGTTCACTAGTTCACTTTACATTCGTTTCGCTACACTGTAACTTCATCAGAAGTATACAAAGAAACTATAAAAAGTGTGTTACTCATCAACGTTGTTCATCAATTTTTATCAAATAAACCAACATATGATTAATTATAATTATTTAATGCTTGCTTTTGATGTTTCCAATACTTAGCTGTAAGATACTTAAATTACCTATACTAAAAGTCATAGTGTTCGTATAATTATAATAAACTGAGTGAATATCGACCATTTCTCCATGAGATATCGAATTATATTTATTTCTCTTTTCTTGTTGTCTATTTTCAGTATAATTCTAGGTAACTAGCTGTTCCTTAAGTTAAAATAAACCATTTGATAATGAAGCAGCACTAGCATAAATCTGACATCTTTGATTAAATCTTAATTGCATGTGTGGACATACGTATGTTGAAAAAAGTTAAGTTTCCGAGTTATTGCTACTAGCTGCAATAGTTAAAAAAAGACACTTTAATTCAATTCCATTTTAAATCAACCCGCCTATTTTCCAACCAATAGAAACCATACACTTACGAACACGTATTCCCTACGTATCGCAATTCTCACTCGCGACACCAGCGTGTCGGAGAATCTGCTGATAATCCCGTAACTCTACCCCATATCCGAGAGCATAAACATTTCCAATTTTAAAAGTTTATGTACTGTAAAATTTTCGAAAATACCGTGATTTATTAACAGATTTTCTTAAATAAAGGTTAATTTGTCTTTGTAATGTACTGATATTAAGTCGATGATAATACATATTTTATGTATTTCATCTATAGTCACGTGAATTGGCAATATTAACCCGTTTCTTAAAGTAATGTCGATTTCTTTAAATATTTTTAATAAATTGCTTAGTGGAAATTAAAGTAGGTAAGAAGTATGTTGCCCATTCCGCCGATATTATAAGGTTTGTTCCAAGCAACGAAATGAGCGTTCATTGTATTGCCATAAACCTGCGCAAAACAAAATAAACGTTCCAAGCATGAGTAGGATCGTTCATTGTACGGTTTTACTTTCGTTCCAAGCAAACTGCGACCATACATGGGATAGTTTCGTGACGATCATTTCAGTAAATTGTCTATAGGTGGTTCAAGTTTTGAACTGATTTGCGCAGTATTCAAACAGTACAGACTGATGACTTGCGCACAATTTAATACATAGCAGTTTTGGGATCGTTTCGTTACGATTACGATCCGCAAAAATTCGCTTGGAACAAACCTATAATGTACGTTAGTTGTAGTTGGGTCGTTTCGTATTGCCTTGCCACTAGAGTGAAAAGCGAAGAAAGCTACGTCGGTAGTAGTTTCCGTAACATTTTCGTTATTTTGCAACTTTTCGTTGTTTTGTATAATTTTTTTCTATAAATTTCGTCCTGTTTGTGCAGTAACCTTACAATCCACAAATGAAGAAATTAATTAACTATTTATTGTATTAACGCTACATATCAAGTGATAGAGTTTCCATCGTCTGTGCGCCGAAATGAACAGCTAATAAGTTGCGAAAGGATAATATAGTGCAATTTAATTTTTTAGTTTCTTTATTGCAAATTCTTGTAGAGGTTGATGAGAAGAACATTTGTGTAAATTTCTAGCACTAGCAAATTATTGTTAATTTTTATAATTAATAGCTATCGATTTTGTATCAAATTATGCAGTAAGAGTATCTTACATTTTTCTACTTTTTATTCCAAGCTGGTCTTTTTTTCTTACCGCAGTAATTTTTTAAAAGCGTGTTCGTAACGGAATCTATGATAATATTGACAATAGTTTCAGCAGTATGAATATGAATATAACATTGAAAAAAAATGCAATAGTATGTTATTATCTTTAATGTAATGTAAAATTGTTGTTGATAAAGAAAATCCTTATCGCGAATTCTGAGAAACTGATCTTCCTTTCTTTGCAAAAAAATCAAACTATATTGGTTGCTTCATCTTTTGTTAAATTAAGGCTGTATCGGCTGTAAGGTTTCTGATAAGTGAATTTTCTTCAATGTTAACGTCGTCTGCAAATGTTAAGTTTTCCTTACATGCATCGAATTTATTTTTTGTTTAAACAATATAGCAGCGCTATTCTCCTAAATATGCAATAACAGACATTTCAGCCATCGCACTGAATTGCCCGAAGCCACTCTTTGTACAAATCACCATCGTTGGGCAATCCAAACACATGAACACGGTTTTCACCGTTGTAGTTTCCTCGACACCCCAGTACACAGCACTTAAATGGCATATTGACCACCGAATTACACAATTATTGTCAATGTCTTTTTTATACATTAGAAACGCGCGATCGACAGACCACTGAGAAAGATCGATGATACTTCTGCATGCCCAGGGAATCGACTCATACCACACTGCGAAGTCGCAACGTAATCGCATAAATTTTTAATTTACAGTTAAAGTTTGTTTTGTTTATCACCTGTTTCTTGGAGATACAAGATGAATTATAATAGATAATAAATATAGCAAAACCACCCCAAAACTATCCTTGCAGCCACCATAAACTCTTACTCTATTTAAATGTACACCAACCCTCACTCCACCCTACAAGCCATTCCGCCTTCTTTATCTTGCTCAAAACTATTCACTTAAAAAAATCGATTGTAAATACAAATTTGAATTTTCGAAATTGAAACAGTATGTGAAGGGGTGGTTTCAACGCTTAACATAAATAACTATATTTGTGTATTAAACAACCTGTGTGTGACCGAAATACTGATTATATTTAATGGTTTAAGTAGAATTACAATTCAACTCATTCATCAAGTGTATTTTATTTTTTAAGATCATTTAAATAGATTTTAGTTTAAATAACCCCTTATACGTAATCTAAAAAGACAGGTAAATTCCTGTTACGTCTAAATAATTAAGGATTACTAATCCCACACTTGGAACGCGTCCTATACAATAGGTACAACGAACCACAAGCCAATTCTGCGACCGGTTTCGACCTATTGGGTCTCTTCAGGCAGGTTGTACCTATTGTATAGGACGCGTTCCAAGTGTGGGATTAGTAATCCTTAATTATTTAGACGTAACAGGAATTTACCTGTCTTTTTAGATTATTTTATCTACGTCTAACATGTATGTACCTTCAGATTCAATAGTGTAATTCAATGCCGGTAGGGGTATTAGCCCTCGGAGTAGTTGTTTCTGTTGTTTCTAGTTAGCCCTTATACATGTTTTGATGACACATAACATTTTCAAAAAATCACCGCATACCACGAGCACTATGCATGGACCACCATTATCGTCATGTCTGACAGTTATAGTCCGGGAGGCAGCGTTGCAAATCACACAATCATTTCAGATCGACTAATTTATATTAAAATCAAATCAAAAAAAGTTGACGAGCGGGATAAAAAATTTCGATTGTGTAAAAATAAAATAATCCAAAAACGTGTTCAGGTCGCTTAATAATTTGTTGAGTGATTGTTTGCATAATTGAGAAAATTACAAAAATAGTCAGCAGCATAGATAACGGTCAGCAGCCGATATACACCTGATTTTAAAAAAAATTACTATTGATTCATTTCAGGTCGAATTAAACTAATAGACAACACTCTTTTTATCAATTAATGCTGAGTAGCCATTCAATCTTAGTAAAAAGCAATCAAATGTAATATTTGGCTGACAATTATTCCACCCTTAATTCTTCTGCTGACCTTTTTTTTAACTACTATATCGTTTAAACTAACTCTATTATTCATACATTAATGTGAATTAAATATTTGAACCAACTACAAATAACCTCAAATTAATGAGGAAAGATTGTATTATTAATTAATTAATTTAATTAATTATTCTCTATTATTCGTCTCAAATTACTTTTAATTAAGTCATTTATCAAAACCATAGTTTTAATACTATTCAGGCTATTTTCGGTGATGAATTAAGAAAGCTAAATTCCAAAAGCTCAACCTAGTAAACAATCAACAAGAACTAGACTCTCTAAACTCCCCACTTCTCCTATATAGATGGCAACCCCAGACATAAACTATAAATATGTAAACTGTTCTTATAACTTTAGTAATATTTGATATACTCTTGATAATGGTAGCTCCTACCGAAACAAATTTGTCGAGTTAGACTAATAAACGGGTGAAACTTTTCCACTGTTTGTGTTTTATTTAATAGTTAAAACCATAGTTTATTTTTTCATGGTTATGCAGTAATCTCTGAAATGTGAACAAAAAAATATTTTTGTCGTTTTCATTCAAAGTTAATTTACTCAGACGTTGACAAATTCTTTCTTACTTGTGCATTTCTACATGCACTACCTAAGCCCTTACCTATACCGTTAGAACAGAGGTGGGCAATCTTCGATCAATCAATCACTCATTGTTGAGGGGTATTTTACGTAGTCGCCTAACTTAGCATCTTATCGTAGTTCAGTTTTTTCTAAGCGCTTGCTTGTCGAAAGTTTGAAATGGCGAAAGAGATAAAACGTTTTTTGTGTTTTGTTAAAAAAAAATGAAACTCTTAAGTTGTTCACTGATAATATTTTAAAACGGTGCAATGATATTTTGGTTATACGAAAAGAACCTAATTTATCCATAAGTGATTCAAAAGTTCCTACAGATATAAACGAGTATCAAAAATATCACTCTAAATGTTATAATGTGTTCACCGCGTTACCGCCAAATCAGGTGTATATCGGCTGCTGACGTGTAATCCACCGTTATCTATGCTGCTGACTATTTTGTAATTTTTTCTATTGTGCAAATAATCACTCAACAAATTATTAAGCGACCTGAACACGTTTTTGGATTTTTTTATTTTTATACAATCGAAATTCTTTTTCCCGCCTGTCCACTTTGGGTGTGTCTGCTGAACCATTATTCGATTATTATTTTTATCTAAGCTATCAATAAAACTTAAAATTGATCAGCCTGAAATCACAATGAAAAATGCAATGCTTCCTCCCGGACTATTACGCCATCGGCACTCCGGCCTTGTATCACGATGAAAACCGTGATATACGACAACGGTTTTGGCGAAATAAGCGTCAAAAAGTCAAAAAACTCGTTTTACAAAACTGAGACTTTGTTCTACCATCGAAGGTACTTATGAAGATGGCCACGTTCGGTGGGAAGATGTCGTGGGCCATTTTCCTGAAGCAATGTAAGCAGGAAGGGTCAATGTCTGTAAGTATTAGGGTTCTTGATTTCTCGAGAAATTTACATTTACGTACGTTTTCTCATATTATTTGGTTCCAATAACGTCAATAAATTCAGTGGTTTTCCTCTCAAATAAAAGTATCAAATTAATTATAAAACTTTTATTGATTATATTCAAAAACGTTAATCTTATGAATAAGCTAATTAACTTAAAAAAAAAATACAGAAATAATATTATTCAGACTTATAATGATAATGACAGCACCATTTTTGGCTGGTTATTTAAAAAAAAAATCATCTTAAAACATGAAAACAAAAATAGTTTGATTAAAAAATAATAGAAAAGAACAGATAGGTACTCGTACCTAGTAAAATTTAAGTTCATATTTAGATTATATTATTGATAAAAATAATATGAATAATAATGCCATGATGTGTCAATAAAAGTGAAAAGACTTAACCTGTTTGATTTCAATTTATCACGTTATCTGTGAAACACTCACTACGTAAACTATACTTGGCTAGAGCGTTACCAACGTTAGACAAGGCCTGCGCGCTGATTACGTAACCACCTAAGCTGTGCATGAGCCTACAATCATAGTAGGCTCACAGGCAGCATAGGTGCTACGTAATCAGGGCGCAGGCCTTGTCTGACGATGGGAACGGCTAGAGTCGAAACACGAATGAACGTGTAAAAACTACGCCGCAAAGCGCTTGCAGCGAGATCAAAGGGTGCCGCTGCGCTTTGGCCCGCGCCGCCACGCAACACAACAAACGGCGATTTAATTTCTATATATAAGTACATGATTTCTCGAGTTCTCGACTTTTCTCGAGCTTGATTTCCCGGGAACAAAGCCCAACGATTTCCCGGGAATTCTCGAGCCGACAGACAAGTCAGGGACACATAAGTTATGAATCCCCTAACAGGGCCACGATGAGACAACCAAATGAGGGCCATATTGGTATAAATAAAGGTTTTCGTATCTCACAGGGGCTTGGTACGGATGCCGTATAACGGCATCCCTATTGGAGTCTAATACGGTCCCGATACATATTATGGATAGCCCTTTTTCAATGCTACTCGAGAAGTTCAGAAGTAGTCCAGTCATTTAAGGCATTTTAAAGTCCAATCTGCGGAAAAATTCCTAGTGAGCTGAATTTTTGTATAAACCTTTATTACGGTGTTGTAATGAAGTTGTGAAAAATCGACATCGATATTGTACCGGCTAAAAAAGTTATGAAGGTCAAAACGTCACGAAAATCAGTTTTTCGCAAATATCTCGCGACGTATTGCTCGGAAGTCAATAGCGGTTATTATAAAAATTGTTCCTAGTAAAATTATCTACAAAAAAGGTCTTGCATTTTTCTGTAAAATAAACCGTTCTCGGAGTAGAGCGCTGATAAAGCGACTAGAATGCACTCACATACGGTATTGTATACCGTACACGAAGGCGTAAACTCTATTGCTTTTTATTAATGTTTGTCTTAAAAACTTTCATCTGACATTTGGACGTTTCGGGAAAAATATACTTTTCTTATAGAGGTTTATCAACTTAGTAAAATCTATTATAACTTATCCAAATGACCTCCATTGGAAGATGTTCCGTATTTCATTGTTCCGAGACCCGTCCCTTTATACCTGCTACTGCCTGTCGGACACATTGCAAGAAAAATATTCTGTTTCTACATGCCATGACCGGATGTGATACAACTTCAGCACTTTTTGGGAGAGGAAAATTAAAAGCCACGAAGATATTTCAAAAAAGACCCGATTTAAACAATTCTGCAGAATTATTCCAACAAGAAAATTGCTCTCGGGATGTCATTGTCAATGCTGGAATACATTTTCTACTAGCAATATACGGTGCTCCAAAATCAGAACAGTCGATAGATAATTACAGATACAGCTGTGAAATTTCCTTTATCACCATCTACTTCTTCAGCAGCTCAACAGCATATTTATCGAGTATATTATCAAATACAAACCTGGCTAGGAAGAGAAATGGATCCAGAACAGTGGGATTGGGAGTTAAAAATAATATACAGTGAAACCTGGTTAATTGGGATCTCAAGGGACCAAGACATATGTACCAATTATTGAGGGTTTCCAATAATCCCGTTTTCCAATTAAGCAGGTTTAAAATTATAGTTGTCTCATTTACAGAGGCCCCCGCTTACAGAGGTCGAAATGTGCCGTTATTCCATTTTTAGAGGTGGAAATGTTAATAAAAATGCGTATTTTTGGTGTTTTGAATTTAATGTAGATATGAATGTACATACATAATGTATGTAAATGTACGTATGTATAAAAACAATACGGTAAAATAATCGGTAATCCGAATTTTCTCGTTGTTTTTAATAATTCTACACAGGGTTGACTTTGGTATGTTATTCTCCCTAGACAGTTCATCACGCGACTTTCCACAATCATAATCTGATAGAAGTTTTAATTTTTCAGATACTGATAACGTTTTATATTTACGTTTGGACCTTTTGTACACTTTTGTTCCCTTGTTTTTAGGTCAAAACCTGACAAACAAAGCATGCGCGAAAGACGATGCGAAATTGGCGAAATGTATGTAAACAAACATGTCAAAACGTGTTAAAACCTGATTAATTTGTCTCACTTATACAGGTAATTGAGTTACAGAGTCTCAATTATAGAGGTAAACATCGAAAAAGTCTTAGGATCCAAATCTCATTTAACCAGGTTCAAAAAGTCCCATTAATAGAGGTAATTTAATGAAAAAGAACCGGGACCTCCTTGCAACTCTCAATAGTAGACGTTTCTCAATTATCCAGGTCCCACTTAACCAGGTTTCACTGTATTACAGCCAATAACGACTTTATTACCACCAGCACCCGATGATCTACTGAACACCATCTTTTGTAATTGTACGAAAGGTTGTGGCGGCAAATGTGGATTCAAAAAAATTGGATTGAGATGTTCAAAAGTTTGTGGACATTGCTGCGGCCAGTCATGCTTAAACGCAGAGTCAACAAATGGTGAAAATGATGAAGATGTAGATTTAAATCTATAAATGAGTCCACTCGACATTTTGTCATCAATAATTATTGATAGAGAAACTGAAGATATCGACAATGAATTAAAAAAAAATTATATACTAATGTTTATTATATTATATACTAAAGTTTATTTTTTTTTTGTAAATTACAGAATTTCAATAAAAAATTATTTATTCTTGAATAAGAAAACCTTTCATTGAATATCATGGATTATGTTTACGGTGGAAACCATGTAAAAAAAACGCGCCTTGCATTCTACCTCGTAAGTAGGTGGTGAGGAAACGAGTGCATCGTCATAATATAGTCGCCTCCTCAGCGCTCTACTCCGAAAACGGTTGATTTTACAGAAAAATACAACCAACATTTTTTATAGATAATTTTATTAGAAACAATTTTATAATAACCGCTATTGACCTCCGAGCAATAGGTCGCGAGATATTTGCGAAAAACTGATTTTCGTGACGTTTTGACCTTCATAACTTTTTTAGCCGGCACGATATCGATGTCGATTTTTCACAACTTCATTACAACACCGTAATAAAGGTGTATACAAAAATTCTGCTTACTAGGAATTTTTCATCTTTTAGGATGTTTTCCCTGTTGGCTCTTATAAGAATCGACACTACAACGTATTGCACCTCCTACCATTTTATAAATGGTCTACAAGTTGAAGATAACTTAGCTTCATTCATAATTGCATTATTTTACAGAAAGAAGAATCAACTTTTTAACATTTTACGTAATTTTGACCAATGTACGAGACAAACCTACCATGAAATTTTAACTTTTTTTCTATAGGAAACATTTAGAAGTTCTGCCTTCAAATTTCATTCAAAATCTGAAGGTAAAAAGTGCAGGCTACAAATCCGGGCCTTTATTACATTAATTTTATCGACTCGATGACATCGATTTATCCATTCTTTTTTTAACTGAACATCTTTTGAGAATGAAAAAAAAAAGACAAATTTTTTCCCTGTTGACTCTTACAAAAACCGACACTACAGCGTATTCCACCTCCTACCATTTTATAAATGGTCTACAAGTTGAAGATAACTTAGCTTCATTCATAATTGCATTATTTTACAGAAAGAAAAATTGTTGTCCAGATAATTTTAAGTACCTAGGTAGCTTAATTTTTACATAAATAGTTGCCAGTTAGAATAGAATCAATTATAATTTTATTTGTATGTAGGTAGTAGAATTATTTTTATAAAATTATTATAATTTAGATGTTCGAAAAGTGATCATAACTCAATACTTACTTTGAATTACTTTTATTATTACTGGTGTCATTATTAATCGTAATTATATATTAAAAATAGGTAAGTATGTACATACAAGCTTATGTAACTACAATGACAATGGCTATGGAAATGTAAAATATTTTTTGTTCGTTTTTATGAATTATCGATGTATATACGGCATGTATACAATCCCTTAATTTAACCTACCCTTAAGCACTAGTTCAGTTTATCAAACACTTTTAGTATGGTACTTTAAAAGTATTCTATTATTAAAGAAAACTACAAGCGAGTAGCAGACACACTATTGGCGTTGACTACGTCGCCCGTAGCTCGTACATTCTGAGCTACGTCACAACCTAACCAGACCCCTCTTCCCCCGCGCCTACAAGCTGATTGAACTGAGACAACCTTAGACTAGGAAAGAGAGGGGACACGTAACTCCTATGCCGACTGTACGTCGAAAATTGACGCAATATTTTGGTACCGGCTCCATTTACTGATCCCAAACAGTGCGTTGACAGCGTTGTGTAAAAGTATCAATATAATTAAATAGTGTAGTTAGGTTTTAGAGGATTGTTGTTTAAAACAATGCTGATTTGTTCTTCTTACGGCTGTAAAAGCCGCAGTGAAAGAAATGAACCAGAGATCACATTTCACAAGTAAAAAGAATTTTACGTAGTAAGGTTAAGCAAAGAAAATCGTGTTTAATTTGTTTATTGTTTACATACTACTTAAATATATGTTATGATTTACGTACAATAATCATTAATGCATCATATTTTTTTTATTGGAATGGTTTACTGATAGTGTAAGAAACAATAAATACTTTCAAAGTTGTAAGATGCATGCGTTTACCACAGTATTACCATAGGCGGCGTCACTTTTAGTTATAAAAATCTAAAAAAGTAAAATTAATTAATTAATAAAATTCGTCTTAATGTTTATTAGTTCCGCCACATCATGTTAATTAACGTTAATAAAATAATTCTTTGCATTTAATTTCATTGAACATGTATTCTCTTTGACATAAAATAAATAATATTTTCTTAGTAATGTAAGACGCAAAAAAACAGTTCTTAATAATTGTTTACGTTATCAAATAAACAATTGATACTCTGTATGGAATGATAATTGTACGAATAATGGTAACAAAACAAACTCCCTCTTAACATTTTATGTTGCGATACTGAGCGCTGTCTCGCGATCCCAATCGTCCTCAATTTGCAGTCGACTATTACCTGTCCCCTCTCTTTCCTAGTCTAAGGAGACAACCGTACTAGTTTAATAACCGTGACCAATGCAGCAATGAAAATATTACACCTTTTATAGCTTCTGATTGTGGTATTGTAAAATATGTAGTTCCTTAGGGTAGATTATGATGGGTTAGAAGTACTGAAACAATCTAACCTTTAACTCAGTAATTAACCTTTAATTCGGTAATTATATAGAATTGCGGTAACAGTTTTTTGGCCGTAAAAAATCGAGAAATGGACCAATCGGCAAGATTTTTTTTAAATTACACCTCCGAAGTAAACTCAAATTTTTACCCCATTCTTGACATTCACGCCATCCCTTACTCCCAAAACCACCTGCCTTATCTCGATATACCTTCAACACCACCTCCACCCCCCATCACCACCTACACCATTGGAACCACCAAAAAACGTGGAATAATTTTGTAAAACATTAGTTAGATACTAATTATCTATTTCTATTTGTAAACTTTATTTTATATACTTCTTTAATGAATACAATAATTTATGTGTATAATTGACCAAATATAGGAAATATCTAATAACAGCTATATATCGACTGTACTGCAAGGAGTCCCGGCACCAAGTCCCCTTCTGGCCTCTCCAGTACTTCCGTTCGTCAGTACTCGATGACGTATCGCTATCCATAACCCAAACAACTCCCAATAACATTGATATCATTGAAACCTGTCGCTAACATATTATTGAGTAAGAATAGATATTATCAATGATAAATTAACCGAAAAAATTTTTTTTTTAATTTGTTTTTCAATTTTTTGTTCTTTCGTTCTGTTTAAATGGACGTTGTTTGGTGTTGATAGCGTTTTATTTAAATGCTATAACGGGTGTACTAAGTACGTATAATCACTAAAACTTTAATTCAAACAAGTTTACTACAATTTAACTTAAAAATAACTCTTAAACCGAAAACTAAATATAAAGTGATTAAAATCGAAACGATATCGAATATGGTATTATGAAGAGAATGTTCTCTTCAGCGAGTCTATAGTAGAACTAAAAATGATTATTACAATCAACACACTTTCGAATACCAATGTCAACGTTACCACCCTCAGGTAGTCGGCCATTGCCCCAAAAGGGATGCAGCCGAGGGAAATTTGGCAATAAATAGCACAAATTCCACACTATAAAATCCTTGGAAATGCCAACTTATAATAAACTCAAAGAAAGCGGCAAAATAGTCTATTTACCCAACATGCCGGCAACCATGAAAGGTTCACTTTCAACCGAATTATACCTCCGTACAGTGGCGGCTCGTGACTAATCAATAGGGTGGTGCCAAAATTTTCTTAGGTATAAGACGCGTGAAATACTATTTAAGTAATACGTGTATGTAATTCACCTGTAATAGTCTTTAGCAGAATGTTGAAACGCGTTTTCACTATACATAAATGTCTGATAATAAACTAGCATTATGTCCTCTACCCGATAGTCACTTAAGTTATTAAAAGTCATTTAAATTGATCGATAAACAAAATCCATTCGGCGCTCTTTTTTACTTGCAAAAACATTGATTCTTTCATAGAATTTCTGAGAAAAGTTTTAATTCTTTTTAACATCGAAAAGCATCGCTCAGCCTCTGACGTCGACATAGGCGAAGTGACTAAGATTTCTAGCAGTTTCGATGTTTCTTGAAAGACACAACGGGTTTCATCTTGAGAAATCAAAGATAAAAACGAAATGGCACCAGAAATCACTTGCAACTCCTCTCGCTCATAAATTACTGTAAGTTCGGTTTTCAGTCTGCCTTTTTCCAAAAAAGGATAATCAGTTACTACTTCTGTTAGTAATTCGTCGGGAAAATTGTTCCTATAGTGATTAAAACTTTGAATTTCAAATAGTTTTGTTGCCCTAAGGTGCCCAGTAAACGAGAACCTTATTTTTATGAATCACAGCCGTGCCAGTGTAGTGTCTGGCACGGATCCCCGCTTAAATCGCGTACCTCTCGCATCCTCTCTCTCCCCGCAAAGCTCCACAAACTGCGACTGTTTCGTGCCAATTGAATTGTGGCCCAGACTGCTATTGATACACATACACACATAAATATTATTCTTTAAACGAATAGTTTTATACTGTTTGTTTCTGCTTACTGTAAATATTTACTGAATGTAAGTAGATAATGGATTGTTTCGGAAAATATAATCCAAGAAAAAGACAAAGAAGTATAGATATGTTATTATCTCAATTTTAAGCTTAAAAAAATAATTTTTACATTTTGTATGGTAGTGCCATGGCACCTTGGCACTTATGGAGCAGCCGCCACTGCCTCCGTACACAATTGTTTATTCACCGGCCACACGCACAATTTATTTACAGAGCGTTTAAAAATTGCACCACTCCCGAGTTTTACCGGAGCCACTCTTGTGATGTCCTTTCCTGGGTGGAGTTGTACGATTTTTCCCAGCCGCCAGGACATTGGGGCAGAATTGTCGTCGCGAATCAGCATCACGTCATCAATTTCGACCGGGGCTTCATTTTTGACCCATTTCGTTCTTTGTTGTAGACTGTTAATATATTCAGTACTCCATCTCTTCCAAAAGTGCTGCACCATCATCTGAATGTGTTGATAATGCCGCAGGTATGGAAGTTAGTCTTCTCCTAATAAGAAAGTGCGATGGGGTTAGGGGTTGAAGGTCATTAGGGTCAGACGAAAGAGGAGTCAAACGTCGGGAATTTACAACTGCTTCAATTTGCACAAGAAGGGTGTAGAAGTCTTCGAAATCCAAATTAATGTTAAATGCAATTTTTTTTAATGTGATTTTATAGACCACACCAGCTTCCCAGAGTCCTCCAAAGTGTGGAGAATTAGGGGGAATAAATTTCCAGTTTATATTATCTTGACCAGACAATTCTTGAATTTCTTTCTGATTTGCAGGATCATTTAAAAATTTACGTATTTCATGTAATTCTGAGTGAGCCCCTTTGAAGGTGGTACCGTAAATATAGTATGAGGACGACCTCGACGAGAAACAAACCTTCTCAAGACTGCAAGAAAAGCCGCGGAAGTTAAACTTGTCACCAAGTCTAAATGAATAACTTTGGTAGACAAACATACGAATAAGCAAATATAAGCCTTTTGAAGCTTAGAACCCCCTGCCCTTCTTTGTTTTTATTTGAATTGGACCAGCATAGTCTACACCGCAATTAAAAAATTGGCCAATAGTTGTCACGTAAAGGTGCTAGGAGTGAACTTGCACCACAATGAAGCAAGCGAATGTGCTCATGTTTAATAATTAAATTTGTTGAAGGATGGGATGGAGGTAAAATAATTGGGTGTTTTTTTTTCCGATAATTGAAATTTGAGTTTTCCATTCGGCCTCCAACTCGTAACAAGCCCTTTACATCAATGAATGGAGTTAATTGTATTAACGTACTACTGCGTGGTAGTGATTCTTCTTTAGATAAACAAAGCATATCTTGTGAGTATATTTTGCCTTGAGCTAATTTTAGTAATATATTTAGGCTGTGATGTAATTCAGTAACGGTAATTTACACGCTTCGGTATCAACTTCCGAATGTATAAAAGGTTCCGGCCAATTGGGCTCGTCACTGATAAGCCAATGTGGCCCGTGCCACCACAATTTTAAATTCTCCAGTTTTGATGCCTGAATACCGCGAGATATAAAATCGGCGGGATTATCAAAGGTTCTGACATGTCTCCAATCACTGGCATTGGTTATATGTATTATGTATTTCTGTTACTCGATTTGCCACGAACGTTTTACATCTATTTGGAGATGAATTAAGCCAATTTAAAACTATGGTCGAATCGCACCAGAATACGAGTCTGCTAAATGAAATATTAATAGAATTTAAAATTTTCTTAGTAAGCTGGGCTAAAAGTACAGCTCCGTACAATTCCAATCGTGGTAGCGAGATTGTTTTAAGCGGGGCAACACGTGTTTTTCAACATAATACCTAGGTGAGCTTGACTACTGTTATTTGAGCTAGTGCTTTTAATGTACAAACATGCCCCATAGGCCTGCTCAGGGGCATCACAAAACCCGTGCAATTCAACTGATTTAGAATTATGAGATGATACATATCTTGGAATTTTTAAAAGTTTCAATAAATGTAATTGTTCGATATATTTCGACCATTCGGTGTATAGATCAAAAGGAATAGATTCATCCCATGAAAGTTTACATTGCCATAACTTTTGCATAAGAATTTTTACCTTAATTAGTATTGGAGATATTAAGCCTAAGGGATCAAAAATTTCAGGTATTCGAGAAAGTATTGTTCTTTTAGTTATATGTTTTTGAAAAGCAAAATCTGAATAGCTATAATGGAAGCAATCTGTTTTAGGATCCCAACGAATTCCTAAAGTTTTTGTCTCATCGTTTTTCGAAAAATCTACTATATTATGATCTAAATCGGTGTCAACATTTATATTCTTTAATATATAGGAACTGCTTGATGTTCATTTCCGTAATTGGAACTACCCTCAACTTAATATTTTACTAATTTGATGCTGTATTTCGATTGCTTCATTTTCACAGTCAAATCCAGTAAGCAGATCATCTACATAAAAATATTGGTTTATTATGTTACATGCCTTTGGATGAATATTACAATAATCTATTGTAAGTTGTTTGAAGCATCGTATTGCCAAAAATGGAGCTGATGCCATACCGTAAGTAACTGTATTTAAACTAAAGCACATAAGTGGCTGAGTGAATCCTCGCGCCAAAAAATTAGTTGTAATTTTTTATGTTCGTCTGTAATTGAAACTTACCTATACATTTTGGCAATATCAGCTGTTAAGACATAAGCATGTTTTCTGAATAGCAACAAAATAGAGAATAAATCATGCTGTATTGTAGGGCTACACATTGAATTAACGAGATAATCACATTTTGCTGACGCGTCAAACACTACGCGCAGCTTCGTCATCGAACTACTTTGTTTAACTACGGCGTGATGGGGTATATAATAAGTGTGACCTTTAATATTATTTTCATTTGTTTTTGACGTATGACCAAGCTTTTCATATTCAGTCATAAATTGTTTATAACTTGTTTTTAATTGATCATTCTTTGCTGGTTTACGTTCTAAAGAGTAGAATCGTTTCAATGCTTGTGCCCGAGAATTGCTTAATACAGAAGTATCAAACTTTAAGGGTAGTTTGACTATGAAGCGTCCTTGGTTTTGAAATGATCCTCGCACATTTGTTCCTCTTGTGTATAATTTTGATTTTCCCTTTTCTCAACTTCCTCAATATTTCAGAATTTTTCTATTTAAGCTATCATTAAGTTTTGAACTAAAACAGTTTGTTGTGAGAAACGAAAATTTTTCGATCGGACCTGTCTATAAAATTGCCGCCCAATATCCACCCTAGCTTAGTTTTTTGTAATATTGGAAGATTTTTACCTAATCTGTGTTGGCCGACACATAAAAGTTCCCACCTAAAAGTATATCGATCTTTCTAAGATTATGACAATGATTGTCAGCTAATCGAATATGTTCTGGTATACTGAGACTTGATAGATTAAAAGGTTTATTAGGTAACTGATCTGTTATTTTGTTTATAATAAGACACGAAATATGAGTAGAAAAATCGTTAATATTTGATTTGAATATTATATTAGTTTTAAAAGTGGTAGACGATATAGCCTGATTTATTCCACAAATACTCAAATTAAGTTTGGATTTCTTTGAATTTAAAATATTACAAAATTCTTCGGTTATGAAATTTGATTGTGATCCAGGGTCTAATAATCTGATAATCGTTCGCGTTGAATCTTTGACTCAGGATTTTTTGAATTTTTAGACCTGTCGTCTAAAAATTAGTTACACTAGCTACTATCTTATAATACCCGTTTTCAAATTCCTCGAATTTAGTTTCATGATCAGGGTCGTTAGATAACTATAATTTCAGAATAAATATTCTCATATTCCTTAAAAGAGGGCTCACAGTTTGCGAATCGTCTTTTAAATTCTGTTATCTTGATCAACATCTTCAGAATTTTCAATATCTTCAAACTTATTTGTAAAACGAGTTAAACGAGTTTTTAATTTCTTTTGTTGCTTAATGAGTGCACTTAACTCTTCCATGGCAAATTGAAACAGTTAGGGAAAAAAATAAGTATATGTGTAAATGAAAAGGAAGTTCCTTGATTTTTCCTGCGCCACGATGTAACAGTAGATACATTGAAAGTATGGCAGCCTTGTCGAAATCGAAAGAAAATCGACCTTTCCTCGAAGAAAATGCACCCCAAATATGACGTGATGTTTTGACAGGAAATTTGTAATTTCCTTGAAGATTTTGAATCGCTTGATCCGGCTCGAAGGACCAATGTTTGGTGTTGATAGCGTTTTACTTAAACGCTATAACGGGTGTCCTAAGTACCACATGAAATCAAACCACGTAATTTATGGTTTTAAACGTATAATCACAAAAACTTTAATTTAAACAAATTTACTACAATTAAACTTAAAAATAACTCTTAAACCGAAAACTAAATATAAAGTGATTAAAATCAAAACGATATCGAATATGGTATTATGAAGAGAATGTTCTCTTCAGCGAGTCTAAAAATGATTATGAAACGACATAAAGAAATTTTTTTTAAATTGTAGGAGCCGGATTGATAAATGATAATAATAATAACATTACTTTTATATTATGAGCAGTATATACATCTGTATAAGTAAGTATATATTAAATACTCATCATCAATTAATTATAATAAATAGCCTCACGACCATTTCCTCCTACAGCTTTACTTAGTATCCAGTAGGTTCCCCTCGTGAGCTACATCTTACGAAGTGGCATGCGGTAATGAATGTAAACAACATGTAAGGAAAGAGATAAGAACCCTGAATTAGAACAAATACAATGCAATGAGCAGTTTAAGCACTTACGCGGGCCGACGCCCCAGATGAGGCCGCCCTTGCGACGTCCCAACGCCAACGTAGTCGAACTCGGTGATGTACTCGTACCTGGCGAAGCATCCCTGATGGTGATCACAAAATACCTGCAACAGTAGGTGTTTGCCACACCTAGGCCCCAGCTAAATAGCCAGGCATTCTGGGCATTGGCCTAATGCACAGACCGCTTCTAATGCTTATCTTATCACTCACATTCAGAAGCTATGTGTAGAGATTTATCCCTCTACTGGACGCCCTTATGTCGATATCACCGCAGCTTTACCGACACTCGGACTACTGCTGTATACGGCAGGTCAAGGAGTGGACTTCCTTCACTCAACACATGTACACACGTCACCCGCAGGTGCACTCCAGGTATATCTAGCTAGATCTGCAATGGACTACCTGACCCTTTCAGGATTTACAATCCACCTATTAAAGGTGCGTCCGACCCGTCGATCGTCCACCTTATACGTGTACTCACAAGGCCTTATAACTCAACAATGACAATAACAATAGCAACACTTCAATTACATAATATGTGCACAATAACCAACTTCTCAACATTATCAAATATTATCTGCCCTTTGCAGACACCACTTGTATATCCGAGTGACCGTCGCCACTACGGCGCGGCACCTTACCCTTCCTTACACGTTGGCTGCCACTTCACCACTATTTTCACTATAACAGCCCTCTTTTACAGATTCTCTTTAGTTTCTCTCAGTCGTTAACATATGTTTAGCCCAAATAATAATTAAGGTCAAAGAATTTTCCTACAAAATGGAACACCCTGTATATTTTAATAAATTTTAATAGGGCTCAAGATTGTCTTTCCAAATATAGATCACACTTGATTACTTTCTCAAATCATCTTCAAAAGACAGCCCTTTATAGATACCTCGACGTAAAAGGGTCGCGGCGCTAACTGCACGGCGCTAACAACACGACACCAATACATCATCCCCAAAATCCCTCACTTAGCCGGTTTTCTGTTATCAAAAAAGTGATAATGATAACACTAGTTGGTTTGTATACATATAAGAGTGTTAATTTTAGTCAATAATAATATTCAGTTTAGTTTCTCTTTGTAAACAAAAGTTGAGATTTTATTAGATATTTACATTGTTTACAATAATTACAAAATTACCTGTAAACAAAAGCAACAGGAATTAAAGCTTATTATTAACACATCTTTGCTTTAATCAATAAACACTCTTAATAATAAAAATCTTCAATTTACTTCTCTAATATGTATCACTTTCTTTGTTATTCTGTCAACTAATTTTCTCTTAGCCTACTATTATCAAATCTTCAAAATTGCTAATCATCTTATCTATTGTTCCATATAGCGGGGTTAATTAAAAGGCGCGCGTAAAACATGAAGCGTGGCAAATTTTAAATGAAGAAAGTACTTTCTTTCTACATACCTACATACATTTAAAAAAAACTGTTAGGCTTGTATGTTTTTAAAATGAATTGCTTTGTAAACTTTCACAAAAAGTTATTTTTCGTATCAAATTAGCAATACACTCCTATTTCACAAGTTATAATAAGATAACAATATTGTTTTGATTCAAAAGTCAATTACAATATTACCCATCAAGCATTGTTTGTAAATAGGTATTGTTTACCTAAGTGGTATGTACATATAATATTACTTGATATAAAGTTGAGCTTTTTTATAAGATATGATCTCTTGGTATGTATAGTTATCGTAATTTGTAGTGCTGCTGTTTTATTGGGAATTATTCATAACAATTTCGCATGATAAATATAGTCAGCTGGTAACCTAGTAAAGTGAAAAAACAACATTCTAACAATGAAATATTGAGAAATATTAGTAGTGGGGCATGATGACAGCAATAGCTTTTTCCCATAATTTGAGGTAATTTGGAGATGGCTCTTGAATTTAATTCACAATAATGTAAACAACATTTTCACAAAACCTTGCCAATAAGCAACGTTTCGACCGTCTATTTTGATCATCGACAGGCTGACAAATAACAACTCCAATTATGAGAAAAAATCTATCGCTGTCATCATTTAAAGTAATTTGTAGTTGGTCACATTAATATATTTATCTCGTTTTATTATGCGATGAATATCCGCTATCATTAGCATCCTGAATGATAGATGAAAACCATCGCTATATCAATGAAGTCATTCGATGGCCGATGGGTTAATATGACACTCATCGGTACTAACCGTGACTTACAATATTTTCTGTTTATATTGTTTTATTTGTAAATAAAAGGGACGAACGGGTAGGTACATACAATTATAATGCTTTTTTTTAATGACATAATTGTCTGTCCAGTTTTAGCTGGTTAATAATTAGGTATATAAACTTTCTTTACTTGAATAAATTCTTCTCGGAATAGCTTATGGATGGGTGCAAAACGTGAATGGGGGCGCAACACAGAAGACAAGTTAAAAATGACAATGGTATTAATTAGTTTTTACAACAAGTAAGAGAAGAAGGGTCGCTTATAAAGGACCAGTTAGAGACATACGTATACTAGTAGGGCAAAAACCGGGAGAAAATAACGTTAGACAGAGACTTAGGTATATTAAATTGTAACGAGCGTGCATGTATGCGAGAGCGGCGATGAGATCCGAGAGCAGATAAGCGGATAAGGCCATAAATTAAACGAATACAATAGGAACTCGCGTAAAGTCTAGTACGTCATTCTCGATTCTTCTGGAACTTTCGGTGTCTGTATAAATACTTGTTGACGTGGTCAGTGATAATAGCTTACGGTTAACTTCCGAACGAGTAATATAAATACCGAACTACGACAAACCGAATGATATAAATACGCATTTTTCTTGTCATATAAATAAGTTGTTGAATTGCTATTAGTGTTTAAGTATTCTATTAGTGTTTAAGTGTTAAATAAATAGTTGTAAATAAATTTCCGTAAAATAAATAAGTTAAACTAGAAAAGTCGTTACAAAATTATTATTCCTAAATAAAAAAGTTCAGAATGTTAGACGTTCTAGTTTTCGATGAAGAGAGAGGAAGAAGTTGATGCGCGTAGCCTATCAGTCTGTTGACTTTATTTCTACTGATCTCGGATCTACTTGTGAGACTGTTTCACTGAAAAAAAATATATTCATTCATTTGATTATAACTTAATGTACTTTCTGGTTAATAAATAAAATAAAATAAATAAAATAAATAAAATAAGTAAATAAAATAAATAAAATAAATAAATATATGTATTATTTGAATGAAGTTTGGCATTCGTCCGTGCTGTAGGCTGTGGCTGCTTGAATAGTCAACTTATATTTTTAGTGAAAGCCGCAGGGCATAATAAATGTAAGTAAACAGGGGTAATAGACCACAAACCGCAGAATACTACTCGGCTGCGTAATCGTCTGGTCCGGATTAAAATTATCCCAAATAGATGTTAAAATTAAAAACAATGATAAGATTGAATAATAGAGTATTTCAAAGTTTTAACTATTTATTTATTGTCACTCTGACAATTGTTTCGACCTGGCGGTCATTTACGAAGAGTAGTTAACTGTACTGTATACTAAATAGTTGGAACTTTCAAATACTCTTTTATTCAGTCATTCATCAAGATTGCATCACTAACGGTATTATTAATATTAAAAATAATGTACAAAAGATGGCAAAAAGTGAAATGCAACTTTTCGTGATTGCCTTTTGTTTACCAAAATCGACTTTTAGTGAATATTCACATATCAAATATTGTTTCCATCAATACGAAAAATAAATGCATAAATATTATAGCTTAAGAGGTGACATGTTGAAGTACCCGTGTGTTAGGTATACCAGATGTTTACCCTAATAGGAAAATCAGCTTTAGATATGTAGACATTAGTTATTAAACAGTGATTTAGCGTTTGTAGTAACAAATAATTTTATTTTTACAAAATTTCTAGAAGGCACGGAAGCTAAAATTATTTTTTTTGGTAAACTTCATTCAAAATTATTATGGTAAGAGTAAATCATAAAACCTATTTGTCACCATGAAACACCTACTTGAACATTTTTTTTAAATGACATTAAAATTTTTTGTCCAACCTCCACCCGCCCATCTATATAACTTTAGTGCACAGGTCATACAATAAAACTGCAAAAGTTGCATTGGGATAAAATATACCTGAAGTTTGAATGACAATTAGACGGTGGTCAACTTGGTGTCGTGTTGTTAGCGCTGTTCAGTTAGCGCCGCGACCCTTTTGGGTGTAGGTATCGCTCCGAAAGGGGCAGGTAAAATTATATCGTGCATTTAGCGATGCGAAAATGACATTGGTATATAGGCCTACAACGCTTTTACTTAAAATTTTATGTTAAGTTCATGCATTCTGTTTTCGTACGATTTTTTAAACACAAATTTCGTCTTTGGTCGTTAACAAATTTCACCCTTTAACCCAGGTAATTGTTTTGTTTAACAAAATTGGCGTGTTTAAAAGTATAAGGATTATAAACCGTCGTTATACTATGTACAAAAAACTTAAAAATTTAATTAACAAAGTGATTACATTTATGTCATTTTTATACTTATACTAATTCCACTTATTCTAATTTTTAAGCGTATGCTAAAGCTCGCAAACATAATCCTAAGTCCTTGTCAAAATTAAATTTTTCTAAGATAGTGGCCATCCTTTCATCGATTTTTAGATATTTAATTTTTCTTTTCTTTTTTAATTGTCCAATTTCCGCTAGTAAAAATTCTTCGCACGTTTTTTGTGTTTATTTTTTTAGTGTTTCTATTTATATTATTATAAATGATAATAATACGAACCCGATCATAACAACTGTTTATTATTTCGGTTTTGGTAATAATTATTACTTTTGAAATAAAGATTTAACAATGGATAATCCCCTATAATATTAGCGCAATTGTTTTGGTGAAACTTAGAACGTATTTTTAAAATTTAGAAATATGGCATAAATATGGGTTAAAATGTAAAGGGAAGTAAAAGTTTTTGTTTAAAATATACAAAAATAAACTTAATATAAAACATTATACAAAGACTTATATACTGATGGTATACTCGCGGCCATAAATGCAAAGTTCAAAGTATATTACCCTATAAAGATTCAAAGAAAGTATATTTGTCAAGACTCGCCTGCAACGTTAAAGAGTATTGCTTTTTTGTAAGCATCCCAAGTTTTGTAGCATGATTCAAAACTGCAAATATTGAAGATTTAAGGTAAACTGTTGCAACAATTTGTTGAATTTCTGTATTATTGTTATATAAATACCTATTATAGAATCTTATTAGTATTATAGTTGTGTTTGTAAAACTTAAACCTAGAAGGGTGCACTGTTTGTGAAACTGCATTTTAAAAATGAAAAAATTGAAAATAAAAAACATAGGAATTTTCACTTAAATTTATTCGAGAACCTGTATATCCACGATCCTACACATTGTCCTGCATTCAGGTTACACTACTTTGTATGTACACATAATTAATTCCTAAATAATATTATTTGTAGGTACCTACAAACAAAATGTTTTGTTTTACTTATAACGGATTTACTTAATATTGTTTTTAGGGGCTTAATTGTGTACAAAAAAGAAAGTGATTAATTTATTGTTAGAATATCTTCATTTCTACCAATACAATGTTGTACAATAGTGAGTTGACAATCTGTTGTAGTTGTCCTATAATAATCGACTACCTGAACATTTTTCTAACCGCCACGCGTTGCCGTTCGTTCCTGTTTATACTTATCAAAGAAAATTGCCTTTTTTTACTGTTTTTTTGGTGAGTGTAACCCAACTGTAGATAAAGAAAAAACTGAAATGCACACAAAATGGAATGAATTTTTCGTAGAGGATATTTCATATTTCAATATTTTGTAGGTCATCTCCCTTATGTTTAAAATAGAAAATATATACAGAATTCGAAATTTTAAAAGGTTCTAAACTTTGAAAGCGATTTTCAAAGATATTTATCAAAGATTTGAAAAACTAACTTCGGTAGGCTCTATATTAGAATACGTATAATATATATTTCAAAAATTAAAATAATCTATCGATTTAATTTTGTTCTAGAGTTGACACAAAATTGCATTATTTACTATAGGAGTTTAAAATTTTTCAAACAACCTTAAGAAATATCAAGATAAACACCACTCAAACCACAATAAATCGATAATAAACAAAAAACGACAATACTGTAACGACTTTTCTAGTTTACTTATTTATTTAACGAATATTTATTTAAAACTATTTATTTAACACGTAAACACTAATAGAATACTTAAACACTAATAGCAATTCAACGACTTATTTATATGACAAGAAGAATGCGTATTTATGTCACTCGGTATATCGTAGTTCGGTATTTATATTACTCGTTCGGAAGCTAACTGTAAACTGCTGTCACTGACCACGTCAACAAGTATTTATACAGAAACCGAAAGTTCCAGAACAATCGCGAAACCTTCTAAAATTATCTCGACTGCCTATTGTGTTCGTTTAATTTATGGCCTTGTTTATTGTCATCAAAGCGTCGATCGACGGCGGCATTCTTTGAACTCCGCTTATCTGCTGTCGGATCTCGTCGCCGCTCTCGCTCACATATACGCTCGTTACACTGTCCGCTCTCGCACATATATACGCTCGTTACAATACTATTGTAAATCAAAAGTGGATATTCACTTATAGATATACCTCTATACCTCAGGTACCTTGTAATTTATGACATAGGTTTTACAATACTGAACGCTGATTTGTCAATGCAAATAATTGGGGATCATTGTGGGCCGAGCGAAATCAATTTTTTTGTCAATTACAGTGAAAAAACTAAAAGCAGTATTTTTTTTTGTTTTGAAAATTTGGTAATAAATGTACATCCTTCAGAACCAACCGTTTTTGAAATTCTAAAATTGGTGATTGATTCACATTGCGGAATTTTAGAAGGTTCTATACTTTAAAAGCAATTTTTTACGAAATTTACAAATTTTTTAGAAAAATAGCTTCGGTAGGATCTATATTGAAAAGCAGTTGACCTGGCATACCAAAAGTACCTTCAATACATGAGTTTGCCAATCCGTAAACAATGCTGTTAAAAGTTGCAATAGTCTTGTATTTCTCTGACCACCGCGGTTAGCAGAGAGAGGATATTCGGAACATATCTCCTTCTGGTAACTGATTCGCGGAAAAAGTAACAGTATCTTTGATAATTCCTGTTGAATTTCATTTAGTTCATTTATCTACTACCAAATTTAATTTGTGACTTGCTCAGTCAAATTACAAAACTGCTTGGATACCGTTGCCCCGTCCTACGATTAGTCGAACAACCCTGTCCGTTGACCATCTCTACATCCAACACCATCTCCACTCTCGGTCTCCTGCTCAAAACTCTCAATTTTCAGAAAAATCGATTATTCAATGTACTAAAATGGTGTTTCTTTTAAACTTCAATCGCTCATAATTTTTTTTCCGTGGGATGACCGATGGCTAATTTTGACGGGAGTATGTCCAGAGGACGTACATAGTCAGCAAAGAATTGAGTTTCCGTCAACTGGTTGAAATACTTCACTCCACACGTTTTGTTTTCAACTGTAGAAAACAACGACAGTGATTCTGTATCTATAGGGCCTTCTTCCATGAAATTAAAGTGTTCATAAATTTTTGTTACCATGCGACATAAACTGGCATAATATCGTAATGTAGAACCCATAAATTAAGTAGGTGTTCTTCGTTCACCTTTATAGCGAACTCTCAACAATGTCTGGTTATTTTATTTATTTATTGATTTTTTGTAAAAACATCGAACGGATCTCTAGCAAATGTCTGATTATTTATTTTATTTGTGCAGGGATCATAAGGGCTTCCACCACAAGTGGCAACGTTGGCATTTCAATTACATAATATAAGTTGCCGCCGAACCTAGAGTAGACAATAGTATTTCATCTTCAGACGGTGCGCACACTCACTTAGCAATCAGTTCTTGGTGACAGCTCTTATGGAACCGTCACCAGCTTATTCCGCGGTTAAAGAACATTGGTTTGCTGGAATAAGCGGGTGACATCGCTACCGGGTGAATAAACATTCCCGCATATTGGGTGATGTGCGACATCCCCCTACAGTGAATCCCGCAGAGAACATATGTAATATTTAATTTAGTTCTACCAGTGGAGAACACGCACGTTCCATTACTGCTGGGTTCATCTCAACCAAATTTACCTCAATAATACCTGTTCAATTTTGTACCATTCTTACCAGTAAGGTGCTATTATTATTACTAACACTTGTCTAGGCTGTTGCAGTTATCATGATTAAACAGTATTGCAACCCAAAAAAATCCTTGATACTATCATATCTTATTTTAATCAATACATCAAATGTTTGATCTCATTTGTCCTAGAAGACTCTTTCTTCAACCTTCATGCACGCCAGATTGTCTGCTTTTTTACGTATTCGCCTATAAGCCATCGAGAAAGTAGGCAGTCTCGATGGCTTCGTTTTTTCAGTACAGCACACCGCGTTAATCAGGCGACTTACTTATAACCATGTATTTAGTCTTCTTAATATTCAGTTCCAGCCCGTATTGTTCGCTTGTGTGTGTAACTCTGTTGACAAGTTCTTGTAACCCTTCTAAGCTATCAGCTAGTAAAACAGTGTCATCGGCATATCTGATGTTATTCGTTAACTCACCATTCACCTTAACGCCTTCCGTGGTGTCTTCTAGTGCCCTTCTAAATATTTTCTCCGAGTAGAGATTGAACAGCAAGGGCGATAAGATGCAACCCTGTCGGACTCCACGTTTGATTTCCAAGGTGTCCGACTCATTGTTTTCCAGATTTATGGTTGCTTTCTGATTCCAATACAGATTGGCAATGATCCTTATATCTTTTCCATCTAAACCGGTTTCATGTAGAATTTTTACCATTGTTTCGTGTTGACAACGGTCGAAAGCTTTAGCATAATCTATAAAGCACATGCGAACGTCGCAATTCATGTCCCTACAGCGCTGTATAAGAACTTGTATGGCAAACAATGCTTCTCGAGTACCGATGCCGTTGCGAAATCCGAACTGCGACTCACCCATATGTTCTTCACACTTGTTATATAGGCGGGCATGAATTACCTTAAGAAAGATTTTTAATACGTGTGACATGAGGCTGATGGTGCGGTAGTCACCACAAGATTTGGGGCTGGATTTCTTCGGAATGGTGATAAATGTTGAAACAAGCCAGTCAGCTGGAATCGTGTCACTATCATATATATCATTGAATAGTGACGTCAAGGTCGTAATACAATGCTGATCCATAATCTTAAGCACTTCCGCTGATATATTGTCGGGACCAGGAGATTTTCTTGTTTTAGCTATTTCAATGGCATGTTTAACTTCGTCAACTGATATAACTGGTCCTTCCATATTGTTTATTTGATCAGGTTTCTCGGGACGCTGATCATCCTTGAAGAGTTCAAGTATGTATTTCTGCCACGTTTTTAGTTTTTCGTTCACCTCATAGACAAGCTTGCCTTGTTCGTCCATAATGACTTCTGTTGTTCTTTTCTTGTGCCTGTCTGTGACTTCTTTGATTTTTTTGTATATATTAAAAGCGTCATGTTTACGATCTAGTTCTTCAATTTCTTGACATCTCTCACTCATCCATCTTTCTTTAGCTTCTCTAATTTTTCGCTTAATGGCACTGTGAATTTGTCGATAAGCTATGGGGTCGGCAGTTTTTACTTTCCGTCTACTATCCATCATCTCTAAGATTTCGTCGGTCATCCACTGCTTCTTCTTTTGTTGATTTTTGGTGGGAGTCAAAAATTGCTCACAAGCTTGGGTCACCGATTCTTTGAAAGCTGTCCACGTGTCTTCTATCTGGGCATTTTCTAGTGTTGTCTTCTGTAATTCCGCACTTATCGTCCTCTCCATTGCATATTGTATTTCTTTGTTGTGGAGCTTGCCGATATCATATTTTTTTCTATTCTGTGTGACTTGGGCAGTCTGAGTCTTTCGTAGTTTCGTTCTTAATACGCAGACTATAGGAGTGTGGTCAGATGGAACATCTGCCCCTGGGTAAGATTTGACAGAGATTATGCTGTTTCGAAACCTTTGATTGATCAGGATAAAGTCTATCTGATTTCTTACGATATTATCTGGCTTATCCGCTGGTGCTTTCCAAGTGTACAATCGTCTAGGAGGCAGTTTGAATAATGTGTTTGTTATTACCATGCGTTCTTCTCTGCAGAACTGTACTAGTCTATCTCCTCTTTCATTTCTCTGTCCCAGACCAAAATTACCCACTATGTCATCTTCTTTTCCGTGTCCAACTTTAGCATTGAAGTCCCCCATTATTATATTCACCTCTCTTGTTTTAACACTTTTGAGTACTTCTTTTATTTGAGCATAGAAGCCTTCCACTACTTCTACGCTTTTGTCCGAGGTGGGAGCATATATTTGAATAAGATTTATGTTGAAAGGTTCTCCCCTGATCTTTAGCAAAATAACCCTGTCAGAGTATGGCAGACAGCTAATAATGGAAGGTTTCAACTTCTTATTTATAATAAAACCAATTCCGTGTAGGTGGTGTCTCTCTTCGTTTCCAGCATAATATACTATATGATCTCCTATCTGGCGTTCTCCATTTCCTTGCCATCTCATTTCACTGATGCCCATCACGTCGATACACAATCTGTTCATTTCTCTTATTGTGTTATGAATTTTTCCTGCCTCAAACATACTTCTGATATTCCAGGTACAAATTTTCAGTGCTGGCCGGGAGATTCTTCGCACCCTCTGACCATTGAAGGTCTGCCCGGGACTGAGGGCCATCTTTATAGTTTTTCCAGCCATGAAGATTTTCCTGGGAAGAGTTAGTGTAGTGGTTTTCCGTTGCCTTCTACACCGCTGTGCAAACGCCGTTACAGTGGATGCCACTACGCCGTTTGCTGTCTGAAACACAGCCAATAATGTTTCTAAAACTTTTGCCTGTGGACAGTTTTGAGACAGCCAGCTGCCGCTGTTCTATGCTAGTTTTGGTCCGCCCCGAGTATTTCATTTCCTCGGTACCACCCATATCTGGGAGGCATTCCCCTATCCGCCACCTGGGGAGGCGCCCGATGGGGGACTAGCAACCCCACAACGAGTACATATTTACAAGAACTAATTTTAAACTATGTTTTTTTGATAATGTTTGGTTGAGAATATTTTATATATGCAATTGCAATTTAGTTCAGGGTACGCATTAAACACATTTATTACTTTATTAGTAATTCGCAACTACAGGGACTATTTGTGCCGGTTCGAAAGAAAAAAAATAATATTTGTATAGCCCCTTCGTTAAAAAAAATTAATACAAAAATTCGTATTTAAATCAAGAAAGTTAAGAAAATAAAAGAAATCCCAACAGAAAGAACACAAATGGACTCATAGTCCCTACTAAGTTATGTGGCTGTACAATATCCTAAAGGTTACAAGAACGGAACAATTCCTTCTTCATTATAAGAACACAAGCTTTCACGGCCGGAATCCTAATTCCTTCTTCCTCTCTCAATCCTACTCCTTCCTTTTTAATCTCTATTACTTATGCTGGAGTCCGATTCTTACAATTTCCGTCGACGTCATAACTTGTTTTTCTCTCCCTGCCAACCCTACACCTTCTTCTACAGCCTCTATTACATAGTCTATCCAATTTATTAAAATTTGACTAATTGTCACATCAGAATTCTATTATTGTTGACATCGTCTCTAACTTCCTCAGTAACCTCTGGCCGATTGCCACGACTGTATCACCGTAACAATTCAGAATCCTTTCCATTTTCATCCCGCACTACCACTATAACAGTATCCACCCTTCCCCTAATTTTATTAAAATCTGCGACTGGTTTGCAGTTTTAGCATGAGTAATTGTTTTTAATTATATGAAAAGAAAATAAAACAACTTAGATATGTTTCACCAATTTATTAGAAGTCCTAGCTAGTTTCGGTCTCACGATCATTATCGATGGACACGAGTAAAATCTTTTACTAAATGTTAAAAGGTAGGCGCCGTTATGTATATACTGTAACGACTTTTCTAGTAGAACTTATTTATTTAACGGATATTTATTTTACAACTATTTATTTAACACTTAAACACTAATAGAATACTTAAACACTAATAGAATACTTAAACACTAATAATAATTCAACGACTTATTTATATCACAAGGAAAATGCGTATTTATATCACTCGGTATATCGTAGTTCGCTATTTATATTACTTGTTCGGAAGCTCACTGTGAACTGACTCTTACTGGCCACATCAACAGGCATTTATACTGATTAGGAACAATCCAGAAAGTTCCAGAATGACATACTAGACTTTACTGGAGTGCTTATTGTGTTCGTCTAATTTATGGCCTTGTTTATCGTCATCAAAGCGCCGACCGACGCCGGCGTTCTTTGAGCTCCGCTTATCTGCTGTCGGTTCTCGTCGTCGCTATCGCACACACACACGCTCGCCGCACTGCTCGCTCTCGTACACATATACGCTCGCTACACTGCCCGCTCTCGCACACATACGCTCATTACACTGCTTCCTCCTTAAGGGTGATCCGTCCCGGGTCACATCTTCCGTTCCTTCGAAGGATCATGCCGGTACTTGCAATTCTGTCTCCTAAGGCACCCAGTCGTCATATGGAAGTAGCAATCCACCGTCCTTGGCTGTGCGGGATCTCGTTGGGGATTATTGGTGTATACCGTTATTTCGACGCCGCTCCACCGGAACAGGACCTCCAACATGCTCCGCACCACTCTCCAGTTCAGTCCATCCAACCCACATCCTATTCTTGGCATGGCTAACCTTGTGGTACCTGTGGATAGCAGTTGGTCTCTTAGTTCCACCAACGAATTCCATAACGAGTGGTAGGTGGGCTTCTCAGACGACGCCTCCTTAGTAACCAGGTAGTAAATGGATCGGTTTCCGTCCACCAGACTTAGCACTTTCTTTCCATCTCCGAGTTGGTCCCGCAGCGCTGACAAGCGGCCAAACTTCTTCTTGAATACGGTGGCAATACCGCGATCCATCCTCAAGTCTTTGGCCACACAATGAACCAGCGAGTCCGAAGCAGAAAACAAATCTTCGGATCTCTCGGAGGTGACACCGAATCTCGAGTTGGCATATAAGCTCGGCGTGGCCATAAACTCGTCATACTGGGGATCCGGAGAACGAGCTTGCATAAGCCTGATCCGTGCTTCTTCGTGATTGTCACCGGCATATGGGGCCAAACGGTTAAAATGGACAACCTTCGGTTTTCCATTTGGTGTGCGTCGAATCCGGTAAATAACGTCATTTATTCTCTTGACGATTGTATATGGACCTTCCCAGTGCTGCTGTAGCTTCGGCGAAAGACCTTTACGGGGCTGTGGATTGTATAACCACACCATGTCTCCCTCCTGGAAACCTCCATCAGTGGCCCGTTTATCGTATGTGTCCTTCATGCGATCGCCAGCTATCTGCATCCGGGAACGTACTTCCTCATGGATATCGTCAAGTCTTCTGCGAAGATCACTAACGTAGTCTTCTCCGGCAACGTCCTCACCAGGTTTGCAGCCAAACTTCAGGTCACATGGTAACCGTAGCTCCCGACCAAACAGTACTTTTGCTGGTGTTTGTCCAGTAGTTTCGTGAATCGATGATCGATATGCCATAAGAAACAGTGGCAGATGGCGATCCCAGTCTCTTTGGTGCTTGGAGACCACTTTGGACAAGTACTTGTTAATGGTCCTGTTCATTCGCTCTAGCATGCCGTCTGATTGAGGATGCAGAGGTGTTGTCCGGGTTTTGTGAATGCCTAAAGTCTTGCAGATTTCTTGGAACACGGCGGACTCAAAATTCCGACCCTGATCAGAATGAAGCTCCATGGGCACGCCGAACCGGCTGATCAGGTAGTTTATGAGCACCTCCGCTACTGTCGTGGCTGTCTGATTTGGGAGTGCGTACGCTTCAACCCATTTCGTGAAGTAGTCCATTGCCACCAGGATGTATTTATTGCCACCATCGGTCTCTGGAAACGGTCCTGCGATGTCAATGGCAATCCGTTCGAATGGACTGTCGACATTGTACTGGCGCATAGGAGCACGCCGTCGTCTTTGCGGTCCTTTGCTGGCTGCACAAGTTGTGCACTTCTTGCACCAGTCTTCAACGTCTTTTTTGCAATTGACCCAGTAAAACCGCTCACGGACTCTTCCAAGGGTCTTGTTAACACCAAAATGTCCCCCCGAAGCATCGTCATGGAGGCACTTCAAGACTTCCCTTACCAGGCTCTTCGGTACAAGCAATTGACGTTTGCTCTCAGTACCATCCTGGTTTTCCACTATTCGCTTCAGGAGTCCATCTTCCTCAACAATGGAGTCCCATTGGGCCCACAACGATTTTACCTCCCCAGATTTAGCGGCGATCTCTTGCCAGATCGGTCGGCTGCCTTCATTCTTCCATTTCCGAAACAAGCTCAAGACCGGATCAGAACCCTGTTCCGTCTTGATGTTATCAGGATGCCATTGTTCATCCGTGACGGTTATCCTCCGGACTTCTTCATGTTCCTCCAGGCGCTTGCAGTGCTTGCAGTTTTCGGAACATGGTCTTCTGGATAAGGCATCAGCGTTCTTATGGCTATTTCCAGCTCGATGTTCTATGTCGAAGTCGTATTCTTGGAGCTTTTCTATCCAACGCGCGACTTGACCCTCTGGATTCTTGAAACTCAGTAACCACCGTAAAGCAGCATGATCTGTTCGGAGCAGGAACTTCCTTCCATAACAGTACTTATAAAAGTGCTCCACGCTCTTTATTACTGCCAGTAGTTCTCGTCTGGTTACACAGTAGTTTCGTTCGGGCTTGGATAGGGTCTTGCTGAAATAGCCGATGACTTTTTCGTCTCCGTGTTGTATTTGTGAGAGTACTGCGCCTAACCCAACATTGCTAGCGTCGGAGTCCAGAACAAATTTCCCCTCTGGTATCGGATAACCCAACACGGGTGTGGAAACGAGAACTTGCTTTAACTTTTCGAAGGCAGATTGGCAGTCCGGTTCCCAGCAGAATGGTCTGCCACTTTCGGTTAGTCGAGTCAATGGCTTGGCAATATTGGCAAATCCAGGAACGAAGCGTCTATAGTAAGTACAGAGGCCAAGGAAGCTTCTGACCTGATGTACGTCAGTAGGTACTGGCCATTCTCGTACGGCTGTGATCTTCTGCGGGTCGACTGAAACGCCGGTCTTCGTGACTACGTGCCCCAGGTAGTTCACTGTCTCCTGAAATAGCTGGCATTTCTTGGGGCTTAATTTAAGGTTGACATCACGCAGCCTTCGAAGTACCTCTTCTAAGTTTTTCAGGTGATCGTCGAAGTCTTTTCCGATCACGATTATATCGTCAAGGTAAACCAGGCAAGTTTTCCCAATCAAGCCGTTCAAAGCCGTCTCCATGAGTCGTTCAAATGTGGCTGGCGCATTACACAACCCGAACGGCATCACGTTGAACTGCCACAGCCCGGTTCCGATCGAAAATGCCGTCTTCTCTTTGGCCTCAGGATCCAGGTCTACTTGCCAGTATCCGCTTTTAAGGTCTAGCGTTGAGAATATTGTCGACCCAGCAAGCGTGTCCAAGGTATCATCGATGCGTGGCAAGGGGTAGCTGTCTTTCTTAGTGACATTATTTAGCTGGCGGTAGTCAACACAGAAGCGTGTAGATCCGTCCTTCTTCTTGACCAAAACTACCGGCGACGTCCATGGACTGGTTGATGGTTATATTATTCCGTCCTTCCGCATGTCGCTTATAATCTTTTCGGCCTCTTCCTTTTTGGCCAGTGGTAGTCTCCTCGGTCTCTGACGGATGGGCTGCGCTTCGCCAGTGTTGATTTTATGGACGACGATGTTGGTTCGCCCTTTCTTGCCGTTGTCCAATGCGAACACGTCCTGGTACTTTACAAGGAGTTCCCCTATTCGACGTTGTTCAGGTTGATTACGGTTTTCACCCGCCTCCTTGTACAGTTTTAACAACGCCTCCGGAGTACCTTGAACTTTGCGCATCCCTGAACTCAATCTTTTAACTTGTGGCATGGCAGTGTCCTGGGCGTGTAACTGGAACGTTTCGCCGTTCAGAGTCACATTCCTTCTCCGGAAATTCAAGCAGAAGTCATATTTTCGGAGGACGTCCAAACCCAGTATTCTATTTCTGCCACTAACACGCAGTGTTTAAAAGACGTTCTTACCATTTGGATGTTGACGTAACTTTCACCCCTGACTACCACTTGTTCTCCAGTGGCGGTACGGAGCTTCCATTGCGTTGGCAGAAGTTTACTGGGCTCGGTCAATATTCCGGGCCTTATGATTGTTCTGCTCGCTCCAGTATCCAGCAGAAATGAACACTGCTTCCTGTTTATGAGTCCAGTGAGAAAAAGGCTGTCAGTTCGATCTTTTATTGTCTTAGTCAGTGCTACTAAACCTGGGGCCTCGTGTCCCGGGACCGACGTTTGCCCCGCCGCGTCGTCCCTGATTAGCTTTCCGGAACTCGGGGCACGCGCTCTTGAGTAACCTCTTCGTTCTTGCAAGCGGTTCTTACGTGTCCCAATTTCCCGCAGTTCCAACATCGTATTGGTCTCGGTTTCTTGTTTAATTTAGGTGGCTTCGTATATGCTTTCGATGAAACCCCGTGTCCATTCTCCTGCTTCACACTTCTGGCTTCGCAATGGAAGCTCCGTACCGCCACTGGAGAACAAGTGGTAGTCAGGGGTAAAAGTTACGTCAACATCCAAATGGGAAGAACGTCTTTTAAACACTGCGTGTTAGTGGCAGAAATAGAGGACAATGTAATACTGGGTTTGGACGTCCTCCGAAAATATGACTTCTGCTTGAATTTCCGGAGAAGGAATGTGACTCTGAACGGCGAAACGTTCCAGTTACACGCCCAGGACACTGCCATGCCACAAGTTAAAATATTGAGTTCAGGGATGCGCAAAGTTCAAGGTACTCCGGAGGCGTTGTTAAAACTGTACAAGGAGGCGGGTGAAAACCGTAATCAACCTGAACAACGTCGAATAGGGGAACTCCTTGTAAAGTACCAGGACGTGTTCGCATTGGACAACGGCAAGAAAGGGCGAACCAACATCGTCGTCCATAAAATCAACACTGGCGAAGCGCAGCCCATCCGTCAGAGACCGAGGAGACTACCACTGGCCAAAAAGGAAGAGGCCGAAAAGATTATAAGCGACATGCGGAAGGACGGAATAATAGAACCATCAACCAGTCCATGGACGTCGATGTTGGTTCGCCCTTTCTTGCCGTTGTCCAATGCGAACACGTCCTGGTACTTTACAAGGAGTTCCCCTATTCGACGTTGTTCAGGTTGATTACGGTTTTCACCCCACACCTGACACCAATGTAACGACTTTTCTAGTAGAACTTATTTATTTAACGGATATTTATTTTACAACTATTTATTTAACACTTAAACACTAATAGAATACTTAAACACTAATAGAATACTTAAACACTAATAATAATTCAACGACTTATTTATATCACAAGGAAAATGCGTATTTATATCACTCGGTATATCGTAGTTCGCTATTTATATTACTTGTTCGGAAGCTCACTGTGAACTGACTCTTACTGGCCACATCAACAGGCATTTATACTGATTAGGAACAATCCAGAAAGTTCCAGAATGACATACTAGACTTTACTGGAGTGCTTATTGTGTTCGTCTAATTTATGGCCTTGTTTATCGTCATCAAAGCGCCGACCGACGCCGGCGTTCTTTGAGCTCCGCTTATCTGCTGTCGGTTCTCGTCGCCGCTATCGCACACACACACGCTCGCCGCACTGCTCGCTCTCGTACACATATACGCTCGCTACACTGCCCGCTCTCGCACACATACGCTCATTACAATACCTATTCTTAATTATTGAAGATAAGTGAGGAGTTGACAAAGGTTAACTCTGTTAACGGTTAGGTTAGGTTAGGTTAGGTTAGGTTGGTTAGGTTGCTCGCTCTCGTACACATATACGCTCGCTACACTGCCCGCTCTCGCACACATACGCTCATTACAATACCTATTCTTAATTATTTAAGATAAGTGAGGAGTTGACAAAGGTTAACTCTGTTAACGGTTGTTGACTAAATTTAGGTTTTGAGACAGGGCTTTTTTAATCTCTAATGCCTCTTTATTGATACCACTATAAAGTACAATAACATTATTTAAGTCTAAATGGTGGTTTGATCTAACATAATGGTCTGAAAAAGCCTGTTTTAGCATCTTTTTTGTCTATGTTTCTTACATATTCTGAAATTTTAACGTTGTTTGACCTACCACTTTTTCCAATATAACAAGCATCACAGGTATTGCAAAGTATTTTATAAATTCCACTTATTTCTAACACGTATGTATTAGGCTTAGTTCTTTAAAGTATTGACCTTAAGTTGTACCTGTTATTTTCGACTAGTGTTACATTCAATTAGTTGAATACATTTTTAAAACCATATATAATATTATTGATAAATTTTATAGAGGCCAACATTCGATTGTTGTTTACAAGTAGCAAGTTTTTTGGATTATAATTATACCTACCTACCCTCTCATTTCAGTAATGGTCGATGATTCACTATTGCCAAAAATGTTAGCTGTTTCTGCTTTTGGATAATGGAAAGCCATGAATTTTCTACTGCGAGTTGAACAAAGGTAGGATTATTTGTTTTGAATATTTAAAGTTCACGGTAAATTGGTATATCTTGCCGTGATTTTTGTAGAAACAGGATGAATATATATAGATTTATTTAACCGCATATAATTATGTTCGAAGACAATGAAATTGCCTTTTTAAAAAATATTTATTTTACTAAAAATACAAAATGAGCATTTACTTTACAAACTACAGACGTAGTCTAGAGAAAGCAAAGAACTGAGCTTATTTTCTATGGTTAACCCTATTTATCCCTTTTGCCTGGGAATGCGTCTAATCTAAAAATGCACTTAACCGTCGCCCTTTGGTCGCGGTGTTATCGCCTAAAAGGGTTAGGTCGGTGGGCATAACTCCTCCCTCCTTAAGATAAGACGTCCTCGTCTTTGGGTGCATTAGGTAAGCTTGGATATACTTTCGGATAATTGTTCATTGGGGTGGATTCTTCCTCCAAAAATTGCTCTTCTTTTGTTATGTGGAATATCGGGCATCTTCTTGTCTTGTACATGTACACCAAGGGTCCGACCATAATTAAAATGATAACTATGATGGCAGTAGTGGAAAGGTGCATTAGGTGGACGACTGGATGTATTTCCAAAGGATCATTTAGCTTGATTGCTGCTTCTTTTAGCTTGTTGATGTCGTTTAGAAGCTCCATTTCTAAATTTATGACCTGATTCACTTTAGATACTTCATTTTTGAAGAGCGTGGGATGCATAAAGTTCACACGGGTGTTTTCGAAAGTAGTATCTTCTATAATTAACTTACAGTTATCAAAAGAGGATAGTAAGGAATTGTCTTTGACGTAGATACGCTTAATGTTGTTTTTACAGTCTTCAACTATTTCTAATTGTTCTTTAGTGGACACAAGAATTTAGTTATTTTTTAATTGAACATAAAGTTTGTAATTGTTAAGGACACTTGCGAAATTGCATTTTTCACTTGTTTTTAACTAGCACTGGTTGTTATGTGGTTCCTCCAGACAAAGGATTTTTTCGTTGATAATTTTGCATCTCTCGTTGGTCCAGAGTTCTTCCTTGGAGCTTTCAAGCTGATATTTTGCAGGCGGCAAAAAGATTTGGTTTTGTTGGTTGGGAATAGGGTAAATTCGACGGTATTGGAATTTGTGGGATTTTAATATGGGGATGTATAATATACACGTAATAGTATTGTTTATTGAAATTATTTTAAATTTGGAAAACTCCAGTAACTTGACCGGATGTAGCGTATCAAGCTCTAATAATTCCGATTGTTTATAAATTAATCTCAAATGGTCAGCAATTTGGGTTAGTTCTGTTTCTGATATTATTTCTAAGTTGGTTGCTTCTATGAAAGCAAGGGAAATTGTTCTCTCAATACTTGATAGAATATCTAGTATTTTTGAGCTTAAATACAAGTTGTATTGAATAACTGCCTGTAGTT
The DNA here is from genome assembly GCA_947389935.1 of Agrilus cyanescens. Taxonomy (NCBI): domain Eukaryota; kingdom Metazoa; phylum Arthropoda; class Insecta; order Coleoptera; family Buprestidae; genus Agrilus; species Agrilus cyanescens. The sequence goes on from OX376704.1 coordinate 7,392,243, forward strand.
CAAGAACATTGGTTATGTTTATTAATAATTTAGTCGTTAAATTGAAGTTATTCTGAATCGTTTCTAAATCTTTTGAATACCTATTAGTTATGTGATTTGCAAATGAAGCAAATTCACCAATTTGTTTTATTACTTTATCTTGGTTTTTATAGAGACTGTTAATGTTATTATTGATTTCTATTAAATCATTATTGTCGGGGTTACCAGTGATATATTTTATGGCCGTGCCTAAAACATTTATGAGTGCTCTTTTATGTAGACGATGTTTAAATTTTTGTATAAGAACACAATTATCTTTAAGATTTCCAAGAAGCTGGTAGTTTAAATGTCCTTTTGCCTTTGACTCTAGTATTACAACATTGCTAAGTAAATTCTTATAATTAGATTCTATATCATTTATATTAAAGTAAAAGTAAAACTTATGATAATTATCAATTAACTTGGCTACACCTAATTCTTCAACAAAATATCCATTACTTTGGATTTGTCGAACACGGACGGCTTGGGCCTGGACCGCTAGTAGTATCCTGTAACGCAAATTTTTTCTTAACTCTTCTTACTTTACGGGCATGAACATTAGCCATGCGGTTAGAATTTTCCCTTATTCCTACAACTTTATTATTTTGTGTTGAGATTACATTAACTTTATCAAAACAGGGGTCAGTCTTTCTGATTCTTTGTCTAGTGAAATATGCTATAGGTTCATTAATTTCTGGATTTTCTTTATTAGCATTTCTTTTATCTAAAATTCTAGTTTCTTTCTCTAATTGTTTATTGTATAATTCTTCGTAAAATGGTATCATTTCATTTTTTCGTTTCTCATTGTACGATTCGTATATTGTTTTTGATAAATCGACTTCGTGGGCATTAAGATTCTCAAAAGGACCATACAATAAAGTAAACGGAGTATAGCCTGTGCTAGAGTGAACTGATTGATTGTAAATGAGTACGGCAGATATCATGAGATTTTGAGGGGTTTCATTTTTATTGTTTAGTTTACCCACTCTTAATTTTTCGAGTATGGTGGAATGCGCTCGTTGAATGGGAGAATTAGAATTTGGATTATAGTTTGTTGTGAAATGTAAGTCAATTTTGAAAAGTGAACAATATTCTTGAAAAACATTATTTTTAAATTCTTTTCCTTCGTCACAAACTATTCTCTTGGGAAAGCCATGATGAGAAAAGTAATGTCTTAATTTATTTAGAATGGTAATACCTGACAAGTCCCCAACGTAGTAGGCTTGTACGTACCTGGAGAATAAATCTATTATTGTTATAAATTTGTTGCTATCGAAACTGAAAATGTCTAAGTGTATAATATCAAAAGGTCTTTTGGCTAGTAAAGGTCCTGATAGTTTGGTTTTATATGGGTGTCTTTCATATTTCGTAATTAAGCATGTCTCGCACTCATTTAAGATTTTATTGATTTTCGTTTTCATGTCTGGCCAGTAATAAGTATTTTTAAGGTGGTTATACGTTTCTGTTACGCCGTTGTGATTGTTTTCATGATATTCTGTAATTACGTTACTTTGTTCGTCTAAGTTTTCGACGTCCTTCGCAAGAATATTTGATTTAATAATTTTGATATTATTATCAAATAAATTTGAACAGATTATACGAAATTTATCTTCTAAAGTGCTATCTTTAAAATAAACACCGTATAAACATTTTGGATCAATTATTTGGCTTACGGCTCGGTTTATGTTTTCTAATTCGTCTCCTGATCGGATTGTTATTTTATATGTATTTTTGTTAAATGGTTTGGTATAATCTAAGCTATATTTATCTCCTAATGAAATGATAATTCTATTAGAGAATTGATTTAGTGATTTTTCGGAAATGGGTATAGTGAATGTAGGGTTGCTTATAGACGTGTGTTGGGTGTCATTGGTGTCAACTTCTTTGTCATTTTCTCTGTGGAAAGCCTCTATTACTTCGTCGATATTGTCTATTTCGGGGGTTTCGTCGGGGTCAACGTTGGGCAAATGCGAAATGAGGTCTAGATCGTCCTCGTCGGTCAACGATTCATTTGCATTTATTTCGACTCTTGAAAGAGCGTCGGCTACCACGTTTTCTTTACCTTTTTTGTAGTGTACCGTGTAATCAAATTCTTCGAGTCGTAATCTCCACTTAGTAAGGCGAGAATTAGGGTCTTTTAACGAGAAAAGCCAAAATAGGGGTTTGTGGTCGGTTTCGACTACGAATTTTCGCCCAAAAATATATGGCCTGAAATGCTTAGTAGTTTCTACAATAGCGAGCAATTCGCGTTCTATTGTGGAGTAATTTCTCTCTGCAGAATTTAGCGTGCGAGAGTAAAATGCTATAGGTTTAGAGTTTTGCGATAATACGCCTCCAATAGCAACGTAAGATGCATCGGGTGTTACATGAAAAGTTTTTTGAAAGTCGGGATAAGTCAAAATGGGTGTATTCGTTAGAAGTTCTTTACATTGGGCGAAGCAATCAATGTATTCGGGGTTTGAGGGGTCAATTTTCGTACCCTTTTTCAGGCATCTAGTGAATGGTTGGACAACTTTTGCAAAATTTTTGATGAATCGTCTGTAGTAACCTACGAGACCTAGAAAGGCTTTAATTTCTTTAGTGGTCTTCGGAAGGGGGTATTCTTGTACGGCTTTTATTTTTTTGAGGATTTGGTTTAATACCTTCTGGAGTTATAACATGGCCTAGAAAAGCTACTTCTTTTCGAAGGAATTCCGATTTATCTAATTGGACTTTTAAATTAAAATGCCTTAGTTTTTCAAATATTTGTCTGATATGTAAGATATGGTCTTGGAGGGATTTGGAAAAGATTACAACATCATCCATGTAGACAAAACATGATTTGTAAAGGTATTCTTTCAGGACGTTGTCCATGACTCGCTGAAAAGTGCTTGGGGCGTTTTTTAAACCGAACGGCATACGTACGTACTCGTAATGACCGTTGTTTACCGTGAAAGCTGTTTTTTCGATAGATTGGGGGTCCATTTCTATTTGATGGAATCCCTGGGCTAGATCTAGCGTGGAGAAGTAAACGCATTTTCCAAGGTTATTGAGAATTTCCTCGATGCGTGGGAGGGGATATTTATCCTCTATAGTTTTCTCGTTAAGTTTACGATAGTCGATGACTAGTCGCCATTTGCGCTTGCCACTAGCATCTAACTTTTTAGGAACTATCCAAACTGGTGAGCTGTAAGGGGAAATGCTTGGTCTGATAATTTTGTTATCTAAGAGTTTTTGAATTTGGTTTTGAATTTCAGTTTTCAGGTGATAAGGATATCTAAAGGATTTGCGAAATACGGGGTCGTCGTCTACTGTTCGAATTTTATGTTTTACTGCGTTTGTGAAAGAAAGATTAGTGTTTTCGTAATAGAATACGTCGCTATATTTTTTGCAAAGTGCTATTATTTCTGCTTTTTCTTCCGGATTTAAGTGATCTGTTCTAATTAACTGTGAAATTTCTAATCTTTGATGGGGAGATTCCGGATTCTTTATTATCACGTTATTTATGGGCTGTACCGTAACTTGTTGGTGAAAATTAATTTCAAGTTCCTTTTCTTCCGGCAATGGCAGAGTACAATAGCCCTTTTTCGCGTATGTTATAGATTCCGGGATGGTTATTCCATTATACATTATTTCAGGGACAATTACTTGACCATTGTCAATGTTGACAGGAACATTGATAAATGATTTTACTTTTTCTTTGTATGGTTTGAAACTTTTATGGTTAATTTCAAGATAAAAGGGAATTTTAATATTACCTATTTCTAATAATTGTTTATTATAATCTATCTTAACTCCTAATTTTTCAAAATCTTCGCTACCTAGCAAGGCATCGAATCGATCGTGCCATTTTAACACGTGAAATTTAATTTCTTTGTTTATACCGTATTCCTGTAGTAAAGGATATTTGATGTTATATTCATTCGTCGTTTCATTTCCGAGGCTTCTTACTGTGAAGGGTTTTTTGAAAAAGAAGTTGCTAAAGTATTTATTGGCTATCTCAGGGTTCATTATAGAGTTTGACGCGCCAGAGTCGATTAATACTTTTAAGTTGAAACTAGGTATAGTGATAAATGGTAATCTGGGTTTTACTAATACTGAATTTAGGTCGAGTCTAATTGTTGGGAGGCTAGTATTGGAAAATTTTGAATATTTTCGTCTTCGTCCTGTTGTAACATGTCATTTTCGAAATTATCCTGCGTACCGTTTGTTGTATCGTACTGGTTGTTTTCGGTATTTGCATACTCGAAATTTTCAGATTCTTCTATATTGTGTAATTCTTCAGATATGAAGTTTCGAGGACCTGTACTACGGAAATAGTTTTGGAAACTGGGAGGATTGTTCGGTCTGGGGTTGGTGTTTCTTGTAGAGATTGACATAGGTGTAGGTGTGTATTCTTGCTTTTTATTAGGATTTTGAGGAAATACTTTTGAATTGGACGGATTGTTGTTAGGTGGACGATTTACGTCGTTTCTTACAGGGGAGGGATTTGTGTTCCAAAAAGGTTGTCGTGGTTGTTGGAAGGCCTTATTTGGTTGAAATGCATTCGTTTGAAATGGTGAAAATGGTTGGAAATTTTGGGTTTTGTTTGGCTGAAACACATTTGTTTGGAAAGGTGAAAATGGCTTGGGTGTGGTATGTTGTAATGGTTTCGTCTGTTTCATAGGTTTTTGTCTAACAAAATTAAGAAAACTTATTACACAACTTAAATAAAAGTAAACGCTTAGATCTATATGAAATTTTCGAAATTAAAAAAGCTGGTAAACAAAATTTAAACTTATTAAATGACCAAACCGACTTCTCGATATCCCCACTTTTAAGTCTGTTTCTTTAGATTTCTAGGTAGTTATACCCTATATATAAGACTATTTACTTTTGTAAAATGTTATTCTCTTTGAAAATGGCTTCGTAGCCGAAACAATTGTTAGAGTTATTCTCAATAAAACTGTGAAACAAAAGTGTACCAAGTGTTTTGAATTTGTATTATTTCTATTCAAGATGTTTCACCAAGCGCCTAGCCAAGACTCAATTTCGTATATATTAAATGCTAGTAAAGCAGAATTGGCGTTATTCTACAAAAGGTGTTTAGTCAAAATTAAAAAACTTAATAACCACATTTGGTTCAACAATCAGTGTCTACAACTTAACATCGTCCCAAGATATATGAAAATCAACTGCCGACATAAATCTAAAGAAGCTACTACTTCGATACAAAAAGCCTATAGACTTTGGCTCATTGCTGAAAACAAGAAATGGTATACCAGAAGGGATTACTTATACATTCATCAAAAATTAATACATACCGAACTATTCATGTATTACTCCAACATCGAATTCGATATAATTGATTCCGAAGTCAGAAGAACATCTCAAGAAATGGCCCACATCCAATTCACCAAACAGTGTAAGAAACTCCAACATCTCTTAAATATTAAGCTTACTTCAGGAAGTTCACAATCTAACAATAATACATCATCAGATTCCGGTAACGTTAAGTTTTATGATCGGGTATGTAACTTAACTAACTTTAACTTTAGTAAACAAGAATTAGATTTGTTGTCCAAAGGCTTAAAATATTGTCCCAAAATAAATAACCCGAAACAAATGTTAGAATTAGCCATAAACACAGAAATTGCTATAGACAAGTCAAATATACCAGATAAATTAAGTCATAAAATGTCATCTAGAAACTTGTTAAACAGTGAATTAAAAAAGTATATAAGTAAACCTATTAAAAAATCCAATAATCTTGAATTCAATTTAATAAAAACAGTTAAACAAAAACTTAAAGATCATGATATAATAATAAGCAAAGCTGATAAGGGTAACACTGTCACCTTATTAAACAAAAAAGATTACATTGATAAAACTTTAACACTCCTTCAAAATGAAAAATTCAAAGAATTAAAAAATGATCCAACTAACAAGTTCCAGTCTGAAATAAGACAGGTTATCAAGAAATGTAATAATATTCTAGATCCAAAAGAAAAATATTGGTTAACTGTAATGAATCCGAAGGCCCCTGTCTTATACAGTCTACCGAAAATACATAAACCAGGTTTCCCGATGAGACCGGTAGTATCTTACTTACAAGCACCAGCTTATAAGTTGTGTAAAAAACTAAATAAGACACTACCGGAACTTTTAAATTTCAAACCATCATATTCCATAAAAAATTCAGTCGAGTTAGTTCAAAAAATAAAAAATCACAAAATTGACATTAATACTAAATTAATCTCTTTTGACGTTATAAACTTGTTCCCATCAGTTCCTGTTAATAATTTAATTTCTATCTGTACAGAGTACATTAATAATAATAACCAATTGTCAATTCAACAAAAACAAGAACTAATCTTATTAATCAAAACTTGTTTAAAGCAAAGTTATTTCAAATTCAATAACAAATATTATTCACAACTTGACGGTTTACCCATGGGTTCACCCTTATCTCCGCTATTCAGTGAAATATTTATGACGACCTTCGAAAATAAGCTATTTAACTCGGGATTTAAATTACTTCCACATGTTAACTTATGGACCCGTTATGTAGATGATATTTTATGTTTTTGGACAGGATCAACAGATGAATTGTCGGACTTTCTAGAATATATCAATTCGTTATTTCCAAGTATTAAATTCACAGTAGAAACTGAAGTACTAAACACTTTAAATTTTTTGGATGTAAAACATAAGAAATACAAATTACATAGAAATTGATATTTTCAGAAAACCAACTTTCACTGATACATTAATACATTTTAACTCTAATCAGTCTTATACAGTTAAACTAAGTGCTTTTCATTCTTTTATACATCGCCTGTTTAGTCTCCCGCTAAACAAAACAAATTTTGATAAAGAAGTTAATGTTATTAAAACTCTGGCGTTAAATAATGGCTTTAACACTAAAATAATAGATACTTTAATTGCTAAAAAAAGTAAGAAATTGTTAATGTCTAATTTTTTTCCATCCCTTAATTATTCAGATATCAATAAACAATATAGTTTTATCAATTTTGTACCTTCAATTTCCAGTAAAATTTGTAACAATTTAAAGAAAGCTAACATTAATCCTATCTGTGTAAACAAAAATAACTTAGGGTCTTTACTTATCAATAATAAATTAGATAAACAAAACACGTTTGAAAAAAGTGGGGTTTATCAATTGAATTGTTCGCATTGTTCTGCTTTTTACATTGGTCAAACTGGTCGCGCTTTAAAAACCCGTTTAGACGAACATAAAAAATCTATTTTACAAAATAAAAAATGTACAGGCTTGGCAGATCATTGTATTTCGAACGACCACTTTATAGATATAGATAATTGTAAATTGTTACACAACTTAAATAAAAGTAAACGCTTAGATCTATATGAAATTTTCGAAATTAAAAAAGCTGGTAAACAAAATTTAAACTTATTAAATGACCAAACCGACTTCTCGATATCCCCACTTTTAAGTCTGTTTCTTTAGATTTCTAGGTAGTTATACCCTATATATAAGACTATTTACTTTTGTAAAATGTTATTCTCTTTGAAAATGGCTTCGTAGCCGAAACAATTGTTAGAGTTATTCTCAATAAAACTGTGAAACAAAAGTGTACCAAGTGTTTTGAATTTGTATTATTTCTACTTATTTGTTGTCGGTGGTTGTCATAATTTCTTAAATGTACTAAACAATCCTCTAAAGACACGGGGCTCTTAAATGAAATAAATGACCTGTATGGTTCTACTAATCCTGCCATATAGGTGCTCAATGCTCTTTTATTATACATGTCTGCTTTGTATATTTTGATGTTCATATCATTTTCCCTAATACTTATATGTTCCAGTAATTGTAATTTAGATTTTATTCTTTCGTAATATTGTTCGTAATTTTCATTTGGAAGTTGGAAACAAGTTATCACGTCATTTTCTAATAAGACTTCGTTTCGTTGATCTCCGAAACGATTCAGAAGAGATTCTTTTACTTGCGACCATGTCAAGCAATTGGAAATTATTAATGTATCGCGTGCCGCGCCTGTTAATTTTGAACAGCAAAGTTCAAATAATAATTTATTAAAGGTACATTGTTCTTGACCTGGAGTGCAGTTTTTATAATTATTTATAAATTTCTCACATTGTTAAATATAATATGATAAATTTTTACTTCCACCATCGTATTGTGGAATAATTTCCTTGGCTAAATTAATTTCACTAAAGTTAACGTTATGGGTCATTTTTAAGTTATTATTTGTAGCGGGTAAACTTAGATTATTATTAGAAACAGAACGATTAATATTAAGATGAGTTTCTTCATCAGAATTTTCGTTATCACTATCAAAAGTTGTTGATCTCAAAGGTGATCTTTCTCTAATCATCGAATACTTTACATGTATATAAAAATAAAAATGGGAAAGGTACTCACAGGAACAAAACCAACATCGCTCCGTTGAGGTCCTTCTGCAGGTGAAGTCTCTCTAAGCTTTGAAGATGATGCTCTAGGTGAGGGCTCTTTGGGGATGACTTCCAAGACACAGCTCAGGTGAAGATCTGATTAGTCTCGATAAAGTCGGTTTTCGTTAATCGCGAATTAAGAATAAAAATTCACCGACACTCGCGAACTTTTTGCAAAATTTCGCTCAATTGTGCCGTTTCGCGATCCTGTTCGCAGCGCCAATTATGTTCGAAGACAATGAAATGGCCTTTTTAAAAAATATTTATTTTACTAAAAATACAAAATGAGCATTCACTTTACAAACTACAGACGTAGTCTAGAGAAAGCAAAGAACTGAACTTATTTTCTATGGTTAACCCTATTTATCCCTTTTGCCTGGGAATGCGTCTAATCTAAAAATGCACTTAACCGCCGCCCTTTGGTCGCGGTGTTATCGCCTAAAAGGGTTAGGTCGGTGGACATAACTATATACAGACCATTTTTTGTATTCTCAACCGACGCACCCAGACCAATATAGACGTTGTCAGACCACTGAAATGGTCTGAGAAGGTTTTCACCAACTAGTGCTTCCATCTAGATACTATGAAGTGTTTTACATAAAAATTACAGTTTTTAAAATGGTCCGACTTTGATGCCTACGTATCATTGTTACATATATTTTAACTGATCGGTTCGCTGATGAGAGGCGCTATTGTCAGTTATGTATAACACTGCATTGAGATGTTTATGATCTTGTTAGACCATGCACATTTGACTATCGCTATCAGTCCAAAAAATTGCAACACTGGAACAATTTTTTTACCGTCTTACGCCGGAGATTTACAAAGCGCTTAGTGAGCATGCTTCTTAATTCACTTCGTATTTTACAATAATTAAGAAATAGTTTTTAAAATTAAATTTGAAACAAGTGTAAAAATTTACTTTTTCATTAATTAAAACAATTGTATGTATAATGAGTACAAACACTGCATTGGGTTTTCTCTAACTTTATTTAACAATTATTGATGATCATTTCGGCTGTTAGGCCATTACTCGAAACGATCGTCAAGAATTGTTAAATAAACTTAGTGAAATTTACTCAAAGCAGTTTTTGTATAATTATATAATTAAAAAAATTATTCAATATACACGTTAAAATGAAAACTAGCGTTGACAGTATCTTTTTCTTTAAGGTTAATAGGTACATTTAAAGTAAATATGTTTATTCTTATTATAGAGAATAAACAGCTTTTTTTAAGTTTACTTTAATTTCGTTTCTGAACAACTAACTAATTTAGAAATAATTTAATTCTAACTTTGTTGTTTAAAATTTAATAACATGCTTCTTACGAGAAATTGGTACGAATTAAACAAGGCAACTTCGTAACTAACTTATGGTCTTACTTATCTTAATTTTGGGAACAAAAATGTACCACGGTCAATTTATTATTATAGAAACTTGTAGTTAAAATCAAACTAAAAACGGTTTTTTCGATTCACTCATAAAATACATATAAACGATAAGTGAATACCTGATTCAATTAAATCTTTGTTCATTTGTTCTTTGCAAATATGATGTTAATGAATTATTAAGCAAAATAGGTGAATATGAAAGTAACACAACAAGGTGCACAGCAATGTAAAGGAAAATTATATATTTCGGCCATTTTTAAACATAAATGTGAACAACTTGTATCACCGAAAATTGCTCAATACGGGAAATTTCATTAGCCAAATTTACGCTTGATATTTGTTAAAAAAAATATTTTGCTTATTTCTGATAAAATTGACGGTGATAGAAAAAGTCTGAGAATGCCATTGGATTGTTTTTAAAAAAAGTGGGTAGAATATGTTTGCAGAGATATAATATTTTCCGAAGAAGAAAAAGCACTGAAGACACATCTAAAGTTGGCGCCCGAATTTTCAAAAATAAATACAATATGATAAAACACGAATGGTTGCAAATAATTCTTCAGGAAGAAGGATGAAATCTTCTTCCATCTGAAGTAGTCCCTGTGGGGTGAAATAATTATTGTGGACTTTCAATAAACAATTCTTTGTAAACTTTCGTGTTTTAATATATTGTGATCATAGTTACAACAAAATATAAGCGTCATCAATTTCATTTTCAAAAATAAATAGGTATTGTTTATAAGTTCTTGTACAAAATTTACAATAGTTCTGCAAAACGTAATAAACATTTTTTAGGGGTAACGCCGTCATTCGCGCATTGAGTTCGGATGCTTTTTTTTGATTTACAAATGTTAGGAATTAATTGTTATTTTCGTAAGTAGGTCATTCAATTTGAAAAAATATTTGCATATTTTTCCCCAGTTACAACATCGCGAATAATTCTTCTGTTTTGAATCCAATTGAAAAATGAAACTGGAACAATTGATAGAATTCTTTCAGCGCTATCAAGAGCTTAATTCATGATTATTGGGTTCTTCCGGTGGACTATTGAGAATTTATGCATGAACCCCATTACTACACATATCTGACTCAGAATTCCAAAAATTAGCATGATTTTTGAGAATTCGGGCGCCAACATCAAACGAGTATAGTGAAGAATACCATACGTTTGTTTATCAAATAACTGCATAAAGTAGTACTTTTTAAATAAGAATCAGTTGGGTATCTTTTAGCAAGCAAGACAATTTTTTTCTTATTGAAAATATATAATATACGGGGTCGCTTTTGTTGTGTAAGCGTAGAATTGTTTGAGATATTTGTCATCTGTATTCCATTGTTATTTCAAAATGCGATGAATTAATTTGCATCTTCGTAATTACATTAAATTCAATAGTAAAATTATACATTTTCAAAAATTTCGAAAAGTGTGACATGTTAGAATGTGTTATTTTCAGTGAAAATAGTTCTATATCAGAAACAATTGAATTACCTGTTATTCAGAAAAGAGACAATTTAATATTACTAATGTATGTACTGTTGCAACCGAATAAAGAAAACCGCCAACTTAAAGGATACACTATAAGAGTATATTCGAATTGGCTGGCGATTCGAAAAAAGCTTTTTTGATGATTTTTTACAGCTTGGACATCCTAATACTATCGAACGGAAATCCTCTGTTTGACTAAATATTTACCATACACTATACTATACATTAATGTCCATTCGGGTAGTTTTCGGTGAAAGGCAAAAGGTACAAAATCTGCCATTGCGTATCTTTGCGGTACAAATTATCCCATAGTCATTGCAAAAAACGCGATCCGATTCTGCTGATAAAAAGTGGTACTTTTTTGGTTGTTATAGTGTTCATAAATTTATTGAGGGATGTTTTCAAACGAATAAATGTAAATATTGCTTCCTGATAGCTCGTACAAATTAGTACAAATTCTATTATTGCTATTTATGTACTTGTTTGGTTTTTTATTTATTTATTTTTTTTATGGTCCTGCTAGCTCCCTATGAACTTAGCAGCGCCACTATTTTCTTTGTAATGGCACGTGGTACAATTTTTTTTTATAGTACAAATTAGTACTAAATATATGCCATTCGATTCTGCTGATTTGGTCTTTCCAGCTTCCAAGACGTCAATACAAACAATTCTGTTCTTTTCTAGTTTAAATAAAAATAACAAAATTATTTTTAATAATATAAAAACGATTAAGAAAAAATTTTCTGGCAACTTCCAAGAAATTAAGGAATACAAAATTATTACAAGCAATATCGCCCTAGTCCAAAATGTACTTAATCATTTTTAGATGGTTGTATCTAATTTTCTAGTTAAGATAACCATACGTTATTGTAGTGTTTTGGAAACCTATGCCGATGCGACGTAACGAGACCCATAAACCCCTTAGATTTGACAACATTGCGAGGTCTGTGAAGATCGAATGAATATATTAAAAGATATACAGATTGGCTTCGAAAGACGGTTAAATATGATTGGCTTAATAACGTTTGGTGGTCTTATATTATTTTTATTTATTAAAATATTTTACCCCTCAGGGTTTCCAAGTAAAGTTATACTTTAGTTGTAACGTATTTATAATAATATATACCACAAAATACAATTTTGACGACTGGTCTGGGGTTGCCTGTTGAACGTATGTGGTCTGACTTTGATAGTTAAAACAATATATATATATCAATAATTAATATATCTAATAAATGTGATCACTTACCTCATTAGTAAATCACTAGTTCTTTAGCCAAATTATCTAGGCATTAAAACTAATGCAGATAACTACGCAACGCAGTCATTGTCATTTTTTGTTTTTCTGAGTCTTTTAGAGAACAAACACAAGGGTAACATTTATTACTAGTTTTTGGGTATAGTTTTCAGATAATAACTTTAGATTATATTTTCGTACCTTACAATAGATGTCAATTAAGCATTGTTATGTAATTACCGCATTAATTGGATATTTGTTTATAAATTTAGTTATTTTATCCAAGTGTTTCCTGATTGATTTTCAGCAAGTCGTTAACTTTGTTCACTTCGCTGTTTATATTGATAATAAATATCAATATTGATTGAATTAAAGAAAAATTAGATTTAGACTAGAGGGTGCATTGTTTGTGAAACATCGTAATTTAATAAATTCAGAAAGGGATGAATAAAACACTGAAATATATTTCACCAAAAGGTTAATTGTACTCGACAATTGTTTCGATCTATGCGATCATTTTCAAAAGTATATGTTTAGTAAAACTATATACAAATCATTTATAAATTATTTAAAATGAGAGGGAAAGAAAATGTAGACAATTCTAATTCGTTATTCATTAGAGTAGTTAATTTATGTAATGCTTTGCTAATTTCTAGTGATTCCAACATAGACAAATTTTAACCTTTATGTGTGAAGCACTTTTGTCTTATTTAGATCTAAAAACTAATAAAACTACCCCTGCAGCCACCATAATTTTTCACTCTATTAAAATTTACACCACCCTCACTTGACCCTACAAGCCATTCCACCTTCTTTGTCCTGCTCAAAGATCTTTATTATCAAAAAATTGGTTGTAAATACAAATTTGAATTTTCAAAATTGAAACAGTATTTGAAGGAGTGGTTTCCACGCCTAACATAAATTTCTATGTATGTGTATTAATATGAATTATATTCAAGAACCATCTACAAATTACCTAAAATTAATGAGGAAAAAGCTTTTGTTGTCATCATGCCCCCGCCGGGATTCGAAAATTTGAGGTGATTTGTAGATGGTTCTTGAATTTAATTCATATTAATGTGTTTAAAATCACCACTACTTAATATTTCTCAATATTTCATTGTTAATAGGTATATACAGGGTGTTACTGATATAACTGCGGATATTTAAGGAGGTGATAGGGCAGTAGAAAATAAGAAAATTAAGCAAAACTTCGCAGGTCCTAAAGTTTACCGTTTTCGAGAAAAACGTATGTGAAAATACAGGCAAAACCGAGTACGGTCCTGTGTAAGACGTGTCCTCGATTGACCTGGTCGTGTGTAGTGGCAACGCTGTCTTCAATCAGCTGACAGTGAATGAGCTTACTCGGTTACTGTAACCACTGTAACGTAAACAAGTGTGTTCGAAAATGGCGTTTAGTTCATCAGAATTTTGTGACAGTTGCCAAATGTGTTGCTTAAGTCAAAGCGAAAACGCACAGGATCGAATTCAAATTAATTCATGTTAAGATGTTTTTCAAAAATTTTGAAAATTTTTTTGTTTCTTCACCGCGCTGCTGTAGTGACCATTCGATCACATATTGCATCTAGTTGACACCCTCCAAAAATCCGTATTTATATCAGAACCACCCTGTATAAGTGTATATGTTACGGTAAAAGTAGATATTGCGGCAAGTGTACACATTTGCCTCCTCGTTTGGGAAATGAACATTGAATTCACAATGAGCATGTCGTTTTGGTAAATGTGAGCATACAAAATACGAAATCACAAGTGCTAATAATAGGGTGCGCATGCGCACTTGTAGTGGTACGCGAACTACCGTTTCGGCTAGTTCAGTTACACATTTCGTGCAAGTGCTCTTTTTTTTAGTGCGTCAAATGCATTTTAGAGGTGGGGGAGATATATTTTTCATAAAAAAAATATTTAAAAACCGTCGTAATAATTTCCTGTGTTTTGCAATAGGTTATGGTGGAGGGTAGGTGTGTTTACATCTACATACCCCACACCCCGTACCTTAACCTAACCAAATACCAAATTAACTATTACATTAAAATTTTGGGGTGTGGGGTATGTATATGTAAAAACACCCATCCTCTACCATAACCTATAGCAGGAGAGAGGGAATTATTACTATTTTATTTTTTTTATGAAAAATATATCTCCCCACCTCTAAAGTGCATTTGATTTACTAAAAAAGTCTTATGCAAGCAATTTTTTGGAACAATTTTCGGCTGGAGCCTCACTTCCCAACAATTACTCTATTTTGGAGAAAATGAGGAAAAGGCCTAGCCATCCACCTAATGCAACTACATAATACACGTAATCCGATGAACAATTCTTAGTTTGCTTAGGGTCTTTTTGGTTGTGCTTCTAGTTATTTTATAGTAATTGTATTTACTTACTTTTTTACTGCAACAACATTTTTAATTTATTTGTATTCCAACTTTTCTTAAAACATGAAGGTAAGAGTATATATGTAAGTTTTAACACTAGCGCCAAAACTTAGTCAGTACAGACTTTTGATGGCTCCGAACCTGAAGAATCGTGAATAAGTTTGTTTCGAGAGTAAATAACTTTTGCAATCTAACGACAATTGTATTGATTTAGGTATGTTATTAACTACATATATATTAATCGTTATATCTATAGCGTTTAAGTTTGTAAATAATTGTAAATATAGTTTTTAGCGACTGCATCGTGCATCGTTGTTTAATTGCATCCTGAATCTAATCTCGATTAAGTTTCTGAATCCGAAACTTACATATATTTACCAAAACGTGAAGTTAAAAGTACACATTTACCGGCAAATGTGTACATTTCCCAAAAGTGTACATTTACCGTAACATATATATTATTGCCCAGTATGACGAATACTACAACATACTAAAATTTGAGTCCGTGCGTTTTGCGCCGTGCACTTTGCGCCGCGACCTTTTTCCGTATCGTTTGCGCCGCGACCTTTTTCCGTATCGTTTGCGCCGCGAGAAAGGCAGGTAAAATTGCAGCGTGCTGTTTGCGCCGCGACTATGTAATTGATATATAAACCTATCAGACAGTTAGCTGCGCTTGCCCATATACCAGAAGATTGGGTTGTCGATGGCTTTTTAAAAATAATGGAGCAATCACCTACTGAATTTAATAGATAATTATTTTGTCGACCAATGGCTGGAAAACGATTCAGTACCGGTAGACATTTGGAATTGCTTTAACTTAAGACACCGTACCAACAATGTAGCGGAAGGGTGGCATAGTAGTTTAAACCGACAAGTTGGAACAAAATATCCAAACATTTTTTCGCTACTAGAAATATTAAAAAAAGAAACCATAAAGTCAAGCGAAGCAGTTCAATTGTGATAGGTCGGTCAGTTACAAAAAAAAAAGAAAAGGTAAATATCAAAATCAAGATGCAAGAATAAAAAATATTTTAAAAAAAATTGATGTAGATCATAACATAGAGATGTGCTTGAAAGCGTTAGCATACGCACAAAAATTAGAATAGTGTTTCCAAAACTATGTATAATATGACACAAATGCAACTACATTTACCTATTACTTAATTCCATTTAACTTTTTTGTACATACTATGACGAAGATTAATGATTTTTATACTTTTAAACACGCCTGTTTTGTCGTACAAAACTGCCAGTCCTAAGCCTGGATTAAAGTAGAAAAAGCGAAGGAAAGTAAAAACTTAAATTTAAAATATACAAACACAGAACGCATAAACTTATAGTGTATACAGTTTTAAATAATAATTATTACTGTACATAGGTTTATATATCAATTACATAGTCGCGGCGCAAACAGCGCGCTGCATTTTTACCTGCCTTTCTCGCGGCAGAAACGACACGGAAAAAGGTCGCGGCGCAAAGTGCACGGCGCAAAACGCACGACACCTAAAAGTTGAATCAAATCGGAGATGTGGTTATAAAACTTTAATGGGTTTATTTGTTTGAAGGGCTGTATTATTTAATCGACAGCCAATCACATACAACTTCCCTGTCTGTATGCCGATACCTGCATATTTCATAGGCGTACTTGAAGGAAATAGCTACAAGAAATTTATTGACGTTAACACAACGACCACGTGCCCCAGGTAGTTCACTGTCTCCTGAAATAGCTGGCATTTCTTGGGGCTTAATTTAAGGTTGACATCACGCAGCCTTCGAAGTACCTCTTCCAAGTTTTTCAGGTGGTCGTCGAAGTCTTTTCCGATCACGATTATGTCGTCAAGGTATACCAGGCAAGTTTTCCCAATCAAGCCGTTCAAAACCGTCTCCATGAGTCGTTCAAATGTGGCTGGCGCATTAAACAACCCGAACGGCATCACGTTGAACTGCCACAGCCCGGTTCCGATCGAAAATGCCGTCTTCTCATTGGCCTCAGGATCCAGGTCTACTTGCCAGTATCCACTTTTAAGGTCTAGCGTTGAGAATATTGTCGACCCCGCAAGCGTGTCCAAGGTATCATCGATGCGTGGCAAGGGGTAGCTGTCTTTCTTAGTGACATTATTTAGCTGGCGGAAGTCAACACAGAAGCGTGTAGATCAGTCTTTCTTCTTGACCAAAACTACCGGCGACGTCCATGGACTGGTCGATGGTTCTATTATTCCGTCCTTCCGCATGTCGCTTATAATCTTTTCGGCCTCTTCCTTTTTGGCCAGTGGTAGTCTCCTCGGTCTCTGACGGATGGGCTGCGCTTCGCCAGTGTTGATTTTATGGACGACGATGTTGGTTCGCCCCTTCTTGCCGCTGTCCAATGCGAACACGTCCTGGTACTTTACAAGGAGTTCCCCTATTCGACGTTGTTCAGGTTGATTACGGTTTTCACCCGCCTCCTTGTACAGTTTTAACAACGCCTCCGGAATACCTTGAACTTTGCGCATCCCTGAACTCAATCTTTTAACTTGTGGCATGGCAGTGTCCTGGGCGTGTAACTGGAACGTTTCGCCGTTCAGTGTCACATTCCTTCTCCGGAAATTCAAGCAGAAGTCATATTTTCGGAGGACGTCCAAACCCAGTATTACATTGTCCTCTATTTCTGCCACTAACACGCAGTGTTTAAAAGACGTTCTTACCATTTGGATGTTGACGTAACTTTTACCCCTGACTACCACTTGTTCTCCAGTGGCGGTACGGAGCTTCCATTGCGTTGGCAGAAGTTTACTGGGCTTGGTCAATATTCCGGGCTTTATGATTGTTCTGCTAGCTCCAGTATCCAGCAGAAATGAACACTGCTTCCTGTTTATGAGTCCAGTGAGAAAAAGGCTGTCAGTTCGATCTTTCATTGTCTTAGTCAGTGCTACTAAACCTGGGGCCTCGTGTCCCGGGACCGACGTTTGCCCCGCCGCGTCGTCCCTGATTAGTTTTCCGGAACTCGGGGCACGCGCTCTTGAGTAACCTCTTCGTTCTTGCAAGCGGTTCTTACGTGTCCCAATTTCCCGCAGTTCCAACATCGTATTGGTCTCGGTTTCTTGTTTAATCTTCCCACTATCCTGCTAACTATTTCTTCTAGTCTGTCTTCGTATCGACCGTCGGGCTCCTCCATTAGCTCACGCACTCTACCTTGCCGTTGCGATGCCTGTTTAACGACGTCATACTCCAGTGCCCGAGCCAACGTGTCAGCGAGTGTTTTTGGCCTGTCTAATCGAAGTCGCTATTGTATGTCGTCATCCCTCAACCCATCGGTGAAAGAGTCGACAGCCAACTTTTCTAGCGTGTCGTCGGGAGTACCTGGATACGCGAGGCGGGCCAGACGAGCGATATCGGCCTCGTATTCTTGCAGGTTTTCCCCTGACTTCTGACGTCGGTTTCTTAACTGCACGTGACTGACGCTTGTCATATGTGCCTGACCATACCACATCTCTAACTTCTTCACTAGGTGTTCATAGTCGTTCAACTTCTCGGGTGGTATGGTATCCAAAATCTCCTCGGCATTACCATGCAGCGCACAGACCAGCTCGGAGGCTTTATTTTCCAACGTCCATGCGTTCGACTTCGCGGCCGTTTCAAATTTCTTAAGGAAAGTGGTCCATGATGTTTTTCCGTCGAACTTAGGTGGCTTCGTATATCCTTTCGATGAAACACCGTGCCCATTTTCCTGCTTTACACTTCTAGCATCATTATCGATCTGTTCGGACATTGTCGTACATAGAAACCTTTCTTCTATTTCTTCTTCTTCTTGAAATTTTCCTGCAAAATTCTGTTCTGTTTCGGCCAAATTTTCTTTAAATTCTTCTCTCAAATTTTCTTTAAATTCTTCTCTCAAATTTTCTTTCAGTTCTTCCAGATTTCCTTTTAGTTCCTTTGAATTTACGGTTAATTTCTCTTCCAGGTTTTCTTTCAGTTCTTCCAGATTTCCTTTTAGTTCCTTTGAATTTTCGGTTAATTTCTTTTCCAGATTTTCTTTCAGTTTCCCTTCCAATTCCATTGAATTTTCTTTCAGTTTCCTTTCCAATTCCATTGAATTTTCTGTTAATTTCTTTTCTAGTTCATCCTCAAATTCCTAGATATTCGGATCGAAACCCTCTTGTATCAGAGCTTCCTCAAGTCGCCCTTGTAAAGTGAGCTTGTTACCAGACGTATCTTCGTCTCGCTCCTCGAGTTCACTTTTCAGTTCGGCAACTTTCAACTCCAACAACTTTTTCGGCATTTTGATTTATCTAACTATTTTCCTTCTGCTAGAAAATTCTCTTCTTTGGGGGATTGATTGGCACCCCACACCTGACACCAATGTAGCGACTTTTCTAGTAGAACTTATTTATTTAACGGATATTTGTTTTACAACTATTTATTTAACACTTAAACAATAATAGAATACTTAAACATTAATAACAATTCAACGACTTATTTATATCACATGGAAAATGCGTATTTATATCACTATATATCGTAGCTCGGTATTTATATTACTCGTTCGGAAGCTCACTGTAAACTGACTCTTACTGGCCACGTCAACAGGTATTTATACTGATTAGGAACAATCCAGAAAGTTCCAGAATGACAAACAAGACTTTACTGGAGTGCTTATTGTGTTCGTCTAATTTATGGCCTTGTTTATCGTCATCAAAGCGCCGACCGACGCCGGCATTCTTTGAGCTCCGCTTATCTGCTGTCGGATCTCGTTGCCGCTATCGCACACATATACGCTCGTTGCACTGCTCGCTCTCGCACACATATACGCTCGGTACACTGGCCGCTCTCGCACACACATATACGCTCATTACAAAATTAACAGTAATAGCAGTGAATTAAGAAATAAACTGAGACGCGCAGTGAAAAGTGATAAACTGTAAATAAATAGTGTATATTGCTGTATATAAGTTTAAAGTTAAATTTATTAAATCCACGAACATTTCAATACAGGGTGTTACTGATATAACTGCGGATATTTAAGGAGGTGATAGGGCAGTAGAAAATAAGAAAATTAAGCAAAACTTCGCAGGTCCTAAAGTTTACCGTTTTCGAGAAAAACGTATGTGAAAATACAGGCAAAACCGAGTACGGTCCTGTGTAAAACGTGTCCTCGATTGACCTGGTCGTGTGTAGTGGCAACGCTGTCTTCAATCAGCTGACCGTGAATGAGGTTACTCGGTTACTGTAACGTAAACAAGTGTGTTCGAAAATGGCGTTTAGTTCATCAGAATTTTGTGACAGTTGCCAAATGTGTTGCTTAAGTCAAAGCGAAAACGCACAGGACCGTATTCAAATTAATTCATGTTAAGATTTTTTTCAAAAATTTTGAAAATTTTTTTGTTTCTTCACCGCGCTGCTGTAGTGACCATTCGATTACATATTGCATCTAGTTGACACCCTCCAAAAATCCGTATTTATATCAGAACCACCCTGTATAATAAAATATAAAATTTTAAGATTCTGTTTGTAAGAGGGAATTGTTGTTGACTAGCAAAATAAGATATCCTAAATATTACCCCAATCTATTTTGAACATAATTACCTACATCCAACGATAATGACTCTCCATGTCTTCCTAATCCGGTACGCAAAATATTATTCGTTATACAATAAATATTCATTATATTTAATATCCTTATAATCTAAATATGTATTGGTTTTGCTTGACAACTAAAGTACAATTATACATGAAAACTTGTTATGTATTAAAATTGCTATGTATGTTGAACTAAATTGGATCGGTAGTTTGATTATGTTTATACTTGGAACTACGAACAACAAAAGTTACAGGTTGCTATGTTAACTGCCGGACATGAGTCATTCATGATACTCGGAATATACTATCGAGTTGTGTATGTAAAGCAATAAACAGGTATAATCTGGAACGTACTAAATAGCTCAAACCCCAACGCCAAAACTTGGATAAAAAATGTCCGAAGCACTTTTCGATAACAAAGTTATCTTCTTCAGGGACTGAAGTGAACTCAGTGCTTCGGACATTTTTGATCCAAGTTTTGGCGTTGGGGTTTGAGCTATTTAGTACGTTCTACAACACCGCCAAAGTTTTCTCCAGTTTCTAATTAGGTATAATCTGAACTGATAGAGCGGCTGTTTGAAAAATCTTAAATATCGAATTACATTTCCAATAATGTATACCTACTTAAATAAATATTTTACATTTTTTGATATTATAACAACGCTACTGCTCAAAAATGAGATTAGAGCGCCTGCCCCTTCCAACATTGTACCTACCTTCTTAGGACGGAGTTTGTTATTGCGCATCTAGTCGTTAGTCTCGGTCGAAAATCTTCATAGTAATAATTTACAGGTTCAGTGCAGAATAATCCTTAGATTGTGAAACTGCACAAATGTTGTTTAATTTATGTGTAAAAATAGATTTATGAGGTTGCTTCTTTTCTGGATGTTTCAGATGCTATATCAGAATTGTTATTACTTTGAATAAAACTAGCATGTCCTTCTTTTCATAATTTTCATGACATTTTTTTGTTTTAAGATTAAATGAGCGTAAATGTAAAACTGCTATTTAATAATACGCATTTAAAAATGGAAATCGTGTGTAATGACAGACGCCTATCAGGAATAAATATAAAAAAGCAAATGGAAGCCTAAAAAAATTGTTCTCGCAAGGAACTATCCTAGGTCCGCTCCTTTTCATACTATACATAAATCACCTCCTTGAAATCATGCCCCCCCTAAACCATTGTATCATATGCTGACGATACTGCAATAATAGCTGCTGACATTACATGGAAGAATACAGAGATTACAATCAACAATTACCTTTGCTCTGTCTCTGATTGGTTGGCAGTCAATAAACTGTCCCTCAACGTAGAAAAAACTGTCTTAATGACTTTTGGTAACTATTCTGATAGTGTTCCGAAGAAAATTAACGTACACATAAAAGGTGAAACAATACAACGAGTTTACGACTGCAAGTATCTTGGTATCATCTTTGATTATAACATGAGATGGGAAAAACATATAAAATACATTCATAATAAAACTAAATATCTTATTTTCATCTTATACAAATTAGCTAAGATATTGAATTCCGAGACTCTAAGAATGATATACTATGCTTTTTTTCATAGTATCACTAATTATGGCATTATTGCACGGGGTGGTGCGTACACGAATAACCTAAGCCTCCTCCAAAACCAACAGAGCAGGATATTAAAAATAATCAACAAAAATCAATTTACCATAGAGAAAACTCCTCCTCCTCCAGCAATTTGTATATGAGTCCTTACGTTATCACTACGACGAGTTAAAACTTCTTTTTTTATCATCTACAAGTAAAACTCGTACTAAACAACTAACATTGCCAAAGATGCTAAAAAGAATCAGCAACAAAATGAGTTTAACCACTGCCATACAACTATAATAAGCTTCCAGTTGAGCTAAAAACTCTTAATAACATTCAACGATCCAAACGTTTAATTAAGAAATGGATTTTGTGCAATATTTAGTTTAATTATTTATTAATACTATAAATTTGGTTTTGGATTTATATTTCTTATTAATAATATTACAGGCACGTGCAATAATATCTAAGCTAAATAATGTTAAATAATCTCATTACATATAATTTACTGTATCCTATTGGGTGACAATAACGCTAAGACTAATAGTGTTAAATAAGGTATTATACATTATATCACATGTTATCTTTTAGTCTATAAGTTATAGCCGGTTCTACGAACAGGTATCTGCGTGTATACCTCTGTAGAATTTACTCTAAAGTAAATTAAGTACTGGTTTAAATAAATAAATAAATAAATCATTACCCTTAGACAACAAAAGCGACCCCATATATTGTAATGTTCGTGGGTCAGATTCAAATACTTATAACAGCAACAACAATTTATTTACACTAATTACTAATGAAACTTAGAAACATTATTGAATTATTACTAAATTTAAATTACTAACTACACTATTGATTTAAACTTTATCATTTTTTACTGCGTGTCTCAGTTTATTTCTGAATTCACTTCTTCAGCTGTCAATTTATTTATGACTCTCGGCGATCGTCTCTTCCTTATATGCTGTGTTTAATCTCTGGAACATTCGTGAAACATTTGGAAATGTCGGGATGTTTATTTTTCTCTGAACTGCTTAATTGCTTTCCTAGAAGGCAGGTACGTTACACATTTACAAGTACGACGCACACCGCCGAAATCGCCCGCGGCTAATCGGCTGGTCGACTAATTCGCTCGCGTGGTGGTAGAATACAATATTTATTTATTGCGCTATCGTAGACAAACATGACAATTTATATTACAAAAAAAAAGTTTATCTCAGAAAAATCAACTTCCGTCACTTTTTTCATTAATACATGCACTTTGTTCAATTTCCATATTTTAAACACTTTATATACACGAATTTTACAAATAAACACAGCAGTGTGGCCACTACACAGACGGTCGAGCCATCAGCTGTCACCATCCATGGATGCGCGTGGCACGCTGTAACATAAACACACCCGAACATTCGCGCAAGCGCCGTGCGCCGCCTAAACAGCAGGCGCAGGCATACATTTTCGCCGCGCCGTAGAAAGAGAGGGGGATACTTCCTCTCCCACGCCGCGTCGGCTGTCTACTCTCCTCGATCTTACGAATTTTCGATCAGGTCACGTGTCCTGACGCGAGTTTAACATTTTTTACCCATTACAAAAAAGTGTACAACGCCGCTAAAGAAGTTTTCACTTCAAAAACACAACTTTATGCTATAACTCGAAAGTTCATGACAACCAGAATATGGACAACTTGAAAATTCCAACTTTGTTTTTAACTCCAAAACAAAAGACGATAGCAATTTTTTGAATACACCAGTAAGTTGGTCTCAAAAAAGAGACCTTGGATATGATATTATTTTTTTGTATCTCTTATACCTAGTTACCGAGGAACATTGAATTCGGCCCACCTTTCACGTATTCCGTACGCGGCGTTCGTTGTCCGTCTGATATTCTCACCTAACAGACAATACATGCATTAATACTATTCGAGATAGGTAATAAAGACAAGCTTCGACCCATTCCCGTCGTTTCCTATCGGAGACTAATGTCACCACACCTAGGACGAACTGGGACTGTGATCGGTACTGTGATGCAGATCTGGCGGCTTTCCCTCTACGCGTTCAGTACAAGATGGACGGGAAAAGTTCAGTCCGGCTTGTACTTGCGTCTTCTGTAACGGAAGATCAGTCGATTTTACTCTCTATATTTCGCATACCCCGTGCCTTATATCGATTCTTGACTCCAATGAATTCCAAAAGCTTTAACATTAATTTAATAGTAGTAACAATTATTTCCCAGACATTAAAATTTGCACAATGCTCTTCTCATCGACCTTTACATGAATATGGGTTCAAACAAAATTTCCCTTGGCTACTGAGCTAAAATAGGCAAGACCGGCAATAAATGACGCCCCGTGTGTCACCTGTAAGCATGGTGGTAACGATCTAATCCACCAACGAACCATTCAGAGACCGCTCCAACCACGACGCACCTACCATGTATATACACATATGTGTGTCGGTACGCAGTCAGCTTTTCACTCAGTTGTCGAAACTTGGAGATCTTTGTTGTTGTTTTTCAAAATAAGTTTTTATTTTTATAGCATTTTGTGTTTAGTATTATTGATGAAAACATTTTTTGTCAGGTTTGGTTTCGAAAGGGGGTGAAAGGTGAAGCTGCTGGAATAAGCGAAGAACATGCAACCGGATGCGGTTGGGTTGAAATGGTTGGTAGAATATGTATGAAATCAGTGGCTGCAAACGACCAAGTATGGGGTGCGGGTGCCAGCGATCGAATAATTTATTTCCGAATGGGCGTTACTACTTCAGATTTAACCGGCAAGACATGGAGGGCTTTACATGCACCTCTTCAAGTTAGCCGAGTTAGTAGTAACGCAAGTCTCAGTAGAGAAAAACTAAATCATAGCCTTACATTTTTGGTAAGTTCCTGTTTAATAATAAAAAGGCTCGATTTACAAATGGAAATTTTAAATGATATTTCACTTTTATGAAATTTTATTTGTAATTATTGATTTGACAAGGATTTACTTAAGGCTTTTAAGTACTTGATGATGGTAAGCTTTCACGGCCGGCATCCATTCGGTTACAATGTATTTTCCGGGCTATTCTTCCGTTTCGCCAGCCTCGACTGCTGCCATCTTCAGTAGATCTCCGTTGCTGTTGCTGCTTTCTCTGCTGATATCAACTGTCGAGACTGGCAAAACGTCTAGTAAAGGAGGAAAACAGGACCACGGCAGAATAGCCCGGAAAATACATTGTGGGCATGTTCCGATATAGACTGTGAGCACTGGACAGTAATGCCAGTATACAGAAATGCGTTCCGATATAGGCTTCCAGTGCACTGTGACAGTGACAGAAAGAAACTAATGACGTCATATTTGCCACCATCTTTGTACTGGGAGCGTATTACCTCTGGGAGGTAAGGCGCTTCCAGTAGTTTCCAGTAGATAAAAATGGCAGACATAGCAAGAACACAGACCACACCACAACATCGACCAATATTTTTCTTCAAACTTATAAAAAGCTACAATTCATTAAAAGGTTTAAAATGAAAGAAATTGAAACATTCTTATTGCTCTGTTTTACGGTTTTTGTAATTTGTTTGTTACTTAAACCACTAAACACCGTTTTTACTTAAACTTATTCTAAAAGCAGACCTGTTCAATCATGTAAGAGAAGGAACTTTTCATCATTCTTTTACATTGTGTTCAATCCACTAGGTCTGGATGAATTACAAAATTGTGAAAAACGGAAATAGTAATTTTGAAGTGATTTTTACTCTTAACGTTTCTCTGTAAAAAATATGCATATTCTTATTTTGACATAAATTAACATATACCTAAGCATAACATATAAGAAAATAAAATAAATAAACCACTTTTAAATGTTTCAAAACGAGTATTTATTTAACTCTACAATTGTTTCGGTATTATAATACATTTCTCAAGAGTAACAGGATTTAGGTATAAATAGATGATAAGCACCGCATTAAATTTAGTAAAATCCTGTTACTCTTAAGAAAGGTATTATTATACCGAAACAATTGTAGATTTAAATAAATACTCGTTTTGAAACATTTAAAAGTGGTTTATTTATTTTATTTTCTTCTAAGCACAACATATTGGTCACTCGGAACGTTTTCTTGTTAGTAATTTTCATTAGTTAAGATCATGAAATTTTATTAGGTATACCGTTATAAACATTTTTTTATTCTCAAATACATAGTTTAAAAAAATTATTTCCCAAAAATTGCAATATTAAGCCTCATTAAATGTTAAAATCGTGCATTAATACATCTAGCGCCTCTATCGGATAGTGTCTTAATTATTTTTGACAAAAGTACTGAAACAGTACTGAAATACGTTCCGATATATAACAGCCAGTAGTAGATTCAGTGCAAAAATCTAAACCGGAACGGTGTTTACAGTATACTGTGTGACGTAACGTGTCACAGTGCTCACAGTGTATATCGGAACACGGTCTGTAACGTTAAGGTACCTTTTTAAAAGCATGATAATTACTAATGCTATATTTATTGATTAAAATTTAATTCTAGGAATTATTTATTTTTGTTGTATAGACTAATCGACCACACAGTATTACTGAAACAAGTGTAACCAATTCAAATTGGGAAGAGAAAAGTCATTCAGCACCTACTGCTCCAATGTCGTTGCCCGTTGGTGATTTGACGGGTAAACATTTTGAAACACCTTTAAAGAATCCTAAAGCATGGAGTCCTGTACGTTCAGTAGGATCGGTAGTAGGTACAGAAGCTCATCCAGAATCTGACCAAAGCGTTTGGCAGGCCGATAGTAACAGTTCTTCGAATTTCTTCTTTTCTGAAGATGAAGAACTCTGTTGGGCAGAATGTGAAGCTGCTTGGATATGGGTAGGCTATTCACTTTGGTATTTATTGTAATAATAATTGGAAAAATGTAGGGATGAAATGCAGGGGCAAGAGTTAGGTATAATACGGTTTGCATAATGAGCAATAAGCAGTTATTGAAATTGAAGAGTCACGTCTATACTTTTATAAGTAGTAGTTAGTTAGGGATGCGCGTTGATGCTGCTTATTAACTATTAGACACAACTGTGGCGGCCACTTTGATCGAGTTCTCAGACAACGTCGCGGGGCGAATAAGCTTTATCGGTTACACGCTAAAACAGGCGTTTCGTGGAACGTATAATTTCGAGGGTGTTATGGAATATTACAAGATTCTTCCAGAAACAATAGTATAAATACGGTCGGGATGCGACATCTGGCAGTTCAGTTTACAGTGCATTTCTGACGATGGGGAAGAAAGTGATAATAGACGCAAGTGCGAAGTAATATAAATAGTGCGAAATCAATATCACAGTAGTATAAATAACTGTAAGATAAATCGTTGGAGTATTAGTAGTGACATAAATTGTTGAATTGTACTTCGTATATATTTTCCAATTAAGTGTTTGTATGGTTTACTTATTAATTAACTGTTGCTAAATTAATATATTAATACTAGAAAATTCGCTACAACTGGTGTCAGATGTAGGGTTGTAATTAATTGGAGAAAAAAGAATCTTCTAGTGAAAATGGCAAGAAAATTGACAGATTTGAAAGTGCTGATTTGAAAAGAGAATTGAAGAGCGAGATCAAGATAAGTCGGGAAATAAATCTATTCTACAGAAACGAATTGCCGATGCCTTTGTAGAAGCTGGTTTCGGTGCGGAAACATTTTTATTTGAAGACGCACTGGCACACATTGGAAAATTTTGAAGAGATCAACTAA
Source organism: Agrilus cyanescens (assembly GCA_947389935.1). Classification (NCBI taxonomy): domain Eukaryota; kingdom Metazoa; phylum Arthropoda; class Insecta; order Coleoptera; family Buprestidae; genus Agrilus; species Agrilus cyanescens. The sequence goes on from OX376704.1 coordinate 7,420,026, forward strand.
AATTTTAGAACATTAGAAGAGAAACTAAACGAGAATGTCAAGTCGCTGGAATGACTTGTAAGAAAAGTTTATAAACTTCGACATCACGTCCAATGCTTGCGACCAAATTCCAGGACAGACGGAAACTATGGCTATGACAGACGCTATTGACGTAAAAAAAGGTACTTGTTCTACCATCGAAGGTGCACATGAAGCCACCAACGTTCGATGGAAAAACATCATGGGCCTTTTTCCTGAAGCATTTGGAGGTAGCAACAAGAGTTATACGTGGACGTCTCAAGAAAAAGTCACGGCAATTACTCTCACTTTGCGTGGCAGTACCGGAGAAATTCTAAACACACTACCACCGAAAGAGTTGCTTGACTACCAGCAGCTAGAAATACGATTAGAAATGCAATACGGCTAAGCACATCTGTTAACTGTGTACCACGTACAACTCCGGAATCGATGCCAAAGGACAGAGGAAACCTTGCAAGAATACGAAGCTGACATCGCACAACTGGTACGCCTTACCTATGCAAAAACGGCGGACCCTGGAAAAGCTTGCCGTTGATCGATGCACAACAAAGACTTCGACTGGATAGGCCAAGGACTCTTGTAGAGACATTGGCTCGCACACTGGAATATTAGGCCGTCAAGCAGGCTTCGCACTGACGGTAGAGTGGAGGAAGACCACGATATACCGTGTTGTAATAGATGTTAAGAGTAAATCTAGTAGTCATGTGATGTCATTAAGTATGTGATGTTGTTGAGTGGATTTGTCGGTCGATGTGCATAACCAGAATGGTTCCTTATTTTGTTAACATTAACTTTATGTTGCGTTTAATGCCGTCTTGGTTACTAATATCTATATTATAAAAATGAATCTTTGAATGTGTTGCTAAGCGCAAATCTCGAGAGCAGCTGAACCGATTTATCTAATTTTTTTTAAATAATATTCCTTGAAGTACGAGGATGGTTCTTACGGAGAGAAAATTTTAAAAAATTGCCAGAAAAAGTATAAAAACAACAATTTTCTATATTCCCATACAAGATTCGTAATAATACTTAAAAGTCAACAAGGCAAAATAATAGAGTGACGTTAGTATCGTATAAATATTAACGTCAATATTTGTCAATATTTATACGATGGTAGTAGGATATATTTATTACTAAAAAATTAGGGATCCTTACTACTATTCGTGCGAAGCCGGGACGGACTGCTAGTATAATAAAAACATACTGGAGTATTTTATTTTCACGAAAAACAACAGGTTATGGGCCCAGGCACCCTCGGAACTTTGATTCATAAAGAAACAAAAAAATAAACAAAATGGCGGTTAGTAACGGAAAGAACAACTTAAACGTGGAGTTATTAAATGGTGACAATTTTCATACATGGAAATTTTGAATGAATGTTTTATTTGAAGAATAGGATATTAAGGAATCTATAAAGAAGGCTTTTATTGAATCAGACTATGATGATGAAAGAAAACTGCATGAAGCAAGAAAAAAGTATAATGTTTGGATGATTCTCAATAGATATTATTAATAAAAAGAAAACTGCACACGATATTTGGAAGAATCTCGAAGAGAGATATGAAAAAAAAGGATGTTAAAAAGAAAGTTACTGTCGGTGAAATTAAAAGAAGTCAACAACTTTTTTGTGGATTTTGAAGAAATAGTAAGACAATTAAAAGCTACTGGGGCTGAGTTAAAAGATATGGATGTAGTCTGTAACTTATTGATTGAAATGCCTTAATAATTTGAAACGGTAATTACAATTTTGGAGAATACAGCAGCAGTTATTTTAACATTGGAGTTGACAAAGTCTAGATTAAAGGCTGAAGTAGGAAAAAAAAGCGCACTTTCGTTGAATAAGAACATAGGTGTGTGCTATAGATGTAGGGAGCAAGTACACTACAAGAGGGATTGCAAGAAGTTCAGTCAGAACGATTGGAGAAAGGGCAAAGTAGTTTTGTGGGTTCAACGAGGTCAAAGTGGTCATTATGGACACCGTGGCTTTCATAAGGAAAGGGGCAATCGAGGAACTGGAGGGTATTCGCAGAAAACTTTTGTGAAAAAAAGAAGACAACCAGAATACATAGAAAAGGATGAAGACAACAAAGGAAGTGAAGATAGCGGGTTTTGTTTTTTATCGGATGTTAAACCTCCGTCTGCAACGTGCTGTAGAAGTAAAATTCCTACAACGTCGGTCTGAGGGACTGATATCCAAAAAAAAATTAATGAAAGCTGTCAGTTGTAATTTTTTTTGAAGTAACGACTCCGATATACATATTTTATTAAGTCTCGGTATATTTTTTATACATTTTATTACACTTCTTTGACATAAAATAACCATGGAATTATACGTACCATAGAACAACATTATATTTGATAATAGGCATGCAAAAAAAGAAAAAATATTTTTTTGTTAAAAAACTTTTGCAGAGGATTGGTTTAATGTACAAACTAAACAAAAAATATGTTTTATTCACATAAGTGCATATACATAACTGGAACTACTCATCTGTATCTTCCCCTATATAACAGTCATGACAAATTCTATGGAGGTGTTCTAAGCAAAGGAACCGGCTACATGTTAGGCATTTGTACCTGGTTTTTCTATTCTTCTTGGACGAACATAGCAGACATAGACCATAAATTGGATTTTGGTTTGCAGGAACCTTTTCAGTTTCTTTTCCACACATTTTCTGAAGACGTTATCGAATTGTACGTGGAAGTCTCTTATTTGTAGATCTTCTTGAAATATGATCCTGAATAAGCTCATATCCTAACTGCTCTAAAAATTTTCGGCGGCGGATTGATGTTTGGTTGTTGCTCTTGAATACTATGCATGTATTAATACCTGTCACATTCAAAACGTCATAAAAGACAACAAGTGACCATCTACGAGTTGCCCGTGCACAGTTGTATGCTTCAGATATCTGGTCCACTACATCGACACCACCTTTTGTGTGATTGTAATCTACAATCATTTCAGGCTTTCCAGTTGTTGCATCCAATTTATCATCGTGGTGCATCGTTGACAAAACAATGACACATTTGCTCTTACGTGGAACGTAGGACACTAAAGTGGACGTTTCGTCAAAGGCAAACATTGAACTCTTCTCTGGTCTTCGGGTCATAAAAAGTTCTGAAGGTATCTGTGGCTTATTCTTGCGCATTGTTATAGATAACATAGATTGTACACACAGATATTGCGGGTCCCATAACTTCAATTAGTATTTATGGTGGTAGGTATACTCCATTTACTTTCTGTAGATATATGCCCCCTAAAACGTACTATACTCCATTTACTTTCTGTAGAGATATGCCCCCTCCAACGTACTACATGCGCAACGACAAAAGTCTAGGAAGGGATACGGAGCTCTTTATTCATTCTGCTCTTGTCTGTTTAACATAGTTGTCAACAGTTGTCAATGCAGTACCTGCCAAAAGTTTAGTTTCGCCATGAATAATACAGATTCGAAAACAAACGTTAAATATCTAGTTCAAAGATTCAAAGTTATTATATTACTGTAACAATTATAAATAAGTTTATTTCCCATTAAAACCCAATAAATGCACGTATGAGGTTCTGGTTATGCAGATATGCAACATTCCTTAATTTGTGCACAATACCGATGGTAGTACTAATACATTCATGCAATGCAATGATAGCAAATAAAGTGGTCAAAATTTCCGCACAGTACTTTACAAATTATACGCTTGTTGCCGATAGCGACTGTTGCTCCAAGTTGCCTCCTTCCTTTCATGGCCTAGTGCCGTTCTTTTTTACTTTGCGCCAGTCATACTAAAGGTCACATTTCTAGAGGAAGTAAATGAAGTGTACTTAGGAACGGTTTAATAGAAACCTAATAGATAAGGCTCTATAGTGGTATGGTGTATGATAAAATAATTCTAAGAAAGTAGATTTTACATATGTATATTCGCAGAATATTTACAAAGAGCTTTACACGTTGGTGCTTCGAGAGTTTCAGACCGAATGTCCTTTTTCTTGTCGTTCTATCGGTCATAAAAATGAACCGTTAGGGTTCGGTACCTTTGCCCATGCAAATGTCGTACCGTGTTATAGACAGAAACAAATCAGATGTTTTACTCCGAATTTGTATCTGTCCGCTACATCACCCCCTTACCAGTGATAACGTTACAAGTGTTTATACCCAAAGAGATACACTACAGCAAAAAAACTGCTATTAATAAAATTTAGGTTCCAATTACTATCGATATTTACAAGCTTAACCTAAACTAATCTTATTCCTAGCAGGACGATCCAGTTACTTGCCTCGTGGCATTTGATTGCTGATTTGAGTTGGCGGTGAACCCTTTCCACCATGCCATTTTCCTGTGGGTGATATGCTGAGGTACGAATGTGTTTCGTTCCAAGGAGTTGGCATAATTCCTTGAACAATCCTGATTCGAATTGACGATCTAGATCGGAAGTGATACGCAGTGGGACGTCGAAACGGGAAATCCAGGTTGACAATAGCGCTTTTGCCACGGTGGCGACTTCCATATCGGGTAAGGGAACGACTTCCGGCCATCGGAAAAAACGATCGATACACGTCAAACAATATCGAAATCCGTGCGAGCTCCGAATCTTCCATTTGAGCACTTTCCAAAATTTTGTGGTTGACTGCTGGCGAAATTGCGTCGATTCGGGACAGAGCATCCGCCACATGATTTTCAACGCCTCTGATATGACCAATATCGGTTGTAATTTGAGAGATGTAGTCGAGATGACGGAATTGACGGGGTGAACACTTATCTAAATTCTATTGAAACGCGAAAACTGAAGGTTTGTGATCCGTCAATATAATAAAATTTCGTTCTTCAACTGCGTATCGGAAACGTTTAACTGCACTGTAAATCGCGAGGAGTTCGCGGTCATACGCACTGTATTTTCGTTGCGAATCGGACAGCGATTTCGTTTCAACGCGCGGTTATCTCCACAGGGTCGTAAACTACCGTTATTTTTTGGCACTGCATGTAAAGGTGATGACCAGGGACTTTTTGATGGTCGCGGAATATCCTGTTCCATCATTAGGTTAAATTCTGCCTTAACCAGATGTAGGCGGTCGGGTGCAAGGCGGCGTAGTTTACCATGTACAGGGGGGCCAGGGGTGGTCTATATATAGTGTTTAATTCCGTGTTTCATCGTTTCCCTTCCGAAAACGGGTGGTCGAGTTATTTCTGGGAATTTCGATAATAGTTCGTAGTATGAAGATTCACGAACTATCGTTTATATGCTAGCCACTTTCGTTTTAACAGAATAACTGTTGCATAGCATTTGTCAGCAATTTTACATTTTAATTTACGTGTATATTTTAGCATAGTTATCATCGTCAATATTTTTGCACTATTTCGATTCTTTTTATTTTTATAGCTAGAAAGTTTAGGGTATTGCCATTCTTTGTTTGTTGTCCGTCGATCGTGAGAAAGCGTCAAGGAATTTATTGCTCACGGATCAGTTTATTAGGTATACTTGTTTTCAAATTGTTTGTCAAAAAGGTTTTTGGACCCCAATAATTGTAATTGCTGTTATTTTCCGATCCCGGCCTTCTTAGAAATTGCTTCCTTTGAAGATTTCCGATCACGCGGTGTTCACGTGCTTGCACGTTACCTACAGGTCAGAACCCCTCTTCCTGTACTTCCACTATCACTGTTCATCCCCCTGTATCGTTATCTTTCTTCAATCGATTACCTCTCACCAATTATCGATCCAGAATTCAATTCTTAACTCCGCCCCAACAACAATTCTGCCCTTTCCAAAATTTCGAAATTTTCTTAATCATAATTTTTGTAGAACAAAATATGCTCTCAGGTCAGTATTCTGTCGAAACCACCAGACACGGATCGCGATTTCGAGCTGGTTGGCTCTCATCAGCGTGCCGCAGATGGTTCCGACAGAATAATTTTTAAAATTCGCAAGCACTTTTTTACGAATCAGTTTTTCAGTTACATGTTCGGGATTACGGTCACATCAGTATATTTTTATTTCATAGTTTAAGTTGTGTTAAGTTTGTATCTAGTTTGTTAGTGTTTCTTATTTGGGTAATAAAACTATTACAAAATCAGAGTGTGTTAATCCGTGTGTGCAGGATAATTCTATAAACCAGCGCCGGCAATTTTTTCATAAGTTCGTCAAATCACGGCGACAACAATGTTGTTGATAACGTCGTTATTGAATCAACTAGGCGCTTATTCCGTAAATCGACGAGTAGTCCATAAAACGACAAAAAGTCTATTCCTATTATAGGGGTATTTACATCGGCTACAATAAAAGGCCACTTAAAACTGCGCCTTATTTTAAAGAGTCCCGTGCCGGACACCGTAGCGAACAGACGTGTTTTGCTTCTCCGCAATATAGGACTTATAAATCAACAAGTGTACAGTGAAAACAAAAGTTTAAATTTAAGTTCAAATTTAAATTTAAAGTCAAGGTTAATTGTAAGCAGTAGTGAAATGAACAAATGGCTGCCTCGGATGAAAGTAGTGAAATTGAAAAAAAAAAAGAAAATAGTGAAAACACCCGAGAAGAAAGACAAGGTCAGAGATCGTTAGACGCATATCTTAAGATAAGCAAAAAAGGGGAAAATAGACAATCCCCAACCAAGCAACCTAAACTCAGCAGAATTAGGAAAGGTAAAGATAAAAAAAAATCAACAAAAAAACTACTAAAAAAAGATAACGACGTCATAAGAAAAAAAAGATTCTGCTATCTATGATGACGAACTGGGCGTTGACACGATGGAAGCGTCATCTAGCAACAAAATGTTGAAAAAGTTGAATGTGTTATCGACATTCAAGGCAACTTCGCTGGAAGAAACACGCATTCCTGCAACAGAAATAGTGCCATCTAGACATCCAACAGTGCATGATGGCAGTACCGTAGTAGAGCCCCTAAACGGCAGGGGGTTAGACTCACCACTACCAACAATACCGCAGACAACTACATTCGTGGAAAAGCAGTTTCCAGTAATGGAAACTGAATTATCTGATTATGTGACTGAACAGGCAGGGGGCACTTTAATACGGGTTCCTACGTCAAACAAATTTACAGCACTAGACAGCAACTACCTCCAAAAACCGACGGGTTCAAAAGCAATTTCAAAAAGTGCGATCCTGGATGTTGAAGATACGATTGAAATAAATAAAAATAAAGATTTCCAAAATAAAAGAAAAGAAGCGCAGCCGCCGCCTATAACCATAACAGACAAGGGCATTTTATCAACTAAAGAAGGCCTAAAATTTATTGATAAAATGGTCCAAACTACGAATTCAATATTCAAACTCAATAACTTTGCGCAACGCGCTTACATTAAACCGTCATCAAATGAAGCACATAAAATAATCGTAAACCTCCTGCAAGAAGAAAAAGTGAGCTATATCACGTACGGCCGCAAGGCCGACAATATAAAAGCTAAGAAATTTATAATAAAAAATGTATATTTGCCAGACTTTCCAGAAGAAGAAATCATAGACGATATTTTGCAGAAACATGGTATTAAACCTCGTCGTGCTATCAAATATCGTAGCAACGTAACCGTTTTACTAATAATTGATGCGAATATCCCGGATGAGGCTATATGGAAAATCGAAAGCGTAATGAGCCAAAGAGCGAAGATTGAGCGCTTTCGCAACAAAATTGACGCAGTTACTCAGTGTAAAAATTGTTTTCAATTTGGGCACGTTAAAATCAATTGCGGACAAGCACCAAAAGAAGAAGCCGAAACAATACTGACGGAAGATGGCAATGAGACGCAGATGTGTAATAATTGTAAAAAACCTGCTCACACAGCTCGCAATGCAACGAGTGAAATCTTCAAAAAAGAAATAAAACGTAAACGTAGAGAACGAGAAGATTTCATTCGTAACAATAAAAAAGGACAAGCTGCCGATAGCAACAGGTCACGTAACCAAATGGGAAAAGTAACTTCCGCGACACATAGAAATATTGTTCGCCAAGGAACAACATACGCAAAAGCAGCGAGTAAAAAAACGAACACACCCGAATCCCACAAGGAAGAACAACAGTCGGAAACGACACAACTTACACAAACCACACCCGATGAGTTAAATTACAGGGATGAACTGCTTGAATCTATGGAGAAATACACGCAATATGACGTTCCTGGGGTAGCTCAGCTCTGTATTAAAATAACAACCACAGTACTAAACCTATCACTATCAACCATAGCTGTAAGTCAAAAATGCATGGCTCTCGCCAGACAAATACTTCACGCAATAGCTCTTCATGGATAATCTATCCATTCTACACTGTAACATGCAAGGTCTCAGACCAAAATTTCAGGAATTGCATCAGTTAATAATTAAATATAAACCTGATATTGCCGCATTAAATGAACTCAACCTCCGTAATAAACAATTTAAGGGCAACATTCTGGGATACTTAAAAATACAGGACACCCTCGCACCCCACCTGGGCACTCGGATTTACATCAATGAACAGCTAACATGGGTCCATGAATGTCTACTACCGATGGGTGACAATGAACGCAAAATAGAGGGTTGTAGAATTCGCGTAACCCTAGCCAACAACACTATACTGTCGGTGGCGGGAATTTATGTGCCAAATAAGATTGAAAGAATTACAGAGCAACAACTAGAACTCCTGTTGGCCGAACCTAACACCCTAACCATTGGAGACTTCAACGCCCGTAACCGTGGTTGGGGCGGCCATAGCACATCCCAAAGGAGCTTAAACATAGAAAAAGCCTTAATAACCAATAATCTTTCTCTATTTTCACACGAGTTACCATCGCGCCCTGGTTATTCGACAAACAAGATCGACTTTGCAATTTCTAGCCTTCAGAGTGACTTGAAGGCTGAGGCCAAATCAGTGGAGGACGTTGGATCCGATCACATCCCCTGGATTCTGAAAATTGAAAAACCACCATTTAGAACGATAAAAAGGCTCCGAAATCTAAATCTCCTCGATAAAGAGAAATATGAAGAAACCACGAATGAACTACGACACAATATTCACGCGAAATTCGATCTAACGCTGACTGTGAAAAACAAATTCAAGAAGTGGAGCAAACAATTCACACCGCATTAGATAAGCTCTGTCCAAAAAAGAAAATCTATGGAAACCTTCGCCAACTACCACCAGAATTACAACAAAAAATCAACGAACGCAATAAGTTACGCAATTTTTGTAGTCATTTTTACTCGAGAGAAGCCCATGCAAGACTCCAAGAACTAAAGGAGAACATAAAAGAAGAACTTCGAGAAATTAAACAACAGCAATGGATAGAAATACTAAACAGCAAAGACAATTATAGGCAAAAACTATGGAAAATACAAAAAAGTATTAAAAAACCAGACCAACAGTTGCCGAATCTGAAAACTGCTACTGTAGAAGAAGCTGCAAACAAACTAATGGAAGCAGCACTAGTCAGAACATCTCGAGTTGCACAAGAAGATAAAACTAGCCTTGCCTTCACCCCCATGAGACCGATTGAACCAACTACTATTCCTGAGGTGATGAGGGTAATCAAAACTTTCCGCAATAACAAGGCTCCAGGCCCGGATGATATAATGATCGGTCCGATCAAGTGGAGCGGCATAAAACCATTACAACGGCTGGTCACGATCTTTAACTGGTGCCTTACTACCGGTTACTTTCCGAAACGGTGGAAAATGGGAGTCTGCATCTTTTTACACAAACAGGCAAAAAGTATAAATGACCCAAAATCCTTTCGGCCTATCACATTACTAAACGTGATGGGCAAAATTCTGGAAAAAATTTTTCTCACGCGCATACTTGTGGAGGCAGAAACAAGAATACCACACTACCAACATGGCTTTAGGGCAGGTCGTGGAACGCAGACTCAGATAATGCGCACCTGTAACTATATTTGTGAAGCCCTGGATGCGGGAGATCATGTCGCCTTAGTATCGACAAAACCTTAGCAGGGCTTTCGACTCTATTAATCACGCTGGACTAATTAGAAAGCTTGAGAACATGGATTTTCCGTTTGAGTTTATAAAACTCATCGAAAACTACCTCCAAGAAAGAACAGTTCGTGCTAAGTATCTAAACACACTGGGCTCCTGTATGAAAGTCATGCATGGTGTACCACAGGGCTCTATTTTGGGTCCCGTCATTTGGAATCTTTACATGGCAGACTTACCCAACAACCACATTAGTGGCATTTTGCTATCGCAGTACGCAGATGACCTCTGTATTCTAAACCGCGCTCATAGGTCCGAGCAAGCACTCGTCAGGGCGGAGTGGGCGGTGCGAGATCTGGTAGACTACTACGAAAGATGGGGACTAGAATGCAACGTTAGTAAAACTGAAGCTACCCTCTTCACATATACAAGAAACCATCGTAAGTGGGTGCGCATCAAAAAAAAAAGACTGCCATTATCACCATCGGTAAAATATCTGGGCATTATTCTAGACCCACGACTGTCGGGTAATCTCCAAACTAAAAACGCTTTAGACAAGATCCGTAGGACTTCCTTTGGCCTGGCTCCTATCATCGGCTGGAGATCAAACGTAGATATAGAAGTGAAGTCCCTCGTAATATAAACTTGCATCTAATCAATTATGGATTACCACATAATCCCAATTTATCCAAGGTTATCCAAGACAAATGTTAAAAAACTGGAAGTTCTTTTAAAACGCCAATTAAAAATAGCCGCGGGTCTCCCACGCTCTACGCCGAATCAGCTTTTGTGGGAGATGTTGGACGAGGATCCCCTTCATCTTCGATGGGCAGACCAACACGAATGCTGGCTGAAAAAACTTCACCGGCAAAACTTACCGGACTTACCGATCATGGAGGATTTACGCTACAGGCACATCCTAAAACCAACAACCAGAATGGGCATGCGAATACCATATCTTACCAAGAAGGAACGCAAAATCCCAGTATCAAAACGATCAGCACGGCGAAGACACATGTTGTAACACACAAGCTATGAACTTTACTAACGTAAATTTATGCGACTCACTGACAATGTCATATTATACAAACCCGCATACTTAATTGACAGGGTATTCTGTAATAAACTTACCAATAAACCCCTTGGGGTCCTGTACCCCCAGGAATAACCATCTGCAAAGACTCTCAAATAGAGATCAGTAATACAATCAACTCATAAATAATAATCTGTTAAAGTGGGATTAGATAGTATAGAATATATTACAGAATAACACTAATCTAAATATAATGTAATATTAAGTATGAATAATAAATTTTTCTTTTCTTTTCTTTTCTTTTTTTTTTTTTATTTTAAAATCTGTCTAGTACTATGGTGCCGTAAGTAGCGATGCACGTGGCATTTGCCGCGAAAAGTTCTTACTCACACCTTAAGGGTGTTTGGAACCTTTAAGGGTGTTTGGAACCTTTAATTCGCCTATACCAAAGCAATGTTAACTTTCTGCAACTACAGCGGAAAATTGAATCGATAGAATTACAAAATTTTTGTACCAATCGATTCAGTATGAACATATCTATCGACTCTCGTGCCAACTTTTTTAGAAAAACCGTATTATAATATATTCGCAAACTAATCAACATCTACATATTTAGTTAGAAACAGAGTTGGTAAAATCATCAAATTTCAGTGCAAACATATTAGAAATACCTAATTGCTTGTATTATTTATATATTCTTCGACACAAGAGAGATGAGAGGATTGTTTACGTTTCGCCTATCGAAATTCATTAGGTTTACTTGGAATTTATAATGAAAACAGCTTCGCTAGTAACAGGATCGTGATACTTGTTACAGGGTTTAACTAATTTTATAAATCCCTGCTTTGTTTTTAAAATTACCTTGTCTTATGGGTTTTTAAACGTATGCTAACGCTAATGCTCCTAATTACCCACCGTTAAATCTTCATTGCAAAAGTAATAATTGTGAATAAAACCGAAAACAGTGAGTACGGACAACATCATATTTGTATTATTATATTCTAATAATTTGCTAATTATTGTTATCGTTTTACTTGGTAATTTAGAATAAGTCAAACCATATAACAAATATCACGAACATGTTACTAGCGAAGCTGTTTTCATCAGTAAATTCCAAGTAAAGTAATAAATTTCGACACGCAACACATAAATAACCCCCTGATTATTAGGGTATTTCTGTTAATAATATGTATTCACTGAAGATAACCACATGGTGTTTAAAATGAAGATTTGCACGTTCAAAATAAATATTTTTGAAGTTTATATGAAGATTTTATTTCTTCTATTTTCACTTGAATCATTTCTGATATTCACATATTTCTTTGTTATTATTTTAGGATAGGTAATTACTGAACAATAGCTACTGAAGGCACATTGTAACAAAAATGTGTTAACGTATTTAATTATAATAAATACAAATGTAAAACCATTTAATTTATCCGTAAATCGTTTACGGGCGATATTGAACAAATGACATGAGCCGTAATATTATTTTTGCTCTGTCTTCGTAGGTACCCAAATATTGTAACAAGTTTCTATCAGGTTTTACATTTTATTTCGGCTACTGCAGAAATCAGGTAAAAGCACTGAAATTGTAAATCGTCCTTTCATAAAATTTGCAGATGGTTTGTAGGCGGAGACTAATGATTAAAATTGAAACTTGGATACTAGCGCCTCCTAGCGGATTTAGTTTTCTATAATAGGTTCCAAACACCTTTCGCACCAGTGGTTATTAAAAACGGAACTTTTGAACTCCTGTCCGTCACGAAAATGAGGCGTGAACTGGAACCATCGTCGAGTGCCGCGTCTGCAGACGATTCTATTCGTTTCCCGACTTCCATGAACAAGGGGCGCGACATTTGGTCGCCTTTTTCTGGAATTTTTTGTAATACCAGCATAATCCTCCCGGTTTGTTTCAGGGTTTTTGTTGCACCTCTGCTCCGACTTTTACTTCTCATTCGCGAGCGAGAAAGACAACGTCGGCGAGAATTTGTAAGTTCACTTAATTGCAGCTGTAATTGTTTCAATTCTTCGCGCAACTCACTCACTTCGTTATCGCAATACGTCCTCGGTCCGGTCGAACTTCCTGTATCCGGTCGGCCATTTCGGTAAGCGAGGTAATGCTTGCTTCTGTAGTTGCGGCTAGGACTCGTTGAATGTCCGCGGGCAAACGATTTTTCTATAACATCACTAGAAACTCGTCGGGAATGGAAGACGTAGCTAGTTTCTTTAACTCTCTGAAAAATTGGAATGCGGTCCGATCGCCAATTTCTTCACTTTCGAGTAACTTCCGCACTCGCGAACTATCGGATTCGGTCAGTTGTTTCACCAGTACACTTTTCAAATGTTTGTAAGAATTTTCGTTAGGTGGATTAATAATCACGTCTTCCACCTGTTCGGTGTATTGTTCCCCTAGGTTTGCAACCGTGATGTTAAATTTGACGGCGTCTTTGGTGATTCTAGCTGTGGCAAACTGCGCCTCTAGCAATCTGAACCAAAGAGTAATTTTTTTAAGGCTAAAATTGCGGGATCTCGAGGTTCTGTTGCGTAATCGCGTTTACAATATCATTTTCCAGCTCCAAGGTAGCGTCTGCTGGCTCTGGGAGAGATATTTTGGCGAAAAAAAACGGCGGGAACAAAAATGAAGTACACATGTTATCTTGCCATATTACCACTGTTGTATAGAATCTTTTTGTCATATTATCTTCATTAGATATTATGTTAAGAATGTATCGTTCATGTAAATTGTAGCATCTTTGTCTTCTCACGCTGAACTAAACAATTCATAAACACGCATTAATAGTAAGCATTTTAGTCTTCTTTTGCAATATAAACTTGTTTTTAGATCAGATGTAATTGTACAAGTCTGCCTATCAGTTGTGCATATCTCCCCGTAAATATTCAATACATTGATTTTTTTAGAACTTAATATTATCAATTGTGAATGTAACAATTTTGGCGACGAGGATGGGATGTTGATCGCGAGGTATTAAACTACGTTAAGAGACATTTATCGTGAGTGTTTTACGAAAGTGTTACGTGAGTTTTACTAGCGACCCGAAAAATACTTCAAGGAAGGAAGTGCCCACTAACCAATAAACAGAAGGTCACGGCGAGTCTGATCCAGTCGACGTTCAGCCCTTCAAAAAACAAATTAATCCTTATGAAAGTGGTTCCAGCCCTTTTCCTGGGGTAAGTTGACTTCTTTTGCTAAAGGCACATTGCTTATTCTATCACACATTTTTGTATGTTTGCTAATTCTATAAAAAACGAAAACATGACTGAAAACGGATCAGTGGCGGAACTCGAAAATTCCTTTCATGGTTTTGCAAAGTAATGCAAATGCACCTTTATTTAAAATTGAGGGTGGAGTTTCATTAAACTTTTTGGTTAATACTATACCAGAATACGAGGGGTATAATATTCCTTTGATTAAGTTTAGATCTATGGCACGTATGGTGTATAACTCTGTTGAATCTCAATATAAAGTAGTTGTTTTTGTTGCAATCTTGCAGAAACTTAAAGGTAAGGCGGAAAAAATAATTTCACACCGAGCCGTTTCGGAATTGGAAGAGCCTTTAGAAATGCTGAAACAACAATTTGAATCTGGACAATCACTACTTATTTTATTTTCGGAACTTTCCAAGAAATATGGGCAATTCTATTGCAATTATACGTGACAAATTAAAGATTGCGGTTTCGAATGGGGGTATTAAAGACCCATGTCATTTTGTCGAAAAATTATCTTTAGCTAGGTATTTAACTTCTGTACCCACAGACATTGCTTTAATTGTAAAGGCTAAATCTCCAAATAATTTAGACAAAGCTATCGAAATTGCTACCGAAGAGGAGAAAAGTCTCAAATTTAGAAAGGAGTCGGGTTCTATGTTTAAAGAAAAGGTTAAATTTAAACTGGTAAAACCTACAAAAACTGAAAAAAACCTTTGAACGAAAAGCAAGTAATTAAATGTGAATATTGCAAACTTTTAAGCCAAAGTGTAAAAAATTGTTTTAAGAAGAATAAATTAAAACGAATTAATGTGGCAGATGTTGCGAGTTCTGATGATAATTCAGATAGTGAAAGCGAGGTTTTAAAAGAAAATCGAGAGTTGTCAGGGGAGGTGACACCTCTCACCGAATGAAAACCTCCAAAACAACTAATACTGTTGTAAATTAAGTTAATTTACGCAAAAATTCCTTACCTCTTATACCATTTAAAATAAATAATATTGAATGTAATTTACTAACCGACACTGGAGCGAGCGTTAGTATTCTAAAACCGAAATTAATTCCTAAAAATAAGTTAGATATTAAGAATTCAATTGAAATTGTAGGCATGAACGGAAAAACAAGTAAAACTTTAGGAACTTATACCGGTAAGTCAAGATTTGTATTTTACGTTAGTAGTATGGATTCGCCGGTTCTATAACACTGAGGAGGAGGAGGGAAGTAGTTGACTTCGAACAAGTTCAAACTTGTTGAGTTTGCGCCAAAGATCTTAATTGGAGTACTGAACTTTTTCATTGAACGAGCGTGAGACTGCCTCGATAATCGTTTTAGTTTCATGTGAGGCATTGGCCGATTATTAGGTCATACAGCACGTACTTATATAAACAACAAGGCTATTTAGAAAAGAGGATGAGAACGTTGTTGACCGATTAGGAGGTTCATGACCGGAAATTTGATTATTAAACTTTTATTTCGTCGAATGGTTGTGGGGAGGGAAAAGTATCACGGGTCGGCTCTATGCAGTAATGTGAGTGGGGGGTAGAGTATTTAGAGGCGAGAACCTTTACCTTCTTACTAAAGCCTGTGTAGTCAGCTGTAGAAAGGTGTTCATTATAAGTAAACATGGTTGTTGTAATTCTTCCGCCGGGAAATAAATCTAAAGTATTAAGCGTTTACGAAATAATTCAGTTGGGGATGTGCTTAAGCAAACACAGAATTTGGAAGAATAGCTACATATTTTGGAGTCGTATTGGATGCGAGCAACTGATGTGTTTGATATGGAATTTATTAGTTTGGCTGCTGCACCCATGACGGAATTTTTGACACATCGCTTAGAAGAACAGAAATGTTATCAATTAGCCAAAAAATTCATGAAGAAAGGACGAAACAAGAGAAAATACTTCAAAAGAGGGAATCGTCTATAAAACAAAGCTACGAAAAATCGGAATTGGATTTTACTCGAAGTAAAGATAACGTTAAACGAAGGCTTACGAAAATATCATCGAAACAATGTGCACAAAGCGTCATAGAAGAAAATCCGTCTACTTCCTCATCAAACCCTAAGAAAAATGCTAATGAAATAAGTAGAGGGGAATGCGTAACGGAAACCACTCAAGATATATTAGAGGAATTTCTTAAACCAGTACAGAAGCCGCTCTCAAAAGCCTTCACGCAAAACGCTCAAGGAGATAAGGAATGGGAAGAGATGTTTCAAGCAATTGAAGCGCAGAAAGCAAGTCAGCATCAGCTAAATGAAGTAATAATGCTGCATGGCGAGGATGGCGTTTTTAATAGCATAGTTTTAAACAATCGTTAGTTGAAGACCTTGTAAATACGCATAGTGTGATGCAGAATACTGTAATATTGCTGTAGTTTAAGCTATTTACCAAAATACAATCCGATTATTTTAAAATTTAATCTTACTGAACAATTGTGTAAACAAAACCCTGTGAAAAAATTAAAGATATTTATCGATCAACGGTAATTTGTGAATATATATATAAATATTTAAACTCTCGTTTATATAAAGTGCAGCAGTTCTATTTTAGAATAAAACAGGTTTATACAGAAACTAAAACACGTCAAATTAAATAAAAATATTTAGATTTCTTGTCGATAAACTAAAACGAGTTTCATTGAATAAATTTTTTTTTAATAAATACTACAACTATACAAAATATACAAATAAATTTAAACTTACATACTATATTTAACCTAACAAACCTAAATTAAATTCGAAGTCCCTGAGACAGAAATATATAAAAATTCTTAACATTTTTTTCAAAAGGATAACTCACTCGCTGAATGCCTCCATAATCTCCTGCGAATTTATATCGAAGGGGGCCGACGCTCCACCTTCGCTGTCAGGAGAGGTCGACCGTGGAGGCATTTCTGCGTTCCCCAAACCGGCCGACGTTCCGCCTTCGCTGTCATCGAACAGGTCAGGGGAGGTCGGCCGTGCAGGCAGTGGTGGTACAATAGGGTTGTCCACCGCCTCACTAGGTGTGTGGCTACAAAAAAGTAAAATATATAAGACTTGTAGAATATAATATAATATAAAGATAACACTTACACAACTTTACTCCCTGTCTGCAAATTTCTTTGGGGAAGATAATCCCACCATTGACGTCGCTGTTGCTGATCTCTAGAATTTTATCAAAATTTTAGCTGGGGCTTATCAAAATTCTATAAACTTACTGTTGCACTGCCGGCGCTCTATTTCGTCGCACTACACGCGGCCGTCGAGGACGTCGAGGGTGACGAGGCTCCCTCGGTTCGTTACGCACCCTCGACGACCGTCGCCGACGCCTATTTGGCACAAAATCTTCATCTCCAGATGAAGATCTTTGCCGGCGACGGTTTAGTCCTGACGGGCCCGGTGTAGGAGAAGGTGGGGCGGGGGTGACGCTTGTGTTAGCCTGTAAACAAGTGAGCTAATAGACAAAAGCAGAGAGAAAAAAGAAAATCTAGTACAGTAACTGAAGCATTGAGGCTTAATGACGTAAATACAGTTAAACTTTTCTAAATCAGCTAAACTACTCACCCTGTAAGATCAATTACTACGAGAGGCTCTTCCTCGTGTTGCTGTTCCTGGAGCTGCTGTTCCTCCTGCCGCTGCTGCTGCCGCTGCCGTCGCGCCGGCGCTGCAGACGATTTAATATTAAATTTTGAAATTGAATCAGTGACTCTTCTCGATGTTATGACCGGTATTCGAATGGTTTTTAACATAAATGTGCCTATTGAATGTTTACATTATGTTAAGTGTCAGTTCATCATGATTGGTATGTTTGAAGCTAACGCTATACGAGTAGAAATGGTTGATGATTCCCGAATATAAACTACAAATTTTTATTCTCAATTTATTTTGCTCGACTAATAACTAACCTTCGAGGAGTGTAATGTTTTTGTACCAAAGCATGCCCAGCAGGGGCATTCCCGGTCTCTGCAGCATAAACGTAAATGCGCTTCAAACTATAAGATCAGCATTTCAAAAAAAATTTCGACGTTTAGGATATGGCCGAAACAAAATTATATCGACTATGATGATTTTTTTATGGAGATTAAAGAAAAAGTTTTCGACCTTCTGAATAGTCAAATTCAAAGAGAGAGATTCCGGTAAGATTATATTATATATTATATTATATTATATTAAATACCTCGAATCATATGCGCACATTTTTTAAGCTAAAGTAGCAAAAAATTATTTTTCTTAATTTTATTAAATTAATGGTAGTAATACTTTATTTTGCAGGATGGGTCCTTGTAAATTATGAGTTTCTCGAAATAAACTTCGGGAAGTTCAATCCTATGCGGGCAAACTCCTTCATTCCATTACCTAAATTTATCGCATCGAAGAAAGCTGTCGTGAATATAAAGAAAAGCGATGACTACTGCTTTGCGTGGTCCATAGTTTCAGCTCTCTACCCGCCTTCAGGAAGCCTTGCTAGAACATCATCTTATCCCCATTATTCAACAGTGCTTAAACTGCAAGGTATCGATTTTCCAGTTAAACTTAAACAAATTTCTTTATTTGAAGAACTTAATAACGTTTCTTTGAACGTATACGGGTTGGAAAACTCTTTTTCTAATGGTAAATACACAACAGAAATTGTTGGGCCTTTGTATTATACAAAAAATAGGAAACAGGTGCATATTAATTTATTAATCATAAGTGATCTTGCTGGTAATCAGCATTACGCCTGGATAAAAAATTTCTCCCGTTTGATTTCAACCCAGATTAATAAAACCAATCATAAAAAATATTTTTGTGACGGATGTCTTCAATATTTTTCGAACAGTCAAAGTCTTTTAGAACATCAAGCTAGAGATTGTAATCATATTGTAACAGTCACCCCTACAGCAAATTTAAAAACTGATGTTAATGGTAGTTCAGATCCTAAAAATATTTTAAAATTCGAAACTTTTTCAAAATAAATCGATTTACCCTTTGTTATTTATGCAGACTTTGAATGCATTTTGAAACCAATTTTAACATGTCTTCCCGAGAGCCGAGAAGAACCTTTCACTGTGGATACGCGTTATCATATACCCTATTCCTTCGGTTATTACTTGAAACGCAACTTTGATGATTCCTTATCGAAATTAAATATTTACAGAGGTGAAAATTATGTACAGAAAATTGTGAACGATTTAGAAGTGTTAACCATAGATATATATCATCATTGTTTAAAGTTAACTCTACCCATCGAACGACTAAGTAAAGAACAAGAAATTCAGTTCCAAAATTGCAGGCAATGCCATATTTGTTTTAAGGAAATTTCGGAAAGTGAAGAGAAAGTGAGAGATCATTGTCATTTAACAGGTCATTTTAGGGGTGCTGCCCATTCTATTTGTAATTTAAATTATCAGCTCCCGAATTCTATACCAGTAATTTTTCATAATCTAAGTGGGTATGATGCGCATGTTTTCTTTAAGACGCTTTGCACATTAGAAAGCAAAATAGATGTGATAGCCTTAAATAAAGAAAAGTACATCACTTTTTCTACAAGCATAAATGTTGAAAACAAAACTGAAAACGGTAAAATAAAAAAAATTCTTAAATTTCGATTTATTGATTCTTTTAGGTTTTTGGAGTGCTCTTTAGAATCATTAGATTCGAAAATGAGCGACAGTGATCTAGTATCTGTAAGACGATTTTTTCCCAAACAAGATGAATTTCAATTGATGAGAAGAAAAGGGGTATTTCCTTATTCTTACTTGGATTCGTTTGAAAAATTATTAGAAACAAAACTGCCAAATAAAGAAATGTTTTTTGATGATTTAACAAAAACAAATATTAATTCAATACAATATAAGCATGCGCAAACAGTATGGGAGAAATTTAAATGTCAAACATTGGGAGAATATTCAGATCTATATTTGAAAACAGATTTATTATTACTAGCAGACATTTTTGAGAATTTTCGCAAAATCTGTCATAAAACCTACAAGCTAGATCCCTGTCAATATATAACAGCGCCATCTTTATCATGGGACAGTTTTTTACGTTACACAAATGCGCAACTTGAGCTTCTTACCGATATTTCAATGCTTCATTATTTTAAAAAAGGGATAAGGGGTGGTATATGTCAGTGTATAGAAAGAAAGCATATTGCTAATAATAAATACTTATCTGATTATAATCCCAATGAAAGATCGTCTTTTATAATCTATTTTGACGCTACAAATTTATACGGGTATGCTATGAGTAAGAAACTTCCAATTTCTGAATTCGAGTGGCTCACAGAATCCGAAATAAGCGTATTTCATTTAGATAATATTCGAACGGATTCACCTTTTGGCTATATTTTAGAAGTTGATATTCATTATCCGAATTCATTACATGAGTTTCATTCAGATTTTCGATTTTTTTCCGAAAATATTATACCTCCTAGCAGCAAAACCAAACAAACCAAACTAATTACAACCTTAAATCATAAAGAAAAGTATGTAAGCCACTATCTTAATTTGAAACAGGGTATGAGGCATGGGTTAAAAATCGCCAAAATCCACAGGGTGCTAAAATTTAAACAAGAAGCGTTCATGAAGCCTTATATTCAGCTAAATACCGAAATGAGAAATTTGGGTAAAGATTTCTTCAAAAAAATGGTTAATTCAATTTTTGGAAAAACCCTGGAAAATGTTTGACGAAAGAAGCGATATACGAATTTCTACGCGATGGGAAAATGCAAGTAAAAGTTTGGGAGCTGAAACGTTAATCGCGCGACCGAATTTCAAAAACTATAGCATTTTCTCAGAAAATTGTGTTGCAATTCAAATGGAAAAAGTTAAAATTGTTTATAATAAGCCGATTTATCTCGGTTTCTCCATTTTAGAATTATCAAAAACTGTTCTATATGGATTTTATTATGATTTTCTCAAAAGAGAGTACAAAGATAATGTATCTCTTTTATACATGGATACTGATTCTTTAGTTTTAAAAATCTATCATGATGATTTCTACGGTGAAATAAAAAAACACCTGCAAAAATTTGATACCTCCAATTATCCGGAAGGTAATATTTACGACATTCCTAAAACTGAATCAATTGTTGGTAAAATGAAAGATGAATTCGCTGGCGTTCCTATTAAAAGCTTTTATGGTACTGGCGCAAAAGCGTATTGTGTTAAATTGGACGATTCAACAATTATAAAGAAAGCAAATGGTGTGACACGTTCCGTGATTCAAAACCGCCTCGATGAAAAACACTACCTATGTTTCCGTTGTAAGTGAGCAAAAGCAGATAATGGAGCAAATGTCAGTTTTTACTTCTCGATTGCATCAAATGTATAGCCAATTAAAATATAAGGTAGCTTTAAGCCCTAACGACGATAAGCGTTTCATAATTCCAGGCACTACTAAAACCTTAGCTTGGGGTCATGACGACATCCCTAAAATAATTTCATTTCATAAAGCTATTGAATATGGCAATAAACTAATTAACAAAGAAGAAGAGGAAGAATTATTGGTTTCGCAATTAAATAATCTTTTTGAAAGTAATAATGTTTCTGAAGAATATTTAAATGAAGTTTATTTTCTATTAACTGATACCGAATTATAAACTGGTTTAAGTGGTATTTATTTCTTACATTTTTTATTTTACTTCTTTCATTATTGTTAATATTAATATTTTATTACCATTAGTATGTTGATATTTACTTGTTACCATTGTAAGCAGATTATAAAATAAAATGAAAATTAAAAAATGTAAAAGCTGTTTAACAGAAGGAACATGATTATTAAATAGATACTAAACTAAATGCATCTTTTATTTCTGAACAGAGAGGGATGATGTAGAATATAAAAAGCAGCTCATATGTTTAACAATCAGTATACTTGAGGATATCATCATGCGCATCAAAACAGCTATAATAGTTTTATCGTATTTTTTCAATAACACGTTATATATTTCACGACCGGAAAATAGTAATGGTGATATAGCCTACGCTTGTGTTAAATTTGAAAATGAGTTTAAGGGTTTTTGTGAGTGGCCGAAAGAGTGGGTTCGTTTAATTTTAATACCAGTCAACAACAGCAACGTATTTGTTTTAAAGATAACACGCCAAATGAGTTCGGTGAAAGTAAGATATTCTATAACAAAGGATTGAAATTTGGAATATATTGACGGCCAATGGCTGTCGGCAACTGAAATATTGGAAAAGAATACTCCAGGATACGTATGGGATTCAATGCCATTTCTTCATGTTGTATCGTGCATAAGTTTGGTGGTATTTCTATGCATTTTTATTTCAATTATGGCTTATTTGGTGTATATAAGTAGACGCTGGTGTTGCTAATAAAATTTAAATAAGGCACTTCATTATTTTTTACCGAGCTGTTTTATTTATTTATTTATAATAAATACATTACATTAAAGAGTGCAGTAATTTCAAAGTGTGCGTGTAGTCTTCAACTTTGATGGAAGGCCACTTTGCCGAATCAGGCCCTGTTTGCCATTCTGCTCGCTCTCCCCTTCGCGCTTTGAATAAATTTCCAAGAATCCACTGATAAACTGCTTTTTGTTTTCCAGCTTGAAGCGGGTTGTAGTTATAGACCAAGTTGTATACTTTCATTAGATGTATAACATTTGATAAAATATGGGGTTGAGCGTAGTAAGATGTTTCCAATATGATATCTTCTAAGCAGCATTTCATATTTTTGTAGTTTTTTGCAACATTTCTGAAAAGAAATTGATCACAACTTGTTACGTTGTTGTTTGTGAGAAGCTCTTGAACAAAGAATATATCATTCCAGCAGACAACCTCTTTTGTATCAATAATGATACTCATAACATCAAAAACAGTTAAATATTGTTTTTTAGATACTTGCTCCACAAATTTTGATATAAAGTCATCACATAATAGCTGTCTATGAAAAAGCAAACTGAGCAAAGGCAGAGGTGGGTCTACTCCTTCAGTTATACAAGTAAATGCTTCGAACGGTACTTGAAATCACAAACGTATAAATACATCTTTTGCATCAGCTTCGTTGCTGTTGCGGAGCACATTTCTCAGATGCCTTTTCAAGATATCTGTTTTACTTTTGTAACACTCGTATGAGATAGGATCCATTTAGTTAAATAAATGCTTCGACTTCAGAATCGCTTTTATGATATTGCGTACTCTAATTCAAAAAATCTAGAGCAGCGACATGTGGCTGATAGTATTTTAGCAAAAGCAGCACTTAAACGAGCTCATTCATCAGACGCGAGCTTTGGAGAACGTTTAGCAGCGCGAGCAGTTGCTTCCGCTATGAATGTCAAAACAAAGTTAGGTATGGGAGTTCGAAGAAGAAAACGAATAAGTAAAAAATATTTTAGAAAAAGGAGTGGTGGAAGAATACCATTTCGAAAATTTATAAGACGAACTGCAAATGCTCTGAAAAAGAAAAAAACAGAAAATATTATTCCAGCAGCGCGTTTAGCGATGTCGCAATTAAAAGGAATTAAAAAACAATTAACTAACTCCCCCAGGATAATGCCCGTTCCAAAAACTGGAGGATTTCTACCATTAATACCACTATTCGCTGGATTGTCAGCCTTAGGTGCGTTATTGGGAGGAGCGGCAGGAATCGCGAAAGCAGTTAAGGTACTCATTGGACGGCATACAAAATAGAAAATGGTAGAGCAGCTTATTTTGATAATTTCGGAAATTTGCGACCGCCTCCGGAAGTGGTGAAATATTTAAATTCCTCTCAACCATGTAAAATTCATTATAACTACGATAGCAAACAAAAGTATAACTCATTCAACTGCAGTCAGCTAGTACTAGAATTTTTATTCACTACTACACCGTCCCTCCACTTTTGAAGGCGAGTTTAAGTTAGTAACCCCATTTGACATAACGTTAACAGACCATCAACATGTATACGTTTACTTTAACTGGTGATACATCAATTTTGCAAGCTAATATTAGTCCTCCGATTGTTTTGGATGACAATTTTGAGTATACATTAGGTCTAGTCAACTTTGAAACGTAAAATTCTATTCCAAATATAGATCAAAGCAAAAATAAGTTGGTGATAAAATAATATTTATACCGGTAGGATCGTATGAGCTTGACTATATAAATCGTTATCTACGCATACAATTACGTGACCCGAGAGTAAGAGGTACTAAAGATGCAACATTTCTAAATATAACTGGCAACAACAATACTTTACTTTCGGAAATTAAATGTACAGAGCAAGTTGATTTCACAAAACCGGATTCTGTAGGACAATTGCTGTGATTCAATCCGAGAATTGTTAAAGCTAATAGTCATGAAGTGTCTGATTATCCTGCGAATATTTTTAAAGTAAATGCAATATGTATTCACTGCAATCTTGTCTCTGGTTCGTATAGCTACAACGAAGAAGCTCGTATTATTCATATTATCAGCTTTTTCCAAACGTTCCGCCGGGCTAGAGACTCGTGAAAAGTCCCACCAATGTTATTTACTTGTCTATAAATACGAAAATAATCGACTCCTTCGTCATTAAAATAGTTGATCAGCACGGTGAACTGATTAATTTTCGTGGAGAGGCCGTAACAGTAAGACTTCATCTGAAACGTCTCCAGTAAAGTATAATGGTCTGCCGTTATAAAAACTTTAGCAAGCGAAGAGTGATTTATAGGAAACCAGCATTATCATGGTCCGTCAGTGCTAAGGCAGAATTGAAACGGTTAACACCTTCAAACGCTCGCTTTCTGGAAAGTTTAGGATACCGAGTTAAACGAAAGCTAAGTTGAAACCATGCATTCTGAAATTTTGAATGTTACGGAGCGCGCGCTGTTTGATTCATCTATAACCAATGCGGAACGTCACACACATCAACCGTATACGAATACAACCAACAATGATTAAATTCGCATTCCAATTGAAAATGAAGACGTGTACACTTTACCGTGGGATGGTATTCTATACGTTGAAGGAAATTTGGTAAAACCCGATGGTGCAGCATCAGCAACTGCCAAATTTGTAAACAATAGGATTGCCCATCTTTTCGATGAAATTCGTTACGAAATAGGTGGAAAAACTGTTGATCGTGTTCGAAATCCCGGAATAACCAGCACCATAAAAGGTTACGCGTCCTATAACGTAAATGAGAGCCTACGGCTTCAGAATGCTGGTTGGGCTCCTACGATGACTCATTTTCAGCAATTGATCAAAGTGGGAATTTTAACGTATGCATCCCATTGCGAATGCTTTTAGGTTTTGCTGAAGATTTTCGGAAAAAATTCTTCTCATTATAAAACAAGAACTTATACTAATAAGAGGTAGCGTCGATACAAACGCTGTAGTGAATACAACTGCTGGCGAAACAGTAAACGTTGTGGTTAATAAATTTCTTGGAAAATCCCACATATACCTGTTGCAGATATAGAACGCCTGAAACTTCTAAAATACTTGCAAAAAAATCAACAGATGGAAATTAATTTCCGCAGTTGAGAGTTACATAAATATCCACTACTACCTCAAACAAATATTCATACATGGGCTGTTAAAACAACATCACAACTTGAAAAACCTCGCTTTGTAATAGTTGTATTTCAAACGGATAGAAATATTAAACCAGAAAAAAATAAAGTCCACTTTGATCATTGCGAACTTAATAATATTAAATTGCATTTAGGTTCTTCTATGTATCCTTATGACAATCTCCATCTTGATTTCAAAAACAACAAATTCTCTATATTATACGAGATGTATGCTCAATTCTAACAGTCTTATTACGGAACCGTTAGCGAACCGGTGTTAAAACCGTCAGAATTTAAGAAAGTTGCTCCATTATTTGTAATCGACTGTTCACACCAGAACGAGATTGTAAAATCCGGGGCGATAGATGTACGCTTGGATTTTGAAACTAATGAGGCGATTCCAGCAAATACAGCTGCTTACTGCTTAATTTAGCACGATCGAATGGTTCGTTACAACCCTTCCACCAACATTGTCCAAGTATTATAATTCCATGGAGTTCATAATGGATGAGCAAGGTTTCAATACAGAGGGGAATATATTCCTTTTTAAAGAACTCGCTTTCATTAGAATAAATTGCGACGGGAAAACATCATGGTATTTACTATCTCCACCATTTCCTTGATCGCAACTTACAGCCCGATATAAGAGTCAGAATGGGTGGCTTACTAGAAACTATCACGAGTTAGGGTGGAATAGTGGGCATCATGATTATCAAGAGACTGTCACTGATATAGGTAAAATTTTAAGTAATTCGACTGCTGTATACGTTAAAGGATTGGAGAAACATCATCAATCTGGAGGATTTGGAGTGTCCATCCTTAACAAAACTCCTCGCAAATTATAAAACCACTACAGTTTGCACTTACCACTCCTTCTTTCAAGATTCATACTATAATTGCGCATTAGAAAATGTTTTTGTTCTTAAAAATTGGTTACAGATGAACCTATCTTCAAAATGATAAAATATTTTTTTACACTTTTGCATTTTTTCTTTTTAGTAATAGAAAATACTATAAACGTTCGAGCATGAGAATAAATTGAAACAGTAGCTAGTTGACAGTAACTTAGTAAGCATCAATATATCTTATTATGAACCGCGGCTGTAGAATTTTAATAAACTTCTACAATGACAATATTGTGCTACAAAAGAAAACGAAAATTTAGAACTTTTTTTCTGAATACAATATAGCTAACTACAAGCAGATTTCGGTTGGTGTAGTTTTTTATAGCAACAACATCGTCGACGTTGAGAATTATATTGTAATAACAAAGTTCTACAACCGTAATGGTAATTACTATACAAGAAATATATGCAGAAGGTATTTCGAGGGCCTGCCAAACGAAGAAGGTTTAGAATTCTTCAACGTCGAAAATTATGACATTTTGTAGATGACAGATGCACTCATTGGAGCTGACGAAAGAGTCGGGAGCGATTACTGCAGCAGCAGTTATGAGGATAGTGATGATGAAATCGTGGAAGGATAAAGTATAATAAGTAGCCACTTCTAAAGTACAAATGATTGTAGACTAAATTATTAATAAAGAACCTTAAACCGCTTTTTCTTGTTATGGTGAGCGAAAGCAATACCCCTGAACCACCCTCACTACAGTAGGAACGATGAAGTACACTTAAGGGCATTGACTCATACAGAAATTGAACATGTTTAAACTTGCTAAACGACTTCCCTCCTCCTCCTCAGTGTCATAGAACCGGCGAATCTATACTACCCACGTTGCTAATATAGATTTGAATTGCGACGGACTGTTAGGCTATGATTATTTTACTGCAAATGACGGCATAATTAATCTTCAGGAAAATTTTGAATCATTGAGAAATATACATGTACCAATAAAAAAGTTTTGTTTGACTGACATTATTTTGATTAAACTTTCGGTTCGAAGCATTAACAAAATTGCAATTAAAACCAATTTTAATAATAGAAAAACTTAGGTTGGTGCAATCTTGTTAAAACATTATTCAATAGAAAGAAAACTACAGTGGTTTATGATGTTTCAACTATATTATAAGAAAAATCTCGTACATTTGTTTCAGCCAATCGGCCATTCTCAAAGAGTAATACAATAGTACTGAAGAACAAAAATTATTTCAACCTATATATAGCTTAACCTAGGATGTAACATTAATGTGATTACAAGTCCAAAAGTAAGAGTGGGGTGGGATTGGAACATAATTCTTTTTGATTGTTAACAGGATGTTTGTTCTTATTTCTAAGGGCTTTTTTTATTTCCAAATTTTCACATAATGTAAGATCCCAATATTTGTTTACATTATGGAGTATTTTCACATTTTCTAAATCTAGCGTGTGGTTGTTATCACAACAATGATCGGCAAAACCTGTTGTTCTGGTTTTGTTTTTTATACTATATTCGTGTTCCTTAATCCGAGTTTTTATAGCTCTTGCCGATTTTCCTATGTATAGAGCGTCACATTCTTTACACTTAATTTGATAAACCCCACTCATTGATAGTCTTTCCGTTTTTTGTTTATTATTGACAATAAATGAACCTAAACTATTTTTGTTGACTTCAATGGGGATTAAATCCTGTTTCTTAAGTTTATTTTTGATTTTAAAGCTAATACCCTTAACATACTTAATAGCATAAAAAGTTGGTAATGATGACTCTTCTCTTTGTAAACTGGCAAACAAGTTTACTCTAGTTTTTTGTTTTAATTTTTTACAAAGAATTTGATCAATTATGTTATTTTTATAACCATTAGATACCGCTATTTGTTTTATTATTTTTAATTCTGTATCAATGTCGGTTTTTGATAATGGAACATTAATTAGCCTGTGGATAAAACTTTGGAAGGGTGACATTTTGATATTAAATGATTGATTTGCGTCTGCCGGTACTATGGTATCTGTTGTTGTGGGTTTTCTATAAATTCTAAATTGAATATTTTGGTTAGAATGTGAAACAGATAAATCTAAAAAATTTAAGTTTCCATTTTGTTCAATTTCCATGGTAACATTTATATTTGTTTCAATGGAGTTAAGAAAGTTAAGGAACATATCCAATTGCCTGTGGGAACCAGTCCAAATACAGAAGATGTCGTCCACGTAGCGACACCAAAAATTTACGTTTTTTATCAGGGGGTTATTACTTTTAAAAAGAGAGTCCTCAAAATAGGCCATAAAAATTTCTGACAGAATAGGTGATAATGGAGAACCCATAGGTAGACAATCTTTTTGGAAATAGAATTTATTATTTAATTTAAAGTAATTCTGTTGTAGACATATCAAAATTATTCTTTTTAGTTCATCTAATTAATGTTCTCAATGATGAGCTTGTTTGCCAATTTACAAAGGTTATAGCATGGTGCATTGATATAAGAAACCACAGGGCGTAACGGAGTGTTATTCTTATGGATTTTGGGAAGCCCGTATATAGAGTAATAATGACTTTATATCTAAATATATTTTCTGTTTTGATGAGATTCGGATAAGTTTTGAGAAGTTGTAAAACTTCTTTTTGAAATTTGTTGACCGGGTCTGAATTTTTGACTGTAAAGGATGGATTATTTATTTACTAACGAATTTAACTTATCATCGTACTCATTTTTGTCCATTACGACCACTGTGTTTCCTTTATCAGCTTTTGTAATAATTAAAAGTTGGTCTATACATTTTTGTTGAATAGATTTTATAACGGATAAATCTTTATTGTGGTTTTAATCCTTTAAAAAAACTTTTTTGTAGTTGGTTCTTAAGATATCAGCTAAAGTATGTTTTTTAGTTACAATATTGTCATCCTTTATCCTATTTAAGGATAATTCTATATCTTCTAAACTTAATTTAAACTTGATTTAATCCCCATTGAAGTCAACAAAAATAGTTTAGGTTCATTTATTGTCAATAATAAACAAAAAACGGAAAGACTATCAATGAGTGGGGTTTATCAAATTAAGTGTAAAGAATGTGACGCTCTATACATAGGAAAATCGGCAAGAGCTATAAAAACTCGGATTAAGGAACACGAATATAGTATAAAAAACAAAACCAGAACAACAGGTTTTGCCGATCATTGTTGTGATAACAACCACACGCTAGATTTAGAAAATGTGAAAATACTCCATAATGTAAACAAATATTGGGATCTTACATTATGTGAAAATTTGGAAATAAAAAAAGCCCTTAGAAATAAGAACAAACATCCTGTTAACAATCAAAAAGAATTATGTTCCAATCCCACCCCACTCTTACTTTTGGACTTGTAATCACATTAATGTTACATCCTAGGTTAAGCTATATATAGGTTGAAATAATTTTTGTTCTTCAGTACTATTGTATTACTCTTTGAGAATGGCCGATTGGCTGAAACAAATGTACGAGATTTTTCTTATAATATAGTTGAAACATCATAAACCACTGTAGTTTTCTTTCTATTAAAACCAATTTATTTAATAAAATAGGTATTTGCAACAAAACTCAGTTAACAAATAATGTTACTGTTTAGTCAATACTGATAAAACAGGTAAATGCGTCACTGCCATTGCTAATTTTAATGAAAACGACATTATAGTTTCAACACCTAAAATTGAACTAGAGCAATTGGCTGAACCCCTTAAAGTGAATACCGTTTTAGACAAATCTTGCGTGGAAAATAAAACAAAAAAAGAAAGACTTAGAGAAATTCGTACGAATCTGAGAATCGACGATCTAAATGAGGAAGACGGGAAAGGAATATTACGCATTTGTGAGAATTTTCAAGAAATCTTCTATTTACCAGGTGATAAATTAACATTCACACATCCATTCAAACATCCTATCGAAACAACGAACTCAAAACCCATTTTTACCAAAAATTACCGATATCCAGAAATTCACAAAAAGGAAGTATCGAAGCAAAGTCAAGAGATGCTAGACCAGGACATAATTCAACCTTCTTATAGTCCATGGAGTAGTCCATTGTGGGTGGTTCCAAAAAAAATAGATGCCAGCGGACGCCAAAAATGGAGGATAGTTATTGACTACAGGAAACTGAACGAAATAACGATCCCGGACAAATTTCCATTGCCCAACATCAATGAAATACTTGACAACTTTGGTAGAAGTCAGTATTTTACCACATTAGATCTGGCGTCCGTTTTTCACCAGATTGAAGTTGATCCGGCTGACATACCTAAAGCTGCTTTTTCCACCGACAATAGTCACTTTGAGTTCAAAAGAATGCCTTTCGGATTACGTAATTCACCATCTACTTTTAAGCGTACAATGAACAGTGTGTTATCAGGTCTAACGGGTGAACAATGCTTGGTGTATTTGGATGACATTGTAATTTTTGGCAATAACTTAGAGGAACATAACAACAGACTGAGGGAAGTATTTAAAAGACTTCAGAAATACAACCTAAAAATACAGTCGAAAAAGTGTGAATTCCTTAAGAAGGAAGTAGGCTATCTTGGCCATGTTATTTCGTCTAGGGGAATTCAACCAAATCCAGACAAGATAGATGCTGTTTTAAATTTCCCACGACCAAAATCTCCAAAAGAAATTAAAGCCTTTTTAGGATTAACTGGTTACTACCGCCGGTTCATTGTAAACTATGCTAAAATTGCTAAACCGCTAACGAGACTATTAAAGAAAGGAGAAAATTTCAATTTTGATGACTCATGTATTGACGCCTTCGAAAATTTGAGAAGTACATTAGTAAATGCTCCTATACTTCAATACCCAAGATTTGATGAGGAGTTGATTGTTATAACCGATGCATCCTAGTTCGCAATAGGAGCAGTTTTATCTCAGGGTCCATTAGGAAAAGATCTTCCTGTCGCATATGCTGGTAGGACCTTGAACACTGAGGAAACCAGGTATTCAACCATCGAAAGAGAACTAGCAATAGTTTGGGCAACTAAGCATTTTCGATAAGATAATGACAGACCATCGTCCCCTTACTTGGTTGTTTTCAATAAAGGATCCTGGAAGCAGACTTGCAAGATGGAGACTCAAATTGGAAGAATTTGACTATGAGGTTGTGTACAAAAAGGGTTCCCAAAACAAAAAAGGCGACGCATTAAGTAGAGTCAAAATTAATGCTGTAGATCTTCTAAAATTGGTAGAATCACTAGTATTATC
The DNA here is from genome assembly GCA_947389935.1 of Agrilus cyanescens. Lineage (NCBI taxonomy): Eukaryota > Metazoa > Arthropoda > Insecta > Coleoptera > Buprestidae > Agrilus > Agrilus cyanescens. The sequence continues at coordinate 7,451,769 of OX376704.1, forward strand.
ATCCTTTCAAACGTATAAAGATGAAACATTAACAAATACAATAGAAGAAGTATATTTCGGGCGCTATTTCAAGAAGTAAATCTCATAAATCATTTACCTTAGGGGTGGGTGCTTTATTGGTTTCATCTTTGTGTTATAACCAATCAAGTTAAATCAGCATTTGTGTACCACAATAAAGTCTGTGCAACTAGCCATCACATTTCGGAATATTGTTCTTTTCTGATTCTTCAGCTTCCCTAATGCTCACACGCTCTACACTACTTAACGAGGCCCCTATAGCCACACTCACTTCACTTTTCACAGCCTTTAAATTTGTCTTAATATTTTCGTCTTTCCGCAAATTAACCATGAACAGAAATACATTGTATATTACTTTCTTTGTTTGATTTTGAAGAATTTTATTTCGTCCTAAATTGCTCATTCTAGAATCGTCTTTGATTGTTCTCCACAATAGACACGACAGTTATAACAGATGATGTCGAACTAACGTTAATTTTTAAAGAAGCATAAATTTTAGAAGTAACCTGTTATGAACTTTACAATCATCATCTAGTAGAAATCACAAATTAATGAGATACCTTTAATGACATATACATAGATAGGATCATACCAAGGGCAGTTACCTACAGCTACTTAGAATTTAGGTAATAACGATAATTTCAGCTATTAACGTAAATAGCAATTACAATTTAATTGAATTATTAGACATAAGAATTATAATAATTGAAAAGGAATAAACATACAATATTAAAATTTGTATAATACCTATGGTAAGAAACACACTGATTATTGAAATTGAAGATTTCTGATAAAACAAACCAAGCAGTGAAATTCATAATAACAAAATTTTTTATTTATGTTAAAAAAAATACTGTAGTTGATCTGGCGATTAAGAAAAGTTATTATTTGGCTATTATTTGTGAAAACACAATTGTGATATTTGTTTCCATTTTTTAATTGTATATTTTTTATATATCTACCTATATAAAAATTAGTGTAAATGTAATTTAATAGCATTAAATTCGATTAAAATCAAAATTGAAAATAAACTTTTCGGGAAAGTAATTATAATTTTTTTTCTCTGCACGTCAATGACTTCAAGTCGAGTAAAAGCAACAGGCGGGGCCAACCACCATTACTGTATTTATTTACCTCCCTTAAAAGTGACAGGTACTTCTTGAAATAGCGCCAGTACTATACCTAAGCTTCCAATTAACGATCATCCTAAATTAATTTTGGTTCCTTTTACTGACCTAAATGAAATTGAAGGCAGAATAAGAAATTGAATTTATGACGCTAATACATCGTTGTCCATCGAACAATTAGACAAAATAATCGTTCAAAGTAAAAACCTACCAAATACAGAATATATGTTTATATTTCTCAATGATAGTGAACTCGACAATTATAACAAATTAAGAGAAGCGTGTGAGAAAATTTCAGACAATGAAACCAGAATTTTATATTTATTGAATACACCTGATGTAGCTGATTTATTGGAAGACCTTGAGTTAATATTATCTTTTTTCAAAATTAAAAATTTTAAAAATACTATATTTTCTTTAAAATGTATACCATTTCCACTGTCACAAGCGGACAAAGACGACATAATTAAAATGTTTCATAACGACGGTCTTAACTTTCATAAAGGCATGAATGAGAGGTACAATAAGTTAAAACAATTTTACTACTGGGTAAAGTGTAAAACTGACGTGGAGAATTTCGTAAGACTTTGTGAAACTTGTTCGAGGGACAAAACTAATAGACAAAACTTTGAATCCCCTCTCACTATAACATCTACCCCTTTAAAATTTAATGAAAGAATTGATTTAGATACTATTACTGTTGGACTAGCTGATAAATCACAGTCGAAAATATTAACTATACAAGACCAATTAACAAAATATGCAGAAGCTTATATAATAAATAATAAAACAGGCAAGGAAATAACAGAATTATTAGAATGGATTAAACATTTTGGAATACCAGTTAGAATCCACAGTGATAACGGAGGCGAATTTTTAAACGAAACATTAAGTACATTAACTAATATTTTCAAAATTAAAAATACAAAAAATTTAGCATATCATCCAAAATCGAACGGTTCTATCGAACGATGGCACGCGACACTTAAAGAAACGTTACGAACTTTATCTGACGAAAAACCACCTACCAAAATGAAACTTCATAATAATTTAATTCTAAGCGTAATAGCACACAATAACGCGTTAAATAAAACTACTGGCTTTACACCATATAACATTATAATTATTTTATAATTAATATAATAATTATAATGTTAACATTATAGACTCATTACTACAAATAATTAAATCCAAAAAGGCTATAAATCTAATGTACCCAAATATAAAAACAGATTAACAAAAATATGCAACATTAACTTTTATAGGCAAACCAACTCAAAAAATTTCATCTTTACTAAATAATAGCAATTGTAATATAGCATATAGGACTACTAATAATTTAAGTAAATTTATTAAGAACAACAAAGATAAAACTAATGAATTAAATAAACCAGGAATTTAAAGATTAGATTGCAATACTTGTAACATGTTTTACATAGGCAAAACATGCAGAAATTTCAAAACTAGAATTAACGAACATAAAAGATCTTTCACTAATAAAAAAACAGATTCCAATTATGCCAACCATCTTATATGTAACAATCATCATTTCGACGATAATTTCAAAATTTTGCATGTTGAAAATAAAAAACAAAAATTATCATTCCTGGAAATAGTAGAGATTAATAAATTTAAAAAAACCAATGAACAAATAGACTTAAATAACTCCCCACTGCTAAACTTGTTCCCTGTGACAACCCCCTCAACTGGTATATAAGGCTTTTTTTGTAAATAGTTTAAGTTGACAACAAACTTCCGAAGAAGCCAAAGTTTGTCGAAACGATCGTCAAGTGATCATAATAAAAAGTTGAAAAAATCATCAGTGTATTATGAATTTAATAATAATTCGACTAATTTAATTTATTTGGAAAAAGTGTCGGCAGAAAAAATAAATAATTTTTTATTGTGAAGAAATATTATGGTTAATATTAAACTATAATCATATTAGGATCGAATCGATTTTCTTTTAAAATTATACAATAATTCTTGGATTCACATTTAATTTTGCTACTATAAAATATACTTTAATCCTAATTATTATACAGAATTTTATTAATGTATCATTATAATTTGCTGAATTATCATGACTGTTAGAATAAGTTTATTTAATTTCCATGATATAAATTCTTAAGGTGCTATTTTTAATTATTCATTTATTTGCTTATGGTTAATTCAATGTATGTATTAAAAACACTAACGGCGTGCCATAACTTTATTTCAATCTAGTGACTACCGAACAAGACAGAGAAAACTAGAAGATTTTTAGCCACTTTGTCTATAATTAGTCGACTTTACTTTTCAGTATTATAAAAAATAACGGATGTTACAGTTCACCTCCTTTGTGCCTGTCTATTGCAGTTTTGAAAAATAGACAGAACGTAAAGGGAGTAATTGCAATATTTACATACACTATCGAAAATACATATGTATATTCAACGATTTTAGAAGTCGGCGATGGTTTGGCAGAGAGTAAATATGGCAGGAAGGAGAGTTTATGTGATCTTTAATGAAAACCGGGTATTCTTAAGAATTAAAGATCAATTTATACGCATCCGTATAAAAGGGCCTCTTTATTCGTACAATTTGATACTGTTAAATCTCTAAAGGGAAAATCTGCCGACTATTGCTCGTCTATTTCAGCACGTTGTAAGACCGTTTGATTAGGTACTTTTTAATCGACCCAGATCTGACATGAATAAATGAAACATATTTGCATAAAATGCATTAAATTCTACACGGTGCCAGTATGGATACGTTTAAGTTGGTACTTAATCTACTTGAAGGTTCATAATTATTACACTTTATCATTCTGGTTTTATTGCTGCATATTAAACTAGAAGAGTTTGTCAGAAGAAATTTTTTTAATATTTCGATAAAAAGAAAAACAAAATCCAACGAAAACCTTTTACATGACTAGGGCAGTCATTGCCAAAAGCAATAATTAAATGTAATACTGAGTTTCTTTTCTTTCTTTGGACATTTAAAACTGTATTGATTGTTTATTAATTTGTCGAGAAGAAAAATGGAAGGATAACGGAAAAAGTGTTCGCTTTTCGTCGTATTGATCATTTAGTTTTCCCCGTTCTTTTCCCCTATATTCATTCATAAAAGAAAATATGGGAAATAGAATAGGAAGAACTGAATCATTTTATTCATCGAGGGATGTAACCAGAATGTAGGCATGTAAACATATCGGTTATCTTCCAGCAAAATTATAAATTAATGTTGAATTTGTGTGTTTTTCGTTTTGTGTAGTTTCAGTTTTGTGTATAGTGAATAAACTTTGTTGGTGTAAGATTTTAGAAGTGTGTGTTTTAGTATTTTTCAATTTATCAAAACAATGGTTAGTGTATAAAAGATCATGTCCAAAAAGGTCGAAAAGTAAGAAATTTAGGAATTAGGAACACGATTACTGGTTATCTAATCTAATGTCTGCGTCATTCACCCTTTTTGTAAATACCGAGGCATTATATTCTTCAAAATTATTAATGGATTATTATTATGTATTATTGATTCTGCTTTACTATTTAAAAAATTAACTTTAATATTTCTGCTGGATTACTTAGAATACCAAATACTGCGTTTAATATCCTGTTTACCAGGTAACAATCATCTTAATGATATTTACCATGTTACTCTATCATATTTGAAGAAAATTTTCTGAGATATGTTATTCGAATTTTGTTAATTCTTTATAATTTACTCAATTTACGTATTAAATATTATTTGTCATAAATGTTTTTTGTTCCATAAATATACTAACACCTATTATTAGCTGTATTATGTATATTGTTTTTTTTTTTACCGGTTTGTCTTTAAAAAAAAATAAATAATTATATGAATTCTTTGCCAATTTCTTTTTCTTCATTGTAATAGCGCCTTATAAAAGTGAACTTAAATTTAAGCGCCCTATTCATATATCTCGCGATTGGTACCCCAGATGCGCACACACTCAAGATCGGTCCTAATTTTTAACATTGAGTTTCCAGTCTATATTTAGTCGGTAATCTCTTGTCTATCGTCACATTTAACTACCGAAAACTCAGCTAATCTGCTAAAGTCTTCTGGGGATGTACCTAATCAGATGCATCATGGGGTTGGTACAGAATCAGTCCAACTTTGTCTTTAGATCTGACAAACCAACCTAACAATTGCCAGCCAATTAGGCTGAACTTAATCAATTATTTCTGACTTACATTTACAACATAATAAGCTACTTAGATTCATCGTTATTTGTGAACTTACAGTTCCTGATGCCAAGAGGGAGTTGTGGAATGTCTCTTCCTTATCATGGGGGTGCACTTGTACCTGTCAGTATCCGCTTCAGAGTAGAGAGACATTTATTTCCAGAATTGTCAGTTCTGATTATAGTGCATGGTCTTTTCTCGCTTCTCAATTTACACCATTCTGCTCTCTAAAGCATCGATTCTTGTATCCAAAGTTTCCCTCAATTTTGTTTCTAGCTGAATCTCTCTTTCTTCTTGCTTCTCTTCCGTCTCTCTTATCCTCTCCTATTTCTGAATACTTGAATCGCATCATTTCTATTGTTTAATGTTACTTTCAAGACTCTTGAAGAATCATCACGTTTTTTCTTTAATCTCAAAAACCTAGCATTGTTAAGATCACCTTTGGTACATCAATTGTTTTTTGTCGATCATGTTTAGTATTATCATTTTCAAGTGACTCCTCAACATTATATAAAATAATATAGCATTAGATCTAATTTGTCTTTCTTAAAATACTTTGTAGACTGAAGCGATGTTTTTTATTCCAGAACTAATTCTCATAACACTTTAGAGGATCCGTCATTCATTTTGCATATATGCAAGCATGTTTTTTTGTTTTTAATTGAATGACTCTTATCTCTGTTGATTAAAAACTTACAAAAACAAAAAGCTTTAATAGCTTTTCGTAGTATATTTTAAACAAAAAAGCACTAAAATGTAACCGCACTATTTACAGAAATGGCGAATTTTAATATTGTTCAAAACTTTCAATATTGAGTCAAATTTGTTATTGTGACGCAACTTTCACTAGAAAACAATTGAAAAGCGACAAAAGTCCATGCCTCCTGGATCTATTAGGAAAAGGCAACCGTACTCACTCTCACCTTACAGGACGGAACCGGAGAGATCGTTAACATACCAGCCTACCACCACTGAAAGAATTTCTAGATTTCCAGCAGTTAGCAAAAAGACTGCAAAAAGCGATACCACCAGGCACCATCAGGAGTATTCACGTGTAATTAGGGAAGCGGCGCCAATAGAGAGGGGAGCCCTTGCAAGAGTAATGAGGCGCGCAACAGACAATAGACTGGGGGCATGTTCCGATATAGATAGACTGTGAGCACTGGACAGTAATGCCAGTATACAGAAATGCGTTCCGATAATAGGCTTCCAGTGCACTGTGACAGTGACAGAAAGAAACTAATGACGTCATATTTGCCACCATCTTTGTACTGGGAGCGTATTACCTCTGGGAGGTAAGGCGCTTCCAGTAGTTTCCAGTAGATAAAAATGGCAGACATAGCAAGAACACAGACCACACCACAACATGGACCAATATTTTTCTTCAAACTTATAAAAAGCTACAATTCATTAAAAGGTTTAAAATGAAAGAAATTGAAACATTATTATTGCTCTGTTTTACGGTTTTTGTAATTTGTTTGTTACTTAAACCACTAAACACCGTTTTTACTTAAAATTATTCTAAAAGCAGACCTGTTCAATCATGTAAGAGAAGGAACTTTTCATCATTCTTTTACATTGTGTTCAATCCACTAGGTCTGGATGAATTAGAAAATTGTGAAAAACTGAAATAGAAATTTTGAAGTGATATTTACTCTTAAGGTTTCTCTGCAAAAAATATGCATATTTTTATTTTAACTTTTTAACATTAATTAGCATGCATATACCTAAGCACAACATATACTATTAACAGTAGTTTTGGTCGGTTCTTTATGAAACATTTTTTGAATAGAAGAAAATAAAATAAATAAACCACTTTTAAATGTTTCAAAACGAGTATTTATTTAACTCCACAATTATTTCGGTATTATAATACCTTTCTCAAGAGTAACAGGATTTAGGTATAAATAGGCGATAAGGTATAAATAGATGATAAGGACCGCATTAAATTTAGTAAAATCCTGTTACTCTTGTGAAATTGTAGAGTTAAATAAAAACTCCTTTTTGAAACATTTAAAAGTGGTTTGTTTATTTTATTTTCTTCTAAGCACAACATATTGGTCACTAGGAACGTTTTCTTGTTAGTAATTTTCATTAGTTAAGATCATGAAATTTTATTAGGTAGCTATACCGTGATAAACATTTTTTTATTCTCAAGTAGTTTAAAAGATTTATTTGCCAAAAATTGCAATATTTATGCCATATTAAATGTTAATATCGTGCATCAATACATCTAGCGCCTCTACCGGATAGTGTCTTAATTATTTTTGACAAAAGTACTGAAACAGTACTGAAATACGTTCCGATATATAACAGCCAGTAGTAGATTCAGTGCAAAAATCTAAACCGGAACGGTGTTTACAGTATACTGTGTGATATAACGTGTCACAGTGCTCACAGTGTATATCGGAACACGGTCTGGATAGACCAAGGACTTTTGTCAATGCGTTGACTTGCGCTTTAGAATACGATGGCGTCAAGCAGACTTTGCAAAGACACGATAAAGTCCGCCAACTGTAGGCTGGAGATTTGGACGCGCGGTACAAACAAATTGCTGGAGGAATTACCACGCCGCATCGTTTCCAAAGTAAATAAGAAACCTCGACCAATAAGGTGCTGGAATTTTGGGAAACAAACTGGACCATGCAAGGAGCGCCTGCAAGAACGAAATCATTGGGATACCATGTTTACTTGTATTTAAACTCTTGTACTTTAGAAAACATACCTTCCAGTAAGACTAACGGTTCATCATTTAGACTGGAATTTCCTTTACAGTGAAAGTGATCAATACTATCATCATCATAAAGTAAATTCTACAACTTGAATTCCGTTATACCTAATTACGTACCTTCAAGAAAGCTTGTTAAAAACACCTTCATTTTTTCATACAGGGCTGAATTAAAAGAAACGATAATTAAAAAGGAAAAAGCTCACACCAAATGGAAAGATTCTCTCTCATCATCTGATTGTGGAGAGTTTAACATACTGCGTGAACTATGTTTAAAGTTATCAAGATCATGTTACATAGTATATATTGATCATATTGAATTTGAGCTGTTTTCAAATGTAAAATACTTTTAGTAATACCTAAAAAAATGTAAAAAACCATTTACCTTACCTAGAAACGTCTCTTATCCAACCAACTCACAAGAACGACAACAAAAGTCTAGCAGCCAACTTAGGCCAATATGTATTTCAAGCGCCATTCCCAAGTTACTTGATAAGCCGGTCTCTTCGAGGCAGCTGAGGCCCTAATCGGCTTTAAAACAAAGGAATAGCATGACTTCATGACAGGTAGATCATCGTTAACTAATTTGTTATTTTACAACGATTTTGTTAAACATGCTTTCTTAGAAGATATGCAGGTAGGTTATATATATATATATATGTAAAGAAGATTCTTCTTTAGTTTGAATATTGCCGCGCTTTCACAAGCGTCGATGCGTCGATATAGTAGGGACCAACGCGGAGATTCGATTGCATTGCTTTAGAAATAGCATTCATGCTGAATCATACGTGATAAATTGCCAAAGAGAGCGTTAATTAATTAAGATTACTTGTGTAAGAAACTGACATTGTAATTAATAGCATTAAATGTCGTTTCTTTGTTTTTGCAGAGAAACTCAATTGTGTTTTTAATTAACAGTATCTAATAATTCAATAATCTTATAAAACGACATTTCTTGAACACAATGGATAAATTACGATTTGAAATTATCGCCAAAGCAAAAAAAGACGATGATAAGAAAACGGGGTTATACGTAACCTCAATTACAACAACTGCAGGTGAAATTTTTGAGATGCCAGACGATTATCAAGATGTAAATGTACACGAGGAATTGATAAAAACGGATACGTTCAAAAAGGCTAAGAATGCGATTACGAAAAGGCACCAAAAAAGGAACATCTGGGTAAATATGAGTGAGGCTTTGAAAAAAACATATTTGGATGACTCTGGAAACATTCAATTTTTGGACTACATTTTGGAAGAGAGATTCATTGATGTACGAAAAGGTAACCTAGACTCTGCGTATGGTATTTCAAAAGAAGAATTGAAAGAAATTTTGGATAGTGTTATTAAAACAAAATCTGATCAGAAAAAAAATGTTAATAAATTAGCAGAAAAATTTGTGCTTGAAAAATTCAACAGTAAAATCAATAATGTAACACAGTGGATAGAAACTTTTGAAAGTGAATGTGAACGCTTGAGCTTACATAAAGATGAAGAAAAAATAGAAGTCTTACGGTTATTTATAAGCGGCTCTTGTGCAGATTGGTATAGCTCAATGCTGATGAAATTTTCAATTAATTCAGAATGGAAAGAATGGAAGAATAATTTTTGTGAGACATATGCTGATAAGGGATGGACACCAATAAAATACGCAATCAACTTTAAATACATGAGTGGGTCATTGTTAGACTATGCCTTAAAAAAAGAAAAACTTTTATTAGAAGTAGACAAGTCTATGGATAACAAAATGTTGGTAAACTTAATTGCAGTAGGGTTACCAGACTTTGTAACAAATAAAATCAATAAAAGAGATGTAAAAGAAACAAAAGATCTGTTGAATGAGATTAGAAGTTTTGAGCATTTAGCTGAAACTAAAAATATTGATAAGAAAAAAAATACAGCCATAACCACAAAAGAGAAAGCAGAAAAAAACAAAAATTGTAAAATATGTGAGGGATTAGGAAAGAAAAATAGACGCCATTCTGAGGACTCGTGCTGGTTTAATGAAAAGAATAAAAAGGATAATAAAGGAAACCAGATAAAGGTTATAAATAATTCCGAATTGGAATTAGAATTACAAGGTGAAGATCAAAAAAACTACTAGTGCCACCATTGATCAAAATAAAATTAGTACTAAATGGGAAACTTGATATATTAGGAATTTACGACTCGGGCTCAAACGTATCCCTGATAAACTCGAAACTAATAAAGAAGACAAACAACAATAATACTAATTTTAGCAACCCAAACTTAAAAACGATCAATGGTGTAAGGCAATCAAATGGTATAGTAACTTTAAATGTAAAAATCTTTAATATAGAGAGAAAAATTAATGTCTTCGTAATAGACAGAGAAAACTTTGACTATAATTTTCTAATTGGGCTGGATTGCATAAAAAATTTCCGTTTAGTTCAGGATGAAAACTTGAAAATAAGTCAAAGAATTTCAATAAACAGTACCCCTTCAAGGGAGCTCTCAGAAAACTATGAAGAGAAATTCAATTTTAAAGAAAACAAAATTTTGGAGAATGAAAAGCTGATTTCAAAATATAAAATTCAGAAACCAGAAAATAAGAAAATTATTCAAGATACTGGTTTGAATAATTATTTGGTGAACTTTAATGAAAATATTGATATAAACAATTTTAAAATGCAAATTAATCATTTGAACTATGACCAAAAATTAAAAATAGATGACTTAATAAACAAAAACAAATCAGTTTTTGCTAAGGATAAGTATGACGTCGGAACGGTCTTAGATTATGAAGCGCATATTGATTTATTAGAAGAAAAATACTGCAGTAAAAGAGCATACCGTTGCACAATTGAAGATAGAAGAGAAATTGAACAACAAATTACTAAGCTGTTGGACAAAAAACTCATAGAAGACTCATACAGTCCTTTTGCAGCCCCTGTTACATTGGCGTTCAAAAAAGATGAAAACAAAAAATCAAGATTGTGCATAGATTTTAGGGACCTAAATAAATTAGTGGTACCTCAATCGCAACCATTTCCACTCATTGAAGATTTAGTCGAAAAAACAAGAGACTGCAAATTTTTTTCAACTTTAGACATAAACTCGGCGTTTTGGTCAATACCACTAAGAGTCGCAGACAGACATAAAACAGGTTTTGTTACACAAGAAGGGCATTTCCAGTGGACTTGTTTACCGTTTGGTCTAAAGACGTCTCCGGCCATATTCCAAAGAATCATGTGCAATATATTAAGGAAATACAAACTTTCAGACTTCGCTGTGAGTTACATTGACGACATTTTGGTTTTTTCAAAAACATTTTCAGAACATATACAACACTTAAACAAACTGTTTCAAGCGATTAAAGCAGAAGGATTCAGATTAAAATTTGTGAAGTGCAAGTTTGCAACTGATTCAGTAAAATATCTAGGTCACATAATCCAAAACAATTCCATTAAACCATTAAATGATAACTTAATCTCGATAAAAAATTTTCCGGTGCCGAAAACACAGAAGAATGTGAGGCAGTTTCTTGGTAAAATAAACTTTTACCATAAATATGTACCTCGCATAGCAATAATATTGGATCCTTTGCATAAACTTCTCAGGAAAAATCAACCTTTTAATTGGACTGAGGAATGCCAAAGTTCATTTGAGACGTTAAAAAATGCATTATGTACTCAACCGGTACTGGCAATTTTTGATCCAAATCTACCAATTAAAATATACACTGATGCAAGCTTACTAGGAGTAGCTGGAGTATTAAAACAATCACAGGCTGACAATACAGAAAAACCAGTGGCGTATTTTTCAAAAAAGTTAAATGAAGTACAAAAAAGAAGAAAGGCAATCTATTTAGAGTGTTTGGCAATAAAAGAATGTGTGAAGTACTGGCAACATAGATTGATGGGCAGAAGATTCACAGTATTCTCGGACCACAAGCCACTAGAGAATATGAATATAAAGTCAAGGACCGACGAAGAACTTGGAGAATTGACCTACTACTTGTCACAATATGATTTTGAGGTTAAGTACTCTCCAGGTAAATATAATTTAGAAGCTGACTGCCTGAGCAGAAATCCAGTACTCGAACCAGAGGAAAACCTGGAAGAACAACTAAAAATTGTAAATTTCATTAAACTAGGAGACATCTTAGAAGACCAAAAAAAAAATTGGGATATACAAAAAGAAAAAAGGAAATTGAAAATTGAACACGATGTTTATTACAAAAGAGTTCAAAAAAGAGAAAAAATCATTTTATCGGAAGATTTTAGTGTGAAACTTATTAAAAACATCCATGAAAATTTGTGCCACATAGGAATAAAACAAATGCAAAGGATGGTCGGGCCCTTCTATACGGCCAAAAATTTAACAAAAAATTTAAAAAATGTGTGCAAAAACTGCACATCATGTATAAAAAATAAAACTAGAAGTCAAAATAAATTTGGTTTGATGTCACATCTGGGCCCTGCTACAAAACCGTTCGAAATTATGTCAATCGATACAATCGGCGGCTTTGGAGGATCCCGATCAACGAAGAAATATATGCACCTGCTGGTAGATCATTTTACAAGGTATGCATTCATCCTTAATTCAAAAAGCCAAAGTGCAACTGATTTTATAAAATTAACGGAGAACGTTACAAAAACGGAAAAAGTTACGACGATTCTCTCAGACCAATACCCAGGCATTAATTCAAGGGAATTCAAGGAGTTCTTGGATGAGAGGGACGTAAAATTAATCTTCACGGCCGTAAACTCTCCGTTTTCGAATGGGTTAAACGAAAGGTTGAACCAGACGTTAATCAATAAAATAAGATGTAAGATAAATGAAAACAACAAAAAGACAACTTGGACAACTATAGCTCAAGAATGTGTGCGAAAATACAACGATACCGAGCACACGGTCACAAAATATGCACCGACATACTTAACGTATGGTACTGACGTAACAATGTTACCAAGTGAACTAGTGAAAAAAAAGTCTGAACAACACTGGATTCAAGATAGAAAAACTGCCCTAGAAAACACAATTAAGAACCACAACTACAACAAAAAATTATACGATCAGGGTCGTAAACATTTCAATTTCAAGGTTGGAGACGAAGTTTTTGTAGAGAATGGTAATAAATTAAATAGGAAGAAACTCGACGAACTAAGAATTGGGCCATATAAAGTCATAGAGAAAATTTCAAACTCAATTTATCGAGTCAACACTGGACACAGAAAGTCAGAGTCAAACCTTTTCCATATCTCGAAACTGACTCCCATACCTACACTTGAAGAAGAAGAATAAAAATAAGATACAATAAAAATGAGATGGTTTATTAATGTAAAAAAATATTCCGTAAATATTTTCTCCTTAAAAGGGGGGAATGTAAAGAAGATTCTTCTTTAGTTTGAATATTGCCGCGCTTTCACAAGCGTCGATGCGTCGATATAGTAGGGACCAACGCGGAGATTCGATTGCATTGCTTTAGAAATAGCATTCATGCTGAATCATACGTGATAAATTGCCAAAGAGAGCGTTAATTAATTAAGATTACTTGTGTAAGAAACTGACATTGTAATTAATAGCATTAAATGTCGTTTCTTTGTTTTTGCAGAGAAACTCAATTGTGTTTTTAATTAACAGTATCTAATAATTCAATAATCTTATATATATATATATATATATTGTTATGATATGATTGGGGGAGGGGCTAATAAATATGTGTTATGATATGTTGATAACAAAACATTTTTTTAATTATAATTTAATTTATTGAATTCAAATAGTAATTTTAAAAATCTTTAAGAGGATGAATAACTCTTTTTCAGAGCGAGTTCCATTATATATAAAAATTACAATTACCTTTATATTAAATTAAATTCTAAAATTCTAAATTATAACTAAAACTAATTAAATACAATTAACAATTTTTTTGTTTTAATGAAATTCTAAACTAACTAAAAAATTCTATAATTTAAATTAAATTATGGTGACAAGTTTATTTCACTCACTGTTTCCAAAGTCTATCAATGTCAATTTAAAAATCAGCTTTTACCAAAAAATAAGCAATTCTAAATCCATGTTAATTTTTCTTTTCTTATGAAGTAACTTCATCTTCTACTTCTTCTTCTACTTATTCTTCCATCTGTATTATTAAATTGAACCTGCTTTTCTTTTAAAAATCTTGAATATTCCATAAACTTTATTTTTTTTATATTAACACTTGTAATACTTCATCACTTAAAATAACTTCTATTTTATTAATAATGTTTTTTTAATTTAATTTATTTTCTTTTAATTTCATAATTTTTGTTATCAATATTTTATTAGGTCTAATCTAATAATAACAAATTCTCCACTGTCTGGATCTTTTTTTTAAATAAAATTTAATTTTTTATAAGCAATCATGATTTGTATTATAATTCTGAAATGCTACTGTCATTTCAAAACATTTTTTTAATATTAATTAAAATTAAATTTTATTTGTTACATCTTAAAAATTTAAATAAACAACTAAACGTAACTAATAATAATACATTTTTCTTGTTTCATTTTCTAAATTTGTTAATTTTTTTAAAATTGTTTTGTAGGCATCCTTCTATCATGACTATATATATATATGTTAAGTTCTAACACTAGCGCCAAAACTTACGCACGACACTAACGATCATACGACCAATACCTATATAAGTTACTTCTCAGCAGAGAAGTCAGTACTTATGATGGCTCCGAGCCTTAAGCATCGCGAAAAACCTCACACATAAGTTTGATTCGAGAGTAAATAACTTTTGCAATCTAACGACAATTGTATTGATTTAGGTATGTAATAAACTGTATATTAATCGTTATATTTATAGCGTTTAAGTTTGTCAATAATTGTAAATATAGTTTTCAGCAATTACATCGTGCGTTGTTGTTTATTTGCATCCAGAATCGAATGCCCGGTTAAGTTTCTGATCTCGAAACTTACATATATATATTGTCATGATAGAAGGATGCTACAGTAAAATTTTACAAAATTTAACAAAATTAGAAAATAAATTAAGTTCCAAAATGTTATATAACAAAAAAATATGTATTATTAATTAAATATAATTCAGTATTTACGTTAAGATTATTAAAATTTTAAAGTTGTGACAAATAAAATGTAATTTTAATTTTAAAAAATAAATATTTTGGAAATAGAATTTTGGAAATTGTTTTGAAAAGACTGTAGCATTTTAAAATAATAACACTAATCAAGATTGTATGAATTTAAATAAAAAATTATTTTGAAAGATCCAAGTAGTGGATAATTTGTTTTAATAAAAAAGATAAATAAGACAGAGTTTCGAAGTGAAAAGAAAATAAGAATTAGAATAATATAATTAATAAAATAGAGCATATTTAAAGTAGTGAGCAAAAAACAAATATTTCAAAGAAATTGGTACATTAAGGCAAGATGGTTTTATTAATTAATTGATTGTCAAAATTAATAAATTAAACAAAAAGACAGAAGTGAGTAAATTTGGACATTTAATCACAATTTATTTTCAAAATTGTAGTTATAGTTAAAAAATTAATTCTGAAGGTTTGTAATATTAATTTAGTTTTATATTAGATTAGAATTTCACAATAATATTTAAATACATTAATATGAAATCAATTCAAGAGCCAAGTACAAATTACCACAATTTAATATGGAAAAAGGTATTGTTGTCATCATGTTCCCGGCGGGATTCGAACCCGCGTCTGGCTTTACACGCCATTGCTCTAACCACTAAGCTACGGCGACATGATGACAACAACATCGACGGAACGTACTTACAAAGTCACTGAATCGTCGGATCAATGTATATTATCATTAATAACTATTAACAATGAAATATTCAAGACTGACTAGAAACAACAGAAACAACTACTCCGAGGGCTAATACCCCTACCGGCATTGAATTACACTATTGAATCTGAAGGTACATACATGTTAGACGTAAATAAAATAATCTAAAAAGACAGGAATTTACCTGTCTTTTTAGATTATGAAATATTCAGTGTCGATTTATTTCGGATGTTACCACTGTCACTATCAATTTATTACTAACTCACTGTCGAATGTCTTTCCACTTTTATAACATCATGGAACAATCCAGAAAAGTCTCTCGAAGTTTGTTTACATTAGGTTTGTTCCAAGCAACGAAATGACCGTACATTGTATTACCATAAACCTGCGCAAAACAAAATAAACGTTCCAAGCATGAGTAGGATCGTTCATTGTACGGTTTTACTTTCGTTCCAAGCAAACTGCGACCATACATGGAATAGTTTCTTGACGATCATTTCAGTACATTGTCTATAGGTGGTTCAAGTTTTGGACTGATATGCGCAGTATTCAAACAGTACAGACTGATGACTTGCGCACAATTTAATACAAAGCAGTTTTGGGATCGTTTCGTTACGATCCGCAAAAGTTCGCTTGGAACAAACCTATTGTTTACGTTTTCAGCCGACCGCTTAATTACTTTCCGGAAAGGCAGGTACGGGACACACGTACACAAATACAACGCACACTGCCGACACCAGCTCCGGTTAGTCGAGCCGGCCGGTAACGCATACAAGCGTACCCGTTCGCACACAAGCACGCTCGCGTTCGCTACACTGCCCCCTCCTTAAGGATGTTTCGTCGCGAAACATTTTCACGTTACTTACACAGACCAAAATGTCCACTTTAGAACGGCATAATAGGACTTCAATCATGTTTCGTACGATCCTCCAATCTAGGTTATCTAGTCCACAACCAAGCTTCGGAATCGCCAGCTTCTGTACGTTATCCTCTAAAAGATATTTGCGGAGTTCCATTAGTGCGTCCCAGAGGTTCCTATAAGTCAGTTTATCAGAACATCTTTCCTTAGTCACTAGGTAGTAGATGTTGCGTCGTCCCTCAGGCAGGCACAACACCCTACTTCCGCTTTGTACTTGATCTTCAAGATGCTCCAACCCGCTAAATCTGCGTTTGAACTCAAACGCGATACCACGGCTCCTACTGAGGCCCTTTGAAACGCAATGGTCCAGAGAATATTCCTTGGAGATAGTAGAGGTCTCGTCGGATTTCCTGTGTCACTCCAAATCTTCTCTTGACATAAGGGCCTTCCTTCATGAACTCTTCGAATGTGGGCTCGGAAGGGATAGTCTTTAATAATCTGGCCTGCGCCTCCTCTTCATTCCCGCCGGCGAATGGAGCCAAGCGTTTAAGATGGACTCACTTTGGCTTCCCATTTGGAGTTCTCTTAATTCGGTCGATTACGTCGTTATTCCTCTTCACTATTTCGCAGGGTCCTTCCCAATTTTGTTGGAGCTTAGGTAATAGTCCACGGCGACGACGAGGATTAAACAACCAAACAAGATCTCCAGCTTGGTAACCACCTGCTGTAGCGTTGATATCGTAGTTTTCTTTAATCCTGTCACTATTAATTTGCGCATGCCGGCGAACCGACTCGTGGATATCGTTAAGCTTTCTTCGGAGGTTGGTAACATAATCTTCTCTAGCCAAGTCATCTCCTGGTTTACAGCCGAATTTGAGATCGCAAGGTAGTCGTAGCTCCCTTCAAAAAAGGACACTGGGAGGTGTATGGTCAGTCGTCTCGGGGAGAGACGAACGGTATGCCATTAAAAATAACGGCAAATAGCGGTACCAGTCGCTTTGGTGATTAGACACTACCTTGGAGAGATATTTAATTAAGGTCCGGTTCATTCGTTCAACCATTCCGTCCGATTGTGGATGGAGTGGAGTAGTTCCAGTTTTCTTTATCCCTAGGAGCTCGCATATTCCACGGAATATAGTTGACTCAAAATTCCTCCCTTAGTCTCAGTGTAACTCCAAGGGCACTCCAAAACGACTGATCAACTCTTTCACTAGCTCCTCAATAATGGTTTCCGACTCCTGGTTTGGGAGAGCATAGGCTTCAACCCACTTGGTGAAATAGTCCATAACGGCCATGTTTTTCGGACTCTTGGAAGGGACCTGCCACATCAATTGCTATTCTTTCGTAGGGCCCACCAACGTTGTATTGACGCATTGGGGCCCGTGGCCTTTTCTGCGGTTCATTACTTGCGGCACAGGTGGTACATTTCTTACACCAATTCTTGACATCTTCTTTACAATTCACCCAATATAATCGCTCTCAAACCTTCCTGAGCGTCTTAGTCACTCCAAAATGGCCACCAGATGATCCATCGCGAAGATACTGCACCACCTCTTTAACCCCGTTTCGATGGATAACCAGTTGCTTTCTATCTTCCTCTCCATCTGTACTTTCAACAACACGCTTCAGGATACCATCCTCTAAGACCATTGAATCCCACTGAGCCCACAACAATTTTAGTACTTGGGTACAGGAAGAAATTTGTTGCCACGTTGGTCGTTTTCCGTCTCTTTTCCATTCCATCACCTTCTCAAGTACGGGTCGTTTTCTTGGTCTTGTCTTATATTTTCAGGTAACCACTCGTCATTGATTACCGTGACGCGTCGAATTGTTTCTTCGTTCTTTTCGATTCGATCACACTGTTTGCAATCTGCTTGACAGGATCTTCTGGAAAGTGCATCGGCATTTTTGTGCCCTGTTCCGGGCCGATGTTCTACGTCAAAGTCATATTCCTGTAGCTTCTCAATCCATCTAGCTACCTGTCCCTCCGGATTCTTGAAATTCAGAAGCAACTTTAAGGCTGCATGATCGGTTCGTATAGCGAATTTCCGTCCATGTAGGTATTTGTGTGTTCTACACCTTTGACTACAACCAGCATCTCTCGTCTGGTGACACAGTAGTTTCTTTCGGCTTATGACAAGGTCTTGCTAAAATAGCCGATTACCTCCTCTTGGCCATCTTGTATCTGCGAAAGAACGGCCCCCATTCCCACATTGCTGGCATCGGTGCCTAAAATGAACATCTAAGGTGTCATCAATTCGTGGTAGCGGATAACTGTCCTTCTTGGTTACGTTGTTGAGCTGTCGGTAATCCACACAAAAACGGGTTGTCCCATCCTTCTTCTTTACCAAAACTACCGGTGATGTCCACGGACTTGATGATGGTTCAATTATGCCGGTCTCATGCATTTCGTGGATTATTCGCACTGCTTCTTCCTTCTTCTCCAGGGGCAGTCGTCTAGGTCTTTGACGAATGGGCTGCGCATTATCGGTCTTAATCTTGTGTTTTACGATGTTAGTCCTTCCCCTACCATTCTTGTCAGTTTCAAAGACGTCGACATTCTGACAAAGCAGCTGTTGCACTTTGCATTTCTGCTCACTGGATAGATTCCTACAATATCTGTCAATCACTACACTTATTTCGGTAGGTACTGTTTCAGAATTTACCTTTCGGATTACCGCCTCCTGTCCATGCTTTATGAGACAAAATTCTTCACCGTTCAGTCTCACAATGCCTCTCTTAAGTTCATGTCAAAATCTTAGTTTTGTAATATGTCCAGTCTAAGAATAACGTCGTCTTCAATATCTGCTACCAGCACTTGATGGTCAAAGACAGTTTTGCCAATTTTAAATGACACCTTAACTTCGCCACGAACAACCTCTCTCTTTGCAGAAGCCGTACGCAGAACCCACTTAGTAGTCACAACCTGGCTAGAACTCTCAACTACGTTGGGTTTTACAATGTCCATTTATTTTTACACCTAAGAGTAGACTGTCTTGCTGGTGCTTCAACGTCTTTGTAAATGCGATAAGTTCGGGCTCACGTTGTCAATGGGTCAACGTTTGCCCCGTTACGTCGACCCTATCTAGTTTTCCTACGGTTGAGATCGGGTACTTGGGGAAAGAGTAGTTTTCTTACACTGTCTCGTCATATGACCTAACTCGCCGCAATTCCAACATCTTAGTTTTCGACTGTCTGTTGAACTTGGAGATGATTCGGCAGACGGTTTCTTCTAAAGAATCCGCTTCTTCACATAGTAGCCGAACCTTTCCTTGTTTTCTATAGCGTTTTAGGTCGGTCGAGGCGTATCCGTTGTTGGGTGTCATTGTTCCGAAGTCCATCAGTGAATGCTTCCACTGCCAACTTTTCCATTAATTTTTCTGGAGTATTCGGGTAGGCCAGTCGAGACAGTCTTGCAATATTGGGCTTGAATTCTTGTTGGGATTCCGTTGCCTTCTGTTGAAGGGTTTTCAGTTGGATGTGATACACCACCGTTAAGTGAGCCTCACCGTAACGCAATTCCAACCGTTTTACCAATTGTTCATAATCCGCCAATTCTCATCATCTCATCACATGCGTCCCCACGAAGCGCAACGGTTAACGCAGTAGCTTTCTCTTCAGGCACCCAGTTATTCGCCTTGGCAGCCGCCTCGAATTGCTTGTGGTATGTGGTCCATGAGGATTTTCCGTCAAACGTTGGTGGTTTTACTCGTGTTCTTGATTCTATACCGCTTCCTAGGCTAGTTTGGCTGACTTCGTTAAGTGTACTAGATGCGCCAACATCCACTTCAATTGGTTTTATTTTGCCATTAAAAATCATTTCTTCCCGAATTTTTTCTTTTTTTCTGTTTCTTGAAGTTTATTATTAAATTTTTCTTCCAATTCATGTTTCAAGCTTTTACTATTCTCTTCCAATTTATTTTCCAGGCTTTTACAGGTATTTTCCAATTTTTTTTCCAAACTTGTACTGTTTTCTTCCAATTCATGTTTCAAACTTCTACTATTTTGTTCCAATTTACTTTCCAAACTTCTACTATTTTGCTCTAATTTTTCTTCCAATTTATTTTCCAGGCTTATACTATTTTGTTCTAATTTTTCTTCCAATTTGCTTTCCAAACTCTTACTATTTTCTTCCAATTTTTTCATCACCCGCGACAATTCATCTTCGAAAAGGAATGTCTCAGGATTATAGCCATCCTTTTTCAACGCCTCCGCGAGCCGCCACTGAAGCTCCGCTTTGTTGCCGCTTGTCGCTTCATCCCGTTCTTCCAATTCTCTTCTTAACTCGGCAACTTTTAATTCGTACAGCTTCTTTGCCATTGCAATTTATTTTACTCAACCCGCACTAAAGTCTTCAATAGTTGTTTCACCACACACCTGACACCAATTGTAGTATTCGTGGGTTTATTAAGTTTTCATTTACAAGACTAAGTACAGGAATACAATTTATTTACACTGATTTGATAATAACTAGTTAAAAACGCTATTAATTAATACAGAACTTAGATTACTATTTATTTACAGCACTCACTTATATGCGTGTCTATTTATTTGTCTCTTCACTTTTAACACTGTCGATTTATTTCGGATGTTACTACTGTTACGGTGAATTTATTACTAACTCACTGTCGAATGTCTTTCCACTTTTATAGCATTATGGAACAATCCAGAAAAGTCTCGAAGTTTGTTTACATTGTTACCGCTTATTTACTCTCCTGGAAGGCAGGTACGGGACACACGTACACAAATACAACGCACACTGCCGACACCGGCCTTGGTTAGCCGAGACGGCCGGCCGGCAACGCATACAAGCGTACCCAGTCGCACAGAAGCACGCTCGCGTTCACTACAATACCATTATATATTTTGTATTATCTCAACATAACATAATATAACAATATTTATATATAGTCACAATAAAATTTTAGAAAAATTAACAAAATTAGAAGATAAAATAGGTTCCTAAATATTAAATAACAAAAAAATATATTTTGGAAATAGAGTTTTGGTAATTGTTTTGAAAAAGACTGTAGCATTTCAAAATAATAATACTAATCAAGATTGTATGAATTTAAAAAACAAATTAAATTTTATTTGAAAGATCCAAGTAGTGGAGAGTTTGTTAAAAAAATATTAAAAAAATAAATGAGACAGTTTCTTGAAATGAAAAGAAAATGAATGAAAAATATAATTAATTGAATAGAACAATAAAATACGAATTTTAAAAAAAGGATATTTCTGCTGTTTACGTTTAGTATATCTCCAACGATCTACTACTGATCGGGCATTACTTTTTCATGGATATTTATCTTACTTCATACCCTCTACACCTCTACAGCTCACAGTATGCTTAGTTTCATCATATGCAGTACTTCTGATTTTAAGAATTCCGGGACAGTATTTCATCCTTATAAACCACTAGTGCACTCCCAGTAGTTTATTTGTGGTCAGATCTGGACTCTGTCACAATTTTTTGACAGTGACTGTACATCATTTCCGCAGGGCTTTAACTCTTTTCGGCGTACATGGTTTCCAAACCGTTTTTGTCGCTATTTTACCATCTTTGATCCAGGCGGCTTTTCCTTGAATATGCAACATTATTACAATCACTGTAGAAATTTCGTTCGGTGTGCAAACTCCTTCTAACCCTTTGTCGGCTTTGCCGCAATGTTTCACTACAATTTATTGGGCTTAATTGTACGGCGAACCCCTACTGTGATTTTTTGAGAATAGTCATAGTTATCGATCATCTAGCCTATATACATATGTATATTGTAATGATATGTATTGATGTAATATAATTTTTTTAAATTCCAATTAAATAAATACCAGAGCATGAATAATTTTCTGTGTTCCAAAAACTAAATTTACAATTTTTTTTATTCAACTACTATTCCAAAAAATTCTTAACTAATATAAAACTAATTAATTAGATATTATTCTAAAACTCTAATCTAATATAAAATTAATTAAATATTATAAAGTTTCAAAATTAAGTTTAAAAAATCTAGTTTTAAAAATAAATTGAGATGAAATGTCTAAATTCACTCACCTCTGTGTTTATTTATAAATTTTGACAATTAATTAATAAATAAAACTATCTTGCCTTAATGTCCCAATTTCAATTTGAAAACAGCATGTCCATAAATTATTATCAATTCTCCTCCTAATCAACTTCTTTCTTCTTTTCTTTTAATTAATCTCAAACAACTTCTTCTATTTTATTAATAATATTTTTCTAATTTTTATTTCTTTTCTATTCACATCAAAACTCTTTCTTATTTTTTTTTTAACTAATATAAACAAATTGTTGACTACATGGATCTTTCAAATAAAATTATTTTTTTTTTTAATTAAAATTAAATTCTATTTGTCACAACTTTAAAAGTTTAATAATCTTCTTAACGTAAATACTTAATTACATTTAATTAATAATACATATCTTTTTAAGAACATTTTTTGTTTATTTAATAGTTTGGAACATTTCATTTTCTTATTTTGTTAATTGTTTTTAAAATTGTATTGCAGCATCCCTCTAACGTGACAATATTTTTATTTTATTAATATTGCTTTTCAAGGGAATAAGAACATACATATAAATAAAGAATTCACAAAATAAATTTTAAATAAAATTAAAGTAGATATATGTCTAAAAATAATCCCAATACTGTAAGGAGGTACTCAAAGTACCTGTACACAGTAAGCAAAACTGAAACTAAACTACTAAAAATTATAGACTAAGGAAAAAGAAACTAATAGTAATTCCATTACAATAAAACTAAAGTACAGTATATTAATTAAATACATTAAAAATAATAAAGAAAGAAAGAAATGTGGTTTTAAAAGCTCAACTAGTCAGTAATATTTTTTTTAGTGTAATTTTAATAATTCTCAAGCCTAAATAATTAATATCTTTTAAATCTTTAGGTAATAAATTAAACAATTTAGTAGTAACATAAAGGGTAGTGGATTTACCACTATTAGATTTGATGACAGGTAACGGGAGTGACTTATTTCTAGTTATACTAATGGAATCTTTATATTTGTTACATAAGTCGCGATAATGATAAAATAAAGTTTCCAGATTATAAACCTGGTGTATAGAAAGAGGATGTAACTTATTGGAAATATCAACATCAATATTTTTAAAAATTATCCTTAATATACTCCTCTGAACAGATATTATTCTACCTAAAACATTCTGATACGCACCACCCCAGGATGCAATACCATAAGCAGATATACTGTGAAATAATCCATAGTAAATAGAAAGAAGCTTAGATAAGTTTAAAATAAATTTTAATTTGTAAAATACATAGATTAAATATTTAGTTTTTTTAAATATGTAGCTAAGATGGTATTCCCACGATAAACGATAATCAATAAGAATACCCAAGTACCTACTAAATTCAGATCTTTTTAGTACCTGGCCATTAAGTTCAATATTAAAATTATTTGGAACAGAATCTCTATATTTACCAAAAGTAATAAAGGTTGTTTTTACATTATTCACTGCCATATCATTACAATATAATCAATAATACACCATTTTTAATCTAGCTGTGAGATTTAGACAAACCTCTTCCCAAGAGTCAGCATCACAAGGAACTGCCGTATCATCAGCAAAAGTAATATCATTAACTTGGAGCATTAGGGAGTTAATGTAGATAAGGAAAAGCAAAGGACCCAAAATTTTACCCTGTAGTACACCAGAACTAATAGTTTTAAAACTACTAGAAGTATCACCAAATTTAGTCAGAATTCGCCTGTTAGTAATATAACTTCTCAACAAATCAAGCACAGTTCCCCGTAATCCTATATTTCCTAATTTATTAATTAATTTATCATGGTTAACACAATCGAAAGCCTTTGTAATATCAATGAAAGCAACTGCAACAAACATACATACCTATACATGCTATTAAACGAACGGTGGGGGAATTTAGCATTAATGTTTAACAAAGGTGAGTTTCTTACATCTTATGGGTGGTTAAATTCTGTTGTCTCTGTTGTATATATTGATTTCAAAAATCCTTCAAATAAATCTAATTTTCAACCTTTGTACTGAATGTGTAAAATTTTGAAATAATGATCGATCGGTTTTATTTATTTAAAAAACTACTGAGATGTTCACGAATACGAGTATCAAACCCACGACCAGTGTGACTAATGTGTACTAACTCATTATTACTACAATTTAATAAATAAACACTTGATTTAGAATTACTAGGTGTTTTACATTTATTATTTAATATAATTTTGCCAAGCGAATTATTAGTTTTGAATGAATGACATACAGCTGTTATTTTTTTTTAAGTTTCTACCTATTTTAATCGAAATATTCTTTATGTACGTAATACAATTATTAGGTTTGATTTTTACTGGTGGGTATATTAATTTGCGAGAATTTTCTATGAGTTTACTTATTTAAATTTAATATAATTGTAATAATCATATATCCTAAATGATTGTGTATTTCGATTGAGAGATTGATTTCGTATCCCTTTTGGACATTTTGGATTTTACGTTTTTATTCGAAACGATTCTCTCAAAATTTTGAAGAAAATTTTCAATTTTTCTGCTAAATCGCGCTGAATTTGGGTAGAATCGATCTTATACGATACCAATAGATCCGTAAGTGTCGAATTAGTTCGAACTGAAGCAATATTATAGCAGAAGATCTTTTTAAGAAAATCTACTTTAATAAAAAAACGCTGTTTCTCGTAATTGTTGCGCTCTATTGCCAAAATTAGACACAAACAACTAGATTTGGTACAATAGAGACGAATTAGTGCGAATTAAACAGCTTTCTTACGAAACAATTTTAAAATTTATAAAAACATCGACCAAGTACACCCCCTTAGTAGGGTGAGGTAGGTAACCAGTTCTAAAACAAGGACGGGGGAGGAAGGTCGTTACCCGACCGGCTACCTTCTCACAGTATCATACCTTGTAGTGCTGGAAGCGTTCTATAGGTAGATGCACATATATGAATACATGATATTTAGAAAATACACTATAGGTAGATGTACATATATGAATACATGATATTTAGAAAATACAACAGCATACTCCCCCCTCCCCTCTCCCACCCAACCATTCGCTCTAGTTTACTATATGTAGGATATTGTATTATCTGTATTTACCTCTCGAGACGTTAGAATTTAACGGAAACGCTGTTAAATTTAACGATTCTTTATTTTGATATAAAATAAAAGGTTGGTAGCCTCATAATGTATTGAAATAGTTGACGTCTTTGCTCAGTTGTAGTACACAGTAAACAGAAGAGCGTGTGTGTATCCTCGATCTCATAGACTAGACCCAACTTTTCGCAGAGGTATGAATCAGTCACCACACCAATTTATGGCATCATAGTGATACTCTGTGACAAAAAACAGGTGTGTGTTGACAATATATTCGATGCAACAGTATCGTATCAGCCGTACGGCTTTCACGAAGACGTCAACCATATCCACTTTGCAACCGGTTAAAGTTTAAGGAACTTGTCTGCCTGAAAGGATTAACGACAAGTGACACATGAGAAAGGTTCATGTTGAACGAGTAAACCGTACTCGTACAGTGATGTGTGCTACACAGTTGCAGCAGCTTAAATAGGAAGAAGGAAGAGAGGGAATGAGTGGGGATGACCTAAGAAGTGGGGTAAGAGTGGCGTAGGATTGGAAAAAGTAGAGTATACAAGCCGATGTTTTGAATGTGTTACAGTCGAAACAGGTCGGAAAGGATGAGAAAGAAATAAGACAACTACGAGAGTGTGAACTCTTCGGTAGAATAACTTTCCAGGTCGTTGCGGACTTGTTCCCTATCACACCATGAAGCGCAAATGTAGCACTGCATGATACTGTGAGGACTCATAAAACAAACCGGTCTTATCGCAGAGGTATCCTGATCTGCAATTAGGACAAGTTCGGTTTACAAGATGCTCCGAGTAAGTTTTGCAGCTAGTACAAAACTCAGAGGGTTCCATAAACTGACATGAAAGGCAAACGAAGCCTTTCGTGCTAGGACATAGCTGAAGACATTTCTGACACTGCAACTTAGTGGTAACCTTGAAGGTGATAGAGGATTTGACCACCTGTCGGAACGGTTGTACAGCAATGATAGCATGTCCAGGTAATGAGTAATTGTTTGGGAGGAGAGTACCTTATACTTGGTTCATAGACATGATGTTGCCATGAGGAAGGTTGGAGAAGGAATAGTGTTGTGAACAGAGAGTGAATGATTTAAATAGGGAGAAAGAGGGTTGGGAGAATGGTGGGGATTCAGGTGGGGGTATGTAGTGTATATGAAAGAGGAAGATAATGTTGGTTCGATGTAAAAAGTGTAAAAGAAAAAAATTTATTTATATATCTACTCCAGTTTTCAACCCCGCCTTACCTATACACAACCTGTCCCAGGAAAGATAAATTCGCCAAAAGTAAAATGCGATCATTATGATTTATTTCGAACAATGTTCTCTTACCGTTTTCTGAAGCATTGCAACTTATACTACCTATTAACCTAACCCGGTTTTTAGTTTAATTGTTACAAATTTTTTGTTGATTTTTGTTATGTAAATCTCATTAACGTTTGTGTGTGTTGGTTTATGAAATGTTTTTTATAAAAGTTTTATATGAAATTATTTTTGATTAAATCAGATATGGAGGTGAAATAAATTTGGGGGTGGGGTGGTATGTCCCCGGAGTGGATTAGATTAGAAGTATAGGTGGCGTTAGGGTGTGGTGGCAGATATGGAGATGGAATAAATTTAGAAGTGGGGGTGGTATGTCCCCGGGGGTGAATTGGTTTAGAGGTAAAATTATGGTTGGGATGTGGCAGATATGGAGGTGGAATAAATTTGGGGGTGGGGTTGTATGTCCCCGGGGCTGGATTGGTTTAGAAGTATAAGTGGCGTTTGGGTGTGGCGGCAGATATGGAGGTGGAATAAATTTAGGGGTGGGGTAGTGTTGGGGGTGAGAAGCGATGCGGAGCGGCAATTGCAATTAGGAGATAAGGGGGCGGATGTCACTCTTTGGAGACATCTATAAAATCTGCCCCACCCCCAAGAACCATCCCTCCCGCGAGACACTTTTAGGAGAAAAGATTTTTTTATTTATTTGGTCCAACTTTACAATTATAAGAATTAAAAATATTTACCTTTTTCGAATTAAAAACATTGAAATACATAAATATGTATATATGTGTTTTTATTTTTTAAAAATTTAAAAGGAAATGATGGAGGCATTCCTTGAGAAAAGGAATAACATATTCTGTATATACGATTACAAAACTAACGAAAGATTATGAAAAAGAATTGATTGCCGAAGACGATTATTATGACATTGTGGGAGCGGTCGCAGAAGTATTTAACAGTGATCTTTAAGCGATTTGGAAAAATGCGATGAAGTTCGAGGTGACAATTTTCGGACAGATGGAAGATGTGAATCAAACTTTCGAATTGGCACTGACGGATTTGACGAATGCATTTTTTGAACACGCTCAAGCTACTTTTACTTATCTACGAAATTTGGAAAATGTTTACTTCGATAATGTGAGCGAAATTGCTTATTAATTAACTAAACTCGTATGGTACCTATAAGCAAGTTATTCACCAACACAATGTGGTTTGCAGACGTGACCTACATCAACCATCATCGGAATGCCGTCTACAGACGCGATGCACAAAAACATCTGTCCTTTCGTTCCTGCGTGGTGACCTCATTAAAATTCATGCGCTTTATTTAATCTTTCGTGTTAGGCCTTTTTCACACGTATGCGGTTCCATTCGGTTCGGCCCATGTTCGATTCGTTTTGGATTATCACAGACCTCTTCACACTCACGCGGTTCATATCAGGGATTTGATATCCGAAATATTTAGTCGCTCAATACTCACCATGGAGAGAAGTCAAATTATTTTTATGTTATTTCTGTATAGAAGAATTAAAAGACGGAGAAGGAAATTTCGGATTTATTGGGAGCACCCCATCATCTCCAAACGGTTGCAATTTGGAGTATTTTACACCGTTTTTCCAAAATTAAGAGAGAACAAAGAAAAATTTTACAACTACTTTAGAATGTCAACAACATCATTTGATGAATTACTTCTAGTGCTAAAGGATCATGTTCAACATAAGAATACGTTTATGAGGGAATGTATTCAACCGGTTCAGATATTGGCCGTAACTCTCAGGTAAGTCAAAAGATTCAACAATAGGTAAACTGCACATTTTAACTTAAAAATAGCTTATACTTAGGTCGACAAGTCAACGTCAAAAGCAAAACTGAGCGGTAACAAAATCGTACAAGTGTGAACGCCACGTTCACTGTGTGTGCCTTTAACCCGAATTAGCGCCTTTATGAAACCGCATTAAACCGATTCGTGTAGAGGGTGAGTTCGGTGCTACGCGGTGCCTATTAGATTCTTCCACGTGCCGCACTAATCGGTTCACACTCGTCGGCGGCAACCGAAAACGAATCGAACATGGGCCGTACCGAATGGAACCGTATACGTGTGAAAAAGGCCTTACTCTCACAAAATTGTTTTCCCATACCTCACTATGTACTCCAACGAGCAGTTACTTTCCAAACTATAATTGTGTTGCACATAACCCATCACTGTTATTCTCTTGCTGTTTTCACATCTCCGCCGTTAACTGGTAAATAATGTCACCAATAATTACAACTGATCGTAAAGATTGTGATCGACCACTCCTCTGCACACACGTCTGCTCCGATACAAAGCAGGTAACCTACCCACTCCTCGATCACTGAACAATTTCGGTAACAAACGGTTATCGAACCACGATATTCTTAAAACGAATCCCGGTTCCGGTGTAGCACAATATGTCAGTTACGGAATATGCGTAGCATCGCATTTTTATATTTAAAAATATATGCGTATATGTAATTTGTAAAGTAATAAATTCGATTTTAGCGATGTTTTATGTTTATTATTTATCAATTTAAAATAAAATTAATACTACATTACATACATGTGAGCATTGCTGTTTACTTTATATTGGAATTTAATCTTAAGGACCAAGGTGACCATCTAACAACAGTATCAAGTCGGATTCGCAATGAATCATCAATTGTGTGCGAACTTGTTCCCGGACCGAATTGTTTAATAAACATTTTTGGTTATACGAAACAGTGATTAAATAACAAATGATTTGTAAAACAAAGAACAGTCTGAGAAAAGCGTTCGAGAATAAACATCATTATTCCTCAAGCCTTTAGTTTTATTCAACTAAATTAATAAAACCGAGATTCTGGAAAATAAAAGGTCTCCTGAATCTCACATCAGGAGTGGGATATCGTTCATGTGTGTTTTTTTTTCCTGACATTTTCAAGTGCTATTTGAACTTTTGAACAATGGAAGAACTAGCAAAAGTGTTGGCCGAAACTTTAAAAGAAATTAAACAAAACTCTAATAAAAGTGAAATATCAGTTCCCGTTGCAAACATTGTTGTTCCTCGTTTTAACCCAACCGAAACTAGTGAAGGTGCGTCTCCGTGGTGCGAGGAAATTGAAAAATTGGGAGGAACCTTCAAGTGGACCGACTTTGAGCCGAGCTGTTAGTGGTTTAGATGGGGAAGCTAAAGAGTGACAGCCCGACACTAAGAACTGGGAGAAATTTAAAGCTGAGATAGTGAGTCTCTACCCTCCAAAGAAGAATCTTAGCGAAAAACTTCGAAAGGCAATTCTTTACACTAGCGATCACGCATCGTCGTACTGTGAGTATGCCAGAAAGAAATTATCTTTATTGAAAAATTTAAATTTTCAACTCTCTGATACGCAATTGTTGGAGATAATAATCGGTGACATAAGAGACGTTCACATCAAAACTGCTGCTTTAAATAGTAAAGTTACGTCCATTTCTGAATTATTAGGTATGCTTACTAACTATAAAAAAATTAACAAAAATGAAATTCGATCATTTAAACGACCATATGTGACTGATGACTCTAACACTCAAAAATCACAAAAGTTATGCTTTAACTGTCACGAACCGAAATCAAAAGTAAGTCAGAATGGTCGAGCAGTGTTCTTAAATTACAATCAGTTTTAAATACAACAGTTCATAAAACCACGGGTTTTACACCCTTGTATCTTTTAACCGGACAAAATTCTCCCGACATTAAAAACGTGACTGATTTTATGTTACCAAATGCACCCACTCAAAATTTGGATCAAGACCGTGTTCTGGCATACGAACGGATCAAAAAGCACGCTGGCTATTCAAAACAATCCTTTGACAAAACCCGAAGAACAAACAAGACGGTCGTAGTTGGAGATTTTGTTTTCCATCCTTCTGGAGATACTCATCTCTCAAAACTCGATCAAAAATATGAAGGCCCCTTCGAAGTCCTACAGCTTCTACCCAACGACAGATTGGAGTTGAAAAATTTAACAACCAACCGAAGGAGAGTTGTTGCGAGGGACATGGTCAGACGTTGGCCAGGAGAATTCCCAGGCTAAATAAATAAACAATTCGAACCGGTGAGTGCGTTTTGATCTTTTTCTCTCAAATGGCTCGTGTGAGCATTATTGTGAGCATTCTAGTTGTGAGCATTTTGTGAGCATTCTAGTTGTGAGCATTTAGTTGAGTAACATTGTAAACACACAAAAAAAAAATTATTTGGATCCTTGATTTTGTTGAAAGCAAAACGCTTTGCAAAATTCCTGCAACTGAAATATTTTTGCTGAAAGCAAAACGCTTTGCAAAATTCCTGAAACTGAAATATTTTTGCTGAAAGCAAAACGCTTTGCAAAAATTCTGGAAGGTGAAATACCTTTGTTGAAAGCAGAACGCTTTGCAAAGATCGGAAAGTTAAAGTTGTGTTTTTGTTGAAAGCAGAACGCTTTGCAAAGATCGGAAAGTTAAAGCTGTGTTTTTGTTGAAAGCAGGACGCTTTGCAGAACTCAGAAGTTTGTAGTTGTTTGTTAAACAAAAAAAAAATTGAAATAAGGAATAACTATGATTCTGTCCTGCTTTAGACGAATTTATTGCCTTGGGTTTGTTTTCCTTCTTTACAGGGACGCAAATGATGAACAGATACGCTGGTAATAACATGTTAATTCGAGAGCGAATTAAATCGTCAGGCTGGCCGTGTGAGCATTGCTGTTTACTTTATATTGGAATTTAATCTTAAGGACCAAGGTGACCATCTAACAACAGTATCAAGTCGGATTCGCAATGAATCATCGATTGTGTGCGAACTTGTTCCCGGACCGAATTGTTTAATAAACATTTTTGGTTATACGAAACAGTGATTAAATAACAAATGATTTGTAAAACAAAGAACAGTCTGAGAAAAGCGTTCGAGAATAAACATCATTATTCCTCAAGCCTTTAGTTTTATTCAACTAAATTAATAAAACCGAGATTCTGGAAAATAAAAGGTCTCCTGAATCTCACATACATTTATTTCATGTTTCTTTGTAAAATTTCATTTAAATGTATCCAATAAATGTGTGCCTAAATTAACTAACTGCTGCTCCACCTCTTCTACTCGTTTTCTACCTTCCACCTACAGTTTGCTGCTGCTTTCACGACTTTTCTTCAGGTCCTCTAACTCCTTCTTTTTCCGATGTATCTGCTCCAACAGTAGAGCGCCCTTCGTGTGGTGCTCCTTTATTTCTCCTTCACGTTTACGTTCTTCACGTTCAAGAGTCTTCACTGCTTTCCTAATTTGGTCCACAAGCTTTGAATAATCCAACGGACCGCTCGAAACTCTTCTGTTGTACGTCCGTTTCTTCAGTTTCATAGCTATGGATTTAAAGCCCCCTGCCACCGTCCGCGATGTACTAGCGACAGGCTTTTCCGTGACCACATCTCCTACACTCGTCTCTCCTCCACCGGACGATGACGTCTTACCAATCAACTCATCGTTGGGGAAGAACTGCTCCAACATCGCCGACAGCTCTGACTCGTTTAGGGTAATGACGGGCACTTCAGCAACACCACACTCTACCTTTTCAGTCATTTTACTTAACCTCAACTTCTACATTTCTCTCTTAAATATCTTCTATCCCCTCTCTTAAGATCCTCCCTTTTTCAAATTCCCCTTCTCCCTCTCATTTTCATATACTATTGTCACGACAGTAATTGAGGGTTGATTAATAATTAATTTATTTATTTAATAAAGAAAGGATTGTTACTTGAACTATCGTGACTGAGCATAAAGGTACTAAGAGTTATTGAAGATAATGAAGACAAGATCTATAACAATAACAATTTTATTAAAATTAAGATTGAAAAGTTAAGAAGATACAAATTAAAATCGTTACAGACAGAACAATAAACAATTGAGAAAGGGATTTTCCCCTCAATGTAGATCGACGCACTAATTATTAATTATTAGTTTCACAGTACTTACATTTCCATTATGATTAATCTTGGCATCATTCCTTAGGGGCAGCGTCACAAGAACTTCCCGATTTCGGAGATTACGTTATCGCGGACCTGGATCGACTGACTGGCAATTGCCGATCAATCGACCGCGAAGCGTTGATCTTATTGATGAATCAGTAATTTTCGTACATGGGTTCGGTACATTCGGTCATTCACTGGTTCCCGAACTTTTCTTGGTTTTGCCGATTTTGTCAAAACTTATGAAATCTTTCAACATTAGTTTGCATTGAAAACCTTCGTCGTTTTCGATGACTTCGTGAAGTTATTGAACCTGTCGGTTACCAAACCTACCGAAGTCGCATTAATTTTTGCATGTACGTAAAACAATTCCTTGAAATTGTTATTTGGCTTACTGTTCCATCGCCGAACGCTAACAGCTCATTTTTGCGAGTGAATGAACTCGAAATCCGCCTCATGACTTGAAAGAATTGCAACTTATTGCAACTTTGTAATAATGAAATATTAATTTAATAAATTTTGAAATATGTTTTAAAGTCGAAAATATTTGTTGTTAAAAATCCTCTGTGTGACACTTCCCCCGGACTTACAAAAGTTGGGCCCCAACTTGGGCTCATGGTAAAAAAGTAAACTTTGAGAGAGAAAAAAAAAACTAATACAAACTGATACAAAGTTGTTACACAGAATGTTTCTTAAATTCTAAACAACTACAGCTAATTTTAAAATGCATTAATTTTTATCGCGACGATATTTATCGAACACTCAGTATATAAGTTCACCACCGTAACACTTAATTCGCACTTTACTATTACATTTTCGCTGTCGGAAGAGTTTGCGTGCGTAGGTAGACGGGTAGCTACATATTTTCATCCTGGGAAAAACGGGATATCAGTTATCACCCACTTGGTGAGTACGGGTATTCCAAAAATTTCCCTATTTACGAATAGGGCAATAATATCAGGAGTAGGATATCAGTAGACGAAAGAGTGTACCGTTTCGTTTGGATTGGCATAGTTGCATGTTGTCCAGGAAAAATTGCTGGTGTTATCTCGAGTTGGCGTATCCGTTGATCCATTGTTCATCTTACTTGGATGTATTTTGAAAAGCGGTCTCTTTCTATTCTATGGGGACTAAAACTGCTGACTTTTTTTTTAATATTTTCTCACTGCATCTTTCCAAGGTTGCAGGGTGGTGGGTGTTGATCCATTGTTGGTTTAGTGGGTGGTTGGGTGGTTTTTGGAGATTTTTGATTCTCCTCCACATAACGGATAGCCAGGTGTTTAATGTTTCCCTGATGTGCCTCTTTGGAACGTTAATGCAACTGATGTGCCCATTTTCCCTGGATACAACTCCATCTGGTTGTGTCCCATTCGTGGTGATTTGGACGTGGGGTAGCTTCCCTCAAGTGCGTGCAGCTTGGGTGCTGTGTGGTGACTCGTTGGCTCGTCGCGTTGCGTAAAAAGAAAAAAAGTGTAACTATTTGTTGTTATTTATTGCTTAATATCTACGTTTATCTTAAAATTTATATTTTCTATTTTTCCCCAAAAAATTAATTAATTTTTATCCCATTGTTCTTTTTGATAATTGTTTGTATATAGTATAGAATATCTTATCATTTATCATTATTACTAATATTATTTTTTTTAGACAAAATCGATAGTGTTTAAATTTTTCGATTCATTTGAAATTTTCATTGAAAATCATTTTTATTTATTTTTCAAATGTTAATATTATTATAATTTTTTTTTTTTCATTAATTATTTCTTTGATAAAACAAAATTTTACTGAAACTTCCTATCTCCCGTATGTGGCGAATTTTTTAATTAATTCTTTTAAGTATTTCATTTGTCTCATACGTAGGTTTTAATGCATTATTTAATTGATACCTGTCGTATTTAATTTTTTATTGCCGCCTCGTGCGCTAATTGCTTACGTTTCATTTTCAATATATATATGTATTTAAATCATCTTATTATTTTATTTTCATTATATTTTTTCGGTACATATTTGGTATAATTATTTATTTGTATTTACGCTTCATTATGACGTGTGTCCTCTAGACACCGTAATTGTAATTATTTACGTATTTAATTAGTATATTATTTCATACTATCTTTTTATACGTTATATTTTATATTTCGTTCACCGTTTTTGGATGCATGTACTTCTGATTCGTATATTACTTCATACTAGTCATTCGTACTACATACCAATTTTTTAATATATTAATAATATATTTCTTTTCATATATTCGTTTACACGTATTATTCATATTATCATTTATTTCTTGCGCGCTAGATTTATATTTTATTCATATTAGTTAATGTTTTATTTATGTACCTATATGCCTATTATTTTTATTATTATTTATTTTATCTACTTAATAAAAGGAAGATCAATTGTTCTTAGATACAATTTAAGATTATTGCCAAATTACCGCGATATTTATCCAGTAGCATTTAATTAGTGTACTATGCTATGACTTAAATAACTCGACAAAATAAAGTGTAGTTCTTTTCCGCCTTCGAAAGACTTCTGCTAGCGTATGCGATGGGGTGAAGACGTCCATCTTCCCCTTCCTGTAGTAGTACGGCTCCTATTCCGATTTGACATCCATCAACTCGAAGTTCGCAGCCTTTTTGGGGGTTGTAGTGAGCTAGCACGGGGGCGGTGCAAAGTTTTTCCTTAAGTGTTTGAAATGCTTGTTCCTGTTCTTCTTTCCATAAAAAGCCTGTGTCCTTATGGGTGGCATTGTGCAGAGGGTGAGCTATTTGACTAAAATTTTCTATAAATTTCCTGTAATAATTGCAGAGTCCGATAAAACTTTGAATGTCCTTAATTGATTTTGGGGCTGGAAATTTTTTTATGGCGACTAACTTTGCTTCGTCTGGAAGGATTCCCTGCGGTGA
Organism: Agrilus cyanescens; assembly: GCA_947389935.1. Classification (NCBI taxonomy): domain Eukaryota; kingdom Metazoa; phylum Arthropoda; class Insecta; order Coleoptera; family Buprestidae; genus Agrilus; species Agrilus cyanescens. The sequence goes on from OX376704.1 coordinate 7,487,756, forward strand.
AATTGAAAAGCCTAAAAGGTTGATTTTTTCTTTCATGTACTCGCATTTGCTCGGTTTGAGTGTTAGACCGGCGTCTCTTAGTCTCTTGAATACTTTTTCTAGCTTCTTCAGGTGTTCTTCTTTTGTGCGTGAAAAAATTATTATGTCATCCATATATATAAGCACTTCTTTCCATTTTAGGTCCTGAAAAACTTTATCGGCCAGTTGTTGAAAGGTTGCTGGTGCGTTGCACAGTCCAAAACTCATGTAATTGAATTCCCATAGTCCATGACCTTGCGCCTGAAAAGCTGTTATTGGTTTGGACTCCTCACTTAATTTTACTTGCCAAAATCCAGAGAACATATCCAAAGATGAAAAATATTTTGCGTCGCCTAAGTATGTCAAGATGTCGTCGATATTCGGTATATTATAAGCTGATTTTCTGGTGAGGTCATTTACCTTTCTGTAGTCCACACAAAACCTTGTTTCTTCTGATTTTTTCTTCACAAGTACCACTGGACTTGCCCAAGGTGAATGACTGGGCCTGATTATCCCAAATTTTGCCATTTACGAAATTTGTTGGTCGATAATTGCTCGTTCTTTCTGGGACACCCTGTATGCTCTGCTTTTCACTGGCTCCTACATCTATTCTGTGCTCCACTAGATCCGTTTTTCCCATATATTTTGGTGTTTTTGAAAAAACGTCGTTGTATTTTTTCAGCAGGTCCTTTAATTTTTTCTTGATGTTTGTGTCCGATAGGTGTTCTGTTTTGTGATCTTTCATTGTTACCTTGTCGTCGTCTTGTGCTAACAACAGGAGAGGTTCTTCCGATAAATTTAGAAATTTTGCCTTTGTCATATGTCCGATTGTTGCTCCCTTAAAAATCTTTACGTTGTTGTGGCCTTTTGTAACCATTTCCGCTACTGGCGTGCAATTCGTGGGACGAAGATATTTGTTTATTATAATGCCACGTTTTCTTAGGAATGGATCGTTTTCCTTAAATTCCATGTCAGGTGCTTGTATTTTTTCTGGAATATTGTGGTGTAAGGTTACCTCGAGGGGTTGTTTTGGTGTAAGTGTGTAGTCGTCAGAAGAAGAAACTTTGTAGAGCAATTCGTCCGTTTTTTCGTCATCCTTATCGTCTCTCTTGGGTACATCGTTCGTGTTATTTGCCTGTGGTACATCGTTTGTGTCTTGTTTCGTGAGCGAGGCTTCGTTATTCCCTGTCTCCATGGGGATGTTAGCGGCCTGCTGTGTGTCTCCATAGTTTACTGCGTCGGCGCAGTGTGAAGTATCCTCTCTATTGTTGAATCTTAACCATGTTCTAATTTTTCCATTTTTCAGGTACACCGTTTTTTTTTGAGAAATTAATTACAGCATTATTTTTTGATAAAAAGTCTATACCTAGTATAATTGGGCTTGATAAATTGTCTACTACTAGGGGTGAAATATAGCCTTGTAATTTACCTAATTTAATTAGAATATCCGTAGTACCTAAGGGTTGTATTTTGTTACCTCCTGCTGTTATTAAATTAAATGTATTATTAAGAGGAGTTTTTTTATTTGCTAGTGATTTGTCAACTACGCATTTGCTGGAACCTGTATCTAATAAAATGTTAATAAATAAATTGTTGTTTACGCGACCTTTGACTTTTAATATATTTTTTGTTGTACCCGCTTTAGGTAGGACGAACTCGTCGGGGTTTTTTACTGGAGCCGTCCGTCGGCGTTTGGGGCTGGCGATGCTAACATGGAGGACGACACCCTTCTTCCTTCATTTCTGCAGTCGTAGTGTCCACATCGGTTGCAACTGCTGCATCGCGGCCTGCCGTCGGAACATCTTGTATTTGGTAACGGTTGGTGTTGTTGATTTCGCCGTCCGTTTTGATTATTTGAATTTCTAGTCTGGTTTCCCCTATAACTGTTTCCTCTTGGCGCGTTTCGTCTTAGCGCATCTCTTCTTGGCGCGTTTCCTGCTGGCGCATTTCTTCCTGACGCGTTTCCTCCCCTATTCCTGTTTCCGGGATATCCACGGTATTGAGTTTGATGATTACACCGACAATTTCCCCCCAATGCTTGAGCCGGTTGGAAATTGTTGGTGTCCCAAGGACGATGTTGTGTTGTGAAGGGTGGATTTCTGCTGTTTTGAAGGAACCTCTGTTGCATAAATACTCCGTTTCTTGTCGTGTTATTTCTTCTGTTCTGTTGATGTGCTGGGCCTTGGGCTGGGGTTATTGTTAGAAGGGATGTTTGAGTCATCATTCGGTCTATGAGAACCCTTTCCCTAACTTCGCTTAACCGTAGCACTAGTAATTTAAGTTCGTCGTAGGTTGTAATGCCATTACTAAATAAATAGTACGTTTCTACGAAAGATGAGTGTAGACCGTTTTCGAATTGGTCCCTAAATGTTTCAAAGGGCATTTCGGTGTCTATTTCGTGGGCTAAAGTTATTAGATCGTAATAATACCTTTTTATATCCTCGTTTTGGTGATGTTTTCTATTGTGAAATTTGAGTTTTAACTTACGCATAGGTTGTTCGCCGTTGAATTCTTTTTTAAGGTCATTTTTTATCCGCTCCCAATTATTATTATTATTTAGCTCGTTTTGTATATAATTGTTATACCAAATATTAGCAGGACTCTCAAGAAAGTTTCCAAAATAAGAAATTTTATGTGTATCTGTCCAACCATTACACGCAGCAATTTTATCATATTTAGATAAGAAAGTTATTACGGAGTCCGAGCTTGGATCAAACGTTGGCGGCGGTATAAATTTAGGGGTGGCAGGATTTTTTGCTTCCGCTAAGGCGTTTGATAGTGTTGTGTTTTGCATGATTACGTTTGGTCTGATAGTAAGAATTTGTGGGGGGTTGTTTGTGTTTGGTATGTTTTGTGATTCCGGTGGATTAACAAGTGGTGTATTTACGTGGGGTGTTTGCGTTGTTTGATTTTCTATTACGTTTGTTTGTAAGTTTGTGTTTAGTTCGTTGTTTTGTGAATTATGTGTTTGGGGTATTTGTGTTGTTTCTTTGTTTGATTCGTGTGAATCTGTGTCAGAGTGATTTTCTGGACCCTCAGGAATTACAGGGGGTTCGGGTGTTTTTGGGGTATTTGTGTGCTTGGTGTGGTCAGAGTGACAGGGATTGTGCTTTGATATGGTTGTGTTAATTGGAATGTAAAAATAGACGAAGATTTAGGGTGTGGACTCCTAGAGATGGACGATTGTGGTTTAAAAGGATTTTTTGAGGTACTACAGAGTGTTGGTTTAAAATCGTTTGGATTTGTGTCACTTTCGATATCCTCGTTAATTTTTTGCACAGCGCTTGACTCCGAGCTCGATCTTTTATGGCTACGTAATTTTCTTTTTTGCTTACTACTCATTTAAATTAGAAAACACCACACAACTAAGTTACCTTGAGTCGATCCTAATAAATTGTATTCGATGTAAAAAATTACGCGAAATTAAATAAAATTCACTACCGGTTTTAATTAATATATAAGTACTTAAATCAATTATGGTTACCAGAAAAAAATAACTAAAATCATGCAAAAGTGTATAATTAAAAAAATTCTCTTAAATCATGCAAAACTAAATTAATGAAAGAATATATAAAATAGGTGAATCGATCTACAATTGGGAGAAATCGGCGCCTCCACCAAATATGTCACGACAGTAATTGAGGGTTGATTAATAATTAATTTATTTATTTAATAAAGAAAGGATTGTTACTTGAACTATCGTGACTGAGCATAAAGGTACTAAGAGTTATTGAAGATAATGAAGACAAGATCTATAACAATAACAATTTTATTAAAATTAAGATTGAAAAGTTAAGAAGATACAAATTAAAATCGTTACAGACAGAACAATAAACAATTGAGAAAGGGATTTTCCCCTCAATGTAGATCGACGCACTAATTATTAATTATTAGTTTCACAGTACTTACATTTCCATTATGATTAATCTTGGCATCATTCCTTAGGGGCAGCGTCACAAGAACTTCCCGATTTCGGAGATTACGTTATCGCGGACCTGGATCGACTGACTGGCAATTGCCGATCAATCGACCGCGAAGCGTTGATCTTATTGATGAATCAGTAATTTTCGTACATGGGTTCGGTACATTCGGTCATTCACTGGTTCCCGAACTCTTCTTGGTTTTGCCGATTTTGTCAAAACTTATGAAATCTTTCAACATTAGTTTGCATTGAAAACCTTCGTCGTTTTCGATGACTTCGTGAAGTTATTGAACCTGTCGGTTACCAAACCTACCGAAGTCGCATTAATTTTTGCATGTACGTAAAACAATTCCTTGAAATTGTTATTTGGCTTACTGTTCCATCGCCGAACGCTAACATCTCATTTTTGCGAGTGAATGAACTCGAAATCCGCCTCATGACTTGAAAGAATTGCAACTTATTGCAACTTTGTAATAATGAAATATTAATTTAATAAATTCTGAAATATGTTTTAAAGTCGAAAATATTTGTTGTTAAAAATCCTCTCTGTGACACTATTAAATTTACCTCTCCCAACGGTTCCCCTCAGTCTTTGTTGAGAAACGTCTCTTGCAACTTGTCGATATGATTCGTTGTCCGGACTGTCATACCTCCTTTACGCGATCTGGCAATTTAAAAAGACATCAAAACGCTTCATGTCGTAAACGAGCGCAACACGAAGCTACTTGGTCTATACCGAGCAAAAAACCCAACTGTGCTACACCTGGGATGTCCACCGACCGGTGGTGCGACACCTGTAAAGATTATGTTCCGCAAAATTCATACAACGGGCATGTGCGCACCTTACAACATAAACAAACTTGCTGCTCACCTCTGGAGGAAGGAATCTGTTTCCAGGATAGCTTCGTTTCGTATTACGACAGCGAAGTACTTCCTGTCTTATACTGACTTTTTTAATGATGTCCTCGACAAATGTTTGCGTGTTGTACGTAATCAGATCCATCTCCACGATGCGGTTAAAATAAATCTTGAAGTTTTTCGACGTTATGTGCACGAAACTAAGCAAATGTTAGAAATTAAATCGTTCAACACACATAACAAAGTTGTGACTCAGTCGACCGATGTTTCCAATATTTTCCAAAACTTTTTTGAGATACTCGACACCAAAGCTTCCGAGTTTCAAGAACGAGAGTCAGGTGATTATTCTTTTTTACATCTATTACCTTTCTATTAATAACACGGTTACAAATAATCTACCTAATTTTTCTCTTTTCTATAGGATGGATTTTAGAATGGGTTCTTTTACTCGAAATCAACTTCAACAAGTGCAATTCGTTGAAAGCCTCGTCGTATATTCCTTTACCTAAACAAATTCTACTGAAGAAGGCTGTTGTAAATGTGCAAAACAATGATCAAGCCTGCTTTGCGTGGGCAATAACGTCAGCTGTATACCCCGCGCAAGCAAACCTACACAGAAAAACTTCCTACCCACATTACGGTATCGAATTTCCTATGAAATTAAGAGATATTCCCACATTTGAATCCAAGAACCACTGTTCCTTGAATGTCTACGTCACTGAATCCGTTTTGAAAGACGGAAGGTGGATCTGGGAGATAGTTGGTCCCCTATGCTACACACCTATCAAACGGAGGTTGCATTTCGATCTACTGCTACTCGATGATGATCAAGGCAAAACTCATTACTGTTGGATCAAGAACATGTCCCGTTTACTTTCGCAACAGCTTTCCAAGACAGGACATCGCAAATTCTTATGTGACGGTTGCTTACAATACCTCTCCACTTTAGTCCAGCTACATCGTCATCAACAGTATGACTGCAACCACGTCTACACCACCCTTCCTAACGGAGATTTCAAGATGGATAAGATGGGTAGGTTCGTCCCCAACCACATGTTAAAATTTGAAAACTATCACAAACGTATCAAAGTACCCTTTGTTGTATATGCAGATTTTGAAACCGTATTGTAACCAATTCATACATGCTTACCTGATCCTAACAAGCACTCTACCACATCTACCCATAAACATCAACCTCATTCGTTCGCTTACTTGATGAAGTGCTCCTTTGATGATTCGCTCTCCAAATTTAGATCATATCGGGGACCCGATTGTGTTAATCGATTTGTTCAAACACTCGATCAAGACGTTTATGATATTTATCACCGATATTTGAAGATCATAACGCCCATGCTACCCCTTACAGATGAAGAAATTCATCTCTACTCGGAGGCCACCTCTTGTAATATCTGCGAATAACCTTTTCTATACGACGACGTGCGGGTCCGCGATCATTGTCATTTGACCGGTAAAGTTCGCATAGGTGCCTCTCACTCCAGATGTAATTTAAATTAAAAACTACCCAACTTTGTACCTGTATTTTTCCATAACCTCTCCGGATACGATTGTCACCTATTTATAAAGGAAATGGCTGTAAACGATGTTAAATTTACCGTAATCGCTCAAAATAAAGAAAAATACATTACTTTTTCTAAATTATTACGAGTTGATGTACAAACTGATACAGATGACTCAGCTCAAAATGTGTTTATCAAGATTAGATTTCTCGATTCTTTTCGTTTTATGGCTTCTTCCCTCGACAAGCTATCGGAAGAACTAGATTCTTCTCAATGTTTGCAAGTGAAAAAGTACTTTCCAGATCCTCAACAATTTGAGCTTGTTCGACGGAAGGGTGTTTTTCCTTATTCCTACGTGGATGACATTTCTAAGCTTGATGAGACAATGCTTCCGCAGAAAGACGATGTCTTCGATAAATTAACTTCCCTTCCCGTTTCCGATAAGGATTATGAGCGAGCAAAAACGGTTTGGAATACGTTCTCATGTTCAACTCTTGGAGAATATTCAGACCTATATTTAAAAACAGATGTTCTTTTATTAGCCGATGTATTCGAGAATTTCCGAGAAATATGTGCTGCTACATACGATTTAGACCCAGCTCAAAATTATAAAGCTCCAGGGCTTGTCTGGGATAGGATGTTAAAGTTCACTCGCGTTAATTTACAACTACTTACCGATATCGATATGCTAAAATTTTTTCAAAAAGGGGTACGTGGAGGAATAAGTCAATGCGTTTAAAGAATGCATTTCGCTAACATCCCTCACCTCCCCGATTACAACGCCTCTATTCCCACCTCTTATTTAATGTATTTAGATGCTACTAATTTGTATGGGCATAGTATGAGCCAACCGCTTCCTCTTTCACACTTTCGTTGGTTAACCGAAACCGAAATTGATGAATTAAATGTTCTTTCGTTAGATGCTTCTTCAGAATATGGTTATGTCTTAGAAGTCGATGTTCAATATCCCCAACACCTCCATGACTTGCATGCTGATCTCCCCTTTTTAGTTGAAAATATTATTTCTCCTGCTAATGTTAATGGTAGAGTTAGAAAGCTCATTTCGAACCTTATGAATAAGTCAAAATATATTGTTCATTACCTACCGTTCCAACAAGCCCTACATAATGGATTAAAATTAATTAAAGTTCATAGAGTTATTCAGTTTAAACAGTCTGACTGGCTTAAGCCTTTCATTGATTTAAATACCTGAAAACGGAATTTGTCTGAAAATAAATTTGGGAAATCGTTCTTCAAACTAATGAATAACAGCGCGTTCGGAAAGACGATGGAGAACGTTGATAAACGAGTTGATGTGAAACTGGTTACTCATTGGCAAATTTCAGGACGCGTCCTGGGAGCTGAGAATTTAATAGCTAAACCTAATTTCAAAAATTCTAAAATATTCACAACAAATTTCGTTGCTATTCAGATGAATAAATTACGTATTGTTTACGATAAACCTCTTTATGTAGGTTTTATTATTTTGGATTTGTCTAAAGTTGTTATGTATGACTTGTACTACAGGTTTCTTAAACAAAAATATCAAAGAAACGTTTCTTTGATGTATATGGATACTGATTCCTTCATTCTTAAAGTAGTCACAGAAAACTCTTATCAGGATATTATCGATAAAATTCAACACTTTGATACTTCAAATTATCCGCGCGATAATTGCTTTGATATTCCCATTACCTCATCCGTGGTTGGTAGATTTAAAGATGAGTTCCCAAATAATCCCATTAAAGCATTTTATGGAACCGTCGTTAAAAAAGCTAAAGGTGTTAAGAAAAACGTTATAAAGTTACATCTAGGTATTGACGATTATCTTCGCATTATTAGGGACGATTCCACCATTCTAAAAAGTATGAATATTTTCGTCCCCGACCTCCACACTCTGTTCACACAAATGAAAACTAAAGTAGCTCTTTGCCCTAAAGATGATAAACGTTTCTTAATTCCGAAAACAACTAATACGCTTCCTTGGGGGCATTATAATATAAAAAAGTCGGAAAATTCGATTTCAAAGCAGGATAGTAAAATCGATCGATTAATCCAAAATTTTAATCAACTGTATACCGACAACTTAACCGTTGGGGAATATTTTATTCAAAAACTGTTTCAGGCTTCCTCACTTCCCGACGAATCTATTGATACTATTTATGAACATCTTATATAATATTAATCAGTTGGTGTATTATATGTGTATATGCATTTTTCCTGAATATGGAAAGAAAACACTGAATGTTTTGGCTGTTACAATCTATTGAGTCAATAACATTAACAATGAATAAGTTTTCTTATAGTCTTCAATATTAGTTGATTGCCATTTGCCAGAGTCAGTACCGCTTTGCCAACCAGGAGCCTTTTCCGATCCTTCTCGTAAAATATTTTTTTTCCACCCACCTCATCACTGCTCTGTGAACCTTATTGTTATAGTCGGTTACTATATCTTGTAATATATTCAACCATTTGTAGGATCCTTGTAAACTGAAGCGTTGCCACATTTTTGATTTTAGTGTTCGACGCTTTCTTGGTGCTATACGTTGAGTAATGGTTAATTTTATATTTTTGCATAACTTGTTTCACTTGTTCGTTGCAAAATTGTTTTCCCAAGTCAGTTTGCATATTCTTAGGAATACGTTTACTTCTTTTGAAAATTAACTGTAAAGCCCTTCCAACATATTCACCTGTTTTGCGTTTTACTGCCTGAACCCACACAAATTTTGAAAAAACGTCTATTACAACCAAAATGTATCTGACACCTTTATTTTCTATCGCATACGGAATCATTTCCACTAAATCGGCTTGATGAAGATCATCTAATCCTTTGACATTTCCTCTTTACCGCTTTCCTAACTTAGATTAGTTCTTTCTTTGCTTTTACATCCATGCTTTAGTCATGGTTGTCTTCTGATTTTATTTATTTCACTTACATTAATATATATTTATCAAATCCTATGCGATATTTCCCCTTACTTAGACCACAATCCTTGTTTATCACTAGAAATCTTCTTCTCTTCTTCTCTTTCCAGAATTCTCCACACATACTTTAAATTGATCGAAAGTCATGTCTGCAGCAACATGGTCAGAAAAAACGTGTTTGAGATTTAATTCGTCTTGTTTAAACAGTACAATTAAATTAGCGCTATCTCTAATTAAATGTTTAGGGATCTGAGCATATGTTTGATTCAAATAAAAAGTGTTGATTGAGTTATGTCCTCCCATGCTAAAGTATTCCCTTATCTTATTCTGATTATTATTCGCAAAATCATCAAAGATGAATACAGAATTAGGTCTTGCCTGTGATGGACCGATTACTTCATCGGAGTCTCTCTATGGAAAATAACCTATTCCAGCAGTTGGTTGTGTAACCACTCGCATCCGGGTGTTACAATATTATAAATAATTCTCTTATATTTATTTATTTAGCAGGTGGTTTTTATCTGATACTAATTCTATTCAATTTAACCATAGGTATTTTCGTCTCTTCGTTTCAATATTTCTTTTAGTTCGTACTTCCAAATTTCGATTAGTTTTCTGATTTTATTTGAAATGAGAATAGCATTGAATAAATTCTTTTAAAATATTTTTCGTACTTAATGAGTAAGAAAAGGACGGAATACGTCTTTAAAACTGTTTTGTGACAACTTTAGTACAACGGAATGCCATCCTAGGCCATGTGTTTAGCCAGAGGGTGTGTAGGGACGTAAAGGAGGAAAAGGGATGGTTTCGACCACTGCCAAGTCAGTGGAAAATGAACATGTGAAAGTCAACTAATGGTGGGTTGAAGTAGAAATATCTGTGTCTTTAGTTTCGAATGATAGGCATCTTAGGCGTGCAGGGAAGCGAGGGGCAGCTCGCGAGATGTAGAATCGTGTGTTGGTGAGGGTAAAATTTTGGGATACAACACCGTAAGTTTCAATAGGATGGACAGTTAAAGTCAAATAGTTACAGCCAAACAGTACAGTAAAACAGTTACCGTCAGACAGCTACAGCTAGGTTACAGTAAAATAGATACCGAGGGTTAACCAGAGTTACAGTTGAGATATCGTCGCAGAGTTACAGAGTTAAAGTTAAAAAGTCAGAGAAGTTTCAGAGAGTTATTGCGCCATGCGATCAGTTGAGTGGTGTTCTAAACCGAGCGGAAGTGAATTCCAATAGGTATTTATTAAAGCGTATATTTTGATTTGAATTGTTCGTGTTTGGTTCCATGTTCGTAATTTCGTACTTGACCGCCACCACCCTTGATTTGACTCGTATACAACCCCGCCACTGTCGCCTGCTTATCAATCATTGTCCGAGAGTCGCACCATTCAACGCCATCGCCGAACCGACCCGTCAGGTACCATAAACTACCCCATTAGCGGTAGCTTGTCCATCAACCCCGAGCCAGACGCTGCCGATGCCGATGACATACAATACAAAGGTGGGTAACTTACTGACCGATATTTTATTCGTATTTTGAGGTCGTTTAACTTTTGCCAGATTTATAATTTTATTTATTGTTACTTTAATTTTGAATTGCATTTCTACCATTGTTTTATTTTACCCCTCAGGTTTTAAGGTATATTATCCTGTTTGATTGCGATTATATTGTGTCATTAACTTTAAGATTCAATTTGTCTTATTTGAGTCTTTTTTGGACCATGTACAATTCTTCACTGATTTATGTACTGCTTCCTGGTACTAGGAAGGTGTATGACAAGCACTTTAATTTTTTTTTATTAAATCAATATAGCCTGAGAAGTTTCCATCAACTGTTTTAGAATGGGTTCATTCTAACTTTGGTATATTTACCTACAAAATTACGTAAATGTAGATGTTGACTAAACCGGCCTGAAGCTGGAGGCGGCGGCGGTTTAGGAGGATCTCCCTACGGTTACGCTCCTATGATTAATTCAGGCGAACGTGTAGCTACCGTATTAAGTCAGTTTGGCGGTATCTATTCTTTCAGTTAAAGGTATCCGTTTTGGTTTGATTTTCGAACCACTAACACTGTTTGAGCATCTCAAGGTTTTGCCTTGGTAACAGAGGTGTTTAAAAGGATAGCAGATTTGTAATTTGTCTAAATTAAGACGAAACTCTTAATTGAAGCACTCTTGATCAGAGAGAGGGAAGTCGAGTAAGTTGACATACTCTGTTGTTCAGAACTGTCATAAAATAGAGGCGACGTCCACTAAGAGTGGCGTGTTCCGAAACACCTTATAAATAGAGGCTATGTTCACCAAGATGACGTGTCTCGACAAACAAATAAAGGGCTATGTTCACCATGTGTGACGTGTCCGACAAATATAAAAGGTTTCGTGGTCACCATGTGTGCCCGATTCCTCACAACAAACAAACTATATACAAACTCCCGTAACATGGGATCTTCAGACAACAGGTATTGTAACATGGCCTATCAAGGTAGCCCATGGGCTTACAGCGGTTGTGGCTTTATCGACGGTTAAAGTTCACGATTAGCACGACTTTCCTTCTCCCAGCTCAAGACAAACATGCGAGGGCTTTTCCTACATAATTCGTTGTTGCACTGTTTGACGATGTTTATAATTTGTACCAACCCATAACTTTGGTAATTAAATGTCTTTGATGGCACATCTGTCCTAACCCTAAATTCTATGGTAAAATAAAAAGGTGCTTGTCTTCCCGAACCGATACCAAGGGAAATTGTAAATATACATATAATGTAAATAAATCATGTGGTACAAATTTCTTCTGTTTTCTTTGTTAGCACATATAACTTGTACGGAACTCTTAAAAGAATATAAGTTACTACAGTCTATTAACACAACGTAATTAAAAGGTCCTAACACTAGACGATTCACATTCACAGCCAAATTCTTCGATTTAAATAAATAAATAAAGATTTTTCTTGAAAGGAAAAAGTAATTGTACATTTGGATCAGATATGTTGGAAAATTCCTCATGTATCTGTTGCTGGTGCCGAACGTTTGAAATTATTACGTTACGTTGGCCGCAATTTAAATATGGAACTTTCGTTTCGTAGTTGGGAACTACATGAATGACCCTTACTTAATAAATCGCATTCTCACAACTGGACTCTGAAAACTATATTGCAATTAGAAAAACCTCGCTTCATTATTTTCGGTTTTAAAACCGATAAAAGTAATGATATTACAATAAATATGAGCGTTTTCGATCACTGCAACGTAACCAATTTTAAAGTTCATTTGGGATCAACTATGTACCCATATGATAATTTGAATTTAGATTTCGATCTTTCCAGATTTGCTGTTTTATATGAAATGTATGTTAACTTTCAACAATCGTACTACGGTAATGTAAGTGAACCCTTATTCGATCCTAAGGAATTCCTAACGATTGCTCCTCTTGTAATAGTAGATTGTTCTTATCAGAATGAAATTGTGAAATCTGGTAGTATCGATATTCATTTAGAATTTCAAACAAAGCAGACTGTACCAAATAAAACAGCAGCTTACTGTTCAATTATTCATGACCGAGTGATACCTTGCAATCCCTCTACAAATTTGGTTTAAGAAGTATAAAACCCAATTACCACTTCCCCAATTTACTTTCTTTATCGGTGGTGAACGGTGAGCACTATGACTTTCATGCTAGACGTTCAAGGTTTTCAGTGTAGTGAGAACCGATTTGTTTTCAAAGAGGTAGCTGTTGTTGCGCTCAAGGAAGAACCACTTCATTATTTCACATTTGAAACACCATTTCCGTGGGACGCTCTCCCTGTTCGCTATAGGAGTCAAAATCGTTGGTTAACCAGAAATTTACATGGATTATATTGGGATAACGGTGATTTTCCGTACTCTACGATTTATGATACTATTTAATTTAATGAAGTCAACGGTTGTGTATGTTAAGGTATTACAAAAGAAAGTGTGGTTGATGGAATACTTTCCTAATATCAACTTTGTAAACATCGAAGAGATCGGTTGTCCATCTATCTCAAATTTAGCAACTGATTTTAATGTGTTCCTATCATTTATTTAAAACAGATCTTGAACAGACTTGTGCTTATAAAAATGTTCTACTATTATAATATTGGCTATCTTTACACTCATAAATGCATTGTATTTTTATTCAAATAAATAAAACATATTTAAAATAAAAATTATTTTTTATTCTTTTAAAACAACATTATAGATTTTACATTTGAATTTCAATATCAGCTGATTTTCCCACAAATCCTTTGAGACGAATCGATGGTTGACCTACTTGTTTATCAATTTTATCATTTATTTCCTCAATCTCTGTATCTGTGAAGGCTTCTGCATGTCTGCATGGCAGAAATACAACGAAGCTGTACAAATCGGTTAACAGGCGTGGTCCCTATTTTGTATGCACTTTTTTGAAGCTTTGCACGGGATATGTTTGATTCAGTTCTAATGATTTTAGAGAACGTATTTCTTTTTCTTCATAACCCACCCGTACACTATTAAACTTTTCAATAAATGTTTCCATGTTCTACTGACTAAAACGCACCCAACTCTGCTAAACAAACATCTACCGCTCCTTCGCTCATTCGCATAACTTATGCAGAATCCCCTTCCACTAAAACAAGTAGCTGTGGAGAGGGGGTTGTGCAATAAGAATACGCTACACGTATTCATTATATCAGTTGTAATCATGGTATGGGATTTTCGATTTAACTGCCCTCTGGTGAATGTGTCCAAAAGGAGTCATTTTAAAAACCTTTAGAAGCTAACCTGGTAATAGTATTCATTATCTATCTAGGGTTGTAATGGAAAAGCTGATCATGATCAGTGTATCGTCGTTACTGATTTTAACATATTTCTATAACAATACTCTCTACATTTCGCGACCGGACAATACGGTTGGTGACCAAGCTTATGTATGTAAAAATTCTAATAGAGATGTTGATGTGTCCTGTGTATGGATGAAAAATTGGGAATCAATTATTTTAAAAACTGTTAATGGCTGTTGAAAACGTGCAAAACCTTCACTCCGTAAAATTTATGTTTGTCGAAAAAGATGGACAATCACGAAAATACATCGAAAGCCGATGGATTCATCTTCATGGTGATCAAAACAGAACAGACATTGTTACAAAGGGTTACATGACAAATTGTTTCCTATTTCTACAAATTGTTAGCATTATTCATGTAATCCTATTGTTCAATATTTTGATTATAGCACTTACATACTTTATTTATATCAAAATAAAGAAACGTCAAATTTAACAACGTTTCCGTTAAATTCTATCGTCTTGAGAGGTAAATAAAGATAATACAGTATCCTACATATAGTAAACTGGAGCGATTGGTTGGGTGGGAGAGGGGAGGAGGAGTATGCTGTTGTATTTTCTAAATATCATGTATTCATATATGATACCCGACGGGTAACGATGGTAACGACCTTCCTCCCCCTCCTTGTTTTAAAACCGGCTACCTTACCTACTCCCCTTCTCTCAAAATTTTGAAAAAAAATTTTTTCTGCTAAATCGCGCTGAATTTGGTCAAAATCGATCGCATAATCGCATACGATAGCAATAGATCCGTAAGTGCCAATTAGTTCGAACTGAAACCATATAATACCAGAAAAAGTCGATTTTTAACAAAATCTGCTTTTAACGATAAAAGCTAAGTTTCTCCTAATTTTTGCGTTCTATTTGCCAAAATTAGTGACAAACAACTTCATTTGGTACAATAGAAACGAATTAGTGCGAATATATCACCAATAATGTTCAATTGTTTTGAAAATCGTGCAAAATGGTAGGCTAAAGATATCCCTATTTTATGGACAAACTTTACTATCCGTTTGCAAAAACGACTTGATTTTGTTAAGAAATCGAGCTAATTGGAAAAATATCGGTTCAATTCATACTTGATCGTCTCATACGGATAATCACAGCATTATGAGACTAAATGCTGGGAAATAGTGCGCATGTGTCACCATTAATGTTCAATTGTTTTGAAAATCGGGTCAAAGTAGATGTCTGAGTTTGTTTTATTTTATGAAAAAATTTTACAATTCCTTTGCAAAAAGACTTGATTTTGTCAAGAAATCGAGCTAATTGGAAAAATATCGGTTCAATTGATACTTGATCGTCTCATACGGATAATCACAGTATTATGTGACTAAACACACGGAAATAGTGCGCATACGTCTCAATAATGTTCAATTGTTTTGAAAATCGGGTCAAAACAGATGGCTGAGTTTATTTTATTTTATGAAAAATTTTACAATTCTTTTGCAAAAACGACATGGTTTTGTCACGAAATCGAGCTAATTGGAAAAATATCGGTTCGATTCATACCTGGTCGTCACGTACGGAATCACAGCTTTATTGGACCAGATATAGCAAAACGTAGCGCAAATTTTACAATAATGTTCAATTGTTTTGAAAACCGTGTTAAAATAAACGAGTGTTTGTATTGTTTTATGATAAAATTTTACAATTCTTTAGCAAAAACGTTTTGATTTTGTCAAGATATCAGGCTAAATGGAAAAATATCGGTTCAGTTCGTACTTGATCGTCTCATGCGGAAAATCACAGCATTATGAGACTAAATGCAGGGAAATAGAGGGCATATGTCACCATTATTGTTCAATCGTTTTGAAAATCGTGTTAAAATAAACAAGCGCTTGTTATGTTTTATTATAAATTTTTACAATTCTTTTGCAAAAACGTCTTGATTTAGTCGAGACTTCAAGCTAAATGGAAAAATATCGGTCCAATTCATACCTGGTCATGACGTACGGAATCACAGCTTTATGTGACTAAATATAGCAAAACGAAGCGCAAATGTTACCAATAATGTTCAATTGTTTTGAAAATCGTGTTAAAATAAACAAGCGTTGGTTTTGTTTTATTATAATTTTTTAAAATTCTTTTGCAAAAACGTCTTGATTTAGACGAGACATCAAGCTAAATGGAAAAATATCGGTTCGATTTATACCTGGTCGTCTCCAGTGATGTACAAGATACCCTGTACAAAGTATCTGGAATACAAAATGCAAGATACTTTTGAAATAAGTATTTCAGAAACCAGATACAAATATCTTTCTGGAATGGTATCTGAAATACTAGATACAAAATACGTATCTTTCAAATACGTTTTCAAGATAAAATACTTTTCTAAGAAAACAACATTTTATTGAACATAAGTTTATCTTTTTACGTGAATTATTTACGAATAAATCGCATTGATCGTGTAAATGTGACAAGACAAAATATTATACTTTAAGGGTTTTAATTAAAAGACTTAAGTTCCAAGTAAAACCAGTTAAAATAAAACTTACGTTTCCATATTCGCGATCTCGAAAATCACAAAGGCGATATTGTTGATATCACACAAAAAAATACGGAATAATTATGATTGACAAGGGTCAGTGGAGTGAGGGGGGGACTTCAAAGCCGATTAAATGGGAAGATTTCACATTTTTCAATTTCATAAAAAAATCAGTTCTGATGATGCAGAACAACGTGACTACTAGAAATTTAAAAAAAATAATAATTACCGAATTATAAGCATTTTACTATTCGCCGAAGTAGCGAGGCTATAAAACGGTACCTAGTAGCAAGGTTAGCGCTGTGACGTCACAGGTGCTCTCCGCACTGCTCGTCGAAGCGTGGATACGGACGGAGTCTGTAAATCGTCGAGTACTCTTTGCGGAATTCGGCTTTCTACGAAAGTACAACTTATAGAACTCCCAATAAAATATTTGTGACAGTGCCAAAGGACAAGAAGAGAAAAAAACAGTGGTTTGCGGCTGCAAGACATTTAAATTAAGTCATGTCAGAGCGCGAATGAAGTCAGACGTGGTGCCGCTCTTTTTCACATGTTAGACTGATAAACCACAGTCGTCTACCCGCGCGTATAGCGAAAAAAGATTTAGGAGAAAATAAATAACTGAATTGTTACATGGGCACCCTAGTTTATTAGAAGAAGATGTTGCAGAGCCAACGGCCATAGACATGGAGAAAACTACAGATCGAACAACTTGCAGCATTGCGAAAAAAGTGGCTTGCGAAACCCACGTTTACCATTTTCGAAGTTTATTTTGGTTAATGATAAAATTTTACAACTCTTTTGAAAAAATTCTTGATTTTGTCAAGATATCAAGCTAAATGGAAAAATATCGGTTCAATTCGTACTTGATCGTCTCATGCGGGAAATCACAGCATTATGAGACTAAATACAGGGAAATAGAGCGCATATGTCAGTAGGTTAACAATGTCGGTTCTGCGACTGAGGATGGCGTGTCCATCCAGTTCTTACCATTGATGGTGGTTTTTGATGTCTTTCAACGCCATTTTTCGTGTCTTCCAAGGTGATTCGTCATGTCTTCCAAGGTCATTCTTCGGGTGGTTAATGGTAGTAGTATGTGTTGGAAAATACTGTGGTATTGGCGATGTCAGAAGAAGGGATTTGTCTTCAGCAGCGGGGGTGATGATGATGATATCCAAAAGGGTTGCGCTGTGGTGGTGGTGGTGTTGCCGAAAATGTTTGTCTTCTTCGCTGTGGTGATGTCGTAGGGGTTTGACTTCGGCGCTGTTGAGGCCGGGATATCGCAGAGGGTTGTCTTCGGCACTGCTGCTGTGGAGGTGGTGATGATAATGGTGATGATGATGAAGAGTTGTGTGTGTGTGTGTGTATTAGAGGCTGATGATGACGTAATTTTTTTTGAGAAAAAGTGTATGGGGTAATATGAATGCAATTAGATATAGAACACTTAGTATTTTTATAATTTCTATGTGACATGCAAAAGGCTGGTCCCCTCTCCAATTTAGGTACAATACAATCATTTAGACTTAAATCAATTACATTGGCATTGGGAAATAGCTTCTTATGAAGAAGTATTTTTGACATCCTTTTACATATATTACACGTGAATTTGATAAATATCGTTCCAGAATGTTTGGTGTTTGGTTTAGATTTACACTACCCTCATTGAATTGAATTCCATGAGTAGTATAGATTCGCCGGTTCTATGACACTGAGGAGGAGGAGGGAAGTCGTTTAGCAAGTTTAAGCATGTTCAATTTCTGTATGAGTCAATGCCCTTAAGTGTACTTCATCGTTCCTACTGTAGTGAGGGTGGTTCAGGGGTATTGCTTTCGCTCACCATAACAAGAAAAAGCGGTTTAAGGTTCTTTATTAATAATTTAGTCTACAATCATTTGTACGTTAGAAGTGGCTAGTTATTATACTTTATCTTTCCATGATTTGATCATCACTATCCTCATAACTGCTGCTGCAGTAATCGCTCCCGACTCTTTCGTCAGCTCCAATGAGTTCACCTGTCATCTACAAAATGTCATAATTTTCGACGTTGAAGAATTGTAAACCTTCTTCGTTTGGCAGGCCCTCGAAATACCTTCTGCATATATTTCTTGTATAGTAATTACCATTACGGTTGTAGAACTTTGTTATTACAATATAATTCTCAACGTCGACGATGTTGTTGCTATAAAAAACTACACCAACCGAAATCTGCTTGTAGTTAGCTATACTGTATTCAGAAAAAAAGTCTTCAAATTCTAAAAGTTCTAAATTTTCGTTTTCTTTTGTAGCACAATATTGTCATTGTAGAAGTTTATTAAAATTCTACAGCCGCGGTTCATAATAAGATATGTTGATGCTTACTAAGTTACTGTCAACTAGCTACTGTTTCAATTTATTCTCATGCTCGAACGTTTATAGTATTTTCTATTACTAAAAAGAAAAAATGCAAAAGTGTAAAAAAAAAATATTTTATCATTTTGAAGATAGGTACATCTGTAACCAATTTTTAAGAACAAAAACATTTTCTAATGCGCAATTATAGTATGAATCTTGAAAGAAGGAGTGGTAAGTGCAAACTGTAGTGGTTTTATAATTTGCGAGGAGTTTTGTTAAAGATGGACATTCCAAATCCTCCAGATTGATGATGTTTCTCCAATCCTTTAACGTATACAGCAGTCGAATTACTTAAAATTTTACCTATATCAGTGACAGTCTCTTGATAATCATGATGCCCACTATTCCACCCTAACTCGTGATAGTTTCTAGTAAGCCACCCATTCTGACTCTTATATCGGGCTGTAAGTTGCGACCAAGGAAATGGTGGAGATAGTAAATACCATGATGTTTTCACACCTTGCACATCCATTATGAACTCCATGGAATTATAATACTTGGACAATGTTGGTGGAAGGGTTGTAACGAACCATTCGATCGTGCTAAATTAAGCAGTAAGCAGCTGTATTTGCTGAAATCACCTCATTAGTTTCAAAATCCAAGCGTACATCTATCGCCCCGGATTTTACAATCTCGTTCTGGTGTGAACAGTCGATTACAAATAATGGAGCAACTTTCTTAAATTCTGACGGTTTTAACACCGGTTCGCTAACGGTTCCGTAATAAGACTGTTAGAATTGAGCATACATCTCGTATAATATAGAGAATTTGTTGTTTTTGATATCAAGATGGAGATTGTCATAAGGATACATAGAAGAACCTAAATGCAAGTTAATATTATTAAGTTCGCAATGATCAAAGTGGGCTTTATTTTTTTCTGGTTTAATATTTCTATCCGTTTGAAATGCAACTATTACAAAGCGAGGTTTTTCAAGTTGTGATGTTGTTTTAACAGCCCATGTATGAATATTTGTTTGAGGTAGTAGTGGATATTTATGCAACTCTCAACTGCGGAAATTAATTTCCATCTGTTGATTTTTTTGCAAGTATTTTAGAAGTTTCAGGCGTTCTATATCTGCAACAGGTATATGTGGGATTTTCCAAGAAATTTATTAACCACAACGTTTACTGTTTCGCCAGCAGTTGTATTTACTACAGCGTTTGTATCGACGCTACCTCTTATTAGTATAAGTTCTTGTTTTATAATGAGAAGAATTTTTCGAAAATCTTCAGCAAAACCCAAAAGCATTCGCAATGGGATGCATACGTTAAAATTCCCACTTTGATCAATTGCTGAAAATGAGTCATCGTAGGAGCTCAACCAGCATTCTGAAGCCGTAGGCTCTCATTTACGTTATAGGACGCGTAACCTTTTATGGTGCCGGTTATTCCGGGATTTCGAACACGATCAACATTTTTTCCACCTATTTCGTAACGAATTTCATCGAAAAGATGGGCAATCATATTGTTTACAAATTTGGCAGTTGCTGATGCTGTACCATCGGGTTTTACCAAATATCCTTCAACGTATAGAATACCATCCCACGGTAAAGTGTACACGTCTTCATTTTCAATTGGAATGCGAATTTCATCATTGTTGGTTGTATTCGTTTACGGTTGATGTGTGTGACGTTCCGCATTGGTTATAGATGAATCAAACAGCGCGCGCTCCGTAACATTCAAAATTTCAGAATGCATGGTTTCAACTTAGCTTTCGTTTAACTCGGTATCCTAAACTTTCCAGAAAGCGAGCGTTTGAAGGTGTTAACCGTTTCAATTCTGCCTTAGTACCGACGGACCGAGATAATGCTGGTTTCCTATAAATCATCCTACGCTTGCTAAAGTTTTTATAACGGCAGACCATTATACTTTACTGGAGACGTTTCAGATGAAGTCTTACTGTTACGGCCTCTCCACGAAAATTAATCAGTTCACCATCCTGATCATCTATTTTAATGACGAGAGAGTCGATTATTTTCGTATTTATAGGCAAGTAAATTACATTGGTGGGATTTTCTACGAGTTTGTAGCCCGGCGGAACGTTTGGAAAAAGCTGATGGATAATATGAGCTTCTTCGTTGTTGCTATACGAACCAGAAACAAGATTGCAGTGAATACATATTGCATTTACTTTAAAAATATTCGCAGGATAATCTGACACTTCATGACTATTAGCTTTAATAATTCTCGGTTTGAATCCTAGCAGTTGTCCTATAGAATCCGGTTTTGTGAAATCAACTTGCTCTGTACATTTAATTTCCGAAAGTAAAGTATTGTTGTTGCCAGTTATATTTAGAAATGTCGCATCTTTAGTACCTCTTACTCTCGGGTCGCGTAATTGTATGCGTAGATAACGATTTATATCGTCAAGCTCATATGATCCTACCGGTATAAATATTATTTTATCACCAACGTAAAACTTATTATTGCTTTGATCTATATTTGGAATAGAATTGTACGTTTCAAAGTTGACTAGACCTAATGAATACTCAAAATTGTCATCAAAAACAATCGGAGGACTAATATTAGCTTGCAAAATTGATGTAACACCAGTTAAAGTAAACGTATACATGTTGATGGTCTGTTAACGTTATGTCAAATGGGGTTACTGACTTAAACTCGACTTTAAAAGTGGAGGGACGGTGTAGTAGTGAATAAAAATTCTAGTACTAGATGACCGCAGTTGAATGAGTTATACTTTTGTTTGCGATCGCAATTATAAGGAATTTTACATGGTTGAGAGGAATTTAAATATTTTACCACTTCCGGAGGCGGTCGCAAATTTCCGAAACTATCAAAATAAGCTGCTCTACTATTTTCTATTTTGTATTCTGTCCAATGAGTACCTTTCCCCGTTTTCTTATCGTGATTAACAACTCTGAATTCGATGTCGCGCACATTCTTGGGTAAACTATCCCGCATGAATATTCCACGAAAGTGAGGAATTCCAAGTTTTTTAATGTATCTGTATAAATCGGTATCAGTAAGCGGTCGGCGAGGTAAGTTTAGAGGGATTTTTTTTTGGTCTGGTAAGTAAAGTCTTAGACTTGTTTGTATGGTTTCAAGAAGAGACCTTTCCCAACTGCGATTGCTTCCATAGCTTTATTGTGACGTTCAGACTCATGAGACTTTTTTGAGCAGCCTTGGCGTCGTTAACGGCTTTCGCGATTCCTGCCTCTCCTCCCGATAACGCACCTAAGGCTGACAATCCAGCAAATAGTGGTATTAATGGTAATTGTTGTTTATGAGCAGATTCATTAAGGAATTTCTATTACTACTTATTGTTTTTATATTGAATTGTTTTAATTTGTTACAAATTTTTGGACTAATGTTTTTATGAAACGTAATTGGAAACCATTTTTCTTTTATTTTACTATTAGAGAGATAAAGTTGCTTTAAAATTTGTTTCTTTTGTTTTTTGTTGACTAATTTGTCTATTAACACTGGGTTAAATCCATTATTTTTAGCTACTGTTTTAATGAAGTTAAACTCTTTTGTATAGTTCTGTTGATTTAAAGGAAAATTAATTAACCTGTGAACTAAGCTATGTAAAGTGGATAATTTGAATTGACATCCTGGTTTGATTCAAATGGAATGATTGCGTATGAAAATGTTTCTTTTCTATGAATATGTATCATATTCTAACTTATTATTGATATGTTATTTTAATATCTAAAAAATTTAAAGTGTTTTCTTTTTGAAACTCTATCGTAAATTGGATTTTGTTATTAACTGAATTTAGTAATTGCAATAGATTGTTCAACTGTCTGTTTGTTCCTTTATAAATACAAAACACATCATCTACATATCTTAGCCAGGTAAATACATTTTAATATTTCTTGTTTCTGTAATGAATCCATGTCAGAAGAATTAACAATTTCTGTGATAATGGTAATAAGGTCTTTTACAGGAACTGATGTAAATAAACTTTTAACATCAAATGACACTAGTTTAGAGGTTGTAGGAATTAATTTTGTTTTAGTTTTTTCTATGAATTCAACAGAGTTTTTTATTGACCCTTAAGGTTTGAATTTTAAGAAGGTTGGTAGTTCTTTGTTTAAATATTTACATATTTTGTAAGTTGGTGAATTAATATATGATACTACAGGTCTCATTGGTACATTTGCTTTATGTGTTTTTGGTAAGCCGTAGAGTGTAGAAGCTTTGTTGCAAAAAGATACGTTTTATTTTCAGGGATCAAGCTAGTACATTGATTTAAAGTTTGTTTTAGTAAGGTTTGATGTTTTGATGTTGGATAACTTTTTAATAATATGTAGTTATTATCTAATAGAAGTTCGAGCGTGACTGTGGTACGGTATAGACGTGTGTGAAGTAGCTCCGTATTGAAAATCCAAATTTGGATCAACACGAATAAAACATACACTATCGACAAATTACAAAATTCAAAGCCAAAGTGACAATTAAAACAGTTCCGATAAAACCGAAGTTATTTGATAAAATTAATTAAATGAATACAATCTTATTGTTAAACAAAACCAGTTGAGACACAGTAAATAGCCACGTGTAGTTTCCGCGAGTTATTGACCCGAGTAACACGTGAGTTTTGTGCAAATAACGACACGGCGAAAATATAGACAATTGACCTAATTACCTATTGTACTTTTAAAAACTGTATGAATGAGCTATACAAGTGCGGACGGATACTCTACAGACGATACAAAGAGGAAAAGAAGTGAGGAAGAATCGCTTATCAAGAGAAGCAAGAAGAAGAGTAGGATTCCAACGGAAATGGAAGAATTGCATAAAATGCTGTTAGAAGTGGTGGGGGGACATAAAAGAATTAAGGAAAGAAAACACCGAGTACAGGAACGAACTAAAAGCTCTGAGACAAGAAAATCACAATTTAAAAGCAGAAATTGCAACCATGGGAAATAAAATTAAAGCGCTAGAAAACATTGAATGGAGATTAGAAAATGAAGAGAAAGCAAAAAAAAAGAATAATATCATTGTGGCTGGACTAAATCTACAAATAATCAACGAAAAGAATATCAAAATAAAGGTTGAAGAATTTTTAAAAACGCATTTAAAACTAAATGTGAAACTTACAATGGCCAAAAAAATCAACAACAACTTATGTATGGCAACCCTAGAAACGCTAGAACAAAAAATTAACATAATGAAAGCTAAGTCCATCCTAAACAATATTAAAGATAGAAAAGTATACATCTCCAGCGATCTCACCTTCAGAGAGAGAACCGTTCAAAAGAAAATAAGTGAAAGATCGAAGGAAGAACGGAAAAACGGAAGAAAAACGAAAATTGGTTACAAATACTTAATAATCGATAATGAAAAATGGACGTGGTGCAACGAATCTCAAGATTTAAAAAAAGCAACTTCACAAGAAGAATCAAAAAACTAAATTTGTTAAATAAGCTGAACGGAAAACAGATGACGAAAAGGAACGAAAAGGAGCTCGCGAGACTTTGGAAATTAGATACAGGAAAAAAGAAAAAAGATGACAATATATGGAAACTAGGGGTATGGAATATTAGGAGCTTAAATGGAAAAGAAAATGAAATCATCTATGAAATAAACAATATAGGAATAGACGTATTGGTAATAGCGCAAACAAAGAAAAGAGGACAAGGGGAAATGGAATTAAGTGAGGGCCATTTACTAATATATACTGGGGTATCCGAAAATAGTAGAGCAGCAGAGGGGGTAGGATGTATAATAAACAGGAAACATATAAGAAATATCATAAATTGGAAGGGATGGACAGAAAGAATACTAACGCTAGAATTGATGATTAACACTGAAATGATCACGCTGATAGCTGTTTATGGACCAAACGAAAATGAGACAAAAGAAATGAAAGATAAATTCTGGAACGATCTTTCATTAGTTACAGAAATAAGTAAAGGGAAAATTATTGTGGCTGGAGACTTCAACAGTAGAGTGGGTATACGAAAAAACATAGGGGAATCAGTAATAGGAAAATATGGAGAAGTAGAGAGAAATAACAACGGTGGCAGACTAATCGACTACTGTACAGTAAATAATCTTATAGTAACTAATACATTCTATAAGCATAAAGACATACACAAGTATACCAGAGTAGTGCCAAGTAGAGAAGAAAGATCAATAATAGACTACATATTAGTTGAAAAAGAAGATAGAAAAGCAGTGAAGGACGTTAGAGTGAGAAGAGGTGCCGAAATCTACAGTGATCATTTTTTACTCCTGGGTAAAATAAAAACAATAAATACAGTCCAAGAAGAAAGAAATACAGAAAGAACAAATAAAAAAGAAGTTATAAAAACATACAGACTACAAGATGAACCAGGAAATATGAAATAATAGTAAGAAATAAAATACAACATATAAAATGGCAATGGAATAAAATGACAGCAGAAGAGATGTGGGAAAATGTAAAGGCATTAATAATAAATGCGACGAAAGAAGCTTGTGGAACCAATATAATAGGTAAAAGTAATAAAAGAACAGCATGGTGGAATGAAGCAATAAGAGAAGAAGTGAAACTGAAAAAACAATTATGGCAGAAATATTTAGCAAATAAAACACAAAATAAATATGAAGAATATAAACTCCAAAGAATAAAGGTGAAACAATTGATAAATGAAGCGAAAGAAAAATCATGGAAAGAATTTGGTGAAAAATTAGAAACTAGCAGTAAAGAAAATCAGAAACTCTTTTACAATGTGTTAAAAAAGCTGAGAAATAACAAACCGAAAGCAACACAGACAATAAAAAGTAGTACAAATGATATACTGCGAAGATGGAAAGAACACTTGCAAGAACTATTAGGTGGGCAAGAAATCGACAATATAGGAAATCAAGATGACAATGCAAACGAAAAGACAGAAATGAGGAAGAATCAAATGAATGAACAGGAAATAAATATAACAGAAGAAGAGATGAATGAAGCTATTAGAAAATTGAAGAACGGTAAAGCACCAGGACACGACAAAATAACAGCGGAAATGATTAAGAAAATGGGAGAAGATGGTAAAGAAATGTTACTGATGTTGTACAACAAGATCTGGCAAGAAGAAAAAATACCGAAAGACTGGGAAATAGGCCAAATAATACCAATATATAAAAAAGGGGACAGCAAGCAATGTAATAACTACAGAGGAATAACACTGCTAAGTGTACCACTAAAAATTTACGAACAAATCCTGGAAAACAAATTAAGAAAAATTGTAGAACCGACATTATCAGAAGCACAGTGTGGATTTCGTAAAGGGCGTAGCGTACAAGATCATATATTTACGCTTAAACAAATAACGGCCAAATTACAAGAAGTAAATAAGAAAGCATTTTTGGCATTTATTGATTTAGAGAAAGCGTTCGACAAAGTACCACGAGGGAGAATATGGAAAAGCTTGGAAAATAGAGGAGTAGATCCAAAATTAAGAAAAGCAATAGAAAGCTTATATAAACACAACAGAAACTACGTAATAAGTCATAATAGCCAATCAGAAGAATTTATAACAACAGAAGGATTAAGACAAGGAGGAGTTATGAGTCCAGTACTTTTCACAATATTCATGGATGATATAATGAAAAAATGTCAAAATGGAATTAAAAAGTTACATATGGGTTATAGACATCTACAACCAGTGTTCATTTCCGAATGTGCTTTTGCTGATGATGTTGTAATTATGGCTGGAAGTGAAAGTGGCTTACAAACTAACATGAAAATTTGGAATGAAACACTACAAGAATTTGGCATGAAAATAAATGTGGACAAAACCAAAGTAATGGTAGTAGGTAATGAAAAACAGCAAATACAAATAGAACTTGATGGAATATTGGTTGAGCAGGTGCAACAGTTCAATTATTTAGGTGTAACAATAGACGAAATGGGAAAACAAGAAATCGATATAACAAAAAGAATAGAAAAAAGCAATAAATTATATTACTCAATAAACAAGACCTTCATCAATAAGTAAGAAATATCCCAGAGTACCAAAATAAAGATATATAAGGTAATTTATAGACCTGTACTGACATATGGCTGCGAAACTTGGGTATTAACAAATAAAATGAAAAGAAGACTAGAAGCAATGGAAATGAAATACCTAAGAAGAGTAAAAGGTATTACGCTGAAAGACCGAATCAGTAGTAGTAGCCAAATACGAGAAGAACTGGAAATAAACCGACTGACTGACTTCATAGAAAAGAGACAACTCAGCTGGTGGGGACATCTACATTGGATGAAGAATGACAGAACAGTTAAAAGAATGTAGCAAGCAATAGTGTTAGGAACAAGAAGAAGGGGTCGACCGTATGAAACATGGGATAAGACAATAGGAAAAATATTAAGTAGAAACGGAAAAACGTGGTCCGAAGCAAAAGAAATGACAAGTGACAAAAAAATGTGGAGTTCATTTGTATAAACCTAATACATAAAACTCTAAAATGAAAATCCCTACACCATACGGTAGATGGGAAGTTGATTATATATATATATATATATCTCTAATAGAGTTTCCGTTTTGTTGATATAATCTATTTGATTCAAAATTACTATTGAGTTTGATTTGTCAGCTTTTGTTAGAATCAAATTATTATCTATAAGTTTCTGTTTTATACTTTTAATGATGTTTTGTTCCCCTTTATGACCTCTATTTTTTACATTATTTGTTATAATTTCTGCACATTTAAATTTATTAAAATTTTTTTCTTCTATTGACATATTTTCTATATTATTTATGGCTATTTCTGTGCTAATAGCTAAACAAATTTTAAAGCAATTTTATCTCTCTAATAGTAAAATAAAAGAAAAATGGTTTCCAATTACGTTTCATAAAAACATTAGTCCAAAAATTTGTAACAAATTAAAACAATTCAATATAAAAACAATAAGTAGTAATAGAAATTCCTTAAAGAATCTGCTCATAAACAACAAAATAGACAAGATACATAAATTCAAAAAATCTGGTGTATATAAAATATCCTGTAATGATTGTGACGCTGTTTATTTAGGACAGACAGGGCGGAATTTTGATATTAGGCTAAATTAACATAAAAAATCTATAATTGACAAAAAACCCACGACAGGTATGGCACAACATTGTATTTCCGTAAATTATACTATTAATAAAGAAAGCCTGTCGATTATACATATTGAAAATAAAGGTTACAAACTCATTTATTTAGAATAGTTAGAAATACAGAAAAGCTATTAACTTAAAATTAAATGTAACCAACGATCTAACAGAAGGTCTAAACAGCCCGTTGTTCAAAGCAGTCACAAACACCAAACATAAACAGTTGTGTAAATAAAGTATATTTGTATGTGTTGTAATAATATCTATTTCTGTTCGATACGACTGGCTTCAGAACAAATTATACATTGGCAATGAAAAATGAAGGTGGATACCTATAGGGATATAATGGAGCTCGTTCGATTAGATAACCCTCAAACTTATTTAACAGCTCTGAATCATGATACTAAAGGAATTTTTGATAACCAATACGGCGTAAGATTTAATCCGGATAAAAATAAGTATTTCATCGGAGATTCTGAAATAAAGTTTGCGGCTGATAAATTAACCGTCAAAACTATGCGTTATTCAATAACTCACGGATTGTTAGAGCTTTTGTTTAAAAAAATTCCTATAGATTACAAAGAATCCGATTAGGCAAAGTATAAAGATACAGTTTACAGCACTAATGGTCATAAAATTTGCTACAGGAGCACCGCCCCAATAGCCGAAAACAAAGGAAAAAAATATTGTTTAATCAAGGAACTCATGACTGGACGTCTATTTCCATCCACAGCCGTAACCTCCGCTAGCGTTACCTCGACTCCGATTAGAAACCCATCGGGTCGGGGTGTATGGATGGATTTAAATAAGAAACCCATTGAATATGTTTATCTTAATGATGTCAACGAATTATGTGATCGTTTAAAATTACTCATTTCATCACAAACTGCTGGTAATAGTAATCATGCTAATGAAATCCATTAATGAAGAACTTCGAGAGTGTGGTATAATAGAAAAAATAATACATATCCACACTTAGTTGTAATATGGTTGTCGATAAATCCAGTCGAGCATGGCCAGCGGCAGTTAAACGAAGGTTCGAAGTGGATTATGACGCTGAACGAAAGGCATTAGCTCGAGTTAATGAGGGGGATGAAGATGAGGTTGTTACAAAAAAATACCTGGATGCATTATTGGATACATTAGCGACAACTGAGGACATTAAAAAGATTAACTATTTTTTTGATTTTGATAACAAACGTGTAACCCGTTTAGCACCACCTACAGCTTCTTGGCATGCTGCAACAAAAGCATACGTGGACAATAAAGACGAAGTAAATGCTTATTTACTTCTTCCTTCTGCACCTTTATTGTCAAACGACATTCTTCGTAGTTTTGTTTTATAGACGATTCCCTCTTTTGAAGTATTTTCTCTTGTTTCGTGCTTTCTTCATGAATTTTTTTTGGCTAATTGATGATATTTCTGTTCTTTTAAGAGATGTGTCAAAAATTCCGTCATGGGTGCAGCAGCCAAACTAATAAGATCCATATCAAACACATCAGTTGCTCGCATCCAGTACGACTCCAAAATATGTAACGATTCTTTCAAATTCTGTGTTTGATTAAGCACATCCCCCAACTGAATTATTTTGTAAACACAAATACTTTAAATTTATTTCCCCGCGGAAGAATTACAACAACCATGTTTACTTATAATGAACACCTTTCTTCAGCTGACTACACAGGCTTTAGTAAGAAGGTAAAGGTTCTCGCTTCTAAATACTCTACCCCCCCCCTCACATTACTGCATATAGCCGACCCATGGTACTTTACCCTTCCCACAACCATTCGACGAAATAAAAGTTTAATAATCAAATTTCCGGTCATAAACCTCCTAATCCGTCAACAACGTTCTCATCCTCTTTTCTAAATAGCCTTGTTGTTTATATAAGTACTGCTGTATGAACTAATAACCGGCCAATGACTCACACGAAACTAAAACTATTATCGAGGCAGTCTTACGCTCGTTCAATGAAAGAGTTCAGTACTCCAATTAAGGTCATTGACGCAAACTCAACAAGTTTGAACTCGTTCGAAGTCAACGACTTCCCTCCTCCTCATCAGTGTCACAGAACCGGCGAATCTATACTACTGACGCTAATGCAGCTGATGCTACTGAATCAAACAGTGCAATCAATATGGCGCTATCCCGTTGTATAAACCTTTTCCCTGTCAATATGTTTCAAAGTAGTGCAATTTTGAACACAATATCGTCGCTCATGAATTCTCATTGGGAAACAGCACTTTTTCGGATCCCTAAGGTATGACGCTAATGGAGCTGATGCTGCTGAATCGAACAGTGCAATCAATATGGCGCTAACATCTTATACAAGCTTTTTCTCTGTTAATACATTTCAAATTAGTGAAATTTTCTGAAAAAAATCGCCGCTTATGATATCTATTGAGGAAATAGCACTTTTGCGTATTGCTGATGTCTGATGCTAATGCAGCTGATGCTGCTGGATCGACCAGTGCAATCAGTATGGCGCTTACCCTTTATACAAGATTTTTCTCTGTTAATACATTTCAAATAAGTAAAATTTTCTGAAAAAAATTGTCGCTTATGAAGTCTCATGAGGAAATAGCACCATTTCGCATTCCTCAGGTATAGTGTTGACGTAGCTGTAGCTGCTGAATCGACCAGTGCAACCAATATGGCGCTAACATCTTATACTAGCTTTTTTACTGTTAATACATTTCAGATTAGTGAAATTTTCTGGACAAAATCGTCGATAAGTCTCATTAAGAAATAGCACAATTTCACAATCCTGAGGTATAGTGCTAACGTAGCTGATGCTGCTGAATCGACCAGTGCAACCATATGGCGCTAACATCTTATACAAGCTTTTTCACTGTTAATACATTTCAGATTAGTGAAATTTTCTGGACAAAATCGTCGATAAGTCTCATTAAGAAATAGCACAATTTCACAATCCTGAGGTATAGTGCTAACGTAGCTGATGCTGCTGAATCGACCAGTGCAACCAATATGACGTTAACATCTTATACCAGCTTTTTTACTTAATACATTTCAAATTATTGAAATTTTCTTAAAAAAATCGTCGCTCATGAAGTGTCATTAAGAAATAGCACAATTTCGCATTCCTGAGGCATAGTTCTAACGTGGCTGATGCTGCTGAATCGATCAGTGCAACCAATATGGCGCTAACATCTTACACAAGCTTTTTCGCTGTTAATACATTAATGCTTCTGCCTGAAGAGACCCAATAGGTCGAAACCGGTCGCAGAATTGGCTTGTGGTTCGTTGTACCTATTGTATAGGACGCGTTCCAAGTGTGGGATTAGTAATCCTTAATTATTTAGACGAAACAGGAATTTACCTGTCTTTTTAGATTAATTTCAGATAAGTGAAATTTTATGAAAAAAATCGTCGCTCATGAAGTCTCGTTACGAAATAGCACTATTTCGCATTCATGAGGTATGATGCTAATGTAGCTGATGCTGCTGAATCGACCGGTGCAACGAACATGGCGCTAACATCTATACAAGCTTTTTCACTGTTAATACATTTTAGATTAGTGAAATTTTCTGAACAAAATCGTCGCTCATGAAGTCTTATTAAGAAATAGCACAATTTCACAATCCTGAGGTATAGTGCCAACGTGGCTGATGCTGCTGAATCGATCAGTGCAACCAATATGGCGCTAACATCTTATACAAGCTTTTTCACTGTTAATACATTTCAGATTAGTGAAATTTTCTGGACAAAATCGTCGCTCATGAAGTGTCATTAAGAAATAGCACAATTTCGTATTCCTGAGGTATGATGCCAATGTAGCTCGTGCTGCTAAATCAAGCAGTGCAACCGGTATGGCACTACTACATTAGATAAACTTTTACTCTGTGAAAACTTCAAAAATTAGTGCAATTTTGTATACAATATCGTCGCTCATGGATTTTCATTGGTAAACAGCACTATTTCGGATCCCTAAGGTATGACGCTAGTGTAGCTGATGCTGCTGAATCGAACAGTGCAATCAATATGGCGCTAACATTTTATACAAGCTTTTTCGCTGTTAATACATTTCAGATTAGTTACATTTTCTGAACAAAATCGTCGCTCATGAAGTCTCGTCAGGAAATAGCACTTTCTCGTATTCCATAGGTATGATACTAATGTGGCTGACGCTGCTGGATCGACCAGTGCAATCAATATTCCTTGTACAAGCTGTTTCTCTGTTAATGCACCTCAAACTAATGAAATTTTCTGAAAAAAATCGTCGCTCATGAAGTCTCATTGCGAAATTGCACTATTTCATATTCCTGAGGTATGATGCCAATGTAGCTCGTGCTGCTGAATCGAGCAGTGCAACCAAATGCCGTTAACTCTTTATATAATCCTTTCTCTATTAATACATTCCAAATTAATGAAATCTTCTGAAAATTGCACTATTTCGCATCCCTAAGGTATGATGCTAATGTATCTGATGCTGCTGAATCTACTAGTGCAGTCAATATGGCGCCAACTCTTTATACAAACTTTTTCTCTGTTAATACATTTCAAATAAGTGAATTTTTTTGAAAGAAATCGTCGCTCATGAAGAGTCATCGGGGAATAGCGCTATATCGCATCCCTGAGGTATGACGCCTACGTAGCTGATGCTGCTGAATCGAACAGTGCAATCACTATGACGTTATCTCTTTATATAAGCCTTTCTCTATTAATACATTCCAAATTAGTGAAATCTTATGAAAAAAATCGCCGCTCATGATGTGTCATGAGGAAATGGCACTTTATCGTATTCCTGATGTATGATGCTAATGTAGCTCATGCTGCTGGATCGGCCAGTGCAATCAATATGGGGCTTACTCCTTATACAAGCTTTTTCTCTGTTGATACTTTTCAGATTAGTGAAGTTTTCTGAAAAAAATCGCCGCTCATGATGTGTCATGAGGAAATGGCACTTTATCGTATTCCTGATGTATGATGCTAATGTAGCTCATGCTGCTGGATCGGCCAGTGCAATCAATATGGGGCTTACTCCTTATACAAGCTTTTTCTCTGTTGATACTTTTCAGATTAGTGAAGTTTTCTGAAAAAAATCGTCGCTCATGAAGTATCATGAGGAAATAGCGCAATATCGCATTCCTGAATTATTATGATAATGTTGCTGATTCTGCTGAATCGAGCAGTGCAATCGGTTTGGCGCTAACTCTTTATTTAAAGTTTTTCTCCGCTAATACATTCCAAATTAGTGAATTGTCGCTCATGAAGTTTTATGAGGAAATAGCAGTATATTGCATCCCTGACTTATTTTTTTCAATAATACGATTTTAAAATAGTATAAATAATAAATAAATATATAAGTATCTTGATAGTGGTGACAGATAAAAAAAAAACACTAATAATTTGTTTAATACATATATTTATTGCATACATATTATTATGCACGACAATTAAAGTTTTATTCTTCTAATAATGTAAATATTCAACTTATGTATGTGTACAATTACTTATACATTTTGTTATTCAAAAAGTTAAATTAGAATAAAGAAATATCTTCTATGATGTTATTTTCTACGTCAACATCATCATCATTTTCGTATGTAAAATCGAATGGTATCATTTCATATCCAAAATGTTTATATGAAAATGATGTTCCCAGTAGAAGTAAAAGTGTAACCATGAAATAGTGGTGTATCCATTGCATATTTTGTAAATGTGTTACTATTTCCCTTTGAGATAAATATGCTTTGAAGTATCGCATACTTGTAAATTTGTGCAATGGCTCGTTGAAAGCTTGTTCTTCTTCAATTTTTTTGAAGTGATTATTCCAACATTGTTTACAAATCATTGAACAGTGTTTTAGGGGAGTTTTATAATAATTAAATTTTGCATACAATTTAAAATAATCAAAGAAAATATCTTGCGAATGCTTAAATAATGTAAGTATTTGAAACTTTGGGATTTTAATTTTTGGTGAAAATCTTCAACTATATAATGTTGGATTACTAGTACGGTTGTAAATGCTCTTAATATACGTATTAAAATTCAATCGTCTTTCAAACAACAATAATTTTATATTATATGGGATGTTTAAGTTATGTATTTCCTTATATGTTAACCAAACTTAACCTAACCTGATGATCTGCAAATAGGGTTTGGTATAAGGGGGTAGCGGGGGAATGAGTAACGAAAGCAGCAGGCTGCGATTATTGTGTGGAGGATGTGCTGAAAGGTCAAGTTAAGGTTATGAACCTATTAACCTTCTCATTGAATTATAGCGTAAATGCGGGGAAAGGGTGGGGGAGTAGGACGAGTGTGGCTGGGGGTTATTGATAAGGGGTACACTAGTTTTGTATATAAGTTAACGCAGCTACCAGCGTCAATACGTTCTTTTCTACGTTTCACATAAATTAACCATCTTCAACACGTTTGCACCATGAGTAGTAACCAGTATCCATCAATCCATTTTACCGGGCTATATACACCCATCGCGTCGCGAATAATATATAATATGTTAGACGATTTAATATTAAATTTTGAAATCGAATCAGAGACTTTTCTCGATTTTACGACCGGTATTCGAATGGTTTTTAACAAAAATGTGCTTATTGAATGTTTACATTATGTTAAGTGTCAGTTCATCATGATTGGTATGTTTGAAGCTAACGGTATACGAGTAGAAATGGTTGATGATTCCCGAATATAAACTACAAATTTTTATTCTCAATTTATTTTGCTCGACTAATAACCAACCTTCGCGTCGAGCATCATAGGTAATGCGTTAGACGATTTAATTTTTTTAAACATTGCAATTAAAACGGTAACTGCTTCATTTTTTTGGTATCAATTCGTCTAATTTGTAAAAAATTCTAAATTAAATTGAGAATTTTGTGTTAGTTCGTTCTTTTAAAGTGCATGTAGTGCAACTTTTACCCATTTACTTAGCAGTAACTGAAGTGTTTGTTATCATGGTCTACCAATGTAATCAGTGTCAGAAGAGTTTCACTAGGATAGATAATCTTCGAAGGCATCAAAAGCATTCCTGCAGAATTTGCAATACCCCGAACGCGGTTGATGAGCCTAATAGAAAAATACGTAAAGCAGACGGTGCAGCCTTTAAAAGTAGCATGTACGTCGGATGCTAAGTTCTGCAAGGAGTGTAATGTTTTTGTACCAAAGCATGCCCAGCAGGGGCATTCCCGGTCTCTGCAGCATAAAAGTAAATGCGCTGTCAACGTATGCGGTGGAGTTCAAACTATAAGATCAGCATTTCGACAAAAAGTTTCGACGCTTAGAATATGGCCGAAACACGATTATATCGACTACGATGATTTTTTTATGGAGATGAAAGAAAAAGTTGTCGACCTTCTGAATAGTCAAATTCAAAAACTTAAAAGTGTCAAAATCTGCATGGAACTGTTTGCTCTTTTTATTCATGCTCGAACTGAAGAAATTGATTTAAAATCGTTTAATAGTCCAAATGCTGTTCTGTCGGAGTCATCCGATCTTTTGGCCGACTACGAGAATTTCATCGATATTTTGAAAACTAAAGCAGTGGAATTCCAAGAGAGAGATTCCGGTAAGATTATATTATATATTATATTGTATTATATTAAATACCTCGAATCATATGCGCACATTTTTTATGCTAAAATAGCAAAAAATTATTTTTCTTAATTTTATTAAATTAATGGTAGTAATAATTTATTTTGCAGGATGGATCCTTGTAAGTATTGAGTTTCTCGAAATAAACTTCGGGAAGTTCAATCCTATGCGGGCAAACTCCTTCATTCCATTACCTAAATTTATCGCATTGAAGAAAGCTGTCGTGAATATTAAAAACAGCGATGACCACTGCTTTGCGTGGTCCATAGTTTCAGCTCTCCACCCGCCTTCAGGAAACCCTGCTAGAACATCATCTTATCCCCATTATTCAACAGTGCTTAAACTGCAAGGTATCGATTTTCCAGTTAAACTTAAACAAATTTCTTTATTTGAAGAACTTAATAACGTTTCTTTGGACGTATACGGGTTGGAAAACTCTTTTTCTAACGGTAAATACACAACAGAAATTGTTGGGCCTTTGTATTATACAAAAAATAGGAAACAGGTGCATATTAATTTGAAAAACAAGACTAACTAGAAACAACAGAAACAACTACTCCGAGGGCTAATACCCCTACCGGCATTGAATTACACTATTGAATCTGAAGGTACATACATGTTAGACGTAGATAAAATAACCTGTCTTTTTAGATTAGCATATTAATTTATTAATCATAAGTGATCTTGCTGGTAATCAGCATTACGCCTGGATAAAAAATTTCTCCCATTTGATTTCAACCCAGATTAATAAAACCAATCATAAAAAATATTTTTGTGACGGATGTCTTCAATATTTTTCGAACAGTCAGTCTTTTAGAACATCAAGCTAGAGATTGTAATCATATTGTAACAGTCACCCCTACAGCAAATTTAAAAACTGATGTTAATGGTAGTTCAGATCCTAAAAATATTTTAAAATTCGAAACTTTTTCAAAATAAATCGATTTACCCTTTGTTATTTATGCAGACTTTGAATGCATTTTGAAACCAATTTTAACATGTCTTCCCGAGAGCCCAGACGAACCTTTCACTGTGGATACGCGTTATCATATACCCTATTCCTTCGGTTATTACTTGAAACGCAACTTTGATGATTCCTTATCGAAATTAAATATTTTGTAAACTATCTCTACGTTGATTACTTTAAAAACTACAGAAAAATAATAAAATCGAATATTTGAACGAATTATAATGAAGATAAAAATATACGTATGGTTCAATACACTGCTTATGGCAATCTGACAATATGTTTTCTAAAAACTAAGAGGGTCCCGTCCCGTCTCCCATTGTCGTTATCTTAACAGGCGTCTGGAGTCGATCTGTCAACCCAAACACCCTTTCTACCTAGAAGGCCATTGCGACCGCCAAATCTAATATCGTGTACAGTCGGTCAACCTGACAATCCTTCACGACCCCGTGAAGACGAATCTGTAATAACATCAATACAAAATAAAAATAAAATAAAAAAAAACAATTAAGAATTAACATGTTCGTCCTCCGAGGGACTCTCACTAGACGAGACCCTCGTGACAAACAATTTTAATCTATCTGCGGGATGTATTCCCGTATACGTCTTTCGGGTTCGTTTTGAACCCGGTAAGTCCTCTAACACGTAACGGTCGTTATCAAGGACTTTCGTAACTACAAAGGGTCCCTTGTATCGTGGTTCAAGCTTTCTGCTTTGACCGTCATTTGGCCCCTTTGCCGATCGGACTAACACATGTTGTCCGACGCCGAACGTTATCGGCGAAGCATGCTTCTTGTCGTAACATTCTTTTTGGTACCTTTGTTTTTTCGTAACTAAGTGAGAAGCGTTATCTCTCACACTTTGCAGATCTGCACGTTCATCGAAACTTACCGTAGTTGTAAGAAAAGCATCGTTAATGCCTCTAGGCCTATACCCAAAAAATAATTCGTATGGGCTCTTTCCAGTGGCGGAACTAACTGTCGAATTAAGTTCCCACTGTACCTGACTTACAACTGAGTCCCAACGAGTTTCATCGTTGGTAGAGGCCATCAGGGAAGAAAGTATTGTGCGATTCATCCTCTCAACTTGGCCGTTAGCCCTGGGAGTGGACGTTGCGCACAACACTCTCTTAATACCTAAATTTGAGCAAAACTCCGTAAAAGTTTTGCTCGTAAAAGCAGTACCGCGATCACAAATAAGTCTCCTTGGAACGCCAAAGAGCTCGATTAATTTGTTAAGAAATGTAATTACTGGTGCAGTTTTGGTATTAGGAACTGCTTTTAAAAAAGAAAATTTTGTAAACCCGTCTACTACGACTATAAGGTAGGTGTTCTTTTTGACACTCTTAACAAACGGTCCCAAATGGTCTATATGTAGGGTGTCCACTGGTATACATCGCTTCTCAATTGGTTGTAAACTACCTATAGGCTTACCTGAAGGTGCTTTATTATACATACAACCCAAACATGACTTAATATAATTCTTAACGTAATTTCGCATATTAGGAAACCAATATCGTATTTTAACTAACTCTAAAGTTTTGTCTACCGCAAAATGTCCGGAATCGTCATGATAATACATTAAAATTCTTCTCCTAGCAGATTTAGGAATAACCCACCTTATACCTTGATCGGTTTTTCGGTATAATTTCTTATCTTTGAGACAATAATCCTTATACATCTGTCGTTCTCCTGCAGTGTTGGGAGGTTGCGTCAGTGTTTCAATTAAGCCTTTACATTTTGGGTCCTGTAATTGGGCAGACAGAATCCAATCTTCCTCTTCTACATTAACGATATTTATTTCTAGTCCGGTACTTTTCTCATTATGATTGCGGCTTAGAGCATCGACGTGGCTCATTTTCGTGCCAGCTCGATATTCAAGATCAAAATCAAATTCTT
Source organism: Agrilus cyanescens (assembly GCA_947389935.1). Classification (NCBI taxonomy): domain Eukaryota; kingdom Metazoa; phylum Arthropoda; class Insecta; order Coleoptera; family Buprestidae; genus Agrilus; species Agrilus cyanescens. The sequence continues at coordinate 7,526,194 of OX376704.1, forward strand.
GAATAGCTAACCACCATCTCGCAATTCTAGGCACCAAGTCTCTTTTCATTAACGTGTGGCGTAATGAGTTGCAATCGGTAATTACCTTGAATTTGATACCAATAATATAGTGCCAATACTACAGCCATAGTTTCTAACTCGTAGGAGTGATAGTTAGATTCAGCCTTGGTTGTAGTCTTACTGAAATACTGAACAGGTTTAAAAATTCCCGAATCCTGTTGTTGTAATAGGATACCGCCAAAGCCCAATTTGCTGGCGTCACAATGGACTTCGGTAGCGGCCTCTCGATTGTACATTGCGAGAACAGGTCTTTCCACCAATTTTCGCTTTAACTCAGTGAAAGCATTTTCTTGTTCTTCTCCCCAGTGGAAACTGCAATCTTTTTTAGTTAAGTTTGAAATAGGTCTGCTGATACTAGCAAAATTCCTAATGAATTTTCTAAAATAACTGCAAAGACCCAGAAACATTCTGACCGTATGAATATCTTTTGGTCTAGGGAAGTCTGCTACTGCTTTTATTTTATCAGAACCTGGTTTTACACCTTCCTCCGTTATTTCATGACCTAGGTACTCTATTTTGGTCTGAAGGAAGTAGCATTTACTGAGTTTTAATGTCAGTCCTGCACTTTTAAAAATTTGCAACACAGTTTCAAGTCGCTGCAACCCTTCCTCGACTGATTTCGAAGGAATCAGTACGTCATCAAGGTATACCAATGGCGTACTGAAACGTAACGGACCTAAAACTTTATTCATTGCACGCTGAAATACAGCCGGTGCATTAACCAAACCAAAGGGCATTCTTAGATATTCGTAATGCCCGTCTGGAGTTACAAAAGCGGTTTTCGGAATTGATTCTTCACTAACTGGGAATTGATGATATCCGGATGCCAAATCTAAACTTGTATAAAATTTGTTTCCTACTAGGTTATCTAATAGATCGTCAATACGTGGCAGTGGATATTTATCTTTAATGGTTTTTCGATTGAGGGCCCGATAATCTACACACATTCTTATTTCGCCATTTTTCTTTTTAACTAGTAGAATAGGGCTAGCATAAGGGGATTCAGATTCTTGAACGATTCCATTGTCAACTAAGTCTTTAACTATATTTCGTACCTTTTCTCGTTCAACAAATGGCATTCGATAGGGGCGATACGTTATAGGTTGGTCATCCGTAAGTTTAATTGATAATTTCGTAACATCTGATTTACCAACTTGAGCCGTAGTAGTGGCGAAACAGTCTCTATACTCGTTAAGTAATCGTAACAAACGAGATTGTACGTCACAACTTAATTCGGAATTTATCTGATTTTTAATGTCGTTTAGCGTAAAATTATTTAAAGTCAAAGCATTTGTGCGTAAACAATTAATCTGATCACCCTGTATATCTTCATGACAGGTATGACCTCTTGCGACCACCCTGTCTTTCTCGTAACAAATTGGCTTGTCAGATAAATTAACGACAGCAAGTGAGCCACCCTGTTTTAAATTAGTGACGCATGGGATTATTATGTGAAAATTATCACCCCAATTCCGATACTGCAAGTCAACGTAAACATCGTTTAAATTTTCAGTGTTACTATACACAAAAATGTGGCTAACGGAATTCGGAGAGATAACAGATGACTCGTAAGCATACAAGTTAATTTTCCTAATCGGTAATTCGACTGGGTTGATGTTTTCTTCAACCTGAAATAAACGTACCTGATTCCCACGGACTACGACGACAACGTCCTTGCTGTTTAGAAAAGGTTGCCCGATAATTATGGGTACGTCCTGAACATTATCGGGAACGACAAGAGCCTCTACTTCGGCAAATGCTAAATCAACCTCTAACTTTAACATAACTTTTGAAGTGGATAACACAGACCCACCAGCATAACCACATAAGCGTACCAAAATGGGTTCAAGGGGCAAATTTAATTCTTTTGCTACTGTCTCGCGTATTGTAACAGCTGCACAACCAGAATCTACATACCCACGCGTTGATTTTCCATTTATTACACAATCGATATTATAACAAGTGTCATTTTTGGTTTTCGTTCGTTCTTGAGAAATATTTAAAATAATTTCTTGCTTACCTTTATCGTTCCAAGATCTACGCTTACCAGCGCCGACGACGCAGTGTGCTGCTTCATGTCCCAGCAAATGGCATTTCGAACACTCAACACGTGGGTTCGTACACTTGTATTGGTAATAGCCCTTCGTCTTACAGTTGAAACACGTTATGTTTTCGCTGTTAGGTTTGACGTATGGTGCATATTTTTTGTGAGTCAGGGAAGTACGTAAATCTCCCCTGACAGTATGGCCTTTTGGTAAATTTTACCTTTTCCGGATGTTGTCTCGATTGGTTTTTCATTCCTTAACATAGACAAATATTCTTCGAATAATGCTTCAGGCGTTGCGTAACGGCCTGCTCGTGCTGCATTTTGAATGGTTATATCCGGAATACCATCAATCAGGCAACAAATAGCATTTTTACCCGTTATTTGACAAGTTCTTAATAATTCCATTTTACTGAAGTAATATGTAGTCATTGTTTCGGTGGGTTGTTTGGTCCTATCTAACATTTTTCGTAGCGCTTTAGCATAATCAATGTGATCCGGGAAAGTTTTGGTAATTAACAGTTTCCATTTGTCCCATGTATAATTTAAACAAGATAAACTGTGGTACCAGGTTCGTGCCATGCCAGACAGTCTTGACTGCATGTGGTATATTGTCGTAACATCGTCCCATTCATTGATACTACGTAACTGATCAATTTTCTCCAACCACTTAGCAGCCGACAAATTATCATTCTCAGGGTGAAATTCTGGGATACAATCACTACGTAAAGTGAGACGACGACCTTCTCCTGAGTAGTTGCCACGTGACATCTGGGCTATCATATTTTCGAGTCGTTCAATGCGGTTTTCATAACTCGATACCAGAGATGAGACACTGGCGGCATTACTTTCATTATTTTTATGTCTATCACTTGATCCTCCCTCGTATAAGGTGGATCCTGTAACTCGTACATGGCGTCTCTCATTTGATCCTACCTCGTGTAAGGTGGATTCCGTAACTCGTGTATGACGTCTTTCATTATTTGATCCTACCTCGTGTAAGGTGGATTCCGTAACTCGTGCACGACCTCTTTCATTTGATCCTCCCTCGTATAAGGTGGATTCCGTTATTTTTTGGGTGGCGTATAACTTCGCACTACCGTTGTCCTTCTGTAATCTCCATCGGATGAGGACGAACTATCCGAACTACAACTACTAGAACGTCTACGGTACCGGTGTTTTCCCATTTTCTTAATTATTATTAACTATTTAACTAATCACTAATCGCACACACAAAACTCGTAAATTGTCTTTGAGTCCACCCCACACCTGAACTGTAAACTATCTAAACGTTGATTACTTTAAAAACTACAGAAAAATAATAAAATCGAATATTTGAACGAATTATAATGAAGATAAAAATATACGTATGGTTCAATACACTGCTTATGGCAATCTGACAATATGTTTTCTAAAAACTAAGAGGGTCCCGTCCTGTCTCCCATCGTCGTTATCTTAACAGGCGTCTGGAGTCGATCTGTCAACCCAAACACCCTTTCTACCTAGAAGGCCATTGCGACCGCCAAATCTAATATCGTGTACAATTTACAGAGGTGAAAATTATGTACAGAAAATTGTGAACGATTTAGAAGTGTTAACCATAGATATATATCATCATTGTTTAAAGTTAACTCTACCCATCGAACGACTAAGTAAAGAACAAGAAATTCAGTTCCAAAATTGCAGGCAATGCCATATTTGTTTTAAGGAAATTTCGGAAAGTGAAGAGAAAGTGAGAGATCATTGTCATTTAACAGGTCATTTTAGGGGTGCTGCCCATTCTATTTGTAATTTAAATTATCAGCTCCCGAATTCTATACTAGTAATTTTTCATAATCTAAGTGGGTATGATGCGCATGTTTTCTTTAAGACGCTTTGCACATTAGAAAGCAAAATAGATGTGATAGCCTTAAATAAAGAAAAGTACATCACTTTTTCTAAAAGCATAAATGTTGAAAACAAAACTGAAAACGGTAAAATAAAAAAAAATTCTTAAAATTTCGATTTATTGATTCTTTTAGGTTTTTGGAGTGCTCTTTAGAATCATTAGCTTCGAAAATGAGCGACAGTGATCTAGTATCTGTAAGACTATTTTTTCCCAAACAAGATGAATTTCAATTGATGAGAAGAAAAGGGGTATTTCCTTATTCTTACTTGGATTCGTTTGAAAAATTATTAGAAACAAAACTGCCAAATAAAGAAATGTTTTTTGATGATTTAACAAAAACTAATATTAATTCAATGCAATATAAGCATGCGCAAACGGTATGGGAGAAATTTAAATGTCAAACATTGGGAGAATATTCGGATCTATATTTGAAAACAGATTTATTATTACTAGCAGACATTTTTGAGAATTTTCCCAAAATCTGTCATAAAACCTACAAGCTAGATCCCTGTCAATATATAACAGCGCCATCTTTATCATGGGACAGTTTTTTACGTTACACAAATGCGCAACTTGAGCTTCTTACCGATATTTCAATGCTTCATTATTTTAAAAAAGGGATAAGGGGTGGTATATATCAGTGTATAGAAAGAAAGCATATTGCTAATAATAAATACTTATCTGATTATAATCCCAATGAAATATCGTCTTTTATAACGTATTTTGACGCTACAAATTTATACGGGTATGCTATGAGTAAGAAACTTCCAATTTCTGAATTCGAGTGGCTTACAGAATCCGAAATAAGCGTATTTAATTTAGATAGTGTGGTGTATGAAAGCAAGGAGTAAGCTAAATAAAAAAAAAATAAAAATAAGTAATAAAGAATATTAAAACTACTCGGTTCAGTGATACTACCCACATACATAACAAATGGCGACGAGGATGGGATACAATTAAAAGTAGGAAAGTGCAACTGTAACTGCCAAAAAAACGGGAAAAGTTTTTTTCTGCTGTTAGTGTGTTACTACATCGAAAAAAATTGTTACGCACCGTATAATTGTTCAACGAGTTAGAATGCAGTAATCCGTAAAAGTGTTCAACGGTTACATGCATATTCGATGTCAAAAAAAGGAAGCACTAGATGGATCCAAAATCTGAATAAGCAGCAAATTATTGCAGAGTTGCAGAACCGCCAAGTAGAATTTGAAGAAGACGAAAGATATGAAGCGCTTCGTGAAAAGTTGAGAAAAAAATATAAAGTTTCCGCACTAGACTACAGCAACAGAAGAAATCAATCCATGTACATGGAAAATCACAAGCGCACGAGCAGGAACCTAATCTTGTATGTTACTGTTGTGGTTTACCTAATCATATCAGCAGGCATTGTGGACTACGTAGTGCGACATGTGCTTACTGCCATAAAAAAGGGCACATTGAGAGAGCTTGCAGGAAGAAGAAAGCAACGGGCCAACAACAGACGCAGAGAGCCGTTCAGCTGGTTATGTCGTTTTCTCCGGAGTCAACATCAGCACCAAGGCCACAGTGCTACGAGGATTTCCCCTACACTGAGATAAGTATAAGAGAGAATGCAGACATGAGTGAGTTTAATCAAATGTTGAATGGTATGCAAAATAATAATAACAATCCGAGTCAAAACAGTGAAAATATAATTGATACCGTAAGTGAAATTGGAAAAAGTGAAAATTCAAAAGTGCAGTTATATGCAAACTCTAACAGTAAAAATTACTTAAAAAATTGTAAGGGGAATGATTACGAACTCCATCGTGTAGGAAAGTTCTTTGACCTTAATTATTATTTGGGCTAAACATATGTTAAGGACTGAGAGAAACCAAAGAGAATCTGTGAAAGAGGGCTGTTATAGTAAAAACAGTGGTGAAGTGGCAGCCAACGTGTCAGGAAGGGTAAGGTGCCGCGCCGTAGTGGCGGCGGTCACTCGGATATACGAGTGGTGTCTGCAAAGGGCAGATAATATTTGATAATGTTGAGAAGTTGGTTATTGTGCACATATTATGTAATTGAAGTGTTGCTATTGTTATTGTTATTGTTGAGTTATAAGGCCTTGTGAGTACACGTATAAGGTGGACGATCGACGAGTCGGACGCACCTTTAATAGGTGGATTGTAAATCCTGAAAGGGTCAGGTAGTCCATTGCAGATCTAGCTAGATATGCCTGGAGTGGCAGTGCACCTGCGGGTGACGTGTGTACATGTGTTGAGTGAAGGAAGTCCACTCCTTGACCTGCCGTATACAGCAGTGGTCCGAGTGTCGGTAAAGCTGCGGTGATATCGACATAAGGGCGTCCAGTAGAGGGATAAATCTCTACACATAGCTTCTGAATGTGAGTGATAAGATAAGCATTAGAAGCGGTCTGTGCATTAGGCCAATGCACAGAATGCCTGGCTATTTAGCTGGGGCCTAGGTGTGGCAAACACCTACTGTTGCAGGTATTTTGTGATCACCATCAGGGATGCTTCGCCAGGTACGAGTACATCACCGAGTTCGACTACGTTGGCGTTGGGACGTCGCAAGGGCGGCCCCATCTGGGGCGTCGGCCCGCGTAAGTGCTTAAACTGCTCATTGCATTGTATTTGTTCTAATTGAAGGTTCTTATCTCTTTCCTTACATGTTGTTTACATTCATTACCGCATGCCACTTCGTAAGATGTAACTCACGAGGGGAACCTACTGGATACTAAGTAAAGCTGTAGGAGGAAATGGTCGTGAGGCTATTTATTATAATTAATTGATGATGAGTATTTAAAATATACTTATACAGATGTATATACTGCTCATAATATAAAAGTAATGATTATTATTATTATCATTTATCAATCCGGCTCCTACAGAATTTGTCAGGTGTGGGGTCTGTCCCCAAAAATTACAGTGGTTCCCCGTAAGTTACAGATGTTGCGATATTATGATTATTTTGAATCACATTTTAAGATTAGAAATATTATACGAAGTTATAATTAGTCATACAATGTTAGAGACCCTTAACATAAGTTTCTCTCAGAATTGGTTTCGAAAATACCGAGACTGAACTTGTAATAAATTAGACTTAAAGTGTTTTGCTATTAGCTACAGATATCAGATTTCATAGGCCTACCACTTGAGTGAACCGAATATGCAAAACAGAACACATGCCAAACCCTTCGAGGGTAACATTATTCCAAATACAAGGAATTCAAATTACTAATTTATGTTGAGATTAGGAAAAACAGAACTTTTAGCTATACTATATGAGGCGTTTCCTTATCGTTACTTTAAATTATCACTTTACTCACATGAGAACTACATCAGAATATAACCACTAAGCTCTTAATCCCTATCGACCGGATTAAGAGGGTTGATTTAATGATTTAAAAATCCCACATTTCATTCGAGTAGGTATACAGCGTAAAAAAAGTATCATGTAACATTTTGTAAAAATTACATGTCTGTTTCTAAAATATAATCTCCAGTGTGAAAAATCAATTAGGACTGAAAATTAGTTGTCCCATTTTTTGTGCTTTTGGGAATGTAAGGGCACAATATATGTGAATGTGTGTGTATTCCCACCACATGGAACACTCAAAATCATGAAATTATCACGAAGTGTGAAACAGTTCATTTTTGGAGTTCGTTTGAGTAAGAAGCAGTAAAAAGTAAATTGTGAAAATGAGTTTTCGAAGAGTTAGACAACTTTCTACATCTTCTGAAGATGAAAGTGTTGAAATTAACCGCCCTGTTGCGCCAATTCAAAGCATTGAATTACCGATGAGTACAAGTGAACAGCTGAGACAATTAACCAGAATAGTAGGTCAATTAACTGACCATGTATCGAACGCATCATCGACTGCTACATCCGTTATCTCGAATAGAGAAGGGACCAGTAGTGGATTTCGGGATGATGTTATTCCATTATTTAATCCTGAAAATGCCAATCATTCTACTTCGCGATGGATTCAAAAAGTGGATGAATTAAGGGAAATATTTAATTGGTCAGAACGTGCAACAATAATGCAAGCTATTTCCAAATTATATGGCCTTGCATTACAATGGTATGAGTCGTTGCCTACCGTGAAACACTCCTGGGAAGAATGGAAAACAATTTTATTGAGGGCTTTTCCTACTCGTGAGGATTATAATACAGTATTATGGCAGATGATTACCAGAAGGAAACTACCGGACGAAACTTATTTAAAATATTATTATGGAAAACTGGCATTATTGCAAAAATTAAGAATAACTGGTGCAGACGCAGTGTCGTGCATAATTGGCGGTTTAAGTGATAGTGTATTAGAAGCTACTGCTAGGGCAGGAAATTACGAGACTCCTGAAGATTTACTCAATCTTCTTAAAACATGTAAAGAAGTGAGAACAGAAAGAGAATCGTCGAATAGATTTATAAAAAACAAATAAATTTAAGAAACGAAACTCGTATTTTAAAAAGAAAAGCGAATTCCAGTGCTACATATGCAAGAAAACGGGACATACCGCTAAAAATTGTCGTCGTAATAATAATGGTTGTTTTATATGCCGGAAAAGCGACCATAGAGCATTTCAGTGTCCTGAAAAGAACACGGGAAATAAAGTGCAAACAAAAAAGGTGTTGTGACTAAAAGACCAACAATTAAATGCCAAATATTATAAGGACGCTTGGATTAACGCAAAACATACAAAAAGTTACGTAGATTTAGGAAGTGCGTGTAATATTATTAGAAGGGATGTCGCAAGCGAATTAAATTTAAAAATTAATCCCGACAATATTGTTACCTTGAGAGGTTACGGAGATGGTTTCCTTCAAACGCTAGGAATCGTGAACTTTTTATTAAAAATTGATGAAGTGGAGAAAGAAACATTTGCACATGTTATAAATGAGTGTCATCAATCAATTCCCTTAATTATAGGACAATCTTTTACGGAAGAGCCAGATATTTTAATAGTTAAAGATAAGAATAGTTTAAGTGTATTTCAAGAACAAAAGAAAGATAAACAAAAAGCGGGAAAACAGACTAAAATTCCGTTGTGGGTTAAAAATGCGACAGTTTTACCTCCTAATCACATTGGTGTAATACGTGTATATAGTAAAAATATAAGTGACCAAGATTTGTACATAGAAAGTAGTTTAAGAAGTGAACCTGGAAAGGAACATTTAATACCGAGTCTGTCAGTGTTCATGTCCATGTATTTAATTAACGTAGGTCAATCGTGGGGACTTGGACTGGTTAGAAAATTCAAAGAAAGATAGTTTGAAAATTTCGTTGGACGTTTCGCCACTTTATTGTAGCTTCTTCAGCAACTTCTACATTGTAGTAAAAAACTTCTTCGGTTGGTGAGTGATGCTAGCTTCTTGTATTGGTTGAGATTCAAAGAAGTTCTCAACCAATACAAGAAGCTAGCATCACTCACCAACCGAAGAAGTTTTTTACTACAATGTAGAAGTTGCTGAAGAAGCTACAATAAAGTGGCGAAACGTCCAACGAAATTTTCAAACTATCTTTCTTTGAATTTTCTAACCAGTCCAAGTCCCCACGATTGACCTACGTTAATTAAATACATGGACATGAACACTGACAGATTGAAACCGAGGGGTCATTTCCAATATATTACACACAAATACAACATACAAACAACGAAATTATTCAAAGAAGTTCTCAACCAATACAAGAAGCTAGCATCACTCACCAACCGAAGAAGTTTTTTACTACAATGTAGAAGTTGCTGAAGAAGATACAATAAAGTGGCGAAACGTCCAACGAAATTTTCAAACTATCTTTCTTTGAATTTTCTAACCAGTCCAAGTCCCCACGATTGACCTACGTTTAATACCGAGTGTGATCCTACGCACGAATAAATCTTGTGAAGCAGCGATCCCAGTAATTAATTTATCGGACAGTGATTTAGAAATTGGCACTGACAATCCAATTGTTAGATCATGGGCGTGTGTACCATACGAACAGGAAAATGTACTACCTGTGTTACACACCGAACAAGCCGTTAAGTACAAACCCTTGCCAGAATCCGAGATTAAAATTGGTTTAGATGATCCTGTTACGCGTAAACGCTTAACTAAAATTATTAATAAATACAGTGAGTGTTTTGCCATCGATAACTCTGAATTAGGTTTAGCTAAATCTACGGAAATGCAAATTAATTTAGAAAGTGATAAACCTTTTATGTACCGACCGTACCGAATGAGTGCCGCGGAAAAAGAAAAGGTGAACGATATTGAAAGTTTAACTCTTAATCATAAGAAATGTATGTTTATATCTACACGTGTAAGTTATTTAGGTTTCGAAATTTCTCAAGAAGGTGTAAGACCGGGAGCTGATAAAATAGTAGCCGTGCAAAATTTTCCCCGCCCCACTACACCGCATCAGATCAGACAATTTATAGGTTTAGTTAGTTATTTTAGACAATTTGTTTTTAAATTTGCCGAAATCGCCAAACCGCTTACCAAATTAACACATAAAAATGTACAGTGGAATTGGGGAAGTTTAGAAGAAAATGCTTTCCAAACTTTAAAGCAAAATTTAATTAAACGACCAATATTAGGTATTTTCGATCCAAAAGCGAAAACTGAAGTGCATTGCGATGCAAGTAAAGACGGTCTTGCGGGAATTCTCTTACAAGAATTAGATGGAAAGAAACATCCTATTGCGTATTATAGTCGTCAAACAAATCAGGCCGAATCTAAATATCACTCATACGAGTTAGAAACATTAGCTGTAGTAGAGACACTAAGAAAATTTCGTGTTTATTTATTAGGAATAGAATTTAAAGTACTTACTGATTGTGTCGCTATTAAAGCGTGTCAAACAAAAAAAGATTTGATCCCCCGAATAGCCAGATGGTGGCTCTTGTTATCTGAATATAATTTTACAATAGAATACAAACCAGGAAAGAACATGAATCATGTCGATAGTTTGAGTCGAAATCCTCAGACGTCACATTTAGATACTTCGTTAGATATTTTACATATAGAACCAGCTGATTGGGTACTTTCTGCTCAGTTTACAGACGAAAAATTAAAATTAATTCATCAAATTTTAAGTAAATCTCCAGGTAGTAAATATGAAAAGGATGTATACAAAAACTATGCATTAAGAAACGGACGAATATACAGAATAACTGTTAGAGGAATACAGTGGGTAGTTCCGAAAGGAATGAGACACAGGATTGTACAAAAGATTCATGACGATATGGGACATTTCGGAGTAGAAAAGACATTAGATCTTTTATGTAATGATTATTGGTTTCCGCGAATGCGAAATTACGTAGAACGATACATAAGCTGTTGTATTCCCTGTATATATTCAAAATCGATTTCCGGAAAGAAACCTGGTATGTTACATCCAATCGAAAAAGTTGCAATTCCATTTCACACCATTCACGCCGATCATTTAGGGCCGTTTGAGAAAACTTCACAAAGAAACGAACATTTATTAGTAATAATAGACTCATTCACTAAATTTACAATTTTAAAAGCTGTCAAGTCAACAAAATCAAAATATGTAATTAAAATATGAGAAGACGTCTTTACTACATTTGGAACACCGACAAGAGTTATCACTGATAGAGGAACTGCTTTTACTTCAAAATTATTCAAAAATTTCTGTATACAATTTAACGTAAAATTAATTTTAAACGCAGTTGCAACCCCTCGAGCAAACGGTCAAGTAGAACGAACAAATAGAACGATATTAACGAGTTTAATTGCTACATGTCAAAGTGAAGACTGGGACAAACAATTACCCAATCCATAGAGTTACAAAGAAAACCCCAAGTGAAATTTTATTAGGCTATAGACCCAAAAATCTAGATTCATCATTATTATTAAACGAAGTACAAATAGAATCAGAAGTTCAAAGAGACATTAAACAGTTAAGAGATGAAGTATCTAAAAGAATTAAAATAGATCAGGAGAAAAATAAACAATTATTTGACAAAAAGCGAAAGAAACCACCAAAATACAAAGTATCAGATCTAGTTGTAGTAGCTAGGAATTATGCAGGTGACGGTATAAGTCGCAAGTTGAGACCGCGATATTTTGGTCCTGTTACCATCACAAAAGTATTGAATAATGATAGATACTTAGCAGAGGATTTACATGGCTCAATCAGGAGTTCACGTGCTAAATATAAGAATGTTATAGCAGTAGATAGGTTAAAACGTTGGGTACCATCAGGTGGAATTTCAGAGAGCACCAATACAGATAGTGGTAGTGATGGCGTACCTTGTAACGATGTAGAGTCGGGATAAGATATCTAATAAGTGATTAGAAATAATAATTGATCTTGTATTCTTTCTTCGTTAATTTGAGGGCATGTTGTGTTTTGTTTTGTATACAAAATTAATAAATTAGAGTGAAAGGTTCAATGAGTATTATTCTTGGTGGTCCAAGACTTTTCAGGTTGGCCGAACTGAGAGAAACCAAAGAGAATCTGTGAAAGAGGGCTGTTATAGTAAAAACAGTGGTGAAGTGGCAGCCAACGTGTAAGGAAGGGTAAGGTGCCGCGCCGTAGTGGCGGCGGTCACTCGGATATTCGAGTGGTGTCTGCAAAGGGCAGATAATATTTGATAATGTTGAGAAGTTGGTTATTGTGCACATATTATGTAATTGAAGTGTTGCTATTGTTATTGTTATTGTTGAGTTATAAGGCCTTGTGAGTACACGTATAAGGTGGACGATCGGTGATATCGACATAAGGGCGTCCAGTAGAGGGATAAATCTCTACACATAGCTTCTGAATGTGAGTGATAAGATAAGCATTAGAAGCGGTCTGTGCATTAGGCCAATGCACAGAATGCCTGGCTATTTAGCTGGGGCCTAGGTGTGGCAAACACCTACTGTTGCAGGTATTTTGTGATCACCATCAGGGATGCTTCGCCAGGTACGAGTACATCACCGAGTTCGACTACGTTGGCGTTGGGACGTCGCAAGGGCGGCCCCATCTGGGGCGTCGGCCCGCGTAAGTGCTTAAACTGCTCATTGCATTGTATTTGTTCTAATTGAAGGTTCTTATCTCTTTCCTTACATGTTGTTTACATTCATTACCGCATGCCACTTCGTAAGATGTAACTCACGAGGGGAACCTACTGGATACTAAGTAAAGCTGTAGGAGGAAATGGTCGTGAGGCTATTTATTATAATTAATTGATGATGAGTATTTAAAATATACTTATACAGATGTATATACTGCTCATAATATAAAAGTAATGATTATTATTATTATCATTTATCAATCCGGCTCCTACAATCGTTTGTTCAAAGTGAGAATAGTTCCTGGAGCTACGGTGATCTGAACCTAAATTTAAACAATTGTATGTATAATACAAATAATAATGTTTCGAATGCGGAACCGATGTTCATGAGTTTTAGAGTTAATGGAAAAGATATTAATTTCGAGGTCGATGCTGGCACGTTTGTTACAATCATATCGGAGACAGTTTTTTATGAAAATTTTGATAAGAAATTATTAAGTAAAACAGATATAAAGTTAAATACTTACGATAATAATGTTATGAAACCTATAGGGAAATTATGTAATTTATTGGTAGAACATCGAAACAAAGAATATAAATTAAATTGTTTTGTATTGCCAGGCACAAAGAATGCATTAGTAGGACGTCATTGGTTGAGTATTTTAGGAGAATGGCCTTTTAAATTACCAAGTGATATTTGTAATAAAATTGACGTTTCACATTTAAACCCTGACAAAATAAGTAAGTATTTCACTCAAAAATACAAGGAGTTATTTAGCGATACTCCAGGTTGTTACAATAGAATAAACCTAAAATTTATTTGAAAGAAAATGCAAGACCTATCGCACTAAAATTTAGGCATGTTGCACACGCGTTACGTCCACTTATCGAAAAAAATTGACCGATTACTTTTACTGGGACATTTAGAGCCGGCAGAAGTAGGTGAGTGGGCGACGCCCATTGTTCCAATTTTTAAAAGCAATGGTAATATTAGAATATGGGGCGACTTCAAAATGACTTTGAATCCTTTCATAATAATAGATAAATATCCTTTGCATTCAATTGATAACATATTTGCAAAATTGCAAGGTGGTGTTTCTTTTTCAGAACTGGATATGACGCATGCATATATGCAATTTCCCGTAGCGGAAGAGTGCTTACATTTGTTAACCATTGTTACCCATAAAGGGCTTTTTAGGTATACGAAAGTACCCGAGGGAGTTGCACCAGCACCAGCTGACGTACAAAAAAAAAATGGACGAGTGTTTACTCGGTTTAGAAGGAGTTATTGCTTATTTAGATAACATTTACGTAACAGGGCGTACTAAAGAGGAGCACAAAGATAATTTGGAAAAGGTATGTGCTAGATTATAGGAATGTGGACTGAGACTTAATATAAACAAATGTAAGTTTATGCAGGATAAAATCGAAGTACTTGGGTTTGTAATTAATAAAGACGGTTTGCATAAATCAAAGTCCAAAGTAGACGCGATGTTAAAAGCACCGCGACCTACTAATGCTAAAGAACTTGCATCTTTTCTCGGACTTGTTAATTTTTACGCGAGGTTCTTGGAAAATAGATCGGCTAAAATGAAACCGCTTTACGACTTGCTTAATAGCGCGAAATTTTTATCGAACGATGATTGCTTTCGATTGGGTGAAAAAAGAACTTATATCGCCGAAAGTTCTTGCGAATTATGACCCGAAGGAGAAAATTATACTTGCATGTGATGCATCGGACTACGGATTATCCGCGATATTATCACATCGGTACTCAGATGGGACTGAAAAACCGATAGCTTATGCATCAAAGAAAATTCCTAAAAACGAATTAAATCGGGCAATAATTGATAAAGAGGCAATGGCTATAATTTTTGGATTTAAAAAATTTTATCAGTTCATTTTCGGAAATGAAATTATTTTACGGACAGACAATAAACCTTTGGAAATGATTTTAGGACCTAAAAAAGGAATACCGATAACTGCGAATAATAGATTACAACGTTGAGCATATTTTTTATCAGGTTTTCGATATATCATTGAACACGTTAAATCAGAAGGAAACGCGAATTGTGACGCACTCTCGAGATTACCGATTAATGAAGAATTAACAGAAACGGATATTTGTGACACGAATTTTTCTAATGTGAATTATTTTGAAGATGGTACATGTACATTTGATCATAAAATGTTAGCGAAAGAAAGCAAACGAGACGCGACAATTTGTAAAATTATACGATATGTATTAACGAGCTGGCCTAGTTACAACTCTTTATTATCCGAAGAAAAAATATATTATAAAAAAAGACTCGAACTAACCGTGGATCGGGAATGTCTTTTTTGGGGGTTACGAGCTTGCATCCCGGACTCGATGAGAGCCGTAATACTAATCGAATTACACACATTACACTTAGGTATAGTGAAAATTAAGATGTTAGCGAGATCTTACGTGTGGTGGCCTAATATTGATGTAGCAATGGAAAATTTAGTTAATTCGTGTAAAATTTGTACTGTCGAGCAAAAAAAACCTGCTAAAACTCCACTAACTACATGGCCTTGGCCGAATAAAGTTTGGAGTAGGATACATTGTGATTTTTCTGGTCCATTTTTCGGAAACATGTATTTGATCATAGTAGACGCACATAGTAAGTGGCCAGAAATCATTGACTTTAAAACCAATACTAAGGCATATAAATTAGTTGCAGAATTCAAAACTTTATTCGCGAGGTACGGATTGCCTTTACACTGCCACACTGATGGTGGACGTCAGTTTATTAGCGAAGAGTTTAAAACTTTCCTAAAAATAAATGGAATATACCATAGTATTTCTCCACCGTATCACCCTGCCACAAACGGGGCGACAGAAAGTTTTGTTCAGACGTTCAAAAATAAAGTGTCTAAAATTGTTAAGGGGGGAGAAACGCTAGATAACGCTGTGAACAAGTTCCTTCTTGATTATCGCAGTATACCGCATTGCACAACGGGTGCAAGTCCCGCGTATCTCATGTACGGACGTGACATTAGAACGAGATTTTACTTATTACGAAACGATGTAGCTTTGACTTTAGACAATCATCAAAAGGCACAAATAAACGCTAGACGAGGTAGGCGCAGAATTAGCTTAAACGTTGGCGATAATTTTCTAGTTGATGATCATACAGTTAGGAGCGAAAAGAGAACGAGAGGTCAAATAGAAAAACAACTATCACCCTCAACTTTTGATATAAAAATTGATGGAGATAAAAATGTAAAACGTCATATTGACCAAATAATCAAATGTAAAGAAAAACCTTTGCGTCGTTCACCACGACTAAGTAACAAATTAAAAGAGGCGGAAAGTTGTGGTGTATGAAAGCAAGGAGTAAGCTGTGCGCACACGCGCCCGTGGTAGTAAGCCAGATGGTAGGTAGAGGTAAGAGAAGATACGTGTAATATAAGTGTTAAGGACATTTTTGTTATAAGTAATAAAGAATATTAAAACTACTCGGTTCAGTGATACTACCCACATACATAACAAATGGCGACGAGGATGGGATACAATTAAAAGTAGGAAAGTGCAACTGTAACTGCCAGCTAAATACCGAAATGAGAAATTTTGATAAAGATTTCTTCAAAAAATGGTTAATTCAATTTTTGGAAAAACCCTGGACAATGTTGACAAAAGAAGCGATATACGAATTTCTACGCGATGGGAAAATGCTGGTAAAAGTTTGGGAGCTGAAACGTTAATCGCGCGACCGAATTTCAAAAACTATAGCATTTTCTCAGAAAATTGTGTTGCAATTCAAATGGAAAAAGTTAAAATTGTTTATAATAAGCCTATTTATCTCGGTTTCTCCATTTTAGAATTATCAAAAACTGTTCTATATGGATTTTATTACGATTTTCTCAAAAGAGAATACAAAGATAATGTATCTCTTTTATACATGGATACTGATTCTTTAGTTTTAAAAATCTATCATGATGATTTCTACGGTGAAATAAAAAACACCTGCAAAAATTTGATACTTCCAATTATCCGGAAGGTAATATTTACGACATTCCCAAAACTGAATTAATTGTTGGTAAAATGAAAGATGAATTCGCTGGCGTTCCTATTAAAAGTTTTTATGGTACTGGCGGGAAAGCGTATTGTGTTAAATTGGACGATTCAATAATTATAAAGAAAGCAAATGGTGTGACACGTTCCGTGATTCAAAACCGCCTAGATGAAAAACACTACGTTTCCGTTGTAAGTGAGCAAAAGCAGATAATGGAGCAAATGTCAGTTTTTACTTCTCGATTGCATCAGCCAGCTCCGTATTAAGCATAGCACGCCCGAAGCCAGCACCTCATAAATCACCACCAACCCCTCATGCGGACAGAATCACACGCCAAAAATTTCTGGTCAACACCGTCGCTGACATCTACGTGTATCCCGAATCTCTAATACATGGGCCACGTCAGATGTCCAACTGCACAGATCAAGCTGCAAACGGTACCATTATCACGATTTTTGGCACAAGCATTCTGTCCGACAATTGGATCTACCTGCATGACGCAACATCCTAGTCAGCAGAACAGCACCGACCGCGCCTTCACAGTTGCAGTAATACGGAAACTTGCTGATCCAAGCATAACACAACACGTGGAATGAAGGAAGTCTCCTTTCTGGGTCACTCGGTCACAGCAAATGTAATACGTCTTTTACCTGACCAAGTGACACCAAGCAGCAATTACCCAAGCCACACAAAGCAAAACAATTGCGACAACCTTGGGTAACAATGGGACACCACGTCTGGGAGCCACTTGCATTCTCTTTGCGAAACTCTCCAACGCGGAGGCAATACAGTACCTTCGGCAGAGAACCTCTGAACTACAGAGCCACGCGTTCTCCCTGCGAAACTCATCAACGCGGAGTACGGTACTTTCGGCAGAGAATTTCTGAACTTCAGAACCAGTGCTCCCCCATACAGTCCCGCCATTTTCCATAGGTATTCAGCATTTTTCCGGCAAGAACATCCTCGCAACTACAGCCCGCAACACGACGACTCCGCATTTCTGCATTCAAGCTACAGTCCAGGAGCAAACCAGGCTATTTCTGCGCCAATTCTGCTGAAGCGACAACGAGGAAGCCCCACAAACAAAAGACCCGCTCCGGACGACGAGTTCGATCTCCCAGTTCCAAGCTTCATCACTGGGAAGGGGGTCCTGTGGGAACACTCTGTATACATCGAATTCTCCAAAGTAGTTCACACTGTACAGCAGAATTCAAACTCTGCTGACAAGCATATTGTCATTTTGAACCACAAATTAGGTCAACCCGCAAATACACATACTAGTGTAAACGGTTGACCATGCATTTTGCCATAAGACCGGTGTAAATAATTCTTTTATAAATAGCTGTAATTTATCTAATAAAATTAGTCTAGTCTAAGTCTAACTCTGACTCTGTCTTCTGTCCTCTCCAATACCGCAGTAAGTATTCACCCTAATACCGCAGAAGGTATTGATAGTACATCTGGGATGCTGGCATAAACAACCGCATCACAACGGTTCTTCTTAGAACTAGCACTACTTCGCATCCCTGTGGTATGGTAATGTAGCTAATGCTGCTGAATCGAACAGTGCAATCAATATGTCGCTAACTCGTGCAATTTTCTCTACAAAAATCGTCTCTTATTAATTATCATGAGCTAATAGCATAATTTCGCATTCCTGAGGTATGACGCTAATGTAGCTCATTCTACTGAAACGAACAGTGCAATCAATATGGCGCCATCCCTTTGTATAAACCTTTTCCTTGTTATTATACTTCAAATTAGTGTAAGAAAACGTCGCTTATGAATTTTCATTTGGAAATAGCACTATTTCGCATCCCCAAGGTATGATGCTAATTTAACTGATGCTGCTGAATCGAACAGTTCAATCAATATGGCGCATACTCTTTATATAAACCTTTTCTTTATTAATACTCTTCAAATTAGCGTTATTTTGTGTAAAAAATTGTCGCTCTTAAACTTCCATGTGAAGATAGCACTATTTCGCATCCGTGAGGTATGATGCTGATGTGGCTCATGCTGCTGAATCGAGCAGTTCAATCGGTATGGCGCTCACTCTTTCGATTAACCTTCACTCTATGAAAACTGGAAACTGTAGTGCAATTTTGTGTAAAAAATTTTCCTCTTGAATTTTCATTTGGAAAAGCACTAGTTCGCACCCCAAAGGTATGATGCTAATATAGCTGATGCTGCTAAATCGAACAGTGCAATCAATATAGCGCTAACTTATTCTACAAACTTTTTCACAGTTAATACATTCCAAATTAGTGAAAATTGCTCAAAAAAATCGTCGCTCATGAAGACCCATGAGGAATCATCACAATTTCGCATGCTTACGATATGACGCTAATGTAGCTGATCTAACTGAATCGACCAGGGCAATCAGTATAGCGGACACTCTTTACACAAACTTTTTCACTGTAATGCATATCTAATTAGTGAAATTTTCTGAAACAAATAGTCGCTCATGATGTATCATGAGGAAATAGCACAATATCGCTTCCCTGAGGCAAGACGCTAATGTAGCTGATGCTGCTGAATCGAACAGTGCAATCAATATGGCGCTAACTCATTATATAAACTTTTTCACTATAAGTATATTTCAAGTTAGTGCAATTTTGTGTATGAATCGTCCCTCATGAATTTTCTTTGAGATATAGCAGTACTTTGCATCCCTAAGGTATGACACTAATGTAGCTGATGCTGCTGAATCGATCAGAGCAATATATTTATGGCGCTTACCTTATATGCAAACTTTATATGATGCTAACGTGGCTGATGCTGCTGAAACGAGCAGTGCAATCGGTATGGCGCCAACTGTATATATAAAGTTCTTCTCTGTAAATACAATTTAAATTGGTGTAATTTTGTTTAAAAATCGTCGCCCATTAATTTTCATGTGGAAGTCTCACTAATTGGCATCCCTGAGGTAAGATGCCAATGTGGCTGATGCTACTGAATCGACCAGTGCAATCAATATAGCGCTAACTTATTCTACAAACTTTTTCACAGTTAATACATTTCAAATTAGTGAAAATTGCTCAAAAAAATCGTCGCTCATGAAGACTCATGAGGAATCATCACAATTTCGCATGCTTGAGATATGATGCTAATGTAGCTGATGCTACCGAATCGACCAAGGCAATCAGTATAGCGCACACACTTTACACAAACTTTTTCACTGTAATTCATATCCAATTAGTGAAATTTTCTGAAACAAATAGTCGCTCATGATGTATCATGAGGAAAAAGCACAATATCGCTTCCCTGAGGTATGACGCTAACGTAGCTGATGCTGCTGAATTGACCAGTGCAATCAGCATAGCGCAAACTCCATATACAAACTTTTCCTCTGTAATGCATTTCCAATTAGTGAGATTTTCTGAAAAAAATCGTCGCTCATGATGGGGGACTAATATAATGTACACCAAATTAAACCATACATCCCTAGCACTGTCCACCAAAAAATTTAATAAACATCAAAAATGTTTAATGGAACCCAACTTATTATACTTCAGAAAATGAGAACAGCACCACTAAAATAACTATGTTGCATATTGTTTTACCATTGCTTACGTTTTAAATTCTATATGTCTATCGATTTTACTAAATGTTCACCAAATTTAGGACACTTTAAGTTACGTGCCCGTGCGGTAATAATAAATATTCGTGCTATCCATTTATATTTAGTCTTTCTCGAAAAACCTACTTGTGCGTCAAATAATTATTCTGTTACTCCAAAAATTAAATATATGCTCGCGGGTTTTAACTTGCAGTCTCAGACTGTGCTTAGCGCTTTTACAGTGTGTAGACATAGCTAGTGCATCAAATTGCCGCACATAATAATGGATGAAAGTTTACCAGGGCCGAGTAGTGTTCCAGACGAAGTTCCGCTATTTCGTTCATCTTCTTCGGAGTCGGGTGGAGAAGCTGACACGGTACCGCCTAAAAGACGGCGCAAGCAAGGGAGGATTTGGTCGTTTGAGAGAAAATTTTCGAACATTAAAAGTGCCGAAGAATTTATTAAAAATGAAAAATTGTGGTCCTTCCAAAAATGCCATTTGACGGAAGAAGGTGCGAAGCGATATTATCGCTGTAATAAAGCCAAGAGTCGGGCAATTCAATGTTCAGCTGCAATTTATTTATTGCTTGATGCATCCAATGACGACATAATATTATTTAGAACTGAAAAAGGTCACGACCATAAAAATTTGGAGTCCCAATCGAAACATGGGTTGAGCAGTGAGACGAAAAAAGAAATAGACAAATTGTTTGAATTATGTATGAAGCACAAATCTATTATGAGCAATTTGAGCAAAATAAAAGGATTGACTCTACCGTCTATGAAAAAATTGAACAATTATCTTACAATTTTGCGTAAAAAGAAGTATGGATCTGCAATAATCAGCTTAGGAGAACTAGAATCCTGGTTAATGACAAACTCAGAGATACCTTCCGATGACCATCGAGTTTTTGTTGCTGCGTACGAAGTTTCTAAGGAGGACTCAAACCCAAGCTTCAGATTTTTGTTATCGACAAAATATTTAATTGGTCTATCGCGTCAATGTAACGTTATTCATTCTGATGCGACCTATAAACTTGTTTGGCAGGGATTTCCAGTCCTCATAGTTGGAACCACGGATAGAAATAAACATTTTCACTCTTTTGGTCTTGCTGTTACAACCACAAAGCAAACAAATGATTTTGTATTTTTATTTCAAACGTTGAAGAATACAGTCCTCTCACTGTATCCGTACGATTTAACTTGGAAAGTTTTGGTATGTGACGCAGTCAAAAGTATCCAAAATGCGTTAGTGCAAGTATTTGGTCAGGATACAGTTATACGAATGTGCTGGGCGCATGCAAAAAAGAAGATTCAAGAACGTGTTGAGCAATCTGTGCAAAAGAAGAGACAGAAAGACATACTACAGGATATTGATTCTTTGCAACGTGCTTCAACAACGGAAGTTTTTGACAGGGCCTGCGAAAAATTTCTAGATAAATGAAAAGACAAAATAAAATTTGTGGTTTATTTCAAAGACGAACGGCTCACTCAAAATCGTTGTTGGTATTTGGGCGCAGCACCTGCCACAAATAATGCATTGGAGTCTTTTAATAGAATAATAAAAGACAGAGGTACACTTTTCAGTTGAATGAATGAACGGCGTGATTTGGTATAATTAATATTGTTATTACTTTTAGGTACACTTCGTGAGCGCCATCCTCTTGCTCGATTCTTAATCATTGCTTCAGAAATGGTAAAAGATTGGTCTAATGAGTACACTATAAACAGCGAAAGAGAGTTTAGCCACTTGCCAACTATGTCTTTGAAGATGTGGACAAAAGCTTATCAGTGGGCCAAACTGTCTAAAAAAATATCGTTAAAGCATAGTAGTGAAATCAAACGGTGTTACAGAGTTCCAGATGGAGATGCACTAGAATGTGAAACTTTTGATGATATGTGGCAGTCGTTTGACGATTACAAAAATCAACATTTCAGCGAATGGGAAGTACAGTTACCACAGGACGAGTCTAACTGGCTGAATGGCACATGCAATTGTCCACATTACCTTAGAAATTATGTTTGCAAACATTTAATAGGGTTAGCAATTCGCCTAAAACTTGTTGAACCACCTACGGAAGCAAGGAATGTACCAATTGGAGAGAAACGAAGAAGAGGACGGCCAAGTAAAGCTAAGAAAGCCTTAATTGTGCAATAAGTTTGTTTCATTTTCGTTTTTGTTTTGTGAATGATGGGTTGAATTTTGTGTTAAAGAATTATATTGTTTTATTTTCAAGAATTGGTAAGACTGAATAGTTCAATAAGTTTCATTTCCATTTTTGTTTGATGAATATTGTGCTTAATTTTATGTTGAAAAATTATATACTTATCCCTACACATATTGATTTATTTTTAAAAAGTCTTCAGAATTATTTCTATATCCCTATTTTCCCATTTATAAACAGACCTAATAAAACAGGATCTACTTTCCGTTAAATGGCTAACAAGAAATATAAATCTGAGTATACTTCTGAAATTGAATGTGGTATAAAATATAGTAAACATTGTGTATTTTTGCTAAGCAAATACCGTTTTTTAACTGCGAAATAATATAAGACACCGACGAATATTAAATATCTGGTTATCATGGTAGAATTATCTAAATGAGAAATAAAATTTGGTGAACATTCAGCATTTTTAGTCAACAAATGTTATTTTAAGGAACAAATAATATAAGAGACTAGGATAATGTTTATATCTGGTTGTCGCTCTAAGATTATGTATTTTCTTAATTTTGATGAGCATTTAGTATTTTTGGGAAGCGAAAGTAATATTTGAATGAAAAAATTGGATAAATTTGGTAGTCTGTTAAATACAATCCCTCATGATGTTTCATGAGGAAATAGCTCTATATCGCATCCCTGAGGTATGAGGCTAATGTAGCTGATTCTACTGAATCGAACAGTGCAATCAATATGGCGCCATCCCTTTGTATAAACCTTTTCCTTGTTAATATATTTCAAATTAGTGCAATTTTGTGTAAAAAATCGTCGCTCATGAGGTCTCATGAGGAAATAGCACTATCACGCATCGCTGTGGTATGATAATGTAACTGATACTACTGAATCGAATAGTGCAATCAATATGGCGCATACTCTTTATATAAACTTTTTCTTTATTAATACATTTCAAATTAGTGTTATTTTGTGTAAAAAATTGTCGCTCTTAAACTTCCATGTGAAAATAGCACTATTTCGCATCCGTGAGGTATGATTCTGATGAAATTCAGCATTCACAATTTTATTGTGGATTGATTATCCACCATTATTTGAATATTTTCTTGCGGAAATCCGAATTCTTCTAAAAATGATTTTAACCAGAGTGCTTCTTTTATTCCCGTTGCTAGTGCCATGTATTCAGCCTCGGTTGTTGACTGAGCTACAACACCCTGTTTTTGACTTGACCATGTGATCAAACCATTTGCCAAAAAGAATAAATATCCGCTCGTAGATTTTCTTGTTTCCTGACATCCGGCATAGTCAGTCTGTATAACTCATTAACTTGATGTCGCCGGATCCTCCATAAACTATCTTGTAGTTAATAGTACGGACCAAGTAACGGAATCTCCGCTTAACTGCCCTCCAATGCTGAAAATTCCATTTCTTTAAAAATTTACTGACCTGACTAACGCTGTAAGCTATATCTGGTCGGCTGACGGTGGCTAAAAATATCAGTGAACCAACCGCTTCTCTACAGAGTAGATTGGCAGCTTCCTCATGTTCTTGATCAGTTGATGTTCGTAAGTATAGACCAGGTTCAGCTAGAAGACTTGAAGGTTTTGCATCTTCTGCACGTTGTTCATCACTGTTATTTTAAATTGTTCTTGTAAGTTTATTATTAAATTGTCAATTGCTTCACTAGAGTCCGACATCACAAGACCATCATCGACGTAAAGGGCTAAATATATGATTGCATCTTTGAAAGTTCTGATAAAACAACATATATCACTTTGAAGTTGTCTAAAGTTCAAGGTTTTCAAGAAATTCACGAATTTTTCGTTCCAACAACGTGACGCTTGTTTTAAACCCTAAATGCTTCTCTTTAACTCACACACGTAATTTGGATGATTTAGATCTTCGAAACCGGGTGGTTGCTTCATGTAAATAGTTTCGTTTAAACTACCGTATAAAAACGCGGTTTCCACATCGAAATGTCTAAGTTCATAATTCTTTTCTGCAGCAATCGCGAGTAATAATCGAATTGAATCGTATCTCACCACAGGAGCAAATGTCTCGTCATAGTCTTTTCCTTTTAGCTGCGAAAAACCTCTGGCAACTAAACGCGCTTTATAACGGACCGATTTGTCACTATTACTTTTCAATCTGAAAACCCATTTGTTATCAATCACTGATGTGTATCTTTCGGTTTTGGCACCAAAATCCAGGTTTTGTTTTTCTTGAGACAATTTTTTCTTCTTTAATTGCATTTTTCTATTGTTTTTCTTCCTCACTGTGGATAGCGTCCTCGTATGAAATCGGTGTACATGAATATAAAGCAGAACCATAATAATCAGGGCGTTTCAGATTTCTTCTATCACGCAAAATCATTCTGTCCTCTTCATTGTTTCCCGCATTTTCATCATTGATTTCTTCATTTGCATTTTCTTCATTGATTTCTTCATTTGCATTTCCTTCAAAGTGACAAATTAAAGGTTCTGCAGTTTGTATTTCCTTCCTGATTTCTTCTTCTCTTTCTTCATTGAAATGGACATCTGAGCTAACATAGATTTTTCTTTTATTCGGATCCCATAATCTATAATTATTGGAATATTCATCATATCCAACAAATATCAGCTTTTTACTTTTAGGATCCCACTTCTTTCTATGTTGTGACGGTATTGTCATGTATGCCGTGCAACCAAATATTTTTAAGTGTTTTATTTCTGGTTTTCTTCCCAAAAATGCTTCATGAGCTGTGGTTTTGTTTGTTTGATTTAATAAGTAAACTGCAGTATTTACAGCTTCAGTCCACAATCCAATTGCGATATTTCTGTTATAAAGCATGGATCGTGCAGACTCAACAATTGTTCTTATCTCTCTTTCAGATGCACCATTCTGTTGAGGGGTATAAGGGGCAGATTTTTCATGAAATATTCCCTCTGCCTTTAAATAATTTTGAAGGTTTTCATTAATAAATTCCTTCCCGTTATCGCTTTTAAAAACTTTAATGTTATTTCCAGTTTGCTTTTCAATTAAAGCTTTGTATTCTTTGAATCGCGATAATACCTCAGATTTGTGTCGAAGAAAATAAACACTTCTATAGCTTGTACAGTCGTCTTTGAAAATTACAAAGTAACGTGATCCCCTGGGTGACTCAACACTCATTGGACCACATACATCTCTTGGCTTATGTGATTTTCGAGTTTGTTTACCCAAGTGACAAGTCTCACAAACGAACTTTGTCCCATTGCCAAGGTCCAGACCGCTTATCGCATTAATTTTATGTGTATTTGCTATTGCCCTACAATTAATGTAGCCCATTCTTTCATGCCACAGTTTCAATGTGTTTGTTTTTGTTAGATTACATTCATCTAACCGCGAACTGGTATCTATTATCACCTTTAAACACACGAGTAGTGTAAGATGACCGGTTCTAATTCAGAGGAGGAGAGGTTACTTAAGGTCAAGGTTATTGACTTTAAACTTGTCTGTATGTAGTGGTCGAATGCTTCACAATGAATTGAAACATATGTACATGTATCGGTAATGTAAAATTAAATACGTCTGCAGTCGTCTGAAGTTTACGAATCTTAAATACGTTAACATGATAATGTAGAGGAAGTGGAGAAAAGTGAAGGGTATAGACATATGAAATAAAAATGAAGTCGTTATAGTTAACGATTCTTTATTTTAAAATAAATGAAGTATGTAAGTGATACAATCAAAATATTGAACAATAAGATTATATTAATAGTACTAACAACTTGTAGAAATAAGAAAGAGTCGGTGATATAGCCCTTAGTTGTAACGTCTCTGCTTTCATTATCCTTAAGCTGAATCCATCGACTTTCAATATATCTTCGAAACTGTCCATGTTTATCAATAAATGCTAGTTTTACAGAGTGAAGGTTCTGCACGTTTTCAACTGTAAAGACATTTGTTCCATTAACATTTCTTAAAATAATAGTATCCCAATTTTTCTTCCATGTACAAGACACATCAATATCCTTATTAAAATTTTTACAAACATAGGCTTCATCTCCAATAGTATTATCAGGTCGGGAAATGTAGAGGGTATTGTTATACAAATATGTTAAAATCAGTAACGATGACACACTGATCATGATCGCTTTTTTCCATAACAACTGAGACATTTAAAACGAGCAACGTGGTTTGTATAATAAGTTCCCCTCCACTGAAGCTTATGTAGTGGAAGGGGATTTTACATAAGTTACGGGAATGAGTGAAGGAGCAGTAGATGTATAACAGAGTTGAGTGTGTTTAGTCAGTTTAACATGGAAACCTTTATCGAAAAGTTTAATAATGTGCGGGTGGGTTAGGTTAGGTTAGAGAAAGAAATACGTGCTCTGAAATCACTGGAAGTAAATCAAACGTATCCCGTGCAACGCTTCAAAAAGGTGAATACAAAATGGGGACCTCGTCTATTAGCTGATTTATACAGCTTTATCATATTTCTTCCGTGCAGACATGCAGAAGCTTTTACGGATGCAGAAATCGAGGACATAAACGAAAAAATTGTGAATAAAGTGGGTCATCCGTCAATTCGCCTTAAAGGATTTGTTGGAAAAACGGCTGATTTAGAAATACATATGTAAAATGTATAACATTGTATAAGAATATAAAAAAATAAAAATCTAATTTATATTATGAACGTGTTTTATTTGTTTAAAGGAAAAAAATACAGTCAATTTATGAATGTAGAGACAACCAATATTTTAATAAAAGAACATTTTTATAAGCACAATTCTGTTCAACAGCGGTTGTAAATAAATGATAAGAACACACTTTAACTTTAAAATGAGTTGGGAGTTTGGAGAGAGCTGGACATCCGATATCTTCAATGTTAACAATGTTAACAGTAGGAAAGGATTCCTGCAACCACATCATCTTTTGTAATCCTTTAACATATACAACTGTTGACTCCATCAATATGGAGTAAATTCTATCATAAAGCGTAGAGTACGGAAGATGGCCGTTATCCCAATATAACCCATGAAAATTTCTTGTTAACCAACGATTTTGACTTCTGTAACGAACGGGGAGAGCGTCCCATGGAAATGGTGGTTCAAATGTGAAATGATAAACTGGTTCTTCTTTTAGAGCAACAACAGCTACTTCTTTAAAAACAAATCGATTCTCACTACACTGAAAACCTTGTACGTCCAATAAGAAAGTCATCGTGCTCACTGTTCAGTACCGGTAAGAAAACTAAATTGTGGAAGTGATCGTTGTGTGTTATACTTCTTGAACTAAGTTTGTGGATGGATTGTAACGTATCACACGATCATGTATTATTAAACAGAAAGCTGCTGTTTTGTCTGGTATATTTTCTTTAGTTTGAAACTCTAGACGGATATCTATACTACCAGATTTAACAGTTTCATTCTGATATGAACAGTCTACTATTACAAGAGGAGCAATGACTAGAAATTGTTTAGGATCGAATAAGGGTTCGCTTACACTACCATAATACGATTGTTGAAAGTTAGCATACATTTCATATAAAACGGCAAATCTGGAAGTATCAAAATCTAAATTCAAATTATCATACGGGTACATAGTAGATCCTAAGTGAACTTTAAAATTGGTTAGTTTGCAGTGATCGAAGGCACTCATATTTGTTGCAAGATTATTACTTTTATCTGTTTGAAATCCGGAAATAATGAAGCGAGGCTTTTCCAATTGTGACGTTGTTTTCACATTCCAGTTGTGAGAATACGATTTGGGAAGTAGCGGATATTCATGTAGTTCCCAATTCCGAAATGAAAGTTCCATATTTCAATTTCGATCAACATAACGCAACAATTTCAAACGTTCAGCATCTGCTACAGATACATGAGGAATTTTCCAAGAAATCTGATCCAAATGTACAACTACATCTTCAAGTGGCGTTGCTGAGCAATATAAAGCATTATTGTCAGTGCTGCTGCGAACTAGAACTAATTCTTGCCGAACGTTTAATATTATTTTTCGGAAGTTGAAGTAACCGTTGGAATCTACTAGTTTTACAGGAATTAAGCTTAATTCCTTGTAGATCGCTTAAAGCAGGAGGCAACCATCCACTGTTGCTGAGACGTTTACTTTCATTCTCGTTGTAAGATGCGTAACCTTTCATTGTTGTAACCATGCCAGGATTACGGACTCGATCAATAACTTTTCCACCTAATTCATAACGAATTTCATCAAACAGGTGTAAAATTCCATTGTGGATAAAAAAAAAGAGTTCGCAGTTGCCTTTCCATCCTTTTTAAGAAGCAAACGACCCTCTATGTATAGGAAACTACTAGAAGGCAAAGTGTAAACATCTTCATTTTCTATTGGAATACGTATCGTATCATTATTTTTGAAAGTTGAATTCGCATAAGGTTGATGAGTATGTTTATCAGCGTTAACTATAGCGTTATCGAAGACTGCTTTTTCGGTAACATTCAGTATTTCTGCTACCATTTTAGCGTTTCCTCTTTTTCAATCGCAACCCCAAAGATTTAAGGAACTGTTTATTGAGCGATGTTAATCTTTTAATGGTTGTAGGCGAAATAAGCATCCGGGATTGTGGTAGTAGTTTTATAGTACTATTCTTCTTTAAATATCGTTGGGGACAGCTATATTGCACTACCATGTTACGCTTTTCGTAAGTGTAATCTTATTGTGACACGCTCTCCACGGAAATTAACTAGATTACCGTCTTGATCAACTATTTTAAGGGAAATGAAGTCGATGACACGAGTGTTGATTGATAAATAAATAAGATTCGTAGGATTCTCAACAATTTTAAATCCGGGGGGTACATTGTGAATGAATTGATGTAGTATATGTCCATCTAGTCCTTTAGCACCATCACTGGTATGTATGTAGGAGTTGGTTACGAGGTTACACATCACTTAAATCGTGTTTACTTTGAAAATGTCAGCTACATGATCAGACACCTCTTTAAGTGATGGTAGAAGCTTATTTTCAAAACCCAATATCTTTGCGGGAGAATCTGTAGGAGCGAAGTTGACTTTTTTGGTGCTTTTTATATGGCTTTTTAAGGTAGTATTGTCTCCAAACAATTCAATAGCATCATCAGTATCTCGCAATTTCTCGCGAAGATAATGATTAATATCATCGATTTCATAGGATCCTTCCGGAAGAACAACGACTGGTGGTGTAGAACCTTCAAAGTAGAATTTGTTGTTAGTTTCATCGATATTCGGAATACTGTTATATGCTTCAAAATTTAACAAAGCAATTTGATATTCATCATCATCGCTTAAAAAAATTGGCGGACTTATTATCATTTGCAGCTCCGACTTTGTATTAGTCAAGGTAAATGTGTAAGACATGTTTTCGGTTTGACGTTCTGTCTACTACAACGAAGTTAGTTTGGTGGTTTGTATTTAAGAGAAGGTTTGCCTAGTCTCATTAAGGAATTGGACAACTAAATGGCCGCAGTTAAAATCTGAGTGGTTCTGAACACGATTGTAGTTATAAGTAATAGCACAAGGTCCGGAAGATTGTAAATATTGAACCAATTCTTTAGGTGGACGGAGATCTCCAAAACTGTCAAAGTACATAGCTTTTTTATTTCATTTTACATACGCTGTCCAATGTGTACCAGTTCCTGTGTCTAAATCTAAATTAACAATTCCACTTTCACACCTTTTAACTTTTCTGGGTAATTCGTTACGCATAAAGATTCTCCGAAAATGTGAAATTTGTAAATAGTTAATGTAATTGACAAAATTCAAATCTGTCAAAGGACGATTTGGTAACTTTACGAAAAATTTTTTTTTTTTTGTTGATAAGGTTTAAGGTATAAACCGAAACCTTTACGGAAGGGTTGTACTGAAATATTTTTTCCAAGAGCAATAGCTTCCATTGAAGCGTTATGACGTTTATCTTCTTCTAGCTGTTGTTGTGCTGTTTTCGCATCACGTACAGCTTTAGCTATCCCAGCAGCACCGCCAGAGAGAGCTCCAAGTGCTGATGGTCCAGCAAAAATCGGAATTAACGGTAGAAAACCACCTGTCTTTGGAATAGGAATGATTCTGGGAGATTTAGATCGCTTTCCAAATTTGCGAATTGTATTTAGTGCTATTTTAGCAGCATGTATCAGCTGGAGAGGTTTCGTTTTCTTAAGAGCAATTTTCGCAATTGTCACTAGCTTACGAAACGGTAGAGCTCCTCCTTTTCTTGTTCGTCTTCTCTTCTTTATTTTTCGTAACGGAATTAAACCACCAACTTTACGACGTCACTTGGAATGGGGCACTCCAAGTTTCTCTTTACCCTTCATAGCTGAAGCAACTGTGAGAGCTGCCAAGCGTTCACCAAAAGACGCGTCCGACGACTTTAGTCTTTGTAATGATTGTTGCGCCAAAACTTTATCAGCAATTCGACGATGGGAAATGTCTGGAAAAGTTTTGTAAGCAATATCGTGTAATTTACAAGATTCGTCAAGGGGATTTATACCGCTATCACCTCGAGCTAATCGTTTGTCCAGTCGAGTCCCTGGACCGCAAAAGTTATACCCTGGGAGGTGTAATTCAATAGGTAATTTATCTATAAACCTATTCAGAAAACCTCGTGTCATGGAACATGTGTAGTGTTAGCTCTTTCACTATACTGAACGAACTGACTACATAAACACTGTTAACTCTAAATTTATACATATCCGAGAGCACATGCCTAAACCGTTTAATAGTCAATAAACATGCGGATAGTACAACATCCATCTGCTCTACCCATAACCAATCGTGACTTCGATATTGCTAGGAATATAAATCGACAGGGTCCATTACTACCATCCACAATAAGAGCCATTGTCGCCGGACCTTCAAATTGTGGAAAAACAAATGTGATTATAGGACTTTTGGAGCAACCGAACGGTTTACGGTTCGCAAACGTATACGTTTATTCCAAGTCATTGTATGAACCAAAATATAAGTTTTTAGCTGAATTATTGAAACCAATTGCTGGAATTGGTTATTTTCCCTATAGAGACTCAGACGATGTAATTGCTCCATCACAGGCAAGACCTAATTCTGTGTTCATCTTTGACGATGTTGCGAATGAAAATCAAAATAAGATAAGGGAATACTTTAGTATAGGAAGACATAACTCAATCGACACTTTTTATTTAAATCAAACATATGCACAGATTCCCAAACATTTAATTAGAGATAATGCAAATTTAATAATACTGTTTAAACAGGATGAATTAAATCTCAAACACGTCTTCGCAGACCACGTCACTACAGACATGACTTTTGACCAATTTAAAAATATTTGTGCAGAGTGTTGGAAAGAGAAGTTTGGATTTCTAGTGATAAACAAGGATTGTGGTATAAATGAGGGAAGATATCGCTTAATTCGATAAATATATATTAATGTAAGTGATATAAAGTCAATCAGTTGTTAAAAGACAACCTTGACAAGAGCATGGATGTAAAAGCAAAGAAAGAACTGATCAAAGTTAGGAAAGCGGTAAAGAGGAAATTGCAAATGTTAAAGGAATCGACAGCATTACAGAATCTCCTGTTGCAGCAGGCATATCAACCACTTACAAAATCGCTTCTTAACTTGAAATCAGATCTGGGTGAAGAGATCAAAAAAGAATTAAAGCCAGAAGTGAGTAATTGGCCGAAAGTTGACGTTCCAGCTTCGTCAACACCAATAAAAATTAGAAATCTTGACCCTTCGAATGCTCCAGGTACCTTACTACCAGGTGCTCCTTCATTCTTAAGGGAAGAAAGTGTTTATGAAAGTGACCCAACAACGGGTCATGAAAACACAGACCAGGATAATGATGACTTTGAACAATTGAAGAAAGCGTACATAGACTATATTAATAGCTCTCGATTTGCTCAATATTTAGAAGAATTCGATCCTCTACCTCGAGACTATATAGAAGGAATTATTAAAGACTATGATGGTGACACATTTAACGCTGACGTTCTGAATCCTCGTCTTGATAAAGTTCGATACGAATGGAACACAAATAAATTTTTTTTTTGGTGATTCTGAAGTGGATTTTGATGGACCAAACGTTGTAATCGATGGAAAATTTAAATACACAGGTACTGTGGGATTATACGAGCAACTCTTCAAATTACGTTCTGAATATCGGACATCGATTAAAGAAAGAAAAGACTACGCTGATATATTAAAACGTACGGGAGCAGTTTACAAGTTAAGACAGCAACCATCGAAATTTTCTAAAGGTGGAGGATTGTCGTTGTTGACATACAACGAAAAACCGATCGAATACAAATATTTTGATGACGTTAATGAATTGTGTGATCGTTTAAGGTTATTGGTTGCTTCTCAACAAGCAGGCAACACAAATCATGAAAACGAAATTCTATCAATTTTAGAAGAGTTGCGTGAGTGCAATATAATCGTATAAACAATTTATTAAGCTTATTAGACAATGACGGTTGATAAGTTCGGACGTTCGTTAGAAACAAAACGATTGTTTTCGCAAGCATTCAGCAATGTTCATGATTTCAATCATAACCGCTTAACAAGAATCGGTGATCCTCAGCAGGAGCATGATGCTGTGAATGTGAGATATTTGGAGAAGAAGGTGCAACGTCTGTTATCGCAAGATGATGTAACCGATATTAGACAAGCATTCGATAAAGTGTTGTATTTCGTTGATGTGGCTAATAAGCGTATTACACATTTGAACGAGCCTACCGCTGGGTCTCATGCAGCTACTAAAATGTATGTAGATGAGAAAGATCGGTTAACAAAAGAGCATATCAGAATCGAGTGTGAAAAGGTAAAGGATCGTGCTGTCAGTGAAGGTGTCAGAAGGATGAAGGATTTACGAGAAGAATCGAAAACAGCTGTCTCCAAAAGTGGTGAAATGATGATGAAAACTTTTAGTGATAATATAGAGTTAGCGATTAAAAATTTGGAAAGAGAACTTGAAAAATATAATACTGACAGGGATAAAGAAATAACAAACAAGGTGAACGATTTAATAGAAAAGAATGCTGTCGGAATAATGGACGTCCTTGCAACAAAAGTAAAACTAGATCGTAAAGATGTAGAAGCGTTTGTTAGGAAAGGGGATGAAGAAGTATCGAAGAAATTGAAGACGGAAATTGTGCAAGATATGAAAAATGATATAGACACGAGTTTTGAATTAATTAAAATCGCGATTCAGGATGAGTGTAAAAAAGTGAAGGAATTTTCAGAGAAAGAGATTTAACGAACCAATAAAAAGAAAGATGATCTGAAAAACGAATTAGTGGTAATGGTGGAATCACTAAAAAAGGAAGCAAAGGAGCTGAAAGTAAGGCTAGATACTCTGCAACAACAAAGAGGAACAGGTAGTGCAAAATCGAGCAGTTCTAAACCAACAACAGCAGCTCCGTCCATATAGTTCTTCATTATAAGGAAAATGTTAAATGTGAAAGAAGAACTAGTGAAAGAACTGCATAAACCTGCGAGAATTAATTTTACACGTCGTAAAGTGATAGTGAAAGGATTAGATCATCTTCATCAAGCCGATTTAGTGGAAATGATTCCGTATGCGAGAGAAAATAAAGGTGTCAGATACATTTTGGTTGTAATAGACGTTTTTTCAAAATTTGTGTGGGCTCAAGCAGTAAAACGCAAAACAGGTGAAGGGCTTTACAGTTAATTTTCAAAAGAAGTAAACGTATTCCTAAGAATATGCAAACTGACTTGGGAAAAGAATTTTACAACGAACAAGTGAAACGAGTTATGCAAAAATATAAAATTAACCATTACTCAACGTATAGCACCAAGAAAGCGTCAGTTGTGGAGCGGGTAAATCGAACACTAAAATCAAAAATGTGGCAACGCTTTAGTTTGCAAGGATCCTACAAATGGTTGAAGTTATTACCAGATATAGTACAGGAATATAACAATTCAGTTCACAGAACTATCGGAATGAAACCAAGCAAAGTTAATAAACGAAACGAAGAAACACTTTTGGAAAGTATTTACAACAATCCAAAGAAAGTGGATTTACGAGAAATTAAGTTTAAAGTTGGAGACCGGGTACGAATAAGTAAACATCGTGAATTGTTTATCAAAGGTTATACCCCGAATTGGTCTAACGAATTATTTACGATTAGCTACATAAAATTGTCACATCCAATTATGTATTACTTAAAGGATAATAAAGGGGAAGACATAAAAGGAGGATTTTATGGTATGGAACTACAGAAAGCGAAATATCCAGATGTTTATTTGGTGGAACGTGTACTAAGACGAAAAGGTGACATGGTTTAGGTCAAATGGTTGGGGCTTAACCAATCTCATAACAGCTGGATTAGTAAAACGAACGTTTTGTAATGTATCCCCAGTTTTTTTTTCTGATAATAAAGTCTGCAGTGTTAATAATGATTTTCTTTACCCCTTCCCCAAAGTATGATTATAAATAAGATAAAACGTGACGAGTTTAATCAGTTGTAATCGTTAGTTGCTGCATTGAACGTTTAAGACGTAGTAATGGTTGAAAGTTACGTAATTGAAGTTAAATTTTACAAAGAGGGTTTATTATCCTTGAAAAGATATTTGGTAGCGTCAGAGTTGGATAGCGTGACAGAAGAATTCGAATTAAAAGGTGAATACGATAAAATCGTAATAGGAGGCTACTTAGTGGTCGATGAGAGCGATCCTGACGATTTTGAAGTATAATTTTTATAAAAATGGATTCATTATCGTACGAGCTGTATCAAGCAGAAAAGCAAGTCCTCATTCTCAACCTTCGAAGAGCAATACTATCAAACGATTTAGATAGAGTTAAAGTTGTGTTGTCGAAGTTGGGAGTTGCAATACCAAAGGAAGCATTCAAATGGTTAACTGTAACGCAAGAGACATCGTTCGATATTTTATACTTCATATTCGAAAGAAAGCAAAGGTGTGACGAATTTCTAAAAGGTTGCTGTGAAACAGTGGAAATAACCGTTGATGATGTCGAAATGATTTTAAATAAAACAAAGTATAATTTCATGCGACACGACGTATATTTTTTAAAGGAAATGTTAACAAACGGATCAGTTCTAATGCGGGATAAGAAGTTCTCCGTAATGAATGTCAAGAAAAAGTATGTTACATTGTTAAAGTGTGTGGATGACTTAATACTGGATGTAGCATACTATGCACAACCGAAAAATTTGGAAAAGTGTATTAAACTGATCAACTTGTTTCGGCTTCCGTATACATTAAGTCCAAATATCAATGGTCGTCATCAAACAGTGTTGCAATGGATAGAGAAGGGAACGGAGAAAGCTGCAGGCTGGCAGAGCGGTCCTGACTCAGGCAAATGGCCATCAAGTAATATCGAAGATTATAAGAAAATTTATTCATTGTTAATGTTATTGAAACAATAAATTGTAACAGTAGAAATCGTACACATGTTATTTGTGAAGTTGAGGAATATATTTCGTAGAATAAAAATAGTAAACAAACAAGTTGTGTAGTAACGTTTTATTATTATTTATACAATACAACCAATATTAAGGATAAAATATTTACACTGAGTGACATTTCAGCGTAAGCTATACTTAAACAGAACTCCAAGTAGGTATTACAGTAGGTGTTCATAAATATTATCAATGGCTTCCTGTGGAAGTGACAAAGCTTCGAAAAGTCTTTTAATAAAGTATTCTCCTACCGTTAGGTCGTCGGTATACGGTTGATGAAAATTTTGTATAAATCGATCAACGGCACCGTCGAACTTTGAAAGGGAACTGTTTGAGTTTTTTATATTGTAATGTCCCCAAGGAAGAGTATTCGTTGTTTTCGGAATTAAGAAACGTTTATCATCTTTGGGAGAGAGGGCTACTTTCGTTTTCATATGGGTAAACATAGTATGCAGATCGGAAACGAAAACATTCATACATTTAAGAATGGTGGCGTCATCTCTAATGACGCGTAGGTAATCATCGATTTGAAAATGTAATTTAATGACATTTTTCTTGACACCTTTTGCTTTTTTAACAATTTGATCAACGGCTTCAACGCAGTACGCTTTTGTTCCGGTTCCATAGAATGCTTTAATGGGATTATTAGGGAATTTGTCTTTAAATTTGCCAATAACAGAAGAGGTAATAGGGATATTGAAACTATTATCATGGGGATAATTGGAAGTGTCGAAGTGATGAATATTTTCAATCATATCTCTGTAGAAATTTTCCGTGTAAACTTTAAGAATGAAGGAATCAGTATCCATATACACCAAAGAAATATTTTCTTGATATTTTTGCTTAAGAAAGCCGTAGTAGAAGTCATACATAACAACTTTTGATAAATCCAAAATAGTGAAACCTACATAGAGCGGTTTATCGTAAACAATGTGTAATTTATTCATCTGAATAGCTACGAAATGGGGGGTGAAAATTTTTAAATTTCTGAAATTGGGTTTAGCTATTAAACTTTCAGCACCAAGGTACCGTCCAACGTTTTGCCAATGAGTAACTAACTTGACGTCAACTCGTTTATCAACGTTCTCCATCGTTTTTCCGAAAGTACTGTTGTTCATCAATTTAAAGAAAGATTTCCCAAACTTATTATTACACATATTGCGTTTTCTAGTATTCAAATCAATGAAAGGTTTCAACCACTGTGACTGTTTAAACTGAATAGCTCTATGCACTTTAAGTAATTTTAATCCGCTCTGGAGAGCTTGTTTAAGCGGTAGGTAATGAACAATATACTTTGTCTTAGTCATAAGGTTCGGAATGAATTTTTTGACTGCCATTAGCATTACCAGGAGAAATAATATTTTCAACTAAAAAGGGAAGATCAGCATGTAAATCGTGTAGGTTTTGGGGATATTGAACGTCAACTTCAAGTACATAACCATATTCAGAAGAAGCATGTAAATCGAGAACATTTAATTCATCAATTTCAGCATCGGTGAGCCAACGAAAATGGGATATGGGAAGGTATTGACTCATGCTGTGTCCATACAAATTGGTAGCATCCAAATACATAATGTAGGAAGTGGGAGCAGATGCGTCATAATCAGTAAGGTGTGGGTTTTTGGCGAAATGCATTCGTTGAACACACTGACTTATTCCTCCGCGTACCCCTTTTTGGAAAAACTTTAACATGTCGATGTCAGTTAGAAGTTCTAAATTAACGCGAGTGAATTTTAACATGCTATCCCACGCTAGCCCGGGAGCGGTGTAATACTGAGCGGGGTCCAAGGCGTAAGTGGAAATACATATTTCACGAAAATTCTCGAATACGTCAGCTAACAGTAGGACATCGGTTTTCAAGTAGAGGTCAGAATATTCTCCGAGAGTGGAGCAGTTAAAGGTTTTCCAAACGGTGGCAGCTCTTTCATAATCTTCATCAGAAATGGGTAGAAATGTTAATTTATCGAAAAAATCGTCTTTGAGAGGGAACGTTGATTGGTCAAGTTTAGTAATATCATCGACGTAGGAGTAAGGGAAAACCCCTTTTCGTCGCACAAGTTGAAATTGTGTAGGATCAGAAAAATACTTCTTCACTTGGAAGCATTGAGAAGGATCGAGTTCTTCAGACAGTTTATCGAGGGAGGAAGCCATAAAATGAAAGGAATCGAGAAATCGAATTTTAACAAATACGTTTTGAGTAGAGTTATCTGAAACACCGGGAACAGTATCAACTCGCAATAATTTGGTAAAGGAAACGTATTTTTCTTTATTTTGAGCAATTACGCTAAATTTAACATCGTTGACAGCCATTTCTTTTAAAAATAAATAACAATCGTAACCGGAGAGGTTGTGGAAGAATACAGGCACAAAGTTGGGTAGTTTGTAGTTTAAGTTACATCTGGAATGAAGGGCTCGTTTCAGAGAAAAGTCGCATTTCTTCATCAGTCAAGGGTATCATAGGAACGGGGGTCTTTAAAAATCGGTGATAAATATCAGAAACGTCTTGATCAAGAGTTTTAACAAATTGATTAGCACAATCAGGTCCTCTATAAGTTCTGAATATTGAAAGGGAATCGTCAAAAGAGCACTTAATCAAGTAAGCAAACGAGTGCGGTTGATGTTCGTGGGTAGGTGTGGTGGAGGTCTTGTTAGGATCGGAAAAGCATGTATGAATGGGTCGCAATATGGTTTCGAAGTCTGCATAAACAACAAAAGGTACTTTGATACATTTGTGGTAGTTTTGAAATTTTAAAACGATATTAGGGATGAGCCTACCCATCTTATCCAATTTGAGATCAGCAGTTGGCAGCGTCGTGTAAGCGTGGTTGCAATCATTCCGCTGATGACGTTGCAGGTGAGCCACAGAGCTGAAGTATTGCAAGCAGCCGTCACATAGGAATTTGCGATGTTCTGTTTTGGAGAGTTGTTGAGAGAGCAAACGAGACATGTCCTTAATCCAACAGTAATGATTATTTCCTCGATCATCGTGTAGCAAGAGTAAATTGATGTGCAGCCTTCGTTTGACGGACGAGTAGTAGAGGGGACCAACAATTTCCCAGATCCATTTTCCATCCTTCAAAACATATTCAGTCCCGTAAACATTCACAGAGCAATGGTTCTTCGTTTCAAACTTGGGAATGTCGTTTAATTTAATAGGAAAATCGATACCGTCATAGTCCATCGTGCGGGAGTAATGCGGATAGGAAGTCGTTCTGTGCGGGTTGGCTTGGGAGGGATACAAAGCTGAGGTTATTGCCCACGCAAAGCAGGCTTGGTCATCGTTTCGTACGTTCACAACAGCTCTCTTAAGTACAATTTGTTTAGGTAGAGGAATGTAAGATGAAGCTCTAAGAGGATTGTACTTGTTGCAATTGAGTTCTAGGAAAAGGACTCTTTCCAAAGCCCATCCTGTAAGAATGAAATAATAGTAAACACAAGTGAAATATATATAAAGAGAGAATGATAAATTACCTGACTCTCGTTCTTGAAACTCAGAAGCTTTACCCTCAAGAACGTCGAAGAAGCTTTGGAGAATATTGGAAAGATCCGTCGACTGAGTGACAGCTTTGTTATTGGTGTTGAAGGATTTCACGTCAACCAATTGTTTAGCATCGTGCACATATCGTCCGAAAAGTTCAAGATTTTGTTTAAGCGTGTCATGCAGTTGTATCTGATTACGAATAACACGCAAGCGTTTGTCGAAAACTTCGGTGAAAAAGTCGGTATACGACAGGAAGAACTTGGCGGATGAAATACGAAAGGACACAATTCTGTTAGCGAATGCGGACGAAAGGAAAGTAATTCCTTCCTCAAGAGGAGAGCAGCAAGTTTGTTTATGCTTGAGGCTGCGAAGGTGACCGTTGTAGGAATGTTGTGGAACGTAAATGTTACAAGTATCACACCAGCGGTCAGAAGAACCAGCAGGCGTAGCAATTTTAAGTTTTTTCTTCGGTAGAGGCGATGTACGTTGGAGCTGTGCTCGTTTCCGACAAGAAGTTAATCGATGTCTTTTTAAATTATCAGATCGCGTAAAGGAAGCATCACAGTCCGGATAAGGGATCATAGCGGCTAGCGGTAAGAGGTATATCTCGACAACGACTGAGGAATACTTTTTTTTTTTTTTGGGATCTTCGCCTTTTTTTTTTGTTGTTTCAAATATCGGTATATTTATGACTGAACTATCTTCGCTGTGAGAAATGGTCGGTAATTCTTTTTTCTGCTAGCTGGGGTTTGAACTCGTGTCCTTTCGGTTGAGAGCCAACACACTTAACCACTGAACCACCGACCACCCCCGAGGAATACTGAAAGCGAGGGACAATAAATAGCTATAGGAAAAGAGGAGGGATGTGTAAGGTGGAGATGGCATAAGGAGAGGGGCGAAAAGAATATATACTGAAACTGTAGTGGGTACGGTGTGGTAAGATGAGTGCTAGACAACAGGGTAACGGTGTTGATTTAGCTGCTGAGCTAAATATGAACGAAACCGAGCTGGCTGATATATTGGAAAACTTCTTTCCAAACGATTCCTTCACATCATCCGCTAAAGGTGAGGGGTGTGTTGGAGGTACTACCACGGCAACGATGGCAGAGCCTGTGGCTAGCACCTCTACGATGGCGGTGACGGGAACGATATCGATATCGATGAAGCCGAAGAAGCGATCGTACACACGAAGGTTGTCGGCTGCTCCATTCGATTATTCCAAGATAGTGGACCAAGTAGGAGAAGCCATAAATAGTGTTAAGGAGGAAAAGCGGCGACGAGAAGTGGTACTGAATGAAAGAGAGACAAAGGCCGCTTCATTGACTGAGTACATGAAGCGGAAAGAGAAGGAGCTGGAGGAGTTGAACAGATCGGTAGTTGAAACGAGAAAGGAGGTACAAGAAATCGAACATAAGCAAGCTAACCTTAAGTCTGCTTTACTGAGTAAATTTAATGACTAAAATTCAAAGATGTTTTATATTATATTGTATTATATTAAATAAAATTCTTTTATATTGTATCGTTTTATATTTTGTAATTAAAGAAATAAAAGAGAATATAAATTATAAATAAAAACATTTTATTTAGTTTAATATATAAAAACAATACAGCTAGGTATATATAATAAAAAACAAATACAATAAAAATTTTTAATATAGACCGCCGCCCCGTGGTCCATGGCACAGACGACCAGTGCCCCCTGAAAAGAGGTCCATGACAGCTGGGCTTCCAGGTGTTCGCAGAAGGCTCCGACCGGTCTTCTGTCGGACACCTTCCATAACGTCGACCCTCCAGGAGTGGTACTTTCGAAAACTATGGTGTCCACCCTTATATTTATACCAGTTGGCACGGAGCCAAGAAACAATACTGTATAGTAAACCATTTTTTTTGTTGTTGTATTTGTTGTATTATTGTTAAGACAGTGTTAGCAGTCTGTGCTGAACGTTGTGAAAACTTGAGTATTTATACAATTTCGAGGAGGAGGATATGAGTGGGGTAAAGTTAAGATCAGCACAAGTGTTTGTGCGAACAAGGAAAAACTAGAAAGAGAAGTTGTTTGAGCTATAAATGACAATGTAAGTTAGAGTGAGGTGTGGATACTTTCTGATTAACACCTGTATACCAGCAGCACATACATAAAAGTTCTGATACATGGCTCATGTAGGGTGTGAACCATTGCTTATTCAAACATATGTCTTATGGTAGATTGCGCCTTCAGACATTTACGCTAGTGTGTGTATTTGCTATTTATACAAAGTTTATTTACATATGTCTTATGGTAGAATGCATCGTCAACCATTTACGCTAGTATGCGTATTTGTGTTCTGACTTAGTTTAGAGGCTAGAACTGTTACAATTCTCTGTCAGCAGAATTTAGATTCTGCTGTACAGAGTGTGATACTTTCCGAATTGTACATAATACAGGGTGTTCCCACAACTTCTCCCATTACAGACGTCCTCTAAGTTTCGTTGGAAGCAAATTGTTCTTCATGGAAGACTAAAAAATTTTTATTCAGACATTTTCTCCCTATCATCTACCCTTTATACACTTTTCGAGGGTTAAAGTGTGACGTGAAACACGTTAAAAAAATATTTCTCGACTTTTCAGGGTAGGATCATTTAGCCCACTGTTCAAATTACATTTTCCAAGAGGAACACTTTTTTTTAACTGCTTCTATTTTTTTTATGCGTAATGGAGACAACTTTTTGTCCTCTATTTTTTCAAAAAATTTTCAGATTCGGGTACTTCCACTCGGGGACCTTCTTCCCACACCAGATCGGTAGTTGAAACGAGAAAGGAGGTACAAGAAATCGAAAATAAGCTGGCTAACCTGGTTTGTGTTAACAAACTTAGTTTATGTATTTAGCTTAATTTCAATGTTTAATATCATTTAGATTTAATTTAAATCATTTTAAGTAGTTTTCGGATTTTAATTTGCAAAAGTAGTTATTTATAATGTTGAGTAAGTTCTCACACAAATATTTATTTTTATTGACACAAAGTTTATTGATGCACACTTCGTCGAATCTTGATAATTTATTCAAGGGCACGTTTCGACCCTGACCACTGGTCTGACAATTACAACCCCCATTTAGGTATCCCAAAGGAGGTAGTTTTGTAGCTGGTACCGGCAAATGTTCTTTGTATTGTATCCTATTCGAGTTAGGTAGAAATTTTGTATTTGTAAAGACTTCAGTTCTTACAGTTCATTCGAGAACTAGACTTGTTTCGCGACGATTTTATCGAACCTTGAAAATACCTTATTTTATACTTATTTTTGTAAAGTGTGTATCCTATTCGTATAATTATTAAAGGATGAATAAGTGATCCGTTTATTATTCAGATATATTATACAGAACAGAAATTGCTATGTCACATTAATTTGGGGCATAGCTGTAGTCGTCGTATTTATAGAAATCTTTCATGATTTCTGCGAAAGTTCGGAATACGGCGCTGCACCCCCTTTTTCCATGGTCCTTCGAGCCGGATTACTGACGTCCAGGATTACAGTGAAGTGCATCTTTACAAGTGAAATTATTGTGTAAATCGGGAGTTTTTTGTTCGCTAATTAAAGTGCTTCGATAGTGCTACGAAATATTAGTGCGGTATTTGGCAC
This sequence comes from Agrilus cyanescens, assembly GCA_947389935.1. Classification (NCBI taxonomy): domain Eukaryota; kingdom Metazoa; phylum Arthropoda; class Insecta; order Coleoptera; family Buprestidae; genus Agrilus; species Agrilus cyanescens. Next base: position 7,569,444 of record OX376704.1, read on the forward strand.
GAGTTGCATTATCGAGTCATTGATTCATCGTTGGAGTTTGCTGACGGAACTTTACGGAAATTTTGCCTACAGGAGCCTGCATGGGACATCACTGACGGGACGCGCCGCTTGAGCACATTGTTGACAAGGTAAGCTCGTTATTGTTGTTGTACCATTCCTGTCTTTTCTGTTCCCTAAATTGATCCTTTCCTAATGGCAAACGAAGAAGTAAGAATTTTGGTCCAAAAACGCGCCACCATTAAAGGTCAAATTACTTCGATGGAGACGTTTTTAAATAAATATAAAACCGGACCACCTGATACTTTTAAACTTCAATTGCACATTGACAAATTAAAGTCATCCTATTTACCTTTCGACGACTATCAAACTGAAATTGAATTGTTGGAACCTGGTAAATACGAAACGGAGCGTTTTGAAACACAAGATCATTATTTCGATGTTCTCGCGGAAGCTGAAAATTTATTACGGTCACCGTTATCACAATCAGCACCAACGAAGAATACAGATAGTACATCGAGTGGATCAAACGGCAGTACCACAGACGGCGACGATCAACGGTCGGAAGAAGAAATTCATCCGCGGATAGGAAAACGTCGCGTCAAACTTCCAGAAGCTTCTTTGCCTCGTTTTGATGGGCGTTACGAAGACTGGTTATCTTTTAAAGATTCATTTGTTTCTCTTATCGACAGTCAGACTGATTTGACGAACGTAGAAAAACTGCAATATCTCAAATCATGTGTGGTAGGAGAGGCTGCTAAGAAAATCAAAACTATAAATATAATGGATGAAAATTATCAACGTGCGTGGGATACGTTACAACGTGCATATGAGGATAAACGATTGATTATCAGCAAACATTTGAGCCTGTTGCTTAGATTACCTGTGCAAGAACGTGAAACGGCTGAAGGCCTTAGAAAACTGGCTGACGACACGCTACAGCATTTGGAGTCATTGGCAACACTGGGCATAAAGGTTTTTTCCTAAGTTGAACGACATGATAGAGTTTCTTTACAAAAGCGCCGCACGCTTGTCTAAACGCAACCCCAATCATGATGGAAGCTACAAATCAACAAAGGTTACTCCCTTCAATAAATATCATAATCAACGCAAAGTCAAAGGAAATATTCAAGGAGCCGCCAAGCAAGTTTTCGTATCCAATACACCCACGACTTGTCCTATTTGTCCGGAAAATACACATCAACTTTTCCGATGCAAGAAATTCCGGGAATTACCCTTGCCCAAACGCGTTGAGGTAGTTCAACAAGCGTCATTGTGTAAAAATTGCCTGAAAAAACACGACGCTAAGTCCTGTACGTATACAAAGTGTTGTGTATGTAATGAACCACATAATATATTACTACACGCATGACTAGCTGTTCCTACGGGAGATGAGCAGCTTTCCGTTTCTCTTACAACGCATGCGACTTCAAATCACTTAATGACCAGCGCAGTAGTTGATGTATTAGATAATCAAGGTATTCTTATTCAGTGTCGCGCGTTGTTAGATACATGCTCTACTGAGAATTTTATTACTGAGAGCTTAGCGAAACGGTTAAATTTGCCGATGAAAAAATGCTGCGTTCCCGTAGGTGGACTGAACCAATTGATGACAGCAACGAAATATTCTGTCACTATTACTCTTCTGTCTCGAATGAGCAATTATCGAAAAACTTTAGATTTTTTAACGATTCCGGCTATCACGAATTGCACTCCCGCTGAACGGTTACACCGCGAAGAGATTCCAATTCCACCGAATATCCGATTAGCAGATCCAGAGTTTCACAAACCTGCTCCCATAGATTTGCTGCTAGCCTCCGGACCAACCCTGGCTTCATTTTGTGTTGGGCAAATCAGGTTATCAAATACAACGGATGATCTGTACTTGCAAAAAACACGTTACGGTTGGGTAATAGGAGGACGCATAAGGAACTACTACGACGTGCATTACGCAACTTGCAATTTAATCAACTTACAGCGCGACATCGCTCGTTTTTGGGAAATCGAAGAAGGAACAACATTACAGCATCTTTCTTCTGAAGAAAAACAGTGCGAAGAACATTTCAGTAATAACATATCACGTGATAAGTCGGGACGTTACATTGTTTCTCTTCCCTTCAAAAATGACAACAAAATTCTCGGTGAGTCGCGTTCACGGGCCTTGAAGCGGTTAAATTCATTGTTTACTAAATTTCAAAGGGATATCAACCTGAAAGAAGCGTATACAGCTGTTATCGATGAGTATTTAAAACTCGGACATATGGCTGAAATTGATGATGATGATGAAGAAGGATTTTACCTCCCTCATCATGCCGTCATTAAAGAATCAAGCACAACCACTAAACTGCGTGTGGTTTTTGACGGATCAGCCAAAACCAGTTCCGGTTTCTCACTCAACGATGTTTTGATGGTTGGACCCACTATTCAAGACGATATGGTTTCCTTTATACTTCGATTTCGCTTACACCGCTACGTACTTATTGCTGATATCGAGAAGATGTATAGGCAAATAATTGTACAGAAAAATGACCGAAAATTTCAACGAATACTTTGGAAGAGAGATGGTCAAATAGTCACTTTGGAATCAAATACAGTAACTTTCGGCATAGCCTCCGCCCCTTATCTCGCAATCCGTTGTATTCATCAGTTAGCAGACGATGAAGGCAATAAATTTCCACGTGCGGCGTATGCTTTAAAGCATGATCTATATGTCGATAATTTGTTAACCGGCGCAGACACTATTAGAGAAGCGCGTGAACTACAGCAAGAAGTGACACAACTAATGCAGCTTGGAGGATTCAACATGCGACAATGGGCATCAAATGAATCGAGAATATTATGCGGCTTAACCGAAGAGCAAATTGATGCAAATTTTCAGTTTGACGGCGACAAAACTGTCAAAACACTGGGCATCTCGTGGGACGCGAAGACCGATTGTATATTGTATACCGCGAAATCTCTGGACGCGGAAACGGCGAAGACAAAACGAAGTATTTTGTCTGAAATAGCAAAGATATTTGATCCTTTAGGACTATTAGGACCAATTATCTTATACGCTAAGTCAATTATGCAACAATTGTGGGCATTAAAGCTTAGCTGGGATGAGTCCGTCCCCACCAGTATTTACACTCAGTGGAACAACTTCGCGAGACAGCTACCACTTTTAAATAATTTGAAGTTTGAAAGAAGAGTTATACATGCATCTCCAGGTTCCATCCAACTGCACGGGTTCTCCGATGCAAGCAACATTGGTTATGGTGCTTGCATTTACATAAGATCAAGCGATGGACACGGAAATGTGAAATGCCAATTACTTACTGCAAAATCAAGAGTGGCTCCTTTAAAAACTGTATCCATACCGCGCCTCGAATTGTGTGGAGCTCAATTACTGGCAAAGTTATTTTTCGAAGTTAAACAAACTATCAATTTATCATTTGAACGAGTATTTTTTTGGACCGACTCTACAATTACGATTCACTGGATAAATTCATCACCGCACGTGCTTAAAACATTCGTTGCCAATCGTGTAGCAGATATTCAAAATAAAACGAACATCGGGGAATGGTGTCATGTGCCTTCGGAGTATAATCCAGCTGATGCCTTATCCAGAGGTCAACTACCTGAGGATTTTTTACGTAATAAGTTATGGAGCGAAGGTCCTCCCTGGTTAAAGGAAAAGGAAAGTTTATGGCCTAAGTCAGTCATCCCAACGATAGATAGTTTGCCAGAGACACGAAAAATTACTTGTCTTGTAACTGTAAATGCAGATTTTTTCCAAAATTTCTCATCTTTTAGAAAATTGAGACGAGTTATAGCTTACTGTTTACGCATGAGACATAAAACAAACCGCAACGGCGATTTACAACCTGATGAACTGCTTTATGCCGAGAAGGTCATAGTGAAGCTAGTGCAGAATTCATTGTCAAGCGAAAGGCTAGGTGAAATGACTCAAAGGAAAACAGGAAAGCCAAAAAACAAACGGTTATTAGCCCTTAATCCGTTTGTTGATCATGATGGAATAATGCGTGTAAGAGGCCGTTTACAAAATGCAAACGTTTCTTATGCACAGCGACACCCGATATTGTTACCGCAATCACATCATGTAACAAACCTCATAATTCGAGACTATCATATGAATAATTTTCACGCTGGTATTCAAACGACCCTGTATATGATGCGCCAAAAATATTGGGTAATCGATGGGCGTAATCAAGTACGCAAAGTAATACGATCATGCGTTCGCTGCTTCCGAGCAAACCCGCCAGACACGAATTACGTGATGGGAAATCTTCCAGGAGTTCGAATAACTCAAGCAAGGCCTTTTTCCAATGTTGGTGTCGACTATTGCGGACCGTTTTTTATAAAGCAAAAGAAGCATCGTAATACTGTTCTAATCAAGTCATACGTAGCAGTCTTCGTCTGTTTAGTTGTTAAAGCTGTTCATTTGGAAGTTGTCAGCGATTTGACCACCGAAGGCTTCATCGCTGCACTAAGACGGTTCATTGCCCGTCGGGGAAAGCCTCTGTCTATCCATTCCGACAATGGTACTAACTTTATTGGAGCACGGAACGAGTTGAAGGAGCTTTACAACCTCTTTCATACCAGCGAACACCAAAGAAAAACCTCAACGTTTCTTGGAGAGCAGGGCGTAAACTGGAATTTCATCCCTCCATTATCTCCCCATTTTGGCGGTCTGTGGGAATCGACGGTTAAATCATTCAAACACCATTTTAAACGCGTGGTTACTGGGCCAATTTTCACATTTGAGGAATTTAACACCTTTACTATTGACGTCGAAGCCATATTGAATTCTCGTCCTCTTTGTCCCATGTCTAACGACCCTAATGACCTTCTTGTCCTTACCCCAGGTCATTTCCTTATTGGTGACGCATTAGCGAGCTTGCCAGAAGGCGATTATTTACAGACTCCATCAAAGTGCTTATCTAGATGGCAACATACGCAGAAAATGCGTCAAGATTTCTGGAATCGCTGGCACAAAGAATACCTTAATGAACTTCAAATGCGTCATAAATGGTCCAGCGGTGGACATTGTATTAAACCGGGAACTATTGTTTTAATTAAAGACAATAATGTTCCGTCTATGCACTGGAAGCTCGGCAGAGTTATAGATACGTACCCTGGAACTGATGGCATTATCCGAACGGTTTCGGTCAAGACTTCCACAAATACCGTGAAAAGATGTGTAAAGCAACTCGCGCCCTTGCCAATTGAGGACGTTATAACTGTTAAATAATAATTATATCTAAAATTAAGAATAGTTAATAAGACATTGTTTATTTGATGAGTTGATCGATGCTCTCTCAACGGGGGGAGTATGGTTTGTGTTAACAAACTTAGTTTATGTATTTAGCTTAATTTCAATGTTTAATATCATTTAGATTTAATTTAAATCATTTTAAGTAGTTTTCGGATTTTAATTTGCAAAAGTAGTTATTTATAATGTTGAGTAAGTTCTCACACAAATATTTATTTTTATTGACACAAAGTTTATTGATGCACACTTCGTCGAATCTTGATAATTTATTCAAGGGCACGTTTCGACCCTGACCACTGGTCTGACAATTACAACCCCCATTTAGGTATCCCAAAGGAGGTAGTTTTGTAGCTGGTACCGGCAAATGTTCTTTGTATTGTATCCTATTCGAGTTAGGTAGAAATTTTGTATTTGTAAAGACTTCAGTTCTTACAGTTCATTCGAGAACTAGACTTGTTTCGCGACGATTTTATCGAACCTTGAAAATACCTTATTTTATACTTATTTTTGTAAAGTGTGTATCCTATTCGTATAATTATTAAAGGATGAATAAGTGATCCGTTTATTATTCAGATATATTATACAGAACAGAAATTGCTATGTCACATTAATTTGGGGCATAGCTGTAGTCGTCGTATTTATAGAAATCTTTCATGATTTCTGCGAAAGTTCGGAATACGGCGCTGCACCCCCTTTTTCCATAACCTTAAGTCTGCTTTACTGAGTAAATTTAATGATTGAAATTCAATGATGTTTTATATTATATTATATTATATTAAATAAAATTCTGTTATATTGTATCGTTTTATATTTTGTAAGTCAAGTACGGCTGACGACGCATTCTACCACAAGACATATGTAAATAAACTTTTTATAAAAAGCAAATACGCACACTCACAAGACATATGCAAATAAACTTTGTATAAAAAGCAAATACGCACACTAGCGTAAATGGCTGACGGCGCATTCTACCACAAGACATGTAAATAAACTTTGTATAAATAGCTGTAATTTATTGTAATAAAGTCAGTCAGGATTAGACCTGACTCGCTTATAATTGGATTTTTTACTCAGACATTTTCTCCCTTTCATCTACCCTTCATACACTTTTCGGGGGTCAAAGTATGAGGGTGAAACACGTTAAAAAAGTATTACTTGACTCTTCAGGGTGGGATCATTTAGCCCACTTTTCAACTTACATTTTCCAAGAGGAACACTTTTTTTTTTTTTAACTGCTTCTATTTTTTTTTAAGCTTAAGGTGTCAACTTTTTGTCAACTTTATTTTTTTTTTCAAAAATTTTTTCAGATTCGGGTACTTCCACTTAGGGACCTTCTTCCCACACCATAAGTTATTACCCGATTTCAACTCCTTCTGCTTCAAAAAAATTTCTAAAGCTTCATTTTTACACTTTTACCCCCATCATTTTTTACGCTGAAGTCTTCTTATACTACACCTCATTATCCATATTTTCATGTACTAATTTTTCATACCACTCTTTTCCTACCCTCAAAATATATTTTTTTTAATTTCTGGACAGAAAATTTTTACCATTATTGTCACCAAAAAATTTTTCCTCCGACAACTGTCCATTAAAATTCATAAACGAATACAACAGGTTCAATAACATATATTACGCCTTATGTACTCTTTTAATTACCCCACTCCTTCATCAATTAAAAAATTACTACTACCTTGCGATGCCACCTCATTATAAAAAAACATTGCTTCACCATCACCTTCGCTACCACACTACTCTATACCACTTTCTTTACATCCCCACTATTCCCCACTACTCTCCCCACTCTTTCCCCACCACATACCTTCCTATTTAAACCCTTGTCAACCTGAGAGACCATCACTTCACCAGAAGGGTCTTATGAATTAACATGGACCTTTCTCGTGTATTTATTGTCCTTTCACCATTCAGGCAAACTGTTAATGAAACCACTATTGGAGTAAGGTTAGGTTAGGTTAGGTCTGCGTGAAAGCTGTTCGGCTGAAACAGGATTCAAGAATGTTTTGACAATAGACCTCTGCTTTTCTGCCACAGCTGCAGATTTTATCATTGCGATGTCGTAAAACTGTGCTGCCGACCTTGTCGTCAGGGGGCTCAATCGTACCTCTGCGAAAAGTCGGGCTTTGTTTACGAGATCTATGATACGCACACGCTGTACTGTATTCTTTGCAATACTTACGAGCAAAGGCGTCAACTCTTCCGATCCATTATGTTTTCATAAACCTACCTTTCAATTACTATGTCATTACCTGTCCCCTCTCCTACACCTTCCTTTTCCTTTTTAAAGACTTGTGACCTTGACACACTTTCCATATAACTTCTTATTATCCCCAAACTGTACCTTAATCTTATATCTCAAACGTCTACTACCTTTTGCCTCTTTATTTATTTCTTAACACAAATATATACATGTACACGTTCTACGCTCCTTCTACATAACCAAGATTATTACTTATTTCTATTACATATCCTTCAAATACGGTCTTATTTGTGATACGGTGGTTCTCACTGCAAACAGACTCGTACCTGCACATCTCACCACACCATCCGCAATGAATGTGAACTTCGCCATGGATATACACTTCCAACATCCATAAATTCGGAACTCGTGTATATAATGACACAATTCCTCCATTACTTCCCCCATATCGACAGCTCCAACACATTGGTAGGTAGCGAAGATTATTCCTATCGCAGTACAGCACATACGCAGAACATGCTGAGAAGTTCGTTTCACATTTGAAGAGTTTTCGAGCTACGTTCCACCCTTTCATTGAGCTCACATCACTTACATACTTATTTGCTTTATTTACAGTATACTCCTCTGTGTCTTCGTAATCTCCTCTATGTAACACAGTGTTACGCTGCGCATCATTCAATCCTTCCATGTGGTCCGCATTATTCCAATACTCTACTTCTTTTGTAGCACCACAAACTTCATCGATACTACTACCTTTACTACTGCTTCTTACATTAATTCTCAAACCAATCTTCTCAACTACTTCTGCCTTCTCTTCCTTTTCACTACTTTAACGATTGTCTACCTGCTTACAACTGCACTTCTTTCCCATCCTTCCCCATCACAATATCTACATGAATCACGTACAATTGCAATTGCATTAATCAGTGTAAGTGTAACCAAATACCTAACATCATTCCTCTAATAACATTGCAATGACACTTCAACGGCTGTAGACGTATTTAAAACTCTCCATCATAAAAATCGTAAACTTCAGACGACTGCAGACGTATTTAATTTCACATTACCGATACATGTACATATGTTTCAATTCATTGTGAAGCATTCGACCACTACATACACACAAGTTTAAAGTCAATGACCTTCCGTCAATTTGACCTTAAGTAACCTTTCCTCCTCTGAATTAGAACCGGTCATCTTACACTACTCACATGTAATATAGACCATTTAATTTTGTTCCTACACATGAAATATTTCCGTCTTGATCACGAAACTCGCATTTATTTTCGTCTGCATAATACTTGAATTTCTTATTAGTTATAATTCCGACAGAAAATAAGCTCCTTCTGAGGTCAGGAACATAAAGAACATTTTCCATACGACTATCATATAATTTTTATTGACTTTCGCTCGTAAATTAATTGTTCCCTTATGCGTTGCTTCAATTATTTTATTGTCTGCGATTTTTATCAATAGTGGTTTACCCAATTCTTCTAAATTTGAAAACCACTTTATTTGATTTGTCATGTGCATGCTTGCACCAGAATCGCATATCCATTGTTGTTTATCATCATCCGAACTTGCCGAGTAAAGTCCCGATAAATCGCATAAATAAGCTGAATTAGACTTATCGCTAGACCTATCCGCGTCTTTCTTTTTGTCGTTTTCTATCCTTTTTCTGCATTCCCTTGCCCAGTGACCCTTTTTCTTACAGTAGTTGCATTTTGTACCTTTCTTTATTTCGCCTATGGACCTTCCTTTGTTGGGGTTGTCCAACCGCGAATCCAATTTTGTTTCGAGAGTTTGCACTTGTAAAGACAGACGGGTCGTTTCATCTTCTATGTTGGTCATTCTTGATTCTTCTTTTAATAATCGCTGTTAAATTTGCAAAAGTTTGTTCACTGGCTGATACTGAATCCCAAGCCGTTCGGAAAGCGTTGTATTTTTGTGGTAAACTGCTGATTGTCTTGGAACACATAGCACTATCACTTATGTTTTCCATTACATTTCGTAAATCCTTGACCATCACTTCAATTTTTGAAAGATGTTGTGCAATTGAGTCATTATTTGCCATTCTATAATCGTAGAATTTTTGCCATAAGAGTTGCTTTGAAATCTCTGTCTTCTGTGCTTTTGAATCCTTTTCATCCCATTGTCTATTAGATTCAGAATCAGTTTCTTGTGGTTTGGGAACACTTCCATCCACAATATCCATTAACTTTTCAGCTCTCAACAGTATCATCATACTGAACTTCCATCACTGAAAGTTTGTACCATCAAACTTCACTATCTCAACTTTTGATGACAGAGATGTTCACACTAGCAGATTTGAATTAATTTAGCTTTTTGTTTCCGCGTTATTTGGGCCCATAACCTGATAAATCAAAATTGGGCTAAATAACTCAAATTATGAACGATTTATTTTAACGAGTCTAGTTTACATATACACGAAGAATAATACGTCCTTAGTTTAACGACAACAGTTTATGACTAACCCGAACTTATCTTAAAATGCCATTAATAATATAAACATGTTAAAGTTTACATACATATGTTACATATTACAATAGATATATGTGTAGACAAAGTACAGCATTCTGCTGACTAAGGTTATACGAAGTTATAAAGTTAGATGATTGTAATTGTTAGGGCACTCTAGCTTTAGACTAGACTTTGTACACTTTGTACATCGTACAATAAATGTTTTTTTAAAAAGATAATTTCAACAATAAAGCATTTAACAATTTGGCGCAGTCAGTAGGATAGTCCAAAAGGCGTTCTAAATAGTAACAGAAATAAAAAGTAAAAACTCAAAACATCGCCTTCGGTGTGAAAGTGGGAAGCCGCTTGTTTCTTCTGTGACCCATCGCGAATTTTGTAGAGAAACTTGGTGATAAAAGTGCAGTGTGAAGCCGTTAGCTTTTTCTGTAACTTTATCGCTGATTTTAAAAAAAAAAAAAAAAGAAAAAGCAAAACTGTTCATAAGATAAAACTGGTAGTTCAGTGAATGTGAGAAATCAATTGCTCCAAAGGAATTTCCAAGCCTGGGACCATCCGAATAAAGAGATAACATCTCACCCCGTTCTCCCAACGTTCAGGAGCCATACGAATGTTTGGACCTCTATTGCTTATCATCACCGTTGTGGAATATCTAAGGTAGGTGGTCAAAGATTTTTGCCACTTCTTTTTCTCTCTGTTCCATTTTCCTCAATTTTATTGCTTTTACGTTATCCCAATCATCTATGCAAAAATGAGCGTTACTAACGAAACCAGAAACGAAAGTATTCGTTTGGATAGTGAACTCGAAATAGAATCGTATTCTAGGAAAGAACTCTGCGAGTTGATTCCAAATTTTGACGGTGACAATATTCCATTACACCAGTATGTTGATACATTGGATTTTGTATTCGAGAAGGCTAATGGCAGTGACGTTGCTTACCTCATAAGGATAATTTTGAATCGTTTGACTGGGCGTGCAGGACGCGTGATTCTAGCAAGACATTATGATAATTGGTCTAACATAAAAAAAATGCTAATAACAAATTTCGGTCTCGAACGTTCTGCTGAAGGACTTATTTCTGATTTAATCAGGTTTAGAAATAGCAATAAATTTTCAATTAAAGAAACTTATAATCAAATAGCGAAAATTCGCGACGACCTTACGGCCGCCGCAACCGAAAACATTTCTGAAGATGCTGATCCAATCACAGTCCTCTCGGAATTTATAGACAAAATTGCCAAAACAACCTTTTTGAATAACATCCCAAAAGACGTCGAAATATCCATTTCACATGCCAAATCGGAAACGTTAGAAGTAGCTTTTTCGTATGCGTTTTCGGCTCATAAACGATTAAAGGAACGCGAAGATCAAGAAAAATTCAATCATTTTAAGATGAATAAAAATTATTCTTCCGGTAGAATCACGACAAATAAAAAAATAACATTTAAAAGAGAGCTGGAATCTCCAAAACCAGAACCGGAAAGCCACACATCTAATTATAAATATAATATGTCTAATCAAAATGTTTCTAATCCTAGGCAAGCAGAAACAAATACCCGTAAGTTTAGTCGTCAATCTTTCAGTGGTTTTCCTTTTAGAGAATCTTCCTCGCAAAATACAAAAATTAATACATGCGAAATTCAAAATCAAAAGGACGAGACAGATCAAGACTCTGTAGACGAAAGTGAATTTGACAATTTAAACTTGATGGTGAACGAAACAGAAGAGGGTTGTTCGTTCAACTAAATACAAATCCCTCTAGTTTTCAAAATTCGGTTAATTTTAGAGTCAATACCGCAAAAATTATGACCGAGATATTACCGTTCATTAACACTCATATAAAAGGTATACCAGTTAAATTACTAATTGATACGGGGGCATCTATTAATCTTTTGAAATATAAACCCGAATTTGAAAAATTTATTGATAAGAACGATTCGATCACAGTTTCAGGATTAAATGCTGAAGCGTTTAAAACTATCGGTTCAATGTCCACTCGGTTCAAAGACGAAGATGTTAAGTTTTATGTTGCTAGCTTAGATATTTCCTTAGACGGCATATTAGGTGTCGAGTTCTTAAAAACACTTAATTGCAATTTAGACTTAAACAACAATAATATCTTGTTCCCAGATAAGAATAACAAGATACCGATTCATCTGAAACATGAAACCAAGATAATAAACCACATTACTCTTTCTAAACGTGCTGAACAAGTTATTAATTTAAAAACTGATTTAAAACCGGGTATTGAAGGAATTCTCCCAAAAATGAATATAGATAATAAACTTTTGATTCCAGAATGTATTGTAAAAGTTGACGAAAATCAAAATATTTTTACAACAGCAGTAAATTTGACTGATTCCGAATTAAATTTCTCTGTTAAACGAATAGCTCTAGAAAAACCTCCATCCAAAATATTTCAAATGAACTCAATTAAAACGGGAAATAGATTCGAAAAATTAAAGGAAAATCTTCGATTAGATCACCTTAACTCTGAGGAGAAAAACGAAATTTTGAAATTGTGTTACGATTTTGCAGATTTATTTTATCTAGAAGGAGACCGTTTAACATTCACATCATTAGTAAAACACGAGATAAAAACCACCCACGAAAATCCTATACACACCAAGACATACCGTTTTCCAAATTGCCATAAAGAAGAAGTAAATGATCAAATTTCAAAATTACTGCATCAAAATATTATTAGACCTAGTGATTCTCCATATTCTTCCCCCATATGGATTGTCCCGAAAAAAGTAGATAGTTCCGGTAAAAAAAAATGGCGCATGGTAGTCGATTATCGAAACCTTAACAAAATTACGGTACCCGATAAATATCCATTACCAAATATCGAAGAAATACTCGATAACTTGGGACACGCGCAATATTTCACAACCCTGGATCTTGCGAGTGGGTTCCACCAAATCGAAGTGCACCCAAATTCAATTCCTAAAACAGCTTTTTCAACCCCAACAGGACATTATGAATTTCTCCGTCTCCCATTCGGACTAATTAATTCCCCCTCTACTTTTATGAGGATGATGAATAATGTTTTATCGGGTTTAACTCCTACACAGTGTCTATTATATTTAGATGACATTATTGTTTTCGGGAACTCTTTGGATGACCATTGTAACAAATTAAGAAACGTGTTAAAACGATTAAGACAGTATAATTTAAAAATTCAACCAGATAAGTCTGAATTCCTCCGCAGAGAGACAGAATTTTTAGGTCATATAGTAACACAAAATGGCATTAAACCAAACCCCAACAAAATCGATTCAGTAAAAAAATTCCCAGTCCCTAAGTCTCCGAAAGAAATTAAATCGTTTTTAGGTCTAACAGGATTTTACCGAAAGTTTATTCCAAATTATGCAAAATTAGCCAAACCTTTGACAACACTTTTAAAGAAAGACACTCCTTTTGAATTTCGACAAGAACACTTAGAATCATTCAATTCATTAAAAGAGAAATTGACAACAGCACCCATATTACAATACCCAAATTTTGATGAAGAATTTTACGTTACCACGGACGCAAGTTCTTATGCAATAGGAGCTGTGCTTAGCCAAGGACCCATCGGTAATAGTCTTCCTATAGCTTACGCAAGCAGAACGCTAAATCCCGCCGAAATTCGGTACGCGACAATCGAACGGGAATGTTTGGCTATAGTTTGGGCAGTAAAGCATTTTCGTCCATATCTTTACGGTAAAAAATTTACTGTCATTACCGATCACCACCCTTTGGTCTGGCTATTTTCAGTAAAAGATCCCGGATCCCGACTCGTTCGTTGGAGATTAAAATTAGAAGAATACAATTATGAGATTTTACATAAACCCGGCAAACAAAATTCAAACGCAGACGCTCTTTCTCGTATCAAAATTAACACCTTAACATCAGCCATCGAAGCCATTCCACAAGCAATAGATTTTGATTCATATGTGAGTGATGAAAGGGAATATTTCAACGAAAAAACTAGCATAGGCAAATTTTGTGACCAAAATCATGATTATGAAGTACTGATATTAATGGATAATCCAAATTATTGCCACTTTATTTTACGTGACACTGAAAACCCTATAGTAAACGAAGACTTAGAATTGAAACCCTCTCTATCGAATAAAAACTTAACTTACGTTATTGACAATTCAAAAGATCAAAAAGGACTGTTTGAAAACTTATTTACTATATTTACCTTAATTCAAAAACAAGACAAATTTCGTTTCATATGCAGTAAAGACACTAGTAATGAATTAGTAAGAATGATAAATTATTTAAGAAATAAATTTAATTTAGATCCAGAAATAGAAATACAAGTTTCAACCACATATCAGTATTCCGGCGACCCTGACAAAAAGCAAGAAGTAATTAAAATCCATCACGACCCCCCAGCCTATGGCCATAAAGGCATTAATGAGACTTTAAATAAAATACAAGAATACTTCACTTGGTATAAAATAAAAGACGATGTTACTGATTACATTAATTCTTGTCTTGAGTGCCAACAAAACAAAACAGTTCGACGCAGCTATAAAGCCCCATTAACGATTACTTCAACCCCTTCATTACCTTTCGAACGCGTTGATATGGATATAGCCGAAATCTACTTCACTCCAAGAACTAAAGAATCCGTTTTAGTCATCCAAGATCAACTAACAAAATTCCTAAAAACTTATATAATAAAAAATAAATCAGCCGAAACAATTAAAAGTAAACTTCTTAATTTTATAGCAACTTTTGGTGTCCCAAAAAGAATCCATAGTGACCAAGGAGGAGAATTCGTTAACAAAGTATTACAAAAATTAATGTCTGAATTAAATATTCAACATACACATTCCATAGGTTATCACCCCAAAACAAACGGGATGGCCGAGCGTGTTATTTGTTCATTGAAAGATACTATTACTACTTATTCCACTAAGGAAAAAAATAAATTAGGCCCGAAAGCACTTTTAAATTCAGCAACTTTTGCCTATAATACATCAACTCATCATGCCACTAAATTAACTCCGTATGAAGTCCTCTACGGTTTCAAACACAGAAATTTTAATAACCCTGATGAAGAAATAATCAATGAACTTACCACTGATGAATATTTAAATAAATCAAATTCAAAATTACAAACGTTAAGAGAAAAATCAAATGAAAATCAAATCAATACGAAGATGAAAGTTAAAAATAAATACAACCTAAATATCCGAAAACCCATCCCACAGTACACTGTCGGAAACAAAGTGTTTTTAAGAAACCAACTTTTAAATAGACAAGGCCAACCAAAATGGCTTGGACCTTTCACAATAACAGAAATAATATCCGCAAATGTCGTTAAAATTAACAAGAAAGACCACAGTAAAAACTTTACCATAGTCAGTGTTGAACAAATAAAACCTTACAAAAATGTGTCATTTACAGATATTCCCACGGACAATTAACCGTAACCGAATTACCTGATAATGGAATCCATTTTGAAGAAAAAGGATTTATCCTACCTTCCGACTCTTCTTATACTATTCTAATTTTTAAAGATTTAACACCTCTCTTCCAAAACTATGCTTTTATTTTAAACTATCAAAAGGAACTTATAAATACCGGGTATCACTTTAGTAAACCCCAGTTTAATATTATTCATTCTTCATTGTTGAACACAAACTTAAATAGACTTAAAATGAAATTAAATGAAATAAGATTTTTGATACCTAATTCGAAGCGAGTACGTAGAGGTTGGTTTAATATTTTTGGTAGTGGGTTAAAGACATTGTTCGGTACATTGGACTCGAATGATGCCGAAAAATACGAAGGGTTGATTAGCGAATTACAATCCTCAAGTAAAAATATCTTAAAAATCCAAAACGAACAAATACACTTAACTAAAATGATCTTTTCTAATATCAATGATACATTAGCTCGGGTAAATGCTAATGAGTCCACTTTACGACAAGGTTTATTAAGTATTAGGGAACATATTTACAATAACTCAATTAGGCTAAACGAAAATAAAATGTCTTTGCAATATTTAGATATGTTGACTCTTTTAAATGACGTAACGGTGGAAGTAAGTAAGACGGTTGATGAAATCATAGAGACTTTGTCATTTGCTAGAATCAGTATCCTTCATCCCAGTGTTCTAAATCACATACAATTTCAGGAACAATTAAGCCATATTGATCAAGGCGAGAATGTACTGCCTTTTTCTTTTGACGATACGAATATTTATAAATACTATCAAATTACAACTCCAAAATTGTTCACTTTAAAGAACGGAATTCTTGTAAAATTAACGGTTCCTTTAGTAAAGAATACTCCACTTAGGCTTTTCAAAACTTATCCTTATCCTGTTAAATTTGAAAACGATTTCTACCACATTATTCTCCCTGAAAATCCCTATGTGGCAATCTCTGATGATCACCAATGGTACCTTGAACCAAAGGATTTCACAAGTACTCTCCGTATAGAAAACATCATAATTCACCAAAATACGGAACCTCAAGACGTCAAGAAAACAAAACAGTGCTTGCCGCAATTAATAACACAGAAGAAATTTCCTGAAAAGTGTGTTGTCCACACTTTTGAAGCAATAGAAAACAACATCGAGCAAATAAATGACACCACATGGATCATAGCATTAATAGCAAATTTAAGTTTAACATTCAAATGCAAAGGACACCCGATTAAACAAACCACCATCTCAAAACCATCTCTCTTAACTATAAACGAGGAGTGTACTTGCTATTTTGACAATGGTTTAAGAATATCATCTAACAACAAAAAAATTAAAGAAGTCAAAAATATACCACTGATAACCCCAGAAATTCCTAGAAATTGCTGCCATCAAGAAACCGAAATTCTGAAACAACTGAACAGCCAACCTATAAGCCTACACTACCTAACGGATAATAATCTTGCCATTCTCAAAACTAAACTCGCAACCCTACAACAACGGATCCAAGAGGAATCTACAAGAAGTTACACAAATGTTGGTGAACACCCCTGGTATTATACAACTCCACTAATAATAATTGGAGCAGTAGTGCTAGTGTACCTTATATATCGTTGTCAATTCTGCTGGAAGATATCTTCAATATGCACGCACCAAACCTGTCGAAAACGGCATATTCAACCACCTTCTAACATCCGGACTCAGGGATCGCTGAGGGAGGGAAAGACGGACAAATCATCATCATCAAACAAAGCCGAAGGGAAGTCACCGATGGAACTGAAGCCTACTACAAGAAAATATAAATCGCCCGCTATTCCAAATATTGACTGAATTGAAAAACCAAATTATTAAAATTTAATTTTTCAACTTAATGTGGGAGGTGTTACATATTACAATAGATATATGTGTAGACAAAGTACAGCATTCTGCTGACTAAGGTTATACGAAGTTATAAAGTTAGATGATTGTAATTGTTAGGGCACTCTAGCTTTAGACTAGACTTTGTACACTTTGTACATCGTACAATAAATGTTTTTTTAAAAAGATAATTTCAACAATAAAGCATTTAACACATATACATGTGATTCTAACAAAAATAATTTAGGTAAAAAAAAAACTAAAATAGCTCCACTCCACACTTTTGTAGTTAAAATAAATCTTTTAATTTTGAACAGGATAGGCCTTTAATAATGGATCTTGGATCATGAATTGGCCACCTGCTCCGACATATAAAAGAATATAAACATTATGGAAACATCTTTAAACACTTCAAAACTGATACGTAAAAAAACTTAGATTTATTTCACTATATTTTATTTTAACTCTACACGCATTTCGCCTTCTCAGGGCATCTTCACGAGTTTTAATTTAACTATCAATCTATTTTACAATTTTCTTTTGTATATATTAATGTCTATTATCATCTAAGGGGTGGGGGGATAGCAATGGGTTGTTTTCAAAGTTAGTTTGGTCGTTTGTTAATATTTTATTTTCTTTTAACGCTCTCTTTATTTCGACTATTTCTAACCTATCTAATAGAAAGCCTGCTTTTTGTTTATGTAACAATTTTAAGTTTTTAATATCGCAAGAATGTTTACAATTAATAAGGTGGGTGCATAAGCCCAATGCATGTTTACGTACTATAACAGTAGTGTAAGATGATCGGTTCTAATTCAGAGGAGGAGAGGTTACTAAAGGTCATTGACTTTAAACTTGCGTGTATGAAGTGGTTGACTGCTTCACAATGAATTGAAACATATGTACATGTGTGGGTAATGTAAAATTAAATACGTCTGCAGTCGTCTGAAGTTTACGATTCTTAAATACGTTTACATGATAATGTAGAGGAAGTGGAGAAAAGTGTAACGTATAGACATATAAAATAAAAGTCAAGTCGTTATAGTTAACGATTCTTTATTTTAAAATAAATGAAGTATGTAAGTGATACAATCAAAATATTGAACAATAAGATTATATTAATAGTACTAACAACTTGTAGAAATAAGAAAGAGTCGGTGATATAGCCCTTAGTTGTAACGTCTCTGCTTTCATTATCCTTAAGCTGAATCCATCGACTTTCAATATATCTTCGAAACTGTCCATGTTTATCAATAAATGCTAGTTTTACAGAGTGAAGGTTCTGCACGTTTTCAACTGTAAAGACATTTGTTCCATTAACATTTCTTAAAATAATAGTATCCCAATTTTTCTTCCATGTACAAGACACATCAATATCCTTATTAAAATTTTTGCAAACATAGGCTTCATCTCCAATAGTATTATCAGGTCGGGAAATGTAGAGGGTATTGTTATACAAATATGTTAAAATCAGTAACGATGACACACTGATCATGATCGCTTTTTTCCATAACAACTGAGACATTTAAAACGAGCAACGTGGTTTGTATAATAAGTTCCCCTCCACTGAAGCTTATGTAGTGGAAGGGGATTTTACATAAGTTAAGGGAATGAGTGAAGGAGCAGTAGATGTATAACAGAGTTGAGTGTGTTTAAGTCAGTTTAACATGGAAACCTTTATCGAAAAGTTTAATAATGTGCGGGTGGGTTAGGTTAGGTTAGAGAAAGAAATACGTGCTCTGAAATCACTGGAAGTAAATCAAACGTATCCCGTGCAACGCTTCAAAAAGGTGAATACAAAATGGGGACCTCGTCTATTAGCTGATTTATACAGCTTTATCATATCTCTTCGGTGCAGACACGCAGAAGCTTTTACGGATGCAGAAATCGAGGACATAAACGAAAAAAATTTGAATAAAGTGGGTCATCCATCAATTCGTCTTAAAGGATTTGTTGGAAAAGCGGCTAATTCAGAAATACATATGTAAAATGTATAAGAATATAAAAAAATAAAAATCTCATTTATATTATGAACGTGTTTTATTTGTTTAAAGGAAAAAAAATACAGTCAATTTATGAGTGTTAAGACAACCAATATTTTAATAAAAGAACATTTTTATAAGCACAATTCTGTTCAACAGCGGTTGTAAATAACTGATAAGAACACACTTTAACTTTAAAATGAGTTGGGAGTTTGGAGAGAGCTGGACATCCGATATCTTCAATGTTAACAAAGTTAACAGTAAGAAAAGATTCCTGCAGCCACATCATCTTTTGTAATCCTTAAAAAATAATAAAACACACTTTTAAATGTTTCAAAATAGAATATATTATTTACTCTACAATTGTTTCGGTTTTACAAAACCTTTTTCAAGAGTAACAGGATATTACTAACATTAAGAGGTTCTTAACATCTATTTATACCTAATTGAAAGTATGTAGTAAAGGTAGAGGTAAATGGGTAGGTGCTTTGGAAAATCATAATATTGGCTACTTTGAACTATGCTTGTTTATTATACTGGTAAGTCTGGCGTCTATTATAGGTGTATTGATAAAATTTTGTTGTTCGTTAACTAAATTATCATTATTTTTTAAAGATTTTTTAATTTCAAAATGTTCTAATAGATCTAAGCGTTTGCCTTTTCTTTCGTTATGTATTAATTTTATGCCGTCTGTACTAATAAAATGATTAGAATTTATACAATGTGAAGCTAAACCGGTGTTATGTTTTTCATCTATAATTGACTTTTTATGTTCCTTCAAACGTACCTTCAAATTTCTGCCAGTCTGACCAATATAATAAGCATCACAACTGTTGCAGGATAATTTGTAAACTCCATTCTTATTTAAAGTTTCAATTTTGTCTTTGTTATTTATTAATTTTTTACCTAGATTGCATTTATTTAATGATATACTATTTATACCTAATTTGTTAAGATTGTTACATATTTTGTTTGTTATCTTGCCACAGTAGTTTACAAAATTATAATTAGTGTTAGTTCCGGTATTGTTAGGTGTATAAAATGTGCTTACGATAAGTTTCTTTTCTTTGTTTTTAATAAGTTTATCAATTAGACTCGTTTTGTACCCGTTGTTTTCAGCGATAAGTTTTATTGTGTTTATTTCTTTTTGAAAGTTAGTTTTGCTTAAAGGAATCGTGAAAAGTCTATGCGTTAAACTATTAAAAGCTGCCACTTTTATATTTGATGATTGAAAAGAGTTAAAAGGAATTATTAAATCAGTAGAAGTTGGCTTTCTATAAATATTGTATTCTAATTGATTTGTATGTTTTATTACTTCCAGGTCTAAAAAATTTAATTTATTATTCTTTTCTACTTCCATTGTAAATTGTATTTTATTATGAAATGAGTTGATTAGGTTTAAGAAATTTTGTCCAGAATATGCTTTAAAGAACTCTATTGATTTCGTAAAAAGAACAGAAAAACTACGAATTCCTGCGGGAGCCATTTTAGTTTCATTTGATGTAAACAGCTTATTTACATCAATCCCTTTAGACAAACTAGATACTATATTAAACAATTTGATCACTAACGCAGAAATTACCTCTGAAGAAAAAGCACAATTAATTAATAGCATTAAGCTTTGCATATCACAAAATTATTTTAAATTTAAAAATAAAATCTATAAACAAACAAATGGCCTACCCATGGGTTCTCCCATCTCTCCCTTATTGGCTGAGATCTTTATGGACAACTTTGAGAAAGAGCTTTTTAACTGTAATAATAATTTAGTTGAATGTGTGAAATTGGACTCGTTGCGTAGACGATGTTTTTTGCGTATGGCAGGGTAAAAATGAACAATTACAAAATTTCTTAAACCTAATCAACTCATTTTATAATAAAATACAATTTACAATGGAAGTAGAAAAGAATAATAAATTTAGATTTAAATTAGACCTGGAAGTAATAAAACATACAAATCAATTAGAATACAATATTTATAGAAAGCCAACTTCTACTGATTTAATAATTCCTTTTAACTCTTTTCAATCATCAAATATAAAAGTGGCAGCTTTTAATAGTTTAACGCATAGACTTTTCACGATTCCTTTAAGCAAAACTAACTTTCAAAAAGAAATAAACACAATAAAACTTATCGCTGAAAACAACGGGTACAAAACGAGTCTAATTGATAAACTTATTAAAAACAAAGAAAAGAAACTTATCGTAAGCACATTTTATACACCTAACAATACCGGAACTAACACTAATTATAATTTTGTAAACTACTGTGGCAAGATAACAAACAAAATATGTAACAATCTTAACAAATTAGGTATAAATAGTATATCATTAAATAAATGCAATCTAGGTAAAAAATTAATAAATAACAAAGACAAAATTGAAACTTTACATAAGAATGGAGTTTACAAATTATCCTGCAACAGTTGTGATGCTTATTATATTGGTCAGACTGGCAGAAATTTGAAGGTACGTTTGAAGGAACATAAAAAGTCAATTATAGATGAAAAACATAACACCGGTTTAGCTTCACATTGTATAAATTCTAATCATTTTATTAGTACAGACGGCATAAAATTAATACATAACGAAAGAAAAGGCAAACGCTTAGATCTATTAGAACATTTTGAAATTAAAAAATCTTTAAAAAATAATGATAATTTAGTTAACGAACAACAAAATTTTATCAATACACCTATAATAGACGCCAGACTTACCAGTATAATAAACAAGCATAGTTCAAAGTAGCCAATATTATGATTTTCCAAAGCACCTACCCATTTACCTCTACCTTTACTACATACTTTCAATTAGGTATAAATAGATGTTAAGAACCTCTTAATGTTAGTAATATCCTGTTACTCTTGAAAAAGGTTTTGTAAAACCGAAACAATTGTAGAGTAAATAATATATTCTATTTTGAAACATTTAAAAGTGTGTTTTATTATTTTTTAAATATTTAACAATGTTTCATAAATCTCCGGCCAGTTCTACTACCAATAATATTTTGTAATCCTTTAACATACACAACTGTTGACTCCATCAATATGGAGTGAATTCTATCATAAAGTGTAGAGTACGGAAGATCGCCCTTATCCTAATATAACCCATGAAAATTTCTTGTTAACCAACGATTTTGACTTCTGTAACGAACGGGGAGAGCGTCCCATGGAAATGGTGGTTCAAATGTGAAATGATAAACTGGTTCTTCTTTTAGAGCAACAACAGCTACTTCTTTTAAAACAAATCGATTCTCACTACACTGAAAACCTTGTACGTCCAATAAGAAAGTCATCGTGCTCACTGTTCAGTACCGGTAAGAAAACTAAATTGTGGAAGTGATCGTTGTGTTTTATACTTCTTGAACTAAGTTTGTGGACGGATTGTAACGTATCACACGATCATGTATTATTAAACAGAAAGCTGCTGTTTTCTCTGGTATATTTTCTTTAGTTTGAAACTCTAGACGGATATCTATACTACCAGATTTAACAGTTTCATTCTGATAAGAACAGTCTACTATTACAAGAGGAGCAAAGACTAGAAATTGTTTAGGATCGAATAAGGGTTCACTTACATTACCATAATACGATTGTTGAAAGTTGGCATACATTTCATATAAAACAGCAAATCTAGAAGTATCAAAATCTAAATTCAAATTATCATACGGGTACATAGTAGATCCTAAGTGAACTTTAAAATTGGTTAGTTTGCAGTGATCGAAGGCACTCATATTTTTTGCAAGATTATTACTTTTATCTGTTTGAAATCCGAAAATAATGAAGCGATGCTTTTCCAATTGTGACGTTGTTTTCACATTCCAGTTGTGAGAATACGATTTGGGAAGTAGCGGATATTCATGTAGTTCCCAACTCCGAAATGAAAGTTCCATATTTAAATTTCGATCAACATAACGCAACAATTTCAAACGTTCAGCATCTGCTACAGATACATGAGGAATTTTCCAAGAAATCTGATCCAAATGTACAAGTACATCTTCAAGTGGCGTTGCTGAGCAATATAAAGCATTATTGTCAGTGCTGCTGCGAACTAGAACTAATTCTTGTCGAACGTTTAATATTATTTTTCGGAAGTCTTCTGCAAATCCAAAAATCATACGTAGTGGAATACAAACGTTGAAGTAACCGTTGGAATCTACTAGTTTTACAGGAATTAAGCTTAATTCCTTGTAGATCGCTTAAAGCAGGAGGCAACCATCCACTGTTGCTGAGACGTTTACTTTCATTCTCGTTGTAAGATGCGTAACCTTTCATTGTTGTAACCATGCCAGGATTACGGACTCGATCAATAACTTTTCCACCTAATTCATAACGAATTTCATCAAACAGGTGTAAAATTCCATTGTGGATAAAAGAAGAGTTCGCAGTTGCCTTTCCATCCTTTTTAAGAAGCAAACGACCCTCTATGTATAGGAAACTACTAGAAGGCAAAGTGTAAACATCTTCATTTTCTATTGGAATACGTATCGTATCATTATTTTTGAAAGTTGAATTCGCATAAGGTTGATGAGTATGTTTATCAGCGTTAACTATAGCGTTATCGAAGACTGCTTTTTCGGTAACATTCAGTATTTCTGCTACCATTTTAGCGTTTCCTCTTTTTCAATCGCAACACCAAAGATTTAAGGAACTGTTTATTGAGCGATGTTAATCTTTTAATGGTTGTAGGCGAAATAAGCATCCGGGATTGTGGTAGTAGTTTTATAGTACTATTCTTCTTTAAATATCGTTGGGGACAGCTATATTGCACTACCATGTTACGCTTTTCGTAAGTGTAATCTTATTGTGACACGCTCTCCACGGAAATTAACTAGATTACCGTCTTGATCAACTATTTTAAGGGAAATGAAGTCGATGACACGAGTGTTGATTGATAAATAAATAAGATTTGTAGGATTCTCAACAATTTTAAATCCGGGGGGTACATTGTGAAAGAATTGATGTAGTATATGTCCATCTAGTCCTTTAGCACCATCACTGGTATGTATGTAGGAGTTAGTTGCGAGGTTACACATCACTGAAATCGTGTTTACTTTGAAAATGTCAGCTACATGATCAGACACCTCTTTAAGTGATGGTAGAAGCTTATTTTCAAAACCCAATATCTTTGCGGGAGAATCTGTAGAAGCGAAGTTGACTTTTTTGGTGCTTTTTATATGGCTTTTTAAGGTAGTATTGTCTCCAAACAATTCAATAGCATCATCAGTATCTCGCAATTTCTCGCGAAGATAATGATTAATGTCATCGATTTCATAGGATCCTTCCGGAAGAACAACGACTGGTGGTGTAGAACCTTCAAAATAGAATTTGTTGTTAGTTTTATCGATATTCGGAATACTGTTATATGCTTCAAAATTTAACAAAGCAATTTGATATTCATCATCATCGCTTAAAAAAATTGGCGGACTTATTATCATTTGCAGCTCCGACTTTGTATTAGTCAAGGTAAATGTGTAAGACATGTTTTCGGTTTGACGTTCTGTCTACTACAACGAAGTTAGTTTGATGGTTTGTTTTTAAGAAAAGATTTGCGTAGTCTCATTAAGGAATTGGACAACTAATTGGCCGCAGTTAAAATCTGAGGGGTTCTGAACACTATTGTAGTTATAAGTGATAGCACAAGGTCCGGAAGGTTGTAAATATTGAACCAATTCTTTAGGTGGACGGAGATCTCCAAAACTGTCAAAGTACATAGCTTTGTTATTTCGTTTTACATACGCTGTCCAATGTGTACCAGTTCCTGTGTCTAAATCTAAATTAACAATTCCACTTTCACACCTTTTAACTTTTCTGGGTAATTCGTTACGCATAAAGATTCCCCGAAAATGTGGAATTTGTAAATAGTTAATGTAATTGACTAAATCCAAATCTGTCAAAGGACGATTAGGTAACTTTACGAAAAATTTTACGTTTTTTTTTTTTGTTGATAAGGTCTAAGGTATAAACCGAAACCTTTACGGAAAGGTTGTACTGAAATATTTTTTCCAAGAGCAATAGTAGTCCGCGATGACGTATCGGCCGAATCTGAACCTCCTGATAAATATAAAAGAAAGTATTTTAAGTGTCATCCTAAATCTAATATAAATATAGTAGTATGCATAATTTGTGAAGAAGTGTTTCATCTAAGTGATTTCAACAAATTAAAGAACACTAAATACCTAAGTGATATTTTTGTTATTTGCAACCAACATAATTTAACGTATAATCAAAGTATAGACGACTTGAATGAAGACACAAGACATATCATTGCTGAAATTAAACAAAATGAATGTAATAAAGCACAAGTAAAATTACGAGAAGAGATAGATGCAACTCTTTCCTCGGCTAGAAATTTTCCACCTGACAACACTTATCAAGATCATGATAATCCGGACATAAAGGCAATTATCATGGAAAATTCCCTACTACGCAAATTAAATGAAGAGTTAACGCATAAAAATAAATTACTTATGGAAAAAATAGAATTACTAAACAGTAACAAACCAACATATGCTGATGCTACCAAAAATGCTACTGTTAAAGAAACTAGTTCACCTGATATAACAATAATCACTAAATGAAATGAAATTGGTAACATGAGTGCTTTTACTAAAATAACCAGAATTTTACAAAGCGATATAATAATTCCTATCAAAAATGTAATTAATACTAAAAATAATGGTATTATCGTCAAATGCTTGAATAATCAGGATGTGCCAAGGACTTGCGACGTGTTACGTAATAAGCTGGGCAATAACTATAAAGTCACAATAAAACAGGAAGCTAATCCAAGAGTGAAAATTATCGGAATTTCCAAAGACCTTAAAAAGGACGAAATTGAATATGATTTAAATAATAGAAATTTTTACCAATTTGATAACAATTGCAAAATTCTTCACACATTTGACTGCGCTAATAATACACAAGGAGCAATTCTAGAAGCGCCTAGTGATCTCTATCATCATATTATTAACAATAATTATAAAGTATATATCGGCTACCAATGTTGCAAAGTTTTTGATGAATTTAACGTATCAGTGTGTAATAATTGCTCAGGTATTAATCATAGTGGAAAAAAGTGCAAGAATTCTCCAAAATGCATATTCTGTGCCGGTAATCATCTAACTAAAAATTGTAATACGATTGATACGCTGAAGTGTGCAAACTGTTGTTACGCAAATGATAAATTTAACACCGTATATAATACTGATCATATGGCATGTGACCTTCAATCATGTGAAATATTAAAGAAAAAATTGAATGTAGTCATACAAAACACTAATTACCCAATTAAAAACAAAATACCAAAATACATAGGACCTCATTTCCAACTAAGAAGAAACAAACAAGTAGATTCCCTAACCGCCCCATCAGCTGTAGATAATGATGAAACAAGAAAACTACCAAGAACAGGATTGGTTCCAAAGAAGAAGAAAAATACTGAAAGATCAATAATTACAACAAGAAATCAAGCTAACAAAACTACTGCACCTTAATTTTATGGATTTAAATCTTGAATTTATTGAGAATATACAAAATGATATAGTAAAATCTGAAAAACAATTTAATAATATTAGGAATCTTAACAATTTTATTAAACAAAATGAAGATTTTATGATGTGTGTTAATATTAGAGGTATGAATGCCAATTTTGCAAATTTATAAGTATTTATTGAGAGCCTAGAAAGTAAGCCATACATAATTATTTGTACAGAAACAAGAATCTTGGAATACTATAACTTCTTTTCTCTAAACGGGTATAAAATATATTATAATTTCAGTAATATTAATATCTGTGATGGAGTAGTCGTTTATATTAGAGACAGTATAACTGAAAATACTGAAATTATTAAAGAAGGCAGACTAACTATTTTAAATTCTCATATTAGTATAGGAAAAAATAATTCACTAGTACTTTCTGCAGTTTATAGAAGTCATGACCTTCATAAAGCGGAATTTGTGTTTGAGCTTAAGAAATTTTTGATTAAAAACAAAAAATCATGTAATTGTAGGTGATTTTAATATTGACATTCTTGAACTAGATTACATAGGACATGACCATCTCAGTAATCTACTGGATCAAGGTTACTTACCTGGATTTCAATCTATTACTAGACCTTTCAACGTTAACTATGATAAAGGTACATGTATTGATAACTTTTTTATCAAGTCTAACTCAATTAATACTAAATCTTTCAAACTAAACATCCCTTTCACCGATCATTATCCTTTATTTTTATCAATAAATTCAACAAAGAAAACTTTTACTAATAAATACATTAAAAGAATTAATTACAAGAAACTAAAACAAATATCAAATAAATTAAATTGGAACTCTAACTTATTAATTCAGGATCCCAAATTAGTAACTAACAATCTGATTGATCTAATTAAAAAGTGGGTTGAATTGGCAACTTTTGAAAAAAAAGCAAAATACAAATCGGATCCTCGTAGTGCATGGATTAACAAATCAATTATTGAATCGTGCAATAAAAAAGAACAGTTGTATAAAAAATATAAATTTACGCCAAATGATGAGAAAAGCAAGGCCGAATATAAAGCTTACATTAAAATTCATAACAAATTAGTTAAAGATAGGTGATTTAAAGGGAGAACACACGTTTATAGGGCGGGGAAAAACAGTTATCGATTATGCAATGGTAAATGGTAGAGCTTGGACTGACATAGAAAGCTTCGAAGTCTTGGAAGAAATTGGCTCAGACCATTTACCTATAAAAGTAGAATGGAAAAATGTAGTGAACACAGACAGGGAGATGTATGACAAAAGAGCAAAGATTATGTGGACTGAAAAGGCAATTATAACATATAGGCAAAATTTAAAGGAAAGAATGAATGATGATATACAAACATGGGAAGATTTGATAAAGGTAATGAAAGAATGTATGATACAAGACAGAGTAAGAAAGTGGAGATACAATGAGAGATGGTGGAACTTGGAATGTGGGATGAAACGGAAAGAGTACATGAGAACGTTGAGTTTATGGAGAAGAAATAAATGCGAGGAAGAGCTCTTTAGAAGAAAGAGATGGGAATACAGGGAACAAGTTAAGAAAAGTAAATATGATTATAGCGATGAAATGATAAGGAAATTCAAAGAGGCAAGGGGAACAAAAGAATTTTGGGAAATAGTAAATACGCTTAAAAAAAAACAGGTAAATAGAGGGTTAAGTAGCACAATAAATGAAGAAGAATGGTTTAGACATTTTAAAAGAAGGTTAGGTGGTAGGGAGGAGAGGAGTGTATGGGAAATAGGTATAGAAGAGGTAAACAGGGCGGAAAGAAAGATAACTGACGTAGAGAATGAGGAGATTATGAAGGGTTTTAGATCGTTAGCAAAGAGAAAAGCTTGTGGGAGGGACGGGATACCGGGGGAAGCTTGGATTTATGCAATAGACTTGATATCTGATAAGGTATATGGCCTATTTAAAAGCATGTACGAGGGCAAAGGTTTACCAAAAGGGTGGAAATGTGGGGCAATAGTACCAGTGTTTAAAAAAGGTGAGAGGGATAACATAAACAATTATAGGGGCATTACTATCATGGATACGGGGTATAAGATATATACGGAGGTAATTAAAAATAGATTAGAGGAGAAAGTAGTCGAAAATAGCGTATTAAATGAAACTCAATTTGGGTTCAGAAAAGGAAGAGGTACAGTCGACGCGATCTATTTACTAAAGAATATAATACAAACAACTATGGAGGCAAAAAAAAGACATTCACCGTATTCGTGGATCTGGAGAGAGCCTATGATACGGTAAATAGAAACGAGTTGATAAAGAGTTTAAGGAAGAGTAAAATTGACGAAGGTCTGATTTATAGCATAATTGAAATATATAAAGAAACTGCGGGGTGTATAAGGATTGATGGCAGGGAGACAAAAAAATTTTGGATGGATACAGGGGTAAGACAAGGATGCAAATTAAGTACACAGCTGTTTAATATATATTTAAGTGATTTAGAAAAAGAGATTAGTAAAGTAAAGGAGGGGGGGATAGTAATAGGTAGAAAGAAAATATGGACGGTTTCGTATGCCGATGACATAGCACTAATAGCGACAAGCCACGGTGCGATGGTGGATATGATGAGGACCCTGGAAAAATACTTAAAAAGAAAAGGTTTGATACTAAACGCGAACAAGACGAAATATATGGAATTTGGGGAAGTTAGAGGTAGAAAGGGGAAAGAAGTTAAAAAGATAATGTGGAAAGGAGAAGTTATAGAGAAAGTTAAAAAATACGTGTATCTAGGATACCTTATGGGGGAGAACAATAGTGATAAAATACATATTGATGCACAAGTAGCAAAAGCAAACGCCTTACTAGGAAGTATATGGGGAATAGGAAATAAATTATGTAAAGATGACTGGAGTCGGAGGAAAAGGCTATTTGATTCTATAATTAGGAGTATAGTACTATATGGGGTAGAAATTTGGGGTTGGAAAGAACAAAATCAGGTGGAAAATATACGTAAGAAATATATAAAATGGGTACTGAACCTCGACAGAAATACGCCGGACTATGTGATTAGAAGGGAATTCAAATGCGGAAAGATGGTAGAGGGAACCAGGAAAAGAGTAGCAAACTATGAAAAGAAATTGGAAGAGATGCGGGAAGGGGATATAAGAAAGGAATTATGGAAAAGGAAAGTCGCAAAAAATGGGGGAAAAAATAGATATGATAAAGACAGAGATGAAATATTCAAAATGTTAAAGATTAATCAGGATCAATATAGGGAGTGGATCAGAATGGGAGAGAATGTAGGGGAAATTATAAGAAAAAGAAGTGAAGAGATGATAAGAGGAGAGGACCTAAGAAAAATAGATAAATCAAAGTATGCGGAATACTTAAAGGGGTTACTTTGGGAACATTGGCAGAGCGATTGGATGCCGGAATATGTGAACGGATGGAAGGGTATGAGCGTATTAGCAAGGTTTAGGGTGGGAAATGAAAGTAGAGGATGTAAGTACTGGCTGAAGAAGGAAGAAAGAGTATGTAGGATTTGTGAAAGGATGGAGGAGACGGTGTTACACGTAATAAGTGGATGTGAAGAGACGAAGGACTCAGATGAGTGTAAAAGAATATTAGAGGGGAAGGATGACGGAATGGAAATATCAAAAAATATATTAAAAACGAGAAAAGGCTATGAGTAAATGTGGTGAATGGGGTGGACTAGGGAGGATTAATATATTTTGCTGCTGTTTTTTTTTTCTTTTTATTTGGTTCTTTTTTTGTAAGAGATCGCAGCATGTATTTATTTATATTTATTAGCTATAAGGCAAATGGATTTTGTTTTTTTATTATAAGTGTAGTAGTCACACGTCTAGAGAGACGAGACTGAATTAAATGTATAAATTTTTTTTTTGTTTGTATTAACTTAAGGTTTAATAAAAGTAATAATTAGTTAAAGATGCAAAGTTATCTTACGAACAAAAACAAATCAAAAATAATCTTAACAATTCAAGAAATCTTTGGAAAATTATAAATGAAAAAATGAATAAGAAACCGAAAAGAGATATGAAAATTACTTGTATATGTGATGAAAATAATATTAAACTTAGCGATCCTCTTAAGATATGCAATTTAATGAATAATTTTTTTAGTAACATAGGTCAAGAACTCAGCAATAAAATTCAACAACTACCATTTTCTGAAATCAAACTTCCACCAATTAATCCTAATACAATTTTTGTTTCACCTACAAATGAACACGAAATAATTGACATAATTAACAATTTGAAAATTAAAAATGGCGGAGTTGACAACATTAATTCAAAAGTTATTATTCATTTATCCAGCCACTTGATTAAGCCACTTACTCATCTAATAAATTTATGCATCGAAAAGTCATTTTGGCCTAATGCTCTAAAACGAGCAGACATCAAACCCATACATAAAGGTCATGAGAAACATCAAGTAACAAACTATCGTCCAATTTCCCTTATTTCAAACCTTGCCAAGATCTTTGAAAAAGTTATCCACAAAAGAATTTTAGAATTCATCAACATTAACAAAATACTCTCCAAAAAACAATATGGTTTCTTAAAAAATACTGGCACAAAA
Source organism: Agrilus cyanescens (assembly GCA_947389935.1). Taxonomy (NCBI): domain Eukaryota; kingdom Metazoa; phylum Arthropoda; class Insecta; order Coleoptera; family Buprestidae; genus Agrilus; species Agrilus cyanescens. The sequence goes on from OX376704.1 coordinate 7,600,792, forward strand.
GATGCTCTTAATTATTTAACTGATTTGATTTATCAAAAACTTGACAAATCTATCCCTATCGCTGTCACATTCTTAGACTTGGCAAAAGCATTCGATACAGTCAACCATAATATTTTATTAGATAAACTACATTGTTACGGTATTAGGGGAAATGCTCATAATCTTATAAAAAGTTACCTACAAGGACGAGTTCAGTGTGTTAAAATAGACGAATATATCAGTGATGCAAAAATTGTTAACACAGGAGTACCTCAAGGAACAGTACTAGGTCCTTTGCTATTTCTATTATACGTTAATGATCTTCTAATCACATCAAACTTAATAACATTTACAACTGGTTAGCACTAAATAAGTTATCTTTAAATATTGACAAAACTGTGTATATGACACTGGGTAATTATAGTAACAGTGTGCCGGTAAATTTTAATATTGTTATAAATGGCAAAATTGTTCAGAGAGTGGAAATGCACAAATATTTGGGAGTGATTTTTGACTTCAGAATGCAATGGGAAAGTCATATTAAATATATTAGTGATAAGACAAAATATCTAAATTTCGTTTTTCACAAAATGTCTAAATGTATGTCTGTAGAAATCCTTTTAATGATATATTATGCATTCTTTAACAGTATTATTAACTATGGTATAATATCTTGGGGAGGAGCCTACGCCAATAACATCAATCTACTGCAGCAACAACAAAACAGAATTCTAAAAACAATAATAATGCAGACTTAGGAAATAAAATACCATTAAATCTTGAACAGAGCTTCTCACTGGAATGTCTTAAATTTCATTATAATGAATTAAAAAATCAATTTGTTAATTCTACTAATGTCACTAGAAATAAAAGCATCCCCCTGCCAATCAGAAGTAAATCAATAAGTGGTAAAAATAGTTATACCAAAGCAGTAAAGCTATTTAATAGGCTCCCTAATGACCTCAAAACTATAAGTGGTAACAAAAATATGAAAATTAGACTAAAAGATTGGGTTTTAGCCAATATTTAAAAAATGGTTGAAGTTAAGTTACATGTTACACGTACCTACTAAAATTATTTATCTTAATTAAATGATACATTTTAACTTTAAGTTTATTATAATTTAGTTGTAGGTATTTAATTTAAACCACACCTACAAACATGTAATCTATTTACCTCTGTAGGGGTTTACTTGTAACTTTACATGTGAATCTTAGTGGAATAAATAAATAAATAAATAGCTTCCATTGAAGCGTTATGACGTTTATCTTCTTCTAGCTGTTGTTGTGCTGTTTTCGCATCGCGTACAGCTTTAGCTATCCCAGCAGCACCGCCAGAGACAGCTCCAAGAGCTGATAGTCCAGCGAAAATCGGAATTAACGGTAGAAAACCACCTGTCTTTGGAATAGGAATGATTCTGGGAGATTTAGATCGCTTTCCAAATTTACGAATTGTATTTAGTGCTATTTTAGCAGCATGTATCAGCTGGAGAGGTTTCGTTTTCTTAAGAGCAATTGCCCCATCACAGACAAGACCTAATTCTGTATTCATCTTTGACGATGTTGCGAATGAAAATCAAAATAAAATAAGGGAATACTTTAGTATGGGAAGACATAACTCAATCAACACATTTTATTTAAATCAAACATATGCACAGATTCCCAAACATTTAATTAGAGATAACGCAAATTTAATAATACTGTTTAAACAGGATCAATTAAATCTCAAACACGTCTTCGCAGACCATGTCACTACAGACATGACTCTTGACCAATTTAAAAATATTTGTGCAGAGTGTTGGAAAGAGAAGTTTGGATTTCTAGTGATAAACAAGGATTGTGGTATAAATGAGGGAAGATATCGCTTAGGATTCGATAAATATATATTAATGTAAGTGATATAAAGTCAATCAGTTGTTAAAAGACAACCTTGACAAGAGCATGGATGTAAAAGCAAAGAAAGAACTAATCAAAGTTAGGAAAGCGGTAAAGAGGAGATTGCAAATGTTAAAGGAATCGACAGCTGGACAGAACCTCCTGTTGCAGCATGCATATCAACCACTTACAAAACCGCTTCTTAATTTGAAATCTGAGCTGGGTGAAGAGATCAAAAAAGAATTAAAGCCAGAAGTGAGTAATTGGTCGAAAGGTGACGTTCCAGCTTCGTCAACACCAATAAAAATTAGAAAGCTTGACCCTTCGAATGCTCCAGGTACCTTACTACCAGGTGCTCCTTCATTCTTAAGGGAAGAAAGTGTTTATGAAAGTGACCCAACAACGGGTCATGAAAACACAGACCAGGATAATGATGACTTTGAACAATTGAAGAAAGCGTACATAGACTATATTAATAGCTCTCGATTTGCTCAAAATTTGGAAGAATTCGATCCTCTACCTCGAGACTATATAGAAGGAATTATTAAAGACTATGAAGGTGGCACATTTAACGTACGGGAGCAGTTTACAAGTTAAGACACCAAACATTGAAATTTTTCGAAGGTGGAGGATTGTGGTTGTTGACATACAACGAAAAACCGATCGAATACAAATATTTTGATGACGTTAATGGGTTGTGTGATCGTTTAAGGTTATTGGTTGCTTCTCAACAAGCAGGCAACACAAATCATGAAAACGAAATTCTATCAATTTTAGAAGAGTTGCGTGAGTGCAATATAATCGTATAAACAAATTATTAAGCTTATTAGTTAGACAATGACGGTTGATAAGTTCGGACGTCCGTTAGAAAAAAAACGATTGTTTTCGCAAGCATTCAGCAATGTTCATGATTTCAATCATAACCGCTTAACAAGAATCGGTGATCCTCAGCAGGAGCATGATGCTGTGAATGTGCGATTTTTGGAGAAGAAGGTGCAACGTCTGTTATCGCAAGATGATGTAACCGATATTAGACAAGCATTCGATAAAGTGTTGTATTTCGTTGATGTGGCTAATAAGCGTATTACACATTTGAACGAGCCTACCGCTGGGTTTCATGCAGCTACTAAAATGTATGTAGATGAGAAAGATCGGTTAACAAAAGAGCATATCAGAATCGAGTGTGAAAAGGTAAAGGATCGTGCTGTCAGTGAAGGTGTCAGAAGGATGAATGATTTACGAGAAGAATTGAAAACAGCTGTCTCCAAAAGTGGTGAAATGATGATGAAAACTTTTAGTAATAATATAGAGTTAGCGATTAAAAATTTGGAAAGAGAACTTGAAAAATATAATACTAACAGGGATAAAGAAATAACAAACAAGGTGAACGATATAATAGAAAAGAATGCTGTCGGAATCATGGACGTCTTTTCAACAAAAGTAAAACTAGAGCGTAAAGATGTAGAAGCGTTTGTTAGGAAAGGGGATGAAGAAGTATCGAAGAAATTGAAGACGGAAATTGTGCAAGATATGAAAAATGATATAGACGCGAGTTTTGAATTAATTAAAATCACGATTCAGGATGAGTGTAAAAAAGTTAAGGAATTTGCAGAGAAAGAAATTCAACGAACCAATAAAAAGAAAGATGATCTGAAAAACGAATTAGTGGTAATGCTGCAACAACAAAGAGGAACAGGTAGTGCAAAATCGAACAGTTCTATACCAACAACAGCAGCTCCGTCCATATAGTTCTTCATTATAAGGAAAATGTTAAATGTGAAAGAAGAACTAGTGAAAGAACTGCATAAACCTGCGAGAATTAATTTTACACGTCGTAAAGTGATAGTGAAAGGATTAGATCATCTTCATCAAGCCGATTTAGTGGAAATAATTCCGTATGCGAGAGAAAATAAAGGTGTCAGATACATTTTGGTTGTAATAGCCGTTTTTTCAAAATTTGTGTGGGCTCAAGCAGTAAAACGCAAAACAGGTGAATATGTTGGAAGGGCTTTACAGTTAATTTTCAAAAGAAGTAAACGTATTCCTAAGAATATGCAAACTGACTTGGGAAAAGAATTTTACAACGAACAAGTGAAACGAGTTATGCAAAAATATAAAATTAACCATTACTCAACGTATAGCACCAAGAAAGCGTCAGTTGTGGAGCGGGTAAATCGAACACTAAAATCAAAAATGTGGCAACGCTTTAGTTCGCAAGGATCCTACAAATGGTTGAAGTTATTACCAGATATAGTACAGGAATATAACAATTCAGTTCACACAACTATCGGAATGAGACCAAGCAAAGTTAATAAACGAAACGAAGAAACACTTTTGAAAAGTATTTACAACAATCCAAAGAAGGTGGATTTACGAGAAATTAAGTTTAAAGTACGAATAAGTAAACATCGTGAATTGTTTAGCAAAGGTCATACCCCGAATTGGTCTAACGAATTATTTACGATTAGCTACATAAAATTGTCACATCCAATTATGTATTACTTAAAGGATGATAAAGGGGAAGTCATAAAAGGAGGATTTTATGGTATGGAACTACAGAAAGCGAAATATCCAGATGTTTATTTGGTGGAACGTGTACTAAGACGAAAAGGTGACATGGTTTACGTCAAATGGTTGGGGCTTAACCAATCTCATAACAGCTGGATTCATAAAACGAACGTTTTGTAATGTATCCGCAGCTTTTTTTTTCTGATAATAAAGTCTGTAATGTTAATAATGATTTTCTTTACCCCTTCCCCAAAGTATGATTATAAATAAGATTAAACGTGACGAGTTTAATCAGTTGTAATCGTTAGTTGCTGTATTGAACGTTTAAGACGTAGTAATGGTTGAAAGTTACGTAATTGAAGTTAAATTTTTCAAAGAGGGTTTATTATCTTTGAAAAGAAATTTGGTAGCGTCAGAGTTGGATAGCGTGACAGAAGAATTCGAATTAAAAGGTGAATACGATAAAATCGTAATAGGAGGCTACTTAGTGGTCGATGAGAGCGATCCTGACGATTTTGAAGTATAATTTTTATAAAAATGGATTCATTATCTTACGAGTTGTATCAAGCAGAAAAGCAAGTCCTCATTCTCAACCTTCGAAGAGCAATACTATCAAACGATTTAGATAGAGTTAAAGTTGTGTTGTCGAAGTTGGGAGTTGCAATACCAAAGGAAGCATTCAAATGGTTAACTGTAACGCAAGAGACATCGTTCGATATTTTATACTTCATATTCGAAAGAAAGCAAAGGTGTGACGAATTGGTGGATGAATTTCTAAAAGGTTGCTGTGAAACAGTGGAAATAACCGTTGATGATGTCGAAATGATTTTAAATAAAACAAAGTATAATTTCATGCGACACGACGTATATTTTTTAAAGGAAATGTTAACAAACGGATCAGTTCTAATGCGGGATAAGAAGTTCTCCGTAATGAATGTCAAGAAAATGTATGTCACATTTTTAAAGTGTGTGGATGACTTAATACTGGATGTAGCATACTATGCACAACCGAAAAATTTGGAAAAGTGTATTAAACTGATCAACTTGTTTCGGCTTCCGTATACATTAAGTCCAAATATCAATGGTCGTCATCAAACAGTGTTGCAATGGATAGAGAAGGGAACGGAGAAAGCTGCAGGCTGGCAGAGCGGTCCTGACTCAGGCAAATGGCCATCAAGTAATATCGAAGATTATAAGAAAATTTATTCATTGTTAATGTTATTGAAACAATAAATTGTAACAGTAGAAATCGTACACATGTTATTTGTGAAGTTGAGGAATATATTTCGTAGAATAAAAATAGTAAACAAACAAGTTGTGTAGTAACGTTTTATTATTATTTATACAATACAACCAATATTAAGGATAAAATATTTACACTGAGTGACATTTCAGCGTAAGCTATACTTAAACAGAACTCCAAGTAGGTATTACAGTAGGTGTTCATAAATATTATCAATGGCTTCCTGTGGAAGTGACAAAGCTTCGAAAAGTCTTTTAATAAAGTATTCTCCTACCGTTAGGTCGTCGGTATACGGTTGATGAAAATTTTGTATAAATCGATCAACGGCACCGTCGAACTTTGAAAGGGAACTGTTTGAGTTTTTTATATTGTAATGTCCCCAAGGAAGAGTATTCGTTGTTTTCGGAATTAAGAAACGTTCATCATCTTTGGGAGAGAGGGCTACTTTCGTTTTCATATGGGTAAACATAGTATGCAGATCGGAAACGAAAACATTCATACATTTAAGAATGGTGGCGTCATCTCTAATGACGCGTAGGTAATCATCGATTTGAAAATGTAATTTAATGACATTTTTCTTGACACCTTTTGCTTTTTTAACAATTTGATCAACGGCTTCAACGCAGTACGCTTTTGTTCCGGTTCCATAGAATGCTTTAATGGGATTATTAGGGAATTTGTCTTTAAATTTGCCAATAACAGAAGAGGTAATAGGGATATTGAAACTATTATTATGGGGATAATTGGAAGTGTCGAAGTGATGAATATTTTCAATCATATCTCTGTAGAAATTTTCCGTGTAAACTTTAAGAATGAAGGAATCAGTATCCATATACACCAAAGAAATATTTTCTTGATATTTTTGCTTAAGAAAGCCGTAGTAGAAGTCATACATAACAACTTTTGATAAATCCAAAATAGTGAAACCTACATAGAGCGGTTTATCGTAAACAATGTGTAATTTATTCATCTGAATAGCTACGAAATGGGGGGTGAAAATTTTTAAATTTCTGAAATTGGGTTTAGCTATTAAACTTTCAGCACCAAGGTACCGTCCAACGTTTTGCCAATGAGTAACTAACTTGACGTCAACTCGTTTATCAACGTTCTCCATCGTTTTTCCGAAAGTACTGTTGTTCATCAATTTAAAGAAAGATTTCCCAAACTTATTATTACACATATTGCGTTTTCTAGTATTCAAATCAATGAAAGGTTTCAACCACTGTGACTGTTTAAACTGAATAGCTCTATGCACTTTAAGTAATTTTAATCCGCTCTGGAGAGCTTGTTTAAGCGGTAGGTAATGAACAATATACTTTGTCTTAGTCATAAGGTTCGGAATGAATTTTTTGACTCTGCCATTAGCATTACCAGGAGAAATAATATTTTCAACTAAAAAGGGAAGATCAGCATGTAAATCGTGTAGGTTTTGGGGATATTGAACGTCAACTTCAAGTACATAACCATATTCAGAAGAAGCATGTAAATCGAGAACATTTAATTCATCAATTTCAGCATCGGTGAGCCAACGAAAATGGGATATGGGAAGGTATTGACTCATGCTGTGTCCATACAAATTGGTAGCATCCAAATACATAATGTAGGAAGTGGGAGCAGATGCGTCATAATCAGTAAGGTGTGGGTTTTTGGCGAAATGCATTCGTTGAACACACTGACTTATTCCTCCGCGTACCCCTTTTTGGAAAAACTTTAACATGTCGATGTCAGTTAGAAGTTCTAAATTAACGCGAGTGAATTTTAACATGCTATCCCACGCTAGCCCGGGAGCGGTGTAATACTGAGCGGGGTCCAAGGCGTAAGTAATAAATAATAAATAATAAATTTATTCCATTTTTTCGTATACATAATAGTATAGGACCTATAGGGGGCTATGTTGCCCGTACATAGGATGGCCCTTACAAACTAATATTTAATTAGATTTATTCGGTATATCATTTATTTCCTCCTTTTTATACTTATTCTTCTTGATCATGGTTCTTGTATTTATTTTTTTATCTTCTCACATTTTCATATTTATGTCTAGGTTTTTAGCTCAAAGATATCTTTTGTTCATTTGATTAGTTTACTAATCTACATTTACTTGTCTTATCACCTTTCTCACTTTCTTTTTTAACACTTTATTATTTTTAACACTTTTTTAAACTATTTGGTAAAATATTAAAAAACTTTTTTGCATAACTTATATAACTCATTTTTCCTTTAGTTAGTGTATTTCTAGGCACTTCAACACTTCTATTTCTTGTATTTATTGGATAATTGTTATATTCCATTTTTAATTTATTGTATTGATGAACTATTGCATTTGTTACGAAAACCTGCTTAATTTTTAATGGGATAATGTGATCATGTTCTTGTATGCCTATTATTTTGATTATTCTGCTTTGTAAACGTTCCAATGGTTCCAGTGCTGATTTATGTAATCCTCCCCAACCAATAACAGCATACACTGCTATGCTATGGAATAAGCCGTAGTATAATTGCATAAGTTGGTTTTTTAATAATACCTGCTTTAATCTGTAGAACACGTATAGTAGATACTTTAATCTATTTACCATTTTTGAAATATGGTCATCCCATTTTAAGTTATAGTCATATGTAAGGCCTAGATATTTGTAATTGGTCACTCTATTAAGGTTTTGACCGTTTATATTAACTGTGATATTTTCAGGAACTGAGTCTACATAATTTCCAAATGTCATAATTACTGTTTTTTTTAGATTAACTATTAGTTTATTATAATATAGCCATGAATATATGTAATTTAATTTTTCTGTCATTTTGTTTGACAATTCTATCCATGATTCATTTGCTAACATTAAAACGGTGTCATCTGCATATGCTATTATTTCATTAACTTGGCACAGTAAGTCATTAATGTAGAGGATAAATAATAATGGTCCCAGTATTGAACCTTGTGGAACACCAACATTTGTAAAAATAGGTTGACTTTTAATACCATTGATCTTAACATATTGTGTTCTTCCCTTTAAATAACTTTGTATAAGTTTTAAACATATACCTCTTATACCCATCCCATAAAGTTTTTGCAATAATCTATCATGGTTAACTGTGTCAAACGCTTTAGAGTAATCTAAAAAGGCTACAGCTATGGGTTTACTATTATCTAAATTTTCATATAAGAATCCATTTAATGTGGCAATTGCATCATCTGTCCCTTTATTCTTTATAAATCCAAATTGCTTCTCATTCAGTAGATTACATTTCCAAATAAAAGTACATAATCTTACATGTATAATTTTTTCAAACACTTTTGACAAATTCGATATTAATGCTATAGGCCTATAATTATTCACATCTGTTTTTGTACCTTCCTTGTATACAGGACATATATCAGCTATTTTAAATTGTTTCGGGCAGTGACCTTGTGTTATTGCACTATTTATTATGTACGATAGTGTCTGTGATATGAAAGGTGCAGCTAATTTGAGTATATATGCATGTATATCGTCATACCCACCAGATTTATTTTTGAGTCCAGTAATTGTTTTATAAGTTTCTATTGCATTCGTTGGCCATAAAAACAGTGAATCAGGATTAAATTTTAGATCAGGTATTGCTTGCTGTTGTTGAGGCTCAGCATTTGTATCATTTAGCTTTGATGCAATTTGACTAAAAAATTCATTAAAGTAATTAGCTTTTATTTCATCATCATTAACTAATTGATCATTAATTTTAATTTTATCTATTCTATGTCTTTTTGTTTTACTTCCAATTTTTGTATTAACATATTGCCACATTTTCTTTGAATCTGCATTTTTAATTTGTTCCTGTTCATGTAAAATTTTAGCTTTGTTAAGTAGTGATTTTAAGATTTTTTCATATTGCATATATCTTGTTTTTTTTTTTCTATGTTTGATTGATCATTTTTCCAGATTTTGTATAATTTATTTTTAATGTTACTTGAATTTATTAGAGCAGATGTAATCCAATTTTTCCTAGGTTTTTGACTTTTCGGTATTACTTTGATTGATGATTGATTTATGCGTTGCAGTTTTGTTATTAAAAGTTCTGTTGCTTCTTCAATATTATTAATTTCAGTTATTTCGTTCCAATTTTCTTCTTCACATAATTTAATGAATTTTTTTTTACTGATTCTGAATTTTTCATTTTCTTTCTTTTTGATGCCATTATCATGTAAAGACAATAATATAGGGTAATGATCAGTAATAGGGTCTATTATTTTTCCTGCAGTTGCCAAGAATAACCCTTTAATAAATATATGATCAATGCATGTACCTTCATCTGTGTTTCTTATAGGACGTGTACAAGTATTTATCATTAACTGGTATCCATTTTCTAGCAGTTCATAAAAATAATCCTCACTGAAATTGTTAAAGTGCATGATATCAAAATTTAGATCTCCAACTATTATATGATTTTTGACATTTTTATTTTCTACAAGAAATTTATGAAATTCTTTTAAAAAATCCTTTTCCTCAAAATCATGACATCTATAAATTCCTGATATTTTTATTTTGATTTCTTCATTTAATTCAACAAGTAAACTAATTATATTTAATTCATCTATCTGCTCATTAATTAAATGATACTTAAGCTCAGTTTTAACATATATAATTACCCCATCTGCTTTATTTATTCTACTACAATTTTCAAAATATACATATTCTGAAATATATACAAACATTATTTTTTCACTCAACCATGCCTCAGAGCATATTATTACATCAGGCTTATATTTGCAGCTTTGTACTATTGTCTCTAATTTAATAATATTTCTCTTAATACTTCTGATATTAACATGTAGAATTAATAACTCTGACTTAGTAAATATTATACTTTCATTTATCTCACGTATATTATTAAAGCTTAATTCTTCATTTAAATTATAATTTATTATTTCCATTTAATTTAAGATTTAAAAGTAGGAAAATCCGGTTTCCAGGGGTAATTAGTATCGCTGACATATTGCTCCCACCTTACCTTGTAGGTGTCACATTTTGAAATATCATCAGCTGCATGATCTATACTTCTTTTTTTGGATAAGTATTTATTTGCCAGTTCACAGTTAATACATTTTTCCCTGCACATTTTACACATATTTGCTTTCTTTTGAAGCTTTCAATACATTTCTTATGTGAATGATTGTAGCCGCCGCAATTTTTACACCTTTTTATTCTAAAGTTGTCATAAACTTTACAATTTTCTGAGCATACAAACACTGATTTTGTTTTCATAATGATAGCATAGGCTTCACACGAAATTTCTGCTAGAGCAGCATGTTGATTATTTCTCTGTTTATATTTGTGTACTATGTTTACACTCCCCTCTGGTAATTCATTTCTACGTATAATATCATTTGCTAATTCTTCTTTATTTACATCTTCTGATAAATTAGTAATTCTCACTTGTGGGTTATTTTTAACATATGATTCTGCAACAAGTACATTATTTTCCTTATTCAACATTTTTAATATATTTTCAGAATCTGATTTCGTGTTGCACTTCAAATGAACAGTACCATTATCAGATTTATTAATTTTTAAAACTCTTGCTGTAGTTTTTTTTGCAACTTTCTTTTTTACTATACTTAGTACATCACCTTTAAAATTTTTCTTTGGTTTTATTGTCAATTTGGCAAAATCTTGTTTTTTGGGTAGATTCTTACACACTACAGCAGAATAAGTATTTTTTGCTTCTACTAAATTTTTCTCTGTATTCTGGACAGATTTTCTCAAGAAATTATTATGTTCTCTCAACTCATCATTTTGCTTGATTAATTCTTTATTCATATTCTTTTCATAACTCAGTTCTTTAAAGTATTCAATACAGTTTTCACATTCATTTCATTTCATTTGACATTGATACATTATCCTCTTCATCAACCTTATCTTCTGTAGTCATTTGTTCAACTTCAGTATCTTGCGTAGTATTTAATCCATTTATTATATCATCCATATATTTTTGCAATATTAACTGTTTTCTTTTTTGTAATGTAATCTCACTAAGTTCTTGCACAGTATCACTTTTTATCATATCATCAAAATTGAGATTAGGGTGAGCCGGACATACAACTAAGTGTCTTGTAACAAAAAACCCATGTCCTTCACTTTGTTTTCTTATAAATTCTGACTTACAAAAACCATTATCACATATTATACATATTACAGTTCCTAACTTTCTACTATCATGACAAATATGAAACTTATGATCGGGAGGAACATCCCGCGCGTCTGCACTCATCCACGCCATTACTAGTAAGTGGAAATACATATTTCACGAAAATTCTCGAACACGTCAGCTAACAGTAGGACATCGGTTTTCAAGTAGAGGTCAGAATATTCTCCGAGAGTGGAACAGTTAAAGGTTTTCCAAACGGTCGCAGCTCTTTCATAATCTTCATCGGAAATGGGTAGAGATGTTAATTTATCGAAAAAATCGTCTTTGACAGGGAACGTTGATTCGTCAAGTTTAGTAATATCGTCGACGTAGGAGTAAGGGAAAACCCCTTTCCGTCGCACAAGTTGAAATTGTGTAGGATCAGAAAAATACTTCTTCACTTGGAAGCATTGAGAAGGGTCGAGTTCTTCAGACAGTTTATCGAGGGAGGAAGCCATAAAACGAAAGGAATCGAGAAATCGAATCTTAACAAATACGTTTTGAGTAGAGTTATCTGAAACACCGGGAACAGTATCAACTCGCAATAATTTGGTAAAGGAAACGTATTTTTCTTTATTTTGAGCAATTACGCTAAATTTAACATCGTTGACAGCCATTTCTTTTAAAAATAAATGACAATCGTAACCGGAGAGGTTGTGGAAGAATACAGGCACAAAGTTGGGTAGTTTGTAGTTTAAGTTACATCTGGAATGAGCGGCCCCTAATCGAACTTTACCAGTCAAATGACAATGATCGCGAACCTTTACATCATCGATTAGGAAGGGTTCTTCGCAAATGTAGTGTTACTCCCTTAACACTTTTATAGGTATTAGGAAATAAAAGTTCGTCAGAATAAGCACTTTGAAGACACTAAATAACTGGTTTTATTACATATCAGAATTATACATCAACTGTGTACAGAAAGAGGCACACATCGACTGGGCTCGCGGTATTCGCAACCAGTCGCGCGTGTCGCGTACCTACCTCACACACACACATACAGCCATGCCGAGGCAGTCCTCAGCTTCATTGCTCCCAAACACTACAATTCCTCCCCTTTTTTATTTTCTTACATTTAAACATAACTGAACGTATTGTTTCATTTAATTTTTGTTAACCAGTCTCTGGGAGCGACGAGGTGGAGGCCTGTCTATACCCGGTTTAATTATTTTGATATAATATATACTATTACGGAATTTATTCTGTAAAAATAGACATAGACCGACCATCGTAGGTATTCTTGGAAGACCGACAAACCACTGCCGCTGGTTTTTCCCTGACGTCATTACTCCAAAGTACCTTGCCCTCTACCTGCTCAACCCTTGCTACAACCAAACTTCTACATAACAACTCGTTTCTATCTATTTTAATTTCTTCGATAACTTACTTATTTATTCTATTTCTTTTCCTTATTTTATTATTTATTTCTGTCTTTTATTTACTTACACTACCGTTTCTTAATTGGTTGTAGTTTCCCTCTGATGTTCCTTTCTTCTTTTTCTTTGATATCAGTTTTTTATTTTTTTTTACTTTTCTTATTTTGTTGGTTTTTGTCATAGAGACACGTTTCTTTTTTCTAGTCTTATGTTTTCATGCATGCCCTGTCGTTTTTTGTTATCCACTTTTTCATTTTCCGCCGCGAAAATGACTTTAAAGAACAATTCCCTTTTATTGTTAATTTTCGCCCTTCTCTCTCCACCCCACTCTAATCCCCTCTTTGTCCCAACCCTTGCTTGGTTCTGGGGTTTGTATAAATAACCGTGCAATCCTCAGTACCGGGTATCTCTGACATTCCACCCACCAGCGGCAAGGAAGAGAGAGATCCTCCGACCACTTGTTTTTTTGTTGCTATATATTTTTTTTGTCTCTACGCTATTTGGTTACCTCTGACATTCCACCCACCAGCGGCAAGGAAGAGAGAGCTCTAGCCACTTAGTCTCCATAACTTGTGTATATATTTTTTCTGCTTTCATCTTTCAATTTAATTTCACGTGTATATATTAGTTGTTGTTGTTTTCTTTAGTGTATTTGTTGTCAAGTTTGTGTATATAGTATTTTTTTTTCGTGTGTGTCGTGTAAATAAACTTTTTAAAACCAATCCGTTTTGTATCAAGTGACGCCCAACGCGTGGGGCTTTAAAAAAAAAAACTGTTAGTGAAATAGAACAAATCCACGCCTGTGATCCGTAAATAAGAAGACAGACTCCGAACAGGAAGAAGACATCGCACTTCTTGGAGTGCCTAAACACCAAGTGGCGCCCAAAAGCGAACCGAAGATGCAGTTTAGTGCTCCGCAGCTGGAGACCATCCTACAGCGTGTCTTAACTGCCACCCAAGCAAAACCACCAGCCCCTTCATTCAGCGGAGATACCACAGAGGATCCCGAACGTTTCTTGGAAGATTGCCAATCCTTTTTCCAAAAATACCATATTGACGACAAGGAACGAGTGCAGACAGTAGCCAGAGAACTAAGAGGGAATTCGGCAATATGGTGGCGTCCGTATGAAAAATACCAACTTCAGTGGGAGGATTTTAAAACCAGACTTCTAGCAAAATACAACAGCCCAGATGTTCTAATTAACCTTACGGCCCAACTATATGGCCAAAAACAAGGGAATAAAGACGACACAGAAATCTTCCTCTTAAATAAGATACAACTTCTGCAGAGACTCGAACCAAACAAATCTGAGGAGTCTTGTATACAATTACTCATCGAGCTTTTGCGGCCTTCGGTTCGCATTTTCCTACGGGCACCTAAGCCCCCCACTCTGGATGAGCTGCTGATACGAGCAACAGAGGTCGATCGCGATCTAGCTCAAACTCCTGCCCCTTCGTCTGCCCGCCCTCGAGATGAACCGAAGACTAATGTAACTAAAGCAACGCCAGCGGTAGCTCCACCGAGATGCCATTACTGTCCGGAAAGGCATTTCCACCGGGATTGTCCGATCCTCCAAGAAAAACGATCTGCACCAAACGTTTCGACGCAGTCGGGAAACTGGAGACAGGCCGAGGGAAACACGGCCCCCAACCGCCCTCAATAGTGGCCTGGGATTCACCTATCCAAAACCATCACCCTTTTGGATGCCAAAAATACCACTCCGTCTGCAAGACAGGTGCGTTGAAGCGCTGCTGGATACAGGAGCATCTCACAACTTCATTAGTACCCGTTTGGTACACGACTTAAAAATGGCAGCCTGTTCAATATCAACCGCCAGCCTCGCCAACGGAGCAACAATGCGTATTTTGGGCACTGCATCAATCACAATACATCTCAACGACACCCCTCAGGAAATTCAAGTTTTCATCGCTGATGGTTTAAAAGATGGTCTTATTCTCGGTATGCCATGGCTCTTACAAGTTAATGCCACATGTGACTTCGAGAGGAAATGTATCCACTTCGGCGTAGAGGTACGGCAGACCATCTACTAGGTTAGGCCAACACCAATCCATAGCGTGCCGACATCTATCGAACAGATTTTCCCACAAGCCACGCCGATCAATTTCGACGAATAGTCGAGGATTTCCCAGCAGTATTCTCCAAGCCGACGACTCCGACCAAGACCGCACGACATATCATTCGTCTTACTAAAGACGAACATTTCTGTCTGCCACCTTATCGATATTCAGAAGGGAAGAAACAGTTAATTCAAGAACAAGTTGCAGAAATGCTTGCAGAAAATATTATTGAACCAAGCCAATCAACGTACAACTCGCCCGTGGTTCTGGTTAAAAAGAAAAATGGCGACTCAAGGTTCTGCGTAGATTTCCGTCGTTTAAACAATCTCACCTACGATGAAGTTTCGCCCCTTCCCGCTATACCGGAAACTCTAAAGGCCATTGGAAAATGTAACATCTTCTCGACTATCGATCTAAAGTCAGGTTATTGGCAGATCCCGATGCATCCTGGATCCCGTCATCTCACAGCTTTTACCGCGCCAGATGGAGGAAAATTCCACTTTAGGGTTATGCCTTTTGGGCTAAAAGGAGCCCCTGCTACGTTTCAACGTACAATGGGCCAGGACGTGTTGACGGGATACTTACGAAAATTCTGCCTCGTATATCTCGACGACATAATCGTTTTCTCGAGTACCTGGGATGAACACATTCGGCACCTACGTCGCATATTCGAGAGATTACAACAGCATAATTTGGCCTGCGCACCCGTCTTCGGATCCCGAACATTAACTTATTTGGGACATCTTATTTCTGAAGAAGGAAATTCTCCACTGCCCAGCCATCTTGGCAGAGTTCATGAAGCGTCCGTTCCAACCACTCGGAAGGAATTAAAGAAGTTCTTGGGACTATATCTATACTATATCTTTTTGAGTTTCGGAAGCGACTACAATCCTGTCCAGGCCGTCTTGTATAAAATATATCGGGGTGAAATCAGCGTCAAATAAGTCTAGTTCGTCCTCAATTGGTAACCTAGACAAAGCATCACAATTACCATTATCTTTGGATTTTACAACTTCAATCTTGTACTTAAATCCGGATATGAAGTATGACCATCTTTGCAATCTGCTAGCAGCAGTTAAAGGAATACCTATTTTTGGGCCTAATATATGTTGCAACGGTGCATGATCTGTTTTTAAAATTATTTCATGTCCCCAAATATAATCATAAAATTTTTTAAATCCAAATACGATCGCGCTCGCTTCTTTATCTATAATTGCTCTATTCAGCTCATTTTTTGGGATTTTTTTCGACGCGTACGCTATTGGTTTTTCGCTTCCATCTCTAAATCTATGTGATAAAATTGCTGATAATTCATAGCCTGATGCATCACACGCTAATACTAACTGTTCTTTAGGATTATAATGTACTAAAATTTTTTCCGAAATTAATTCTTTTTTAATATCGTTAAATGCTCATTTGTCCATACTAACTTATTGCTATTGGCGCAATCGTACAGGGCTTTAAGATTGTCAGAACGTTTTGGTAAAAACCTTGCATAAAAATTGACTAATCCTAAGAATGATTGCAACTGTTTAATATTCTGTGGCCTTGGGGCCTCAATCATTGCCTTAACTTTTGATGTAGCTTTATGCAAACCGTGTTCGTCAATCACAAAACCCAATACTTAAAATATTCACATTTTTTTTCATTTAAACGTAATCCGCACTCTTCTAATCGTTTACATACTGCTTCTATATTTTTTTAAATGATCTAAGTCAGTTTCGCCTGTAACATAAATGTTATCTAGATAAACTACTGTACTTGGAATTCCGCGCAAACAATCTTCCATGATTTTTTGAAAATTTCCTGGACCCGACGCTATGCCTTCTGCTGATTTCGTGTATCTAAGATATCCTGTATGGGTCGCAATTGTTAATAAATGTCTACATTCTTTTTTTACTGGAATTTGCATATATGCATGAAATAAATCTAGCTGTGAATATTTTTTTCCTGATTGTAACACTCTAAAAATATCTTCTATCAACGGAAGTGGATACTTACACATTACTTTGTGCGGATTAATTGTTACTTTAAAATCGCCGCATATTCTTACTGAACCATCACTTTTTAAGATTGGTACGATCGGCGTTGCCCAATCACTGGAATCAACACGTTCTAAATGACCTGCTTTAATCAATCTTTCTAATTCAGCTTCTACTTTACTTTGCAATGCGTATGGCACGTGTCTAGCTTTCATTGCAATTGGCTTAACATTTTCTTTAAGATCTATTGAAATTTCTCCTTTATTATAACATCCCGGTACGTTACTAAACAATTTTGAAAATTTTTTTATTAAGTCATTACGGATATTATCTATATTTAACTGTAAAATATAATTCAAATTATCATTATTTTTCAACAACTTCAAAGGCCATAATTTACACGCTGCTAACCATTGCCGCCCCAACAGTGGTGGACCACGGCCAGGCATTACTAAAAGATTTAGTTTTGTTGTTACATTATTTAACGTTAGAACGTACTAAATAGCTCAAACCCCAACGCCAAAACTTGGACTGAAGTCCCTGAAGAAGAAAACTTTGTTATCGAAAAGTGCTTCGGACATTTTTTATCCAAGTTTTGGCGTTGGGGTTTGAGCTATTTAGTACGTTCTACAACACCGCCAAAGTTTTCTCCAGTTTCTGATTTAACGTTACATTCACGTCTTTCAGTGCGCCTAGTGGAAACACTTTACCTTGTAAATAGTCTTTTAATAACGTATTTGTACTATGCAATTTTAAATCTGAAAAATTCCGCGTGTGTCTTTTCTGAAATAACTGTGAAAAAAGTTCCTGTATCTACTTCCATTGATATACATTTGTTATTAATAATTACATCTAACAATTCTGGCTCTGCGCCATTACATTTTCTATTTACTTCACAATTATAATTCACAACATTACCTTTCAATTCATCGCTTCTTTTTAGCATGTAAAAATCGCTTTCTTCATATTGCTGCTTAGCGCCGCTGTAAACGTTACCTTGAAGATACTGCACGGAACTGCCCTGATTTCTTCTACACAGCTGCTAAATGTCCTCGACGTCTGCAATAATTACAAGATTTAAATCGGAAACGGCATTTATTTGCTCGATGATTTGGCCTCCCGCAACAGTAGCAGACACCATCATGTTGGGTTGTTTGTTACCCTCCATTTATGCAACTCTCTTGCTTGGGTAAATGAAACTTTCCTCTTCGGTCCGGCTGCCTTTTGTCTTGTCGTTGTCGAGAATGAAAATTCTTCTCCGTGTCGATCGCGTACAATTTTTCCTTCACGTTCTTTTGCTGAAACGTCGATGATGATTCCGCTGCGTCTTTTGTAGCGTGCTCGTGTGCGATTGCCTCTGATAGTGCCTTATCAAATGTTAAACCTTTAATTTTAAATAAATGAATTTTAATTGTTTCATCTTTGGCACCGCAAAGAAATTGATCTCTTAAAGCGTTTTTAAAATCGGAGAAATTGCAATGTAATGCCAATTTTTTTAATCTAGCTGCAAAATCTACTATTGACTCAAGTGCACCTTGTTTGGCTTGATAAAAAGTACATCTTTCCATTACTTCCGATGGTGCAGGGTTGATGTGGTTTGTCATAAGTTTTATCAAGTCATCATACTTTTGTGTCCTTGGATTCTCTGGTGCACTTAACGACTTTAATAACAAAAAAGCTTCTTCGTCTAATCTGCTTAATAAATTTAGCACTTTCTTTTTATCGTCCGTTATATCCTTTGATTCAAAATAAATGTCCAAACGTTCCGTGAACGTTTCCCAATTATCACATTTCAAACGAAATTCCAAAGTTATCTTATCCGATGCCATTGAACTATCGTCACCGCTATCGGTTTCACTCGATTGTTTTTCAACGGAAAAAGTTTGAATTTGCGACACACCACTACGAGTTTCTTGATCCCCCTTAACACTTTTCGCGTCTGTTAAGTTTTTTGATTTTTCTTCTATTTCTGATCTAACTGCATCCACCAGCTTTTTACGTAAAACGTCGAATTTTTCGGTTGCGTCAGCTGGAATTTGTCGCAAACGTAATTGCTCTATCACTTGTTCCTTAGATAAGTAATAACACCACCCTACAGTTAATCTCCTTTCCCCGTAATTCTGCACTATCTCTTCTTCTTCAAAGTCACTCATTGATACCACGCCACGTGCCTTTTTTTCGCGTACTTCACACGTGAGCTCTTAATACCTTATCTCCCTAATCTAAATCCCATCCTCGTCGCCAGTGTAGTGTTTCTCCCTTAACACTCAAATAGGTATTAGGAAATAAGGGTTCGTCAGAATAAGCACTTTGAAGACACTAAATAACTGGTTTTATTACATATCAGAATTATACATCAACTGTGTACAGAAAGAGGCACACATCGACTGGGCTCGCGGTATTCGCAACCAGTCGCGCGTGTCGCGTACCTACCTCACACACACACATACAGCCATGCCGAGGTAGTCCTCAGCTTCATTGCTCCCAAACACTACAGCAAATATTACACGACGACGTTTCAGAGAAAAGTCGCATTTCTTCATCAGTCAGGGGTATCATAGGAGCCGGGATCTTTAAAAATCGGTGATAAATATCAGAAACGTCTTGATCAAGAGTCTTAACAAATTGATTAGCACAATCAGGTCCTCTATAAGTCCTGAATATTGAAAGGGAATCGTCAAAAGAGCACTTAATCAAGTAAGCAAACGAGTGCGGTTGATGTTCGTGGGTAGGTGTAGTGGAGGTCTTGTTAGGATCGGAAAAGCATGTATGAATGGGTCGCAATATGGTTTCGAAGTCTGCATAAACAACAAAAGGTACTTTGATACGTTTGTGGTAGTTTTGAAATTTTAAAACGTTATTAGGGATGAGACTACCCATCTTATTCAATTTGAGATTAGCAGTTGGCAGCGTCGTGTAAACGTGGTTGCAATCATTCCGCTGATGACGGTGCAGGTGAGCCACAGAGCTGAAGTATTACAAGCAGCCGTCACATAGGCATTTGCGATGTTCTGTTTTGGAGAGTTGTTGAGACAGCAAACGAAACATATCCTTAATCCAACAGTAATGATTATTTCCTCGATCATCGTGTAGCAAGAGTAAATTGATGTGCAGCCTTCGTTTGACGGACGAGTAGTAGAGGGGACCAACAATTTCCCAGATCCATTTTCCATCTTTCAAAACGTATTCAGTCCCGTAAACATTCACAGAGCAATGGTTCTTCGTTTCAACCGTGGGAATTTCGTTTAATTTAATAGGAAAATCGATACCGTCGTAGTCCATCGTGCGGGAGTAATGCGGATAGGAAGTCGTTCTGTGCGGGTTGGCTTGGGCGGGATACAAAGCTGAGGTTATTGCCCACGCAAAGCAGGCTTGGTCATCGTTTCGCACGTTCACAACAGCTCTCTTAAATACAATTTGTTTAGGTAGAGGAATGTAAGATCAAGCTCTAAGAGGATTGTACTTGTTGCAATTGAGTTCTAGGAAAAGGACTCTTTCCAAAGACCATCCTGTAAGAATGAAATAATAGTAAGCACAAGTGAAATATATATGTTAGATAAAGAGAATGATAAATTACCTGACTCTCGTTCTTGAAACTCAGAAGCTTTACCCTCAAGAACGTCGAAGAAGCTTTGGAGAATATTGGAAAGATCCGTCGACTGAGTGACAACTTTGTTTTTGGTGTTGAAGGATTTCACGTCAACCAATTGTTTAGCATCGTGCACATATCGTCCGAAAAGTTCAAGATTTAGTTTAAGCGTGTCATGCAGTTGTATCTGATTACGAATAACACGCAAGCATTTGTCGAAAACTTCGGTGAAAAAGTCGGTATACGACAGGAAGAACTTGGCGGATGAAATACGAAAGGAAAGTAATTCCTTCCTTAAGAGGAGAGCAGCAAGTTTGTTTATGCTTGAGGCTGCGAAGGTGACCGATGTGGGAATGTTGTGGAACGTAAATGTTACAAGTATCACACCAGCGGTCAGAAGAACCAGCAGGCGTAGCAATTTTAAGTTTCTTCTTCGGCAGAGGCAATGTACGTTGGAGCTGTGCTTGTTTCCGACAAGAAGTTAATCGATGTCTTTTTAAATTATCAGATCGCGTAAAGAAAGCATCACAGTCCGGACAAGGGATCATAGCGGCTAGCGGTAAGAGGTATATCTCGACAACGACTGAGGAATACTGAACGCGGGGACAGTAAATAGCGATAGGAAAAGGGAAAGGATGTGTAAGGTGGAGAGGGCATAAGGAGAGGGACTAAGGAAATATATACTGAAACTGTAGTGGGTACGGTGTGGTAAGATGAGTGCTGGACAAAAGGGTAACGGTGCTGATTTAGCTGCCGAGCTAAATATGAACGAAACCGAGCTGGCTGATATATTGGAAAACTTCTTTCCAAACGATTCCTTCACATCACCCGCTAAAGGTGAGGGGAGCCGAAGAAGCGATTGTACACACGAAGGTTGTCGGCTGCTCCATTCGATTATTCCAAGGTAGTCGACCAAGTAGGAGAAGCCATAAATAGTGTTAAGGAGGAGAAGCGGCGACGAGAAATGGTACTGAATGAAAGAGAGACAAAGGCCGCTTCATTGACTGAGTACATGAAGCGGAAAGAGAAGGAGCTGGAGGAGTTGAACAGATCGGTAGTTGAAACGAGAAAGGAGGTACAAGAAATCGAACATAAGCTAGCTAACCTTAAGTCTGCTTTACTGAGTAAATTTAATGACTAAAATTCAATGATGTTTTATATTATATTGTATTATATTAAATAAAATTCTGTTATATTGTATCGTTTTGTATTTTGTAATTAAAGAAAATAAAAGAGAATATAAATTATAAATATAAACATTTTATTTATTGTAGTACACAAAAAAGCAATACAGCTACAGTAACAAAAAAGCAAGTTCAAGTTAACGTTTTGATGTACACTGTTGCCCCGTGGTCCATGGCATAGACGATTAGTGTCCCCTGGAGAGAGGTTCAGAACAGCTGTTCTTCGAGGTGTTGGCAGAAGGCTCCAACCGGTCTTCTGTCGGACACCTTCTATAAGGTGAACCCTCCAGGAGTGGTACCACTGAATATCATCGTGTCCACCCTGATGTTTATGTCAGTTGGCACGGAGCCATGGAAGAGTACAGTATATTGTACCATTTTTGGTTGTAGAACGGTGAAACAGTCTTAGCGATCTGTGCTGAACGTTGTGAAAACTTGAGTATTTATACAATTTGGAGGAGGAGGATATGAGTGGGGGTAAAGTTAAGATCAATACAAGTGTTTGTGCGAAGAAGGACTGATACATGGCTCATCTAGCGTGTGAACCATTGCTTATTCAGCAAATAGAAATAGGTTACATGTTTTCATGTAAAACAAAGGTAGATCAGATATTGTTGGCTACTCCTAGTGTACACTTCAATTTCTCAATAAAATTGTTATTCTCAGGTTTTAATTTTTTAAAAATTGATTTCGAGATAATAAAAACTTAAAAAATGGAAAACAGCAAAAAATCAAGAAAACCTGCCGTACCGAAATGCCGGTATGGAAAATCTAGGACAAGTGGTGTAAGTATTAATTAATATTGTTGAAGTAATTGTGTAATTGTTAATTAATAATTTTGTTTTACAGTGCGAGTTTGTGGACGCCGTCACTACAATGGCGGCAACATGTTCTGCTGGTGGAAAGAAGCGGAGTCTGGAGATGACGCAAAGGAGGCGTCCTTCGATGACGTCGCCCACCACCGCAACCACTACGCCAACGACCACCAGGACGAACACGGTACCGACGTGTACCTGGACAACGGCGACGACGATGACAACTGCTGCTTCGATGTCAAGTGACTCCGGTTTTTCACTTCCGACGCTTACGCCGATTCCATCGCCTGTTTCTCCACTTCCGGAAACCCCAACGCCGCCTTCTCAGACGACGCTATCACAGGACATAGATAGTCTGGAACGCGCCTTTGACGTCCGCTTGGGATGCAATGCGTGCTGTGCAGCAAAAGGTGCGCGCTAAAATTGCCCAAGTCGACAAGGCTATCTTGGAACAGGACGACGACGTCGCTAAGTGGAAAGCTGAGATTGCCCAGCTTGAGGCAAAAGTCTGCCTGTAACACGGCAACCTTGTTGAATAAACTGGTCGAACCGGTGGAGGGGTACCACCAGCTCGATCAAGAAGTAGACGTCTTACAGCGCGCGAGGGAAGAAAAGCGTCCGAAGTTAGAACAACTGGAAACGTGGCTTGACACCGCGAAGCAGCAGGTGACGTCGGTTACCAAGAGGTAGATATGTAGATATTGTATAGTAGTATATAAGGTTAATTGTAAATAGTGTGTATACAGGGTGTTACTGATATAACTGCGGATATTTAAGGAGGTGATAGGGCAGTAGAAAATAAGAAAATTAAGCAAAACTTCGCAGGTCCTAAAGTTTACCGTTTTCGAGAAAAACGTATGTGAAAATACAGGCAAAACCGAGTACGGTCCTGTGTAAAACGTGTCCTCGATTGACCTGGTCGTGTGTAGTGGCAACGCTGTCTTCAATCAGCTGACGGTGAATGAGGTTACTCCTTAGACTAGGAAAGAGAGGGGACACGTAACTCCTATGCCGACTTTACGTCGAAAATTGACTCAATATTTTGGTACCGGCTCCATTTACTGATCCCAAACAGTGCGTTGACAGCGTTGTGTAAAAGTGTCAATATAATTAAATAGTGTAGTTAGGTTTTAGTGGATTTTTGTTCAAAACAAAGCTGATTTGTTCTTCTTACGGCTGTAAAAGCCGCAGTGAAAGAAATGAACCAGAAATCACATTTCACAAGTAAAAAGAATTTTACGTAGTAAGGTTAAGCAAAGAAAATCGTGTTTAATTTGTTTATTGTTTACATACTACTTAAAATGTGTTATGATTTACGTACAATAATCATTAATGCATCATATTTTTTTTGTTGGAATGGTTTACTGATAGTGAGAGAAACAATAAATACTTTCAAAGTTGTAAGATGCATGCGTTTACCACAATATTACCATAGGCGGCGTCACTTTTAGTCTAAAAAAGTAAAATTAATTAATTAATAAAATTCGTCTTAATATTTATTAGTTCCGCCACATCATGTTAATTAACGTTAATAAAATAATTCTTTGCATTTAAGTTCATTGAACATGTATTCTCTTTGACATAAAATAAATAATATTTTCTTAGTAGCGTAAGACGCAAAAAAACAGTTCTTAATAATTGTTTACTTTATCAAATAAACAATTGATACTCTGTATGGAATGATAATTGTACGAATAATGGTAACAAAACAAACTCCCTCTTAACATTTTCTGTTGCGATACTGAGCGCTGTCTCGCGATCCCAATCGTCCTCAATTTGCAGTCGACTATTACCTGTCCCCTCTCTTTCCTAGTCTAAGGGTTACTCGGTTACTGTAACGTAAACAAGTGTGTTCGAAAATGGCGTTTAGTTCATCAGAATTTTGTGACAGTTGCCAAATGTGTTGCTTAAGTCAAAGCGAAAACGCACAGGACCGTATTCAAATTAATTCATGTTAAGATGTTTTTCAAAAATTTTGAAATTTTTTTGTTTCTTCACCGCGCTGCTGTAGTGACCATTCGATTACATATTGCATCTAGTTGACACCCTCCAAAAATCCGTATTTATATCAGAACCACCCTGTATATGTAGTCTTAGTAAATAAGGGTTAGTATGTAAGTGTTGTATAGAAAAAATAAGTTTTTGTAAATAAGTTAATTACAATTCTAAAAAAAAAAAATAAAGAAAAAAAAAAAAATTTTTATTAGTAGTTAAATAAAATTAAAAAAAGGGATGAAAAATGGGGTGGAAAAGGGGTTGAGAAGAAAATCCGCTGCAAAACATCATAGGGAAATGGGTACAAGGGGGGGGCGCCGGAGGTGGGAGGAGGGGGGTCGGGAGGCCTAAGTCTTCGACATCAATGGTGAGATAGGCACCTTTTTTTTTAGCACTACTTATACCTTTAATTAATTCTTGAAATTTAGGGTAGAAATTACTTCCCCCATTACAGACGTCCTCCAAGTTTCGTTGGAAGCAAATTGTTCTTCATGGAAGACTAAACATTTTTTACTCAGACATTTTCTCACTGTTCAACTTACATTTTCCAAGAGGAACACTTTTTTTTTTAACTGCTTCTATTTTTCTTTAAGCTTAAAGGTGTCAACTTTTTGTCAACTTTATTATTTTTTTTCAAAAATTTTTTCAGATTCGGGTACTTCCCACATCATAAGTTATTTCTCGATTTCAACTCCTTTTGCTTCAAAAAAATTTCTAAAGCCTCATTTTTACACTTTTACCGCAATCATTTTTTACGCTGAAGTATTTCATTAAATACTTCATTGTCTTCTTATACTACACCTCATTATCCATATTTTCATGTACTAATTCTTCATGCTACTCTTTTCCTGCCCTCAAAACATTTTTTTTAAAATTCTGGACTTAAAAAATTTTTACCATTATTCTCACCTAAAAATTTTTCCTCCGACAACTGTCTACTAAACTCATAAATGAATACAACAGGTTCAATAAAACATATTACGCCTTATACACTCTTTTAATTACTCCACTCCTTCATCAATTAAAAAATTACTACTACCTACCGATGCCACCTCATTATATAAATATTGCTACACCATAACCTTCGCTACCACACTACTCTATACCACTTCCTTTACATCCCCCACTATTCCCCCACTACCCTCCCCACTCTTTCCCCACCACCTACCTTCCTATTTAAACCCTTGTCAACCTGAGAGAGCATCACTTCACCAGAAGGGTCTTGAGAATTAATATGGACCTTTCTCGTGTAACTATTGTCCTTTCACCATTCAGGCGAACTGTTAACGAAACTACCTTCCTCCAATGCGGATATTGTTGGCGCCTGCGTGAAACCTGTACGGCTGAAACAGGATTCTGCTGTCAAGAATGTCTTGACAACAGACCTCTGCTTTTCTGCCACAGCTGCAGATTTTATCATTGCGAAACTTGTGCTGCCGACCTTGTCGTCAGCGGACTCAATCGTACCTCTGCGAAAAGTCGGGCTTTGTTTACGAGATCGATGATACGCACACGCTGTACTGTATTCTTTGCAATACTTACGAGCAAAGGCGTCAACTCTTCCAATCCATTATGTTTTCATAAACCTACCTTTCAATTACTATGTCATTACCTGTCCCTCCCTCTCCTACACCTTCCTTTTCCTTTTTAAATACTTGTGACCTTGACATACTTTCCATATAACTTCTTATTATCCACAAACTCTACCTTTATCTTATATCTCAAACGTCTACTACCTTTTGCTTCTTTATTTATTTCTTAACACAAATATATACATGTACACGTTCTACGCTCCTTCTACATAACCAAGATTATTACTCATTTCTATTACATATCCTTCTTCAAATACGGTCTTATTTGTGATACGGTGGTTCTCACTGCAAACAAACTCGTTCATCGATGCTACTACCTCTACTACTGCTTCTTACATCCATTCTCAAACCAATCTTCTCAACTACTTCTGCCTTCTCTTCCTTTTCACTACTTTAACGATTATCTACCTGCTTACAACTGCACTTCTTTCCCATCTTTCC
This sequence comes from Agrilus cyanescens, assembly GCA_947389935.1. NCBI lineage: Eukaryota > Metazoa > Arthropoda > Insecta > Coleoptera > Buprestidae > Agrilus > Agrilus cyanescens. Next base: position 7,627,608 of record OX376704.1, read on the forward strand.
CCATCACAATATCTACATGAATCACGTACAATTGCAATTGCATTAATCAGTGTAAGTGTAACTAAATACCTAACATCATTCCTTGAATAACGTTGCAATGACACTTCAACGGCTGTAGACGTATTTAAAACTTTCCGTCATAAAAATCGTAAACTTCAGACGACTGCAGACGTATTTAATTTCACATTACCGATACATGTACATATGTTTCAATTCATTGTGAAGCATTCGACCACTACATACACACAAGTTTAAAGTCAATGACCTTCCGTCAATTTGACCTTAAGTAACCTCTCCTCCTCTGAATTAGAACCGGTCATCTTACACTACTCGTATATACTGTATATTATTTAATTGAGACGTACAGCACCAAACAACACAGTGCAGTGCATAACAATACTACAGTCTACAAAAGTACAAAGAACCGTATACAGTGGATATCATTCTGATCACTGGGGGGAGTAACGCGCCCAGCAACTACTTCAAAGTGTAATGGACCTTAAGAGAAGTAGCGCACGAAAGGCCCTTTGAAGTGCTTTCTCAACTTTACCTTCTAATAATTATAAGGCGTACCGAGCCTACCGAGTGCGCAGGGAGGTAGCGCGCTGCCACTCGCTCCAGGTACCCTCTTGAACTCAACCGCCAAACAACAGACCTCTGCTTATACCCCTACCGGCATTGAATTACACTATTGAATCTGAAGCCACATATTAGACGTAGATAAAACAATCTAAAAAGACAGCCCTCGGAGTAGTTGTTTCTTTTGTTTCTATTTAGTCTTGTTATTCAAGTGAACCGTGCGGTTTGTGTTTGCCAGCGCCTACCTGATGAGACCCAATAGGTCGAAACCGGTTGTAGGATATGACTTATGGTTCGTTGTGCCTACAGTATAGGACGCGTTCCAAATGTGGGATAAGTAATCCTTAATTGTTTAGACGTTACAGGAATTTTACCTGTCTTTGCCGGTAGGGGTATTAGCCCTCGGAGTAGTTGTATCTAATGTTTCTATTTAGTCTTGTTATTTTACTGTAACCTAACTGTAACTGTCTGACTCTCTCAATCTAACTGTCTGCCTGTCACTGTTTGACTGTAACTGTCTCTCTCCTATTGATCCTCGCGGTGTTTTATCCCAAAATTTTACGCTCACCAACACACGATTCTGCATCTCGCGAGATTCCCTTTACTTCCCTATATCCCTAAGATACATATTGCTCGAAACTCAAAACACCTATATCTTTACTTCTACCCTCCGATAGTAGACTTCCACATCTTCATATTGTAGCGAACACGAGTATACTTGTGTGAGATCAGGTACACTTGTACGTGCTACGGGCCAACTCGTATTTTTAAACGTGTGTCTCGTACCTGATTTCTAAGAAAACAATTAAGCGGTTCGCAGAAATGTAAACAACTTTCGGCGTTTCGTATATTCTGGATTTTTCGAGAGTTTAACGACATAGAACTATAAATTGAAACGACGATGGCCGAAGAGTTAGTAATAAATAGACAGTGGCAGTAGTGACATAAGAAATAAATCGACAGTAACAGTAGTGACAATACAAATAAATTGAGAAGCGCATATAAGTGAATAAAGTGTAAATAAATAGGAATCTAAGTTAGTAATAATTAAATAGTGTTTTAAGTTTAATATTTAAATTAGTGTGTATAAATTGTCATTCCTGCACATTTAGTCTGTAAATAAATTTAATAAACCCACGAACACTACAATATTCAACTGATCTTACAGTGGTCGAAACTACACCCTTTCCTCCTTTACGCCCCTACACATTATTTGGCTAAACACATGGCCTCAGATGGCATTCCATTGTACGAAAGTTGTCACAAAATGCTCGTTTTAAAGACGTATTCCGTCCTTTTCTTATTCATTAAGTGTTTTAAAAGAAATTATTTCAATCCTATTCTCATTTCAAATGATCGAAATTAGAAATACGAAATAAAAACAAATATTAAGATGAAGAGACAAAAAATATACCTGTAATCCAAGTAGATAAAATTCGTTATTAGATAAAACCCACCTGTTAAATAAATTATAGCGTATGTGCAGCTAACAGGTATCGGGTGCGTGTGGTCGTGGTGGTTCTAAGAAGAACCGTTGAGATGCGGTTGTCTATGCCGGCATCCGTGGTGAACCATCAATACCTTCTTCGGTATTAGGGAGGATACCTTCTTCGGTATCGGTGGTGAAGGAGAGACGAGTCAGTGTTAGACTAATTTTATTGAATTATTTAAAGCTATTGATACAAATACTATTTACATTATTCTTATGGATAGCGTGCCATCAGCAGTTTACGCTAGTATGTGTATTCGTTAGTGGCCAGAACTGTCGATATTTTCTGTAAGCAGAATTTAGATTCCGCAGTATAGAGTGTACTAATTTCCGTATTTCGATAGATACAGAGTGTTCCCACAGGATCACCTTCCCAGTCTTGAAGCTTGAAAGTATTGGGGAAATCGAACTCGTCGTCCAGAGCGGGTGGTTTTTCTCTGTGTATCTTTCTCATTGGTCGTTGTATTTGTGGGAACTGGTGTGGGGTTCTTCTTACATAGGCCGGCTTTAACCGATGAATGGATACGACTTCTCTGTATTTGGCAATTGTATGATGAAATGGTGTTCGTTCCTTTTGAGGACCCTATATGGACCATCGTATGAGAATTGAAGGGCCTTCTTTGGTCCATCGCGACGGATAAGGACATGATCGGATGTTTGCAGTTCCTTAAAAAGGAACGTTTTCTTTTCACCATGCCGAGATGCAGCCAAGGGTCGTAGTGTCTAAAAATTCTGTCGAAGTTGCTGTATATATGATGATGGTGTGGCGTCGGGCGGTTTCGTGGATGGTGCTAAGAATTCTCCTGGTAGACGGAGTGCTTTCCCATATAACATGTCGGCTGTTGTGGCAGAATCTGGGGCCAGCCGTTGGTTTGATGACATGCTATTGCAGCTTTTAATTGGCGATGTAGTCGTTCCACCATTCCCTTTGCTGCAGGGTGGTAAGCGGTTGTATGTATGCGTTTGGAGTTTGTCAAGCGAGACAATTCGTTGAAAAGTTGGGACTCGAATTGCCGGTCTTGATCCGTCGTAATTCCTAGCGGTGTACCAAATCGACATATCCAACCTTCGTAGAAAGCTCGGGCTACCGTTACAGATTCTTGGTCCTTTAGAGGGAACGCTTCCAGCCAGCGTGTGAATCGATCTATGCATGAGAGACAGTAACGATATCCCTCTGAGTGCGGTAAGATGACGATGTCGATGTGGACATGATCAAATTATTCTGCTGGTAGTTCGAAGGTGCCTAATGTAACTGAAACATGTCAAGAAATTTTGGCTTTTTGACAACTCATGAATTCACGAGCTCATTTTGCACAATCTCTACTTGCTGATGGCCAAATGAACCGTTGTGTTACCAATTTGCTTGATGCTCGAATGCCGGGATGCGTGAGTGAATGTAACTGTTTGAATGCAGCAAAACGAAAGGTTGGGGTCAGAAAGGCTCTTGCAGTTCCAGTAGAAATGTCGCAGAAAATAGCCTTGTTTAAGCCAGGAATGTGGATCTGTTTCAGCAATAGGGAGTTGTTTGATTCGCGGTAGGATTTCAGTTCCTCATCGGTCTCTTGTTCCGCTTCGAGGGCTTCGTAATCAATAGGGGTTGATAACTCTGATATGCGTGAGAGAGTATCAGCTACCACGTTGTCCTTGCCGGAAATGTGCTGAATATTCGTGGAAAATTGACTGACGTAACTTAAATGGCGGGACTGTATGGGGGAGCACTTGTCAGTGTTCTGGCGGAAGGCGAAGGTGAGCGGCTTGTGGTCTGTGAAGATAATGAAGTCACAAGCTTCAAGGAAATGTCGAAAGTGGTTAATGGTGCGGTAAATTGCCAGAAGTTCTCTGTCGAAAGCACTGTATTTTGTCTCCGCGTTGGAGAGTTTCGTAGAAAAGTATGCTAGTGGCTCCCATCTTCCTTCGTGAAATTGTTGTAACGCGGCACCCAAACTATGGTCGGAAGCGTCACAAAATACTGCTAGCGTAGCATGGTTGTGGATGATGAAGGAGAGTAGTTTGTGCAAGCTGTTGCTTGCTTGTGCTGAAAGCTTCATCAGTCGTGGTGTCCCATTGAAGCGGTGCGTTACCTTTAATTTTCCCTTTTAGTAGATTATTCAGCGGTGAATGCGTACGGGCGGCATTCGGTAGGAATTTCCTGTAGAAATTTCGCATACCCAAAAATTGTCGCAATTGTTTTGCTGTGTTTGGTTTTGGGTAATTGCTGATTGATGTCACTCGGTCAGGTAAAGGACGTATTCCATTTGCTGTGACCGAGTAACCCAGAAAAGAGACTTCCTCCATGCCAAGTTTGCATTTTGCTTGGTTCAGCAGGATGCCGTAAGACTGCAATAGCGAAAACACAGTATGTAGCTGCTGGCGGTGCTGTTCTGCTGACTCGGATGCTACCAATATATCGTCAATGTATGCAAAACAAAAATACAATCCATGCAGTACTTCGTCGATGAATCGTTGGAATGTTTGGCTGGCATTACGTAACCCAAAGTTTATGTATGGGAATTCGAAAAGACCAAATGGGGTTGTTATTGCCGTTTTTGGAATGTCTTCTGTTGCAACCGGAATCTGATTGTATGCACGAACCAAATCGATGGTGGAAAAGATGGTTTTGTTCGCTAGCGCATGAGTGAAATCATCGATGTTGCGGACAGGATATCTGTCGGGGATGGTTCATGCGTTGAGAGAGCGGTAGTCTCTACATGGTCGCCATTCGTCTTGTTTCTTGGGTACCATGTGTAGCGGTAATGCCCAAGGACTGGAGGATGGTCGAGCGATGCCCAGTTGCACTAATGTTTCGAATTCCTTCTTTGCTGCCATGCAACGGTCCGGGGCTAAGCGTCGTGGTTTGCATGACACGGGAAGACCGAGGGTGGTAGTTATGTAATGCCTTGTTGAATGTTTAGGGACGAATATTTGGCCACTAGGTCGTAGTAACGGTGGAAATTCTTGCAGTACGTTGTGGTAGACCGATGTACCATGATGTGCGTCCGAGATGAATGTGATTGAGGGTTGAATGCTTCTCGAGACTTGGCCAGGGGTAACAAGATGCGTCAGCTGGTCCAGTAGTCGTTGCTTGCTTAGATCGACCCGTAATTGATAGTGCGTCAGGTAATCAGCACCAATTATGGGTTTCGTGACGTCAGCAATGACGAAACGCCATGTGAAATTCCTTCGTAGACCCAAATCGAGAGACAGAATGATTGTGCCATAAGCATCCATCAGAATTCGTATTCGAACCATCAATACCTTCTTCGGTATTAGGGAGGATACCTTCTTCGGTATCAGTAGTGAAGGAGAGGCGAGTCAGAGTTTACTATTTACATTGTTCTTATTGATATTGTGCCGTCAGCGGTCTACACTGGTGTGTGTATATATGTTCTAACCTAGCTAGTGGCCAGAACTGTCGATGTTCTCTGTAAGCAGAATTTAGATTCCGCAGTACAGAATGTACTATATTTTGTATTTTGATATGTACTGAGTGTTCCCACATAACCTTTTTCACATATCTTGCATACAATGTTGGAATAAGCTGGAAATTAGGTAGAACATCTTTGCGCCTTTCTTCAAACCTACTCATTAGTTTCAATGACGATATTCTGAAACTTTTTACGACAGTTCTGATAACCGGACTTCTATATTATTGGTGAAGGGCCTTAATGAGTTGCCTAGGGTAGATGCAGAAGGTCGCCGGTAATTATAGAAAGTAGACATAAAACCTCCCCCGTTAAGCTTGATGTCCCAATTAAGCCTAGACAATTTAACGGTAGGTTACTGTGTTTGGGATTGGTTGGAGTTCAGCATAATCCGATCCCTTCCCCTCTCTAGGAGTTTCTCTCTATTTAGAAATTGTTTCAAATCGGGTATTAAGTTTGGAAGGAATGAGGAGAAGAGAGTCGTCCTGACTTAATATAGAGTATAACTGATATAATCCAAATGTTATCGACATATATACATAGATATAGGAAACTGAATTATTCCAATAATCATATCACTTGTTAAAATCATTGTTAAAATAGCTGTTTTAGTCAATAAATCTAGGTATACTGATCTGATTTGTATAAGGTTAATATTGTAAACAAACTTATGATAGTGTGGAAACAAATTTGAAGCTTATCTTATTTTTCTTATAAAAATGATCATAAAATGTGTTGGATATTTGATATTGAAATTTTCAGTAAATTTGGGATCAAAATAAATACCTACTTGATTGGAAATTTTTCCTTTTATTTCATAATTTAATTTAGTTTCTAACCAGGAGAGATCATTTTCATTAGCCGAGATACCTATTGCAAGTCTATTTCCTTTAGTTGTTTATTTAAATCGTGGGTTCTGCTGTAAAACGCAATGGGGTGTTTGTCTTATGACAGAACCGAGCCAATTGCTCTATCGAGGCATCAGTCGTAATGGTAAATGTTTTAGTGAAATCAGGGTAAGCTAAAATAGGTGCATTTGTTAATAATTCTTTAATTTGTTTTACTGCTTTGATATAGTGTGAAGCTGATATTCAACTTTGGAATTTTTTTGAATGCAAATCATTATAATCTAAAAAGACAGGTAAATTCCTGTTACGTCTAAATAATTAAGGATTACTAATCCCACACTTGGAACGCGTCCTATACAATAGGTACAATTGGGTCTCTTCAGGCAGAAGCAGGCAAAACACAAACTGTAAAGTTCACTTGAAAAACAAGACTAACTAGAAACGACAGAAACAACTACTCCGAGGGCTCATACCCCTACCGGCATTGAATTACACTATTGAATCTGAAGGTACATACATGTTAGACGTAGATAAAATAATCTAAAAAGACAGGTAAATTCCTGTTACGTCTAAATAATTAAGGATTACTAATCCCACATGTGTAATCCTTATATATTTAGACGTAACAGGAATTTACCTGTTTTTTTAGATTATTTTATCTACGTCTAACATGTATGTACCTTCAGATTCAATAGTGTAATTCAATGCCGGTAGGGGTATTAGCCCTCGGAGTAGTTGTTTCTGTTGTTTCTAGTTAGTCTTGTTTTTGCAAATCATTATGATCAGGAGTTGGGATTCGATTATTGCAACCAGGGATGTTATGGATATGGATACTGATACATAATACATGTAGCAACTAAAGATCGGTTTGTGACGTATTACCAAGGGAGAACAGCGTAGACTGCTCTGGAAACATTTCTCTCAACTATCTAGCCTGTATAAGCAGCCGTCGAGATCGTAGATCATCAGTAGTAGTGACTACGTGCCAAGCGGTAGCAATGAGAAGAAGAAGGCGATCGGCAAGTGATAATTAAGTGACGAAGCGGACAGTTAATCTTATAATTGTATTAATGGGACAGTTTCAAATAGTTGTACTGCATTCAAAGTTTTGAATAAAACTGTTAAAAATAAGAAAATTCGCGACAATTGGTGTCAAGAGTGGGACAGAAGCGGACAGGATGAGATTAACGAGCATAGAAGGAGGAAAATCTGGAGAATTTCATCGAACTTTCTAGAACATCCCATCGACTGTGAATAATACTAACAAGTGAAACATCATTAGAAAGCTTTTTAAGAGAGAATATTAAATTTGACGTTAGTGAAGAACTTTATCGAACTTTCTGTAATATTTCACGTATCATAGCTTATCCTAGTAAGCCGTATATCGTTAGATAGATTTCAAAGAGATCGGAAGAACGATTGTTGCCGGATTCGAACAGTTTCATTGAATATTTTAGAAAGGAGGCTTATGCCAGTCACAACCAGAGGTACCGAAGAAAAGATGGTGGAACAAGTAAAGGCTCTAATGGCGATGATGGCGGAAAGGACACAGAAAATGAAGAGACGGGAAACAGAATTGACACAGAAAATGGATAAATAGCAAACAGAAATGACACAGAAAATGGATACAAGGCAAACAGAAACGACACAAACAATGTAAAAGGTATTAGCAATATTAAAAGATGAGTTGAGAACAGTGCAAAATGACGTGAAAATGAGGCAATAAGAACTGAAAGCAGCTTAGGAAGAGATGAAAGCAATTCAAGAAGAAATGAAACAAAAAATGAAAGCGAAAATAATGAGCGTACAAGGAACGATGAATATAAGAATGGAGGAGAAGACATGTGAGATTAGAAACGAGACGAAAAAGAAGCTGGAGGAAAGAGAGATTCAGCTAGAGTTGAAATTGGGGAACATTTTGGATACAGGAATCGACGATTTAGCGAGCTGAATGAAAGAAATTGAGAAGCGAGAGAAGACCGCCCGCTATAATGAGAACTGACGATTTCGGAGCGCGGTCAGCAAAAATTGCAACTCCAGCATTTGATGCGAAAATCTCGTTGTCCGTTCTTCAGCGGGTTTAGACGACAGCCGGAGAAATAAGATTAGCCAACTTTATGGAACGCAAATTGGCACATCATCTCAAGACTGGACGGAAATAAATCATAATTATAGAGGGATCAATAAATCACCACTGTTAGAATGATTGCCGACACAGGGGATTGAATACTATCGTTCGACCTGATATAGTATCGGAATGGCGAATTCAGCCCTTCGCAAAGAAACTGAACTTGTCTGCAGCGACCGAAGAGACTTCAATAACTGGGAAATGTAACGTACAAATTAGAACTGTAAATGTGATATTGCATAGTAGGGTATTAGTGGCCGATATAGTGGATGATGTCATTATTGGATTGGACCTTCTTAAGGAACACGGATTTGACTTAAATATCGGCACTTCTACAATACGAGTCGGTGAACAAGTGATAGTGATGTCAAATCCAATGACGAAGCTTACTGCCCTTAAGGTGATTGTAGAGGAAGATGGAGCGCTACCGAGCCATTTCGAGAGCATTATAAAAGTAAGGATAGATTACGACATCGAAGGATTGGTGGGAGTAGTGAAACCAGACAATTGAGACTTAGTACAGAAGGCACTAATAGTGAGACGCATGCTCATAAGACCGGGAGCACCATCGATACCTATCCGAATAGTCAATTTAAAGGACTTCGAGTAAAAAAAAGATCTCCAAAGGCACAGAGTTAGAAGAATTTGAACCAGTAGCTGAAATTCATCATTGTGATTCAGAAGAAGAACCAGAGCCCAAATCAACATCACTTTCTGCGGCTCTCACCAAACTGATGAAACGGTCAAATAACCATCCCCCATGATAAGGAAAAAACTGCGTTCACGACTGGGAATAGAATATGGTGATCAATGTGATGCCTTTTGGATTTTGCAATGTACTAGCTACATTTGAAAGACTGGTGGACGCCGTACTACGAGGGCTCAACTGGAAAATTTGTTTGGTTTATATAAACGACTTCATTATACTAGCAAAGATCTACAAAGATCACCTACGAAACGTAACAGAAGCCTTCAATATATTGGCAACCACAAAATTAAAGCTAAGTCCCAAGAAATGCATCCTAAGAGAGAATTAAGGTACTTGGGACATGTTATAACACCAGAAGGAATAAAGACCGATCCTGACAAAACAGACAACGTACGCTGTTGGCCCTGTAACCACCCGTACCCAGGTGTTACATAATTTAAATACATTACCTTTATTTATTTATTATGAGGCAATTTTACCTGATGATGTCACTTCTGTTTAAATACATTACAGGTATTTTTTTATTCAATAAAATTTTAATATTTTAGAATTGTTCCAATACGTTTTGTCCAATTGTATTAATGGGATTATTTAATTAACACATACTTTCGTGTTTCAAAAAGGGGAAAATAATATTGCTGGATATAATAATTTTATTTGACAAATTAAGATGTTGAAGACCACCTAAATTAATTCAAGGATATCAAAACAAATTAAATAATTCTAAAATAATTTTTGTACCTAATTAGTGAAATAGGAGTGAAAACTTCGCAACAGCGAGCATTTTAACATCGACTAAGCGACCAGAAACATATCGTCTAGACACATTTCCGGTCAGCCACTTAGTGAGAAATATAGGTTTCATAGGTTGTCCACGTATAGGAGTGAGCTAAGTATATTATTCCACCCCTGAGTCAATTCGTAGGGAGGCGCAGATTGGAATCTAGCAAAGGGGAGACCACTCGGTATGCAAACTACGTTGGAAAGAACGAGTGAACTACCTTGATCTAGACAGGCAAGTGAGATAGGAATGTCGGAATATGCGCGCTTGGACCCCGCGGCACGCAAAACCCGCGCAGTGGAAAGGGTAGACTTTTGGTATAAAAGGCAGCGAGTTTCTACAGGATTTCATAAGGAGTTTGGTCATTATTGGCTCTCTAAGTTTGCTGGATTCGGCTGCTGGTGAGAAAGGGTCATTTATTGGCCTAGCTCGTCCTTCAGTAAAAGAGGTCCTTAGGCAAATTCGAACGCTCGCTTGATTCTTCTGTCAGCAATCGATAAGGAACTTTGAACGAATATACTTTGATTCAGTTGTTGGTGAGATCCGGTCATTTATAGTCCTAGCTCGTCCCTCGGTATATGAGGTCAATAAGTGTAGCCGCAGTGATTGAACTCGTGAGACGAGTGTTAAGACTGTCGTTGTGCGGCGTTCGTATAAATTGGTTTTCCTGCCTTGTCAATACTGACCACGCCGCTGTACCTGTCACTGACTACGCCGTTGTACTTGTCACTGCCAACCCCGAGTGCCTGCCACCGCCACTACTACCACGCCTAGAGTGTCTACCACTGCTGCTCCTGTCGACCTGAGGTTGGCCCCGGACCCGTCTTGCAAGAACACGAGAATACTTACGACCTAAACAACCTGAAATTTTTATTTATTAGAACACCTAGATTGCCATACATACAATCACACACTTTTAATTGTATAATTTTAATAGATAGCGGTGCATCAAAGTCAGTTATGAATCTCGAATTAGCAGAAAGGTATTTTTCACAATACCTTTGCCATAATCCATTTGAAATTAGAACGCTATAATCAATTACACTGACCATACGATCACTACACCTAACACTGTCATTCTAGTCCTTGAAACTCGAGAAAAGATCATTAACACATTCACACCTAAACAAATACCTGTCGCAATTCACAAAGGAAATTTTGTCATTACGGATAACACATTTTACCGAGTGTTTACACAGCTAACCATGGTTATATTAATGTTTGTCTAAATAATTGTAACACAACCGAACCCATGGACATTCACCCTTTAGACAATTACATGTATAGCTGGATTGCACTTATCAGAGACTGGAGAAACTTGGATCAAAAATGTCAGTCCCTGAAGAAGATAACTTTGTTATCGAAAAGTGCTTCGGACATTTTTGATCCAAGTTTTGGAGTTGGGGTTTGAGCTATTTAGTACGTTCTGGAATGCACTGTTTAGTGTTAGCATTATATTTTAGTTTATAATATAATACTTACATTTATTTTCGTAAATATCTTTATTTTTAGTATTCCTTCAATAGGCAAAATTACCTGACTGAATTTATATTAGTTATATTATATCTTATTGTTAAATTTTAAATTCCTTGCTCCCTTTGTTGGGTTTTATTACTCTTTGTCTATTGACTTGGAAGGTTCAGGTCATGGTGGTGCATTAAGCACCCTCTCCAAAATTCCCAATTTTCAACCACCACTGTTTAATTTAAGCTCCACCCCCTTTTTGTTATCTTGCTCTTCTAGTTTTAAGTTTCAATTGTCAGTTAGTATGTAAGTAACAGTCTGAGTAAACTAAACGGTAAAGAAAAAATTCGCTACTAGTTATATTTAGAACATTCTAGTAGAACGGGGTTCGATATAGCAACTCCGAGTGGTCTCCGGATAATTTTTTATTTTACGACCGCAGATTCACCTAGCGGCATTGGTACAGAAGAGTTTAACCCTTTAAAAGACTTACGTACAGAACATATATGAATATAGAGGAAAAAGTTAAAATTATTAAATTATCTCACCAATACAAAAACATTTTTCATAAAGAACAAAAAAAACTCACCGCGGTCACTTATGTTAAACATCACATCCTTACAATCGACGATGGACCTATTTATAAGAAATCTTTTCTATATTCTCAAAAACTTAAGGAAGAAATCCAAAAACAAATCACTAAACTTTTGAATGACAATATTATAAAACATTCAATTAGCCCCTATTCAAGCCCCGTTTGGATAGTACCGAAAAAACTCGACGCGTCCGGGGAGAAAAAATGACGCATGGTGATAGATTTTAGGGAATTAAAAAGAAGACGGTAGAGAACAAATATCCATTTCTTAGAATAGACAATGTGTTTGGAAAATGTAGTTATTACACCATCTTTATCTTTATCTTGCGTCCGGGTTCCATCAGATACCGATGGACCCGTGTTCAATTGAAAAGACGGCATTTTCAGTCGAAAATGGCCACTACGAGTATGTTCGTATGGCATGAGGCCTAGAAAACGCCCCTGCGACTTTCTAGCTCATGATGGATGAGGTTTTAAAAAAATATCTTTACAAATTTACTTTCGTATATATGGATGATATAGTCATCTTTAGTAAGTCCCCTTCAGGAACATATCACTCATTTACGACTTATCTTATTTAAAATTAAAATCAGTGAATTTAAAAGTCACCCTTGACAAATCCGAGTTCCTTCGAAAGAAGTACCTTTCCTTAGGCATGTTATTACCACAGAAGGCATCCGTTCAAACCCCGACATAACTAAAGCTATCAAAGATTTCTCGATACCGCATAACATAAAAGCTTTACGTGCGTTTCTTGGCTTGTTTGGCTATTATCGCAAATTTATTCAAAATTACGCAAAGATTGTCACCCCTCTTACTCGATGTCTCAAGAAAAATTCCAAAGTTGAATATCAATCTCCACACTATATCAATGCAGTAAAACAAATTGAAGAATTAATAACAAATGTCCCTATTTTAGACTACCCTGATTTCACTTAAACATTCACCATTACGACTGATGCTTTTGATAGGCAATTGACACGGTTCTGTCATAAAACAAACACCCCATTGTGTTTTACAGCAGAACCCTTAACTTTTTCAGTCCAAAAAGAACTTCTTTTAATAATAGATTCCTGTAAACACTTCCGCCCGTATATACGTATTTGGTAGAAAATTCATATTACAGACAGATCATCAACCCCTTGTCTGGATACACTCCCTAAAAGAACCTCACAGTAGGCTCTGCCGTTGGAAATTTTAAACTACAAGAGTATGATTTCAACATCAAGCACATTAAGGGTAAGGAGAATCACGTTGCTGATGCTTTGTCTAGAGTAGAAATTAACGCACTAGAAGACGATCTTGAATACTTAGATATTGACTCACTTTTTAACAATCCATATGACTTAACGCCTGAAGAGGTAGATGAAGTTATAAATCATTTCGACCCACAACTTTTGGATGACCAACAAACATACACTCGGCTCAAGAAAACCCTGTACATGTAGTGCCTATTTCAGATAGACCAGTTAGCTCATTTCCAATTATGATTAATGTTAAATTTAGCAAGCCACTCCTTAAATTAACAACTAAAGGAAATAGATAACTTGGCTAATGAAAATAATCTCTCCTGGTTAGAAACTAAATTAAATAATGAAATAAAAGGAAACCAATCAAGTAGGTATTTATTTTGATCCCAAATTTACTGAAAATTTCAATATCAAATATCCAACATATTTTATAATAATTTTTATAAGAAAAATAAGATAAGCTTCACATCTATTTCCACACGATCATAAATTTGTTTACAATATTAACCTTATACAAATCAGATCAGTATACCTAGATTTAGTGACCAAAACAGCTATTTTAATAATGATTTTAACAAGTGTTTTTTTAATATTCCTTCCAAACTTAATACCCGATTTGAAACAATTTCTAAATAGTACGAACACTGTATATTAATCGAAAAATCTGATTCCTTTTGTAAGGATAAAATTAATACCAAAATTATATAGATACGCTCTTGAAAGTCCTAGTTTCATAATAGAACAATATTGTGAAGTACATCAACTACATAATGGGAGTTTTCTTGTTACTACGAATCAAGAATGGATCATCGACTCCAGAAAACAGAAGAAAGGAAACTACATCATCAACTACCAAGACAAAACCATAATTAATCAAGATCTATTTAAGAAGGAAGCCGATGTTATTTCTAACAAAAAAATACAGGAGTATCACATCGAAATGCCGAAACCGCTAAAAGAAATTCGTCTTTTAGACAAGTTCCCAAACAAAGCAGAAGACATCAAACAAGCATTACAAGAAATAGAAAACACACCGGCCCATTTGAAGCCTGTTGTATTTTACGGACACCTCTTTATTACCACAATTTGTACAGTTAGCAGAATGTTCATAATGCTCTTAATATGTTATAGAGAACGGATTTTACAGATGTATCAAATCAAAAAAAGTCCGAGAGAAACTCCTAGAGAGGGGAAGGGATCGGAATATGCTGAACTCCAACCAATTCTAAACACAGTAACCTACCCTTAAATTGTTTAGGTTTAATGGGGACATCAAGCTTAACGTGGGAGGTGTTATGTCTAATTTCTATAAATACCGGCGACCTCTGCATCTGCCCTAGGCAACTTGTTAAGGCCCTTCACCAATAATAAATTAGTATATTAGTCCGTTTTTTTTTTGTAATAAAACAGATGAAAGTTAAAATAAATAACCTGTCACTTTTGTCAGTTAAAAAAGAAAAAGTTATTAAGTCAAATTGTGTAATAATTCTTCTGCTCAGTAAAATTTTATGTTTTTTTAATTTATTGTGACGACATCGTTATAATTCATGTAAGTTTTGACATATTTATCAAAGTTATTTACGGCACTGCTGATAATTGTTTATTAGGACAATGCCCTTTATGAGTGTTATGTATGTCCCTGCCACACGATACTCAGCTGCGTAGAGACTAATTATGATTATTACCATTATTATCGATTAACATTCTACTGTCTGTCCGTCATTCTCAATTTGAATATGTGTACGTGAACTGTGAGTTAAATAACGTAAAATAGAAAATAAACTATATCCTTTCATTCCGTCTAAGCAAATTGTGTGTTATTTACTTACCTATATATCCCCTACGATTTAACAGTGGTGTCAGGATTGGGATGGATAAATATGCGTGCGCGATACCTGGACACTGAACCTGAGCAAAATTTCTGCAGATTCTGCATTATGCACTTGTCTACGTGGGCGCTGAGTTTAACGACGCCTTATAGATTCTCGTGGGTCTCGATGATCTCTTACATAGGGTAAAATTCAAATGAAACTGACAGGTCGTTTCCATGCCACCCGTAACAAATTCGCTGAAAGCATCAATTTTCGAAATGCCATGCATAAACCTGAAGAAACTATTGCCTATTTTACAATGAGACTGCGCCAGCGGCGACTTTTTGTGAGTATGGTACATTCTTGGAACGAATTTTAATCGAACAAACGCTCGCAGGTCTAAAATCGAGATAGATTTGCGACGAAATCAATCAAGATACCAGAAAGCTTTATTGCTACGTATGAAATTGACAGCAACCTCAAAATTTGACACAACAATCCGAATTGGACATTAATATCCAGTTTTTCGGAAGCCCGCTAATCAACGACAGACACGTAACAGATCAACCCATCATCACTGAGGATCGTTTAATCAATCAAAACATCTTCGGAGAATACACCAAGAAAAGCAGAGGTCATCAAAAGACAAGCAAAGATGTGCGGGGTGCGGCGAAGGTCATCCTTGCATCCAGTGCCGATTTATAAACGCCGTGTTGGAAATGTGGCAAGAAGGGCCATATAAGTAAAGTTTGTCGATCTTAGACAATGAATTTAGGAACGAACCTAGTGTGCGTGCTCCATTTTCCTTTTTATTTAAAAGAAAAGTGCTGCATACGATTTTGTATTCTTTTTATTTATTAGAAATGTGACTCTACATGTCGGAGTCTACGAAGAGACTGACATCAAACTACGTACATTATTGAAACGATACATACTATTTTTAAAAAGAAAACAATGCCGACAATCACCCCAAAGGAAGCCCACGCCGACTGTCTCCTTTGGCGGCACCCTCCAAGCATTATACACTCGCTGCAGGCGGAACACCGGCCTACACGTACATACACAAGTGTCAGCCGCAGCAAAATATATATAAAAAGAAATATAAAAAAATATACAAAAAAAGAGGAACTCTATACTTAGTGACAGAAAATCTTCCAACAGAGTTCAGTATTTCAGCAAAATTGAGGTCATCAGAGCAATACAACCTTCATCAAAGCAACTGATCGATGTCAATATTGAAGGAACCACCGTCAAAATAGAACTCGACACCGGCGCCCTCTGAGCGATCATGTGTAAAAAAAAAGTAAACTACAGAGAACTGATCGTAGCTTTGCCAATTACACCGGCTTCCGCATCAACTGCACCGGCAAGAAGCCAGTCAGTACCACTATTACTCTGAATGGGCATCAACGACGCACGCCGTAGTTTAGAAGAACGGTAGATTGAGGATTACGGGTAACTGTAAGCCAACCCTCAATCCGCGAATCATCGTCGACGAGCACCCGATTCCCAAAGTAGGACCTGTTCAACCAGGTGCGTGGTGCTACTCTCTTCTACAACTAGATGTCACCGACGCGTTCACTCATCTCACAATCAGTGAAGAGTTCAGTCACGCACTCTCACTCAACACTCCAACTCACGGCTTGATTTGCCCAACGCGAGCTATCTATGGCGCAGCTAACATCTCCGCTATCTAGCAGCGGCAAATGGATTCGATCCTGCACGGTCTCTAAAACATAGTAAACTTCTATGACGACATTACCGTCTTTGCTGACAATTGTGAAAACCTACTACAGATCCTTATCTATATTTGGAACGGTTCAGACAACACAGTCTCAAACTAAACCGAGCCAGATGTACTTTCACTCTGCTTGTCCTAGAAGTTCTTGGTCACAAAATTGACGCAAACGGCATACACATATCCGGTGCACATATCCGGGTTGTACGAGACGCACCGAAGCCAACCACACCTGAAAAACTCCAACTATTCTTGGTAAAAATTATTACGCCAGTATAACAGGCCTGGACACAGTGCTGTCACACTGACTCAGCAATGAACAAGATTGCCCAATCGCTTACGCCAGCCGTACAACATCAGCAACGGAGCAGAGATAACCCCAGATCAACAAACAAGCGTTTGCTGATCTGGGATTGGGATCTGGAATCTGAGATTTGATTTTTCAACTACCTGTATGCTCGGTACTTCACGCTGATCACCGATCACAAGGCTCTAACGGAGATTCTGCACCCCAAGAAGTCCTCACCTCTATTCAATCGCATGGCCAATTACTCTGGTTACCAGACATATTTCGATTCAGAAGTTGTCTTCAGCACCTTCAAAGCTAAGGCTATTACCGAATACTGCTCACGGACTCAACCAAATTCAGAACTCTTGCTCGTCACAAGGAGAAGAGATGGACAATTTTGACGACTTTGATTTCTTTGCAGTTCTCCGCGATGCAACAATGACCTGTGAGAAAGAAAACAATCGCACGTGAGACCAGGAAAAATACACATCTTGGCAAAATGGTCAAAGTCCTTGAAGCAGGAGAAGACCTAAATCGCCAATAATACAAGTCCGCTGATTCAAAATACACTATTGCTGGAAACTGTTTGAAGTTTGAGCACCGTGTAGTTGTTTCACCTTCTCTGCATAATGCCATTTTCAATAGCCTACACTCAGA
Source organism: Agrilus cyanescens (assembly GCA_947389935.1). NCBI lineage: Eukaryota > Metazoa > Arthropoda > Insecta > Coleoptera > Buprestidae > Agrilus > Agrilus cyanescens. The sequence continues at coordinate 7,645,368 of OX376704.1, forward strand.
ACACATGGCGATAGTGAAAATGAAGGGTATGGCCTGGTATCGACACTGACATCTAGGAAAAGGGCAAAATCCATGCGCACGCTCCAGTCAAATTTCGAGACCATCACTTGGAGTACTAGAAGGCACCATGGGAACGGGTCCAGATCGATTATGCGGGTCCAATGGGTAATACCATGCACTTGATTGGTGTTGACGACTACAGCAAATAGCTTGAGGTCAAATTGACAACATCAACCACAACGGCCGCTACCATTGCTGTCCTGGACGATCTCTACGCAGCATATAGACCACCAATCACTATCGTCTCAGATAACGGCAGACAATTCGTCGCTGATGAATTTAAGACCTTCCTGCAATACAGTGGTGTGAAATACCATAAACGTTCGACACCGTATCACCCTTCAATCAATGGCCAAGCTGAACGTTATGTTCAAACAGTAATGGATGCTCTTGTGGGAACACTCGGTACTAATTAAACTACAAAAATTAGTACACTCTGTACGGTGGAATTTAAGTCTGCTGACATTGAACATCGATAGTTCTGACCACTAACTAGGTCAGAACAAATACACACACCAGTGTAAACTACTGACCATATACTTGCCATAAGGACAATGTAAATAATATTTGTATAAATAGCTTTAGATAATTCAATAACATTAGTCTAACTCTGACTCGCCTTTCCTTCACCACTGATACCGAAGAAGGTATCCTCCCTAATACCGAAGAAGGTTCATCACGGATACTGACATAGACAACCGCATATCAAACGGTTCTTCTTAGAACCACCACCACTACACGCACCCTATACATGTTAGCTACATACAGTACATTCTATATGCGATGACCAATTTGAATGAGTTCCTCCGTTACTTCCGCAAGACTCCGCACTCCACTATTGGCCAATTTTCAGCTTAGCTTTTTCTGGGACGAGATCTTCGCACTCATTTGAAACTAACCAGGCCTGGTGACATTCATACGAAAATCAAATAACTACAACGAGCTATGCTCAAGGCAACCTCTGGCTATGCAGGGGGCCTTGGGTACGTTGAATTTGGGACCCTTTTAGAAAACCAGAAAAAATATAGAAATATGCTATTATGTAATGACTAATTAACGGTATTCCGTGGCTCCATCAGGCTGGTGGCCCTGGACTCGTGGACCCAAGTGCCCTTATGGAAAAGGAGGAACTGGCTATGATGAATTATGTTTGGCACCCTCGAAACCAGACGGAATGTTTATTTTCTATCTGGAAAGAATAAACTAGACAAATGGCTCCCCGGAACGATTGCAGCACCCATTGGCGTTCTTCACTACGAAATCGCCTACCAAGATAAACGATTTGTGTGAGACATTGATCAAATGAGACATTCCACGACTGAACAAAACAACGCAAATAACAACCATGAGCTAGCCCGCACGGAACTATCTAAAGCACATTTACATCATTGGTCAATTGTTCGAAGCCACTACGACTTCCCCCAGTGAAGGTTGCTTGCTTGATTGGTAATCTCCTGGCACTCATGTCGGTTGAGCCACCTGTGAAGAGTGACGGTCGAGACCACTCTTGTGGATCCTCTCTACCACACTTATCTACTAAGGTCTCGGCCTTTACCCATGTAACGTGGGGTCGGTTGCGGGGTATCTCAGTTTTATGAGTAAACGGCGTGTGGTCTGTCAGCGGGACCATCCTCGGATACTAAGATAGGAAATACGCGCCCGGTTAATAGTTCTTTTTCTATAAAATTCTTTGCGTCTATGTTATTTCTACTTATATTATTAAGTCATCTAAATAGTCTCCTTGTTCAAGTGACATTCGCAAACCCTGCTATATTATGTTACAATAAAATCACTTCAACGAGTTGCCCTAAGCCACATGTTACGATTTCCATCTTTAGAGAAGCGAAACACATATTTTCATGCACTTAAACGTATCTGAATTCTTATTAAATTTATTAATTTAACAATTACGGTAAGTGAGTATTTAACTTACGAATTAACCATAACGATGGAAAAAAATAGATCTGGGTGAAAACTTTTTGTTCCTTTTCTTAAATAGAGAGAGGGACTGATGAATACAATGCACTCAATTTCCTTTCAGCGATTCTAACACTTATTTGCTGTTGTTTATTTTATTGTACAATGTATTTTACAGAATTTATGTGTAAAATATTAAAACTTAATTAACATTTTTAAAATATTATTACAAAATTGTTTATCTAATAAAAGTATTTTAATTGTTGTTGTACATGTCATACATTTTTTTGGAATTTTATGTTTAAACGAAATTTCCAATGTATTAAAAATTTACTGAATAATTTTATCACAGGAATCATACACTACACGGCATATACACCAGAAACAAAATTATAAGTTAAAAAAACTAAATACTGTCAGTTATAACATAAAAACACGTATTAAAAAAGGGTAAACAATAAAATAATCGGGTGTAAAGAAGTGTCCTATTGTTCTTTTTGGGAATAAGTCATCGAAAAAGTATCTAAATTAGCATAAGACTGTTTTGTTTTCATTTTCCTCGGTTTGCTAAAAGACGACCTTCCTAGAGATGAACTGCAGCCTATTTCCAAATCTTTAATTTCAAAACGTTCTTTTTCTGTCGGAGAACCTAATGTAAGGCTTGATAAACTTGATGATAGATTCAAATTTGAACCAACACTCAACATTGATGGATATTGTTCAATTTCACCATTTTCGCCTTCCATTTCGTCAATATGAAGACATGTCTCTACCATAGCTTCTAAACAGTTCACAAATAATTCACCACTTTCAGCTGTAGTATTGTACTAAAAGTGAGATTAAAACTAACCGATTTTTTTAACTAAATGAAAAAGTGTACTTTATTAAATGGCCCCGCAAATCTCCAAAGCCCTCCAAATCCACAACTTTGTAAATAATGCAACTGCTGCTGACTTGTGTCTTCACAGGCTACCACATTTTGGATAATATTTCTTACAGCATTAAGAACGAATTGGTCATGGCAAGATTGCAGAATGTTGTTTATTTTCATATCAAGTAAATTATATCTAAAATTCGTAGCAATTAAAACTTTATGTAGAAAAAAAAAGCTACTAAAACACTTACATTACGGGAAATACTTTTGGAAATACAACTGCTCCTTCTGCCAAGTATTGATAAAGAATTCTTATCTCTGCTTCATCGGTGCTATATTTAACTAGAGTTGCCATTACTGTTAAAACTAATGCCTGAGTTGAAAAATCAGTAAGAACTTCAGGATCTAACAGAATATTATTGTCGTTGCTTACAGATACTCTTACACTTCGACTCTAAATACAACAATGGAAATTTATCGAACAAAGATTACTTAAACCATAGTAAAAGTACCTGATGACTGACTGACCGTTTATTGTGTCTTATCTGAGAAAAAGCAGGTTGATCTAGAGGGTGCCTTTGATTCAAGCTGGAACTTGTCGATGAGAACATAAAATTTGAACTACTTATTTGTTGAATGGCTGGCGGCGAACATTCAGGTAAGTATTTATCATCAGATATGGAATTTGGCATATAATGTTCTAACGAATATTTAATGTGGCATCTGCTGCGTACTTCTTCGGAAACACCTACTAGTGCTACAATAAAATAGGAAACGATCCATATTAATAACTGTTTTCTACAGATTCATCTTTACTATAATTCTTAAATTAAAGTTTGATGAAACTCGTATACCCATTAGAGAACACAACATACGGCATCAGCATTCTGTCAAAACCACCACACGCGGATCGCGATTTTATTTAAATTAAAATAACAATTAAAAACAGTCGTCGAATGATAAACAAAACAATCATTAGTAATATGGATACTAATATAATTCATAATCCATAATTTTTCAAGCTACCCTAGACTAAAAAAAAAAAAAAAACATATATTGGTTAATTGTACCCCGAGTTACCGCGATTTTTTCAGCTCCGCAAAGATTTGATGCACGCGTTTTAGTTTTCCTCCGGCTCGCGCTGGCCTGGGAGGCTATCCCCTCCACAGTCACCGTTTTAGTATCTCTGAGTACGCTTACTTCTGGCATCATTTTTATTTACTCCAAAGCCATATTTTAAGTAACATATTATAAATATGAAACATATAAATATATAACTATTGAATACCGCTCGACTAATTCTTTAATTGTTATGAATAAAACTGTTGTGAATTTAAAAAATAATGTTATCTGGCTCCCACGAGGTCGTAGAGTACTTTTTTTTTTTTTAATCTTTGTTTTGAAGTTCGCTTTTCAAATATTTAATTTGGAAATTGTTTAAATATAATGGCGATGCTCCAGGTTAATAAATTTATAAGATGTAAGGAGCCCCTATTTTAAAGTTGTACGTATCCCTTAATAAATCATTCCGTAGCTGCTTTGGCACACTTTGTAAGCCTGTAGCTCCGAAAAAACAACAATTCTCGAGTGACATTTTGGTCTGGGAATATCTACTCATCGCCCTCTACAACGCTACACAGGTTTCATGCATTCACCAATTTTGTCGTAAATATCGCCTTTTTTTCCTTTCCTATACTAATCGTCGCGTGAACACTCATTCAGCACCAACCGCTCTAACGAAAGTATTGTATACCGCCAGTAGAAATGGCATCGTCAGAGGATGACGATATACTAGACTGTTATCCTTAATACTATTAATCACAATCTCTGCAGGCGGCAATATTCGGTACATCTATTTTGGATAAACAATCAAAAAATTTAGTGCGTTCAGTGTTTTCAAACAGCCAAACATGTACCCTGAACATCGGAAATAAATCGACAGTAGTGAGAATATAAATAAATTGAAAAGTGCATATAAGTGAATGGTGTAAATAAATAATAATTTAGGTTCAGTATTAATTAATAGTGTTTAAAGTAGTTAATTAAATCACTCTAAATAAATTGTGTTCCCGTACTTTAGTCTTGTAAATAAATTTAATAAACCCACGAATACTACAACTGGTGTCAGGTGTGGGGTGAAACATAACTATTGAAGACTTTAGTGTAGGTTGAGTAAAAGAAGTTGTGCGAATTTAAAGTTGCCGAGTTAAGAAGAGAATTGGAAGAACGGGATGAAGCGACAAGCGGCAACAAGGCAAAGCTTCAGTGGCGGCTCACGGAGTCGTTGAAACAGGATGACTATTATCCTGAGGCGTTCCTGTTCGAGTACGAATTGTCGCAAACAATAAAAAGTTTGAAACATGAATTGGAAGAAAACAGTAAAAGTTTGGAAAGTAAATTAAAAGAAAATAGTAATAGCCTGGAAAATAAATTGGAAGAAAAATTAGAAGAAAATAGTAAATGTTTGAAACATAAATTGGAAGGAAATAGTAAAAGCTTGAAACATGAATTGGAAGAAAAATTAGAGGAAAATAGTACAAGCTTGAAAACCAAATTGGAAGCAAAACATCAAGCAAGAAGAAAAGACAAAAGTTCTGGAAGAAATAATTTTAAATGGGAGAATTAAACCAATCGATGTGGATGTTGGCGCATCTAATACACTTGACGAAGTCAGCCAAATCAGCCAAGGGAGTAAAACCACCAACGTTTGACGGAAAATCCTCATGAACCACATACCGCAAGCAATTCGAGACGGCTGCCAAGGCGAATAACTGGGCGCCTGAAGAGAAAGCCACTGCGTTAACCGTTGCGCTTCGTGGAGACGTATGTGACATTTTGAACACCCTATACCCTGAAGAATTGGAGAATTATGAACAATTGGTAAAACGGTTAGAATTGTACTACGGTGAGGCTCACTTAACAGCGGTGTATCACATCCAACTGAAAAGCCGTCAGCAGAAGCCGATATGGCAAGACTTTCTTGACTGGCCTATCCGAATACTCCAGAGGAATTGATGGAAAGGTTAGCAGTGGAAGCATTTACTGATGGACTTCGGGACTATGATACTCAACAACGGATACGCCTCGACCGACCTAAGACGCTAGCTGATGCATTGGCTGGTGCGTTGTGAGTATGAAACTGTTAAACGAGCCTATAGCAAACAACGAAAGGTTCGGCTACTGTGTGAAAAAGCAAATTCGTCATAATCTTTAGAAGAAACCGTCTGCCGAATCATTTCCAACCTCAACAAAGAAACGCGAAAAATAAGATGTTGGAATTGCGGCGAACTGGGCCATACGAAGAGGCAGTGTAAGAAAACTACTCTTTCCCCAAGTACCCGACCTCAAAGGCAGGAAAACTAGACAAAATCGACGTAACGGAGCAAACGTTGACCCATAGACAAAAAGACCCCAAACTTATCCCATATACAAAGGCTATAAAGCAGCAGCAAGACAGTCTACTCTTAGGCGGAAAAATAAATGGACGAAGTTGTGTGTTTCTTTTGGCACTGGGGCCACTAGGAGGAGCACTGTAAAACCCAGCGTAGTTGAGAGTCCTAGCCAGGTTGTGCTAACTAAGTGGGCTCTGCGTACGGCTACTGGAGAGAGAGTGGTTGTTCATAGCGAAGCTAATATGTCATTTGAAATTGGCAAGACTCTTTTTGCCCATCAAGAGCTGGTAGCAGATATTGAGACGGCATTATTCTTGGACTAGACATATTACAAAACTACGACTTTGGCATGAATTTAAGAAGAGGTGTGGTGAGACTGAATAATGAAGAATTTTATATCATAAAACATGGACAGGAGGAGGTAACCCGGAAGTTAAATCCTGAGAATACCTGCCGAAATAAGTGGAGTGATTGACCGATATTGCAGGAATCTAAGCAGTGAGCAGAAATGCAAAGTGCAACAGCTACCTTGTCAGAATGTCGACGTCCTTGAAACTTGAAACTGGCAAGAATGGTAGGGGAAGAACTATCATCGTAAAACACAAGATTAATACCGGTAATGCGCAGCCTATTCGTCAAAGACCTAGACGATTGGATTTTCCGCCAAAAGTTTGTGGTTTTACTCATTTTTTTGACTCTACACCGCTTCTTTGGCTGATTTAGCTGGCTTCGTTAAGTGTACTAGATGGGTCAACATCTACTTCGACTGCTTTTATCTTGCCAGTAAAAATAATTTCTTCCAGCACTTTTACCTTTTATTCTGTTTCTTGAAGTTTATTATTCCAAACTTTTACTATTTTCAATTCAAGAACCAACTACAAATTACCTCAAATTAATGAGGAAAAAGCTATTGCTGTCATCATGTCCCCGGGGGGATTTGAACCCGCGTCTCTGACTTTACACGGCATTGCTCTAACCACTAAGCTACGGCAACATGATGACAGCAACATCGACGAAACGTACTTACTAAGTCACTGAATTGTCGAATTAATGTATATTATTATTAATATCTATTAACAATGAAATACAGAGAAATATTTAAATTAAATATATTCATATTAATGTATTTTATTATAGTATTAAATATTTCTCGGTATTTCATTTTTACTATTTTCTTCTAATTTTTCTTCTAATTCACGTTTCAAACTTTTACTATTTTCTTCAAATTTATTTTCCAGGCTTTTAGTGTTTTCATCCAATTTGCTTTCCAAACTTTTACTGTTTTCCTCTAATTTTTCCAAGCTTTTGCTATTTTCTTCTAATTTATTTTCCATACTTTTTACTCCGCAGTTTGTAGAGGCCCCATATGTACCGTTTATGTATAAGCTTAATTCTATGTATGACAACTTATCATATATTGTGGGGGAGGGGTCGAAGTGTGTAACGAATGCGATAAGACTACATGAACAGGTGAGAGCATGGGGATGATTCATCACTGATGAATCATCAGCGTTTGGTAGTGTACGTGAAGGTCAGTTGAGGTGGGTTGTCAAGGCATGCATACGGGCATCGTTGATTACGTGCCTATACAAAAGTACGAAGTACGAATTTTGTGTGTGCATTAAAAGACGAGTATTTTACCGACCTAAAGTTGCTGGCTACATGGAGGTACACAGTTTAATGGAAGAATAAATTAAAGAACTGGGAGTTATTTCAGATAAGTATGAACTATTATTTTATTTGCCGAGCCTCTTAATTTATTCTTTTAAACTTCGAATTCACGAAAGAACCCTACTAGTTCGAGCAATTTTTATAATTTACCATTTTTATGTATACGTAATGTTCCAAGAACAGTAACTCCTCGATAAATAAGAAGCGGTAAGGATGTCCACATTAGCGATTTGGACGCTGTTTAGTTAGCTACTCAGTTCTTATAGCAATTTTTTGCACTACACCTGCCTCATCATGCGCAGGAGCGACATTGGACTGCAAGCTAATTTTCCCACAATTTTTTTGTTCCTAAATCACATTATTGTAGTAATCAAGAATGAACACATCTTATTTAATTGTGAAGTTATGATTCAAGATTAAATATTCTATTATCAAGAGTCATTGCTACTAATTAATTAGACGATTAAATTTTGCATCCAGTTAGCACCATCCATAGCTCCCCACTTGTTTCAGAAACACCCGTGTACAATCCTACAATTATTACCTGTTAAGTATGCTACATTGACTGGAGTTATTTCAAATTTATCTCTTTGGTGAGGCTTTGCAACAATGGATAATAACATAGTTAAAATCCTGGATGTCCGAGAAACAGTTGTAGGTGAGGGGTGTCTGTATCCTTTTAATAAATGCCCAACCAACGCGAAATGAAAATTAGCCTTAAAACTAAGACCAACTGCATGGTCTAATTGTTTAAAATGCCATTCCAGTGGTTCTCTAGTTGACATCATTACTTGCTCTAAAGTCTAAAAAAAATCAATATCAATGGTAGTTATTCAATTTTTTTTATTTTAGAAAAGGCACATATTTCACTTCATACTTAAATTAATATTAACACTAACCTTATCGTCAAAGATTCCTTGAGAATCAAGAGTATGAAGATTTTGTTCTAAAAGGGCTAATCCAGCAGAATACAGGGCGACTTCATCTAATTGCAAGACAGATGTTGCAACCCAGAAGAGGGCTTTATGAATGGGAGATTCGGAATCTAAAAGAGGCTGTAACCTCGTCAAACACATAACGATTGCTTCAATAAGTACCATATCGTTAAAACTCTCTAAAGCTTTCACCAGAATTCTTAATAATTGTTTCATGTCAACATCAGTAATGCTTTTGCTTATACATCCGAAAACAATTAGAGCCCTCGGCTGAAGGGCAGGATTGAAACAAAAAGCAAAACTTTTTGCCAAATTAGTCCAATTGGTTAACCAATCACAATTTGGAATATCACGCATGCAAGCTTCCATTATTTCTAGTAATGCGTCAGTGATCACTTCTAATGAAATTAAAGAAAGTTTTTCTCTGTCGGGAGAAGGCCCAGAAAAGCTTCTTTCTGCATTTAGCCATTTTTCATTAGGATGCCGGTAACTTGATCGAAACGCAGTTACGGCTGCTGATTTTACTTTACTTATACCAAAAAGAAGATAAAATTTCGGCAACGAAAATTCATCCAATGATAATCTCAAAATTCGTTGTGTATCTTCAGAGAATGACGGTTTAGTGCATGTACAAAGTGAATGTATAATATTTATTACTAAGCCATGAGTTGAGGCTCGCATACTTAAGGATCCTGAGCAAACAAGAAAAGTAACTGTATGGAATAAATATGGTAAATGTCGCACAACATCTAAACAATTATTAAAAGATAACATTAGTAAGTATCTAGCTAAAATAGCTATATCATCCCACATCATGTGCTGCTCTAGTAGCGGTGTTGGTGATTGACATGTTTTATCTACAACCTACAAAAATTACTTTAAGCATATTGATAAAATAGTGTTTAAATCTTAACCTTTATTAATCGACCGATAACCTTTTTGGCAACAAGCTGGACGTTTGCTGACGCTAATGCAACTGCAGTGTCCGCCATTATTTCTACCATCGGTGATCCTAAACCTGAGCTTACTGATCTATGGATAAAGTTGTCAAGTACCATGTCTATTAATTCTGGAACATGTCCAATAGAACCCCAAATTTTTGCTTGTATAGAAGGATACATTTCAACTTCTTCAATTGTCATTATAATTAATTTTTCTAAAATTTGAGCTACCTGCTTTTGGCGTTTGTTTTCTTCTGATGGTTTGCAAAATCTATGTTCATTTTAAAGTCAAAATTGAAATTACACATTAGCACCAAAACATACCGAACAAGATTTCCAAGCCAGGGTGTCATATATTCCAAACATAAATGTTTTAACTCAATAGTCGAAACTCTGAAACCTTGAATGCACTCTTCCAAAAATTCAAGTGTTAGATGAGGTTCGTTTGTCGCAAGCTTTTCAGAAATAGATTTTATAAATATGGTGTTATTTGAAGGAATGCAAAGACCTGATGTTTCCAAAAGTTGTCCCTCAATTTTTAAGTCGAATGTTGCTGTTAACGCGCACAAATGATTATAAGCAGCAGTTCGAAGATTAGGATCAGATGACCCCAAATTAAGTAATGCCATATTAAGAAGTGTTCCAGGAACATCTTTAGGCCTAATTTTTTGGTGAACAGTTACCGAATCCTACAAAGCGAATAAATTAGAAAGGTAATTTATTTTTCTACGGCTTATGTTACAGGTTGACTTAGCTCCCATCTATTTCTAATGTGGATAACAGCTTGTACAATGCTATCACAATCATTATGAATAAAACTAAGCGGTCCACTTTCATTTGCTATCGTTAAAGTGAATTGATTGTCATCAACAAGGCAAACTTCTTCAATTTCAGATGCATAATAAACATCATTTAAAAGAACAGAATGAGAAAGAACTTTAGTTTTTTCTGATGAAGTAATCTGAATTGCTGTCGGGCCAACCTTTATTGCCACTTTTGTGTCTTTATGGGAAAGCTTTAGAGCATTATTGAATACTTTTAAATCTTCGTCCAAACTAAGAGTAGCTCCTGGAAGTTTTTGTTGATCAGTTTCGATAACATCATTCAATCTTGTCGGAAATTCGATAAAAATTAATTTTCGATTGCCCTGCAATATTATTTATAACAGTAAATTCGCTTCAAAAACGAATTAATTTTTTTTACCTTCAGGGGTGCTAATATTCTATCGTGATATTTTGTATATTCTCTTACCCAGCTATTGCAATTATAAATATAAGCTGCGTGAATGTTGTCGTAAGCTACTTCAGGAAGAACATAGAACCATTTTTGTAAAAATTCGGTTCTAAAAACAATGGTAATAATCATGAATCACATTACTTACTTTTAATTCTTCGTTACCTGAATCTATTGTCCGCACAAGTATGAGTAAAATCTACAACCAATTCAAAAGGAGAATGGCAGAAAGGTTTCAACGTTAAAATTACATGATAAATTAGTAAATCGCCGTTCGTCTCTCCTATTCTACAATGTTAAATGTTTACTTATTAAACATACAACAGTGACATTATAAGAATATACTTGTATCGCCTTGCTATATAATAAAATATGGGATGACCTGCTCGACTAGTACCCGCTTGGTAGAAAATATTAAGTGATTTAATGGACTTAAATTCCTCCTTCTCGTGCATATTATGTTTTACCATTATCTCTTCAAAATTTGTGGAAGACATATCAATAGAACTCCATCTTGTATATGACGAAAACAGAATGCTAAAGTTTAACAGAGCGATTTAATTTGTATTTAGACCTATTTGATTATTTAATAACAAGTTGAAATTATAATTTATGATTTCAACTTCCAATAAATCTAAAACGTTTAATTGTGAGTTTTAAATAACGTAATAAACTTCCTTTTTAAAATTGCTGTTGACATCATTTTTCTAATAAATAATAAATGATTTGCATTCGATTTTTGGTTGTTGCTTTCAAAAATTTTAAAATGTCTAGCAAAAGTAATTTTGAGTTAAAATCCAATCTGTTAAAAGTTATACTGAACTGCTTTTTTCTTTCATTTAAAAAGATATGCTTTTAATATACTAATTATACGTCGTTAACTATTCAGAGTGTAGGTATAATAAATACACTACTGCCTTATAATGTGTTGACTGTACTATCTACTTAATATTGCGGCCAATGGGCTCTTTTTGTTTTTTTCAATTACCTAAAGGGTTTTTTTTTATTTTTGAGTGAGCAAATTCACTACGTAAAATAAATACTGTTACTTTTTTTAAAATCACATAAATATACATATACATAGAATTTTGAACATTTACTTATTCAAACCTTTAAATAATTGTATTTAAAGAAACAAGGCAAGAAATGTCTACGTAAAATATAAATATAATTATGTGTACGTGACATCTAATTGTGCATACGTGATATCTGCGACCGTCAATCATAATGCGACTCATCAACAACAACATTAAGCAAGCCCTTAGGATAAAAGAAACTAAGTATAACAAAATAACTTTGTGAAAGTAACTTTGTGAAAGGTCTAACCTTGTTTTAACTGTTTTTGGTAAAAACACATTATCTACGTAAACATTTTTTGTAATATAAAAAAACTTAATTTCTTATACATAATCACTTCATATTGACGTCCCACGCTAGTGAAGTCGCATAATAATTGTAAGTACCTTTATAACGTTTTGGTGAATTTTGTATTTTTGGGAATAAATCATTTATAAAATTTGTTTCCTGTGTTATTTAACTTAACTATATGTATATAAGTCTAATGTATCTATTCCCAATTGTCGGTTGTTAATAAAGTACATAAAATAATAGGTTATTGTTGTACCCTTCAAATTGGTCGTTCGCTGAAATATTATGTGAAAACAAATGTTTGAAAAGTATAACCTTTTGAAGAAATTTACTATTTTATAATTGTCAACAAAATCGCGGATATAAACATTATTTTAACTAGTAGTGTAGTTAGTTATATTCTATGCAATATTGGGGAAAATCTGTCTATTTCATAATATTTAAAATAAATTTTTCATATTCATTTTACCAAATGTCAAAATTTTGCCCCTTTTTCCGATATACACAACAGTATTATAATCATCACTTGTAATTCTATAAACACCAAATTTCTTAAAAACATTATCTAATTTGTTGTTTACTAACGTTTTTTACACTGATTATTCTATACTAATTAAATAAAAAATTAAACCACAAATTATTAAATTATAAACACAATACCAGTTTTGCTTTTATATTTTATATGTATTGTAAAATTTATTTAACATTAGTTCTCTACGTTTTCTTTTATGTAGTTTATTTAGGATGATTCGTAAAAGACATCTTTTTATTATTTAATACTGTAACCACCCATAACTGAGTATTACAATATTATAAATTAACCTTTTCTGTTTTATTTACAGTATAACCTGTGTTAGCAACTACCTGTCTAAAGTGGCTAATCGAGGTAACGGACAACTTCAAAGTTTCCTGAACTCACTAAATGAAAATTCCCATATACGAACACCCGTTATTTACAGCCACACTCACAGAACGACCCCGGCCAAAGAAACCCAAATTTTAGAAATTCACCTGCCATTATAGAACAGTCTATCGTTTTTCTTTTGCAAAAAAAAAACAATATATTGAATGAGTTGAGTGAGCTAAATACTTTGAGAATGCCAATTTAAATATATATTAAACCAACCTAACGGATACTTGAGCTGAAAACTGGCTTTTGTTTTTAATAACTAGCTTTTTAGGGCAAAAATATCTCCGGAATCATTTTGTACACATAATAATCCCTTATAAAACCTTAGGTAAAAGTACTGTTTATTTTATTTTGAATACATAAATCGAAAAACTTCACGACACATTATTTCTTTTTGCAAAATAACTATTATTATAGTTATTTTTTAATCTATGAACGCCATGGTCATTCTTTCCTTAAAGAAATTATTATCTATACCGTTCCTTATAAAAAGCCGATTAAGGAAAGGTTGATAAATTTAGTAATTACCTACTGTTGTGGTTCTATTTGACAATGACCGAAAAATTTATAACAAATATTTTGTGTAGACATTTCTTGTTAAATGAAATTTAAAGATAACATTATTTTAATCAAGTTTATGGTTTAGTAAAACTAAAGTTGTTTATTGAATACATTTGAAACAAGTTTTATTTTGAAAATTTCCGATTTAATTGGTTTCTTTGAAGCATTATGTAGAGAAAATGAAAACTTACTGAGAATCGACAGGTTTATGTTCAGGTGGGCCTAAATAAGCTAATAAAGTAGCCATTTTATCAAATGGTCTTCGTCCAACAGCTTTATGGTCTCTACTACTAGATAAATAATCTCCTATACGTTCTTGATGATTCCACAGCAGTCTGTGAAGGGCCAAAACATTGGCATCACTTATAAAAGACATTGAATGTGAAGTGTGATCTATTGTTTCACAATCCGATGCAATTTGTATAAAAAATCTATAATTAAGACAGCGTGAAAACATATGAAATATAAATCGAAATTTTACGTGATTACCTTCTACCTATTTCAAAATGAATTCTTAGAAAATCATTAAAAGGCAGCATATGCTGTTCCTTGCTAAATTCAACATGGTTTGCAATATTTTGTAAAATTTTTGACATGAGCATAAGACCTCTTTTTATAGGAAGTGGTACTTGTTTATTAACGATTCCCATTTCTTGAGGGGAAACAATGGCAGGATTAATAAACCTTAAAAATATAACTGTTCCTACAGCCCCAATATTGTTTTGAGGAAATTGGGGAAATCTTTTACTCAAAACTTGATAAAGACAATGACACATAGACCTCAATTGTGGTGGAAATTTTACAGCAGAATTAATAATGGAATCGAAAACTTGTTGGGTTAATGCTATTAAATTTTTCCTATTTTCATCTATGTCTTCATTTGAATCTAATCTGAAGTTTAAAATCAATATATTTGTTTCATAAACCACCTCAAAGCAAATGACTTACCGTGCAGGGTCCACTTCAAAACAACATGTAGGTTCGTCTAGAAGAGGTCGGATAAGAGGTTCAAGTAAAGATTGCAAATAACTGGCTCCATAAATTTTAAAGCAGAATGACATAATTTTACTACCAAGGGAATTGCCACGAAAAAGTGTTTGCATACAATCAGTGACTTCTACTTCACGGTAAAACATATTCCATAACAAGGGAGATAACAAATGTTTAGCATCAAAAAGAGTAACAAATACTCTGGCTAATTCGTCCATTTGAGAAGTGGTAACAACATTGGCTAAAGCCATGGCAATGGGCAATTCTCCTTTATCACTTATCATTGTTACTAACTGCACCAATTGTTCAAACCTATCTGCCAAAACTGTCTCAGCTAAGGTATCAAACTCAGTTCCTTGTTGAAGTATTTTTGTCAAAACTTCCATAAATGCAGCTCTAGTTTGTAAGTCACTGTTATATCCCAGATCTAAAACAAATATAATACGACTATAATTGATGTAATATTCTAGCAATTAGAATGCAAACTACTCCTAATTAATAATAAATAGAGTGTAAATAAATAGTGTAGTTAGTGATCTAAGTCAGTAATAATTCAATAGTGTTTAAAGTTTAATTAATAATTAGTGTATATAAATTATTATTGCTGAACATATAGTCTTAATATAAATTAGTTAAACCCGCGAACATTACAACTTGTGTCAGGCGCAGTGTGAAACATAACTGTTGAAGACTTTAGTGCGGGTTGAGTAAAAAACATAACAATGGTAAAAAAGTTGTGCGAATTAAAAGTTGCCGAGTTAAGAAGAAAATTCGAAAAACGGTATGAAGCGACAAGCGGTAACAAGGCGGAGCTTCAGTGGTGGCTCGCGGAGGCGTTGAAAAAGGATGGCCATGATTCTGAGACGTTCCTTTTCGAAAATGAATTGTCGCATATGATGAGAGAAATAGAAAAAAAAAATAGTAAAAGTTTGGAAAGCAAATTGGAAGAAAACAGTAAAAGTCTGGAAAATAAATTGGAAGAAAAATTAGAAGGAAATAGTAAAAGTTTGAAACGTGAATTGGAAGAAACAGTTAATAAGAAATTTCAAGCAATAGAAGAAAGGATTGGCAGTTACTTCGTGATAATTTATCATCATGTAAACCAATAAAAACACTACTTTCTTTTTTGGTAGATATGATCCACTCAATACTGATACTGATACTGATACTCATACCTGAATCGCTTAATGATGGTAACTGTGTTGCCGAAACTATAGTAGCAATTTTGTGAACATAAAAGTGATAAAAAACAAAGTAGCGTTTCTATTTATTTACAAGAAGAAATGATTTTTAATAGCAACATAAACAATTGAAATAGATGTTGGCGCATCTTGTACACTCAACGATGTCAACCAAATCAGCCAAGGAAGCGGAGTAAAGTCAAAAACATGAGTTAAACCACCAACGTTTGACGGAAAATACTGATGGACCATATACCACAAGCGGCTGCCAAGATGAATAACTGGGCGCCTGAAGAAAAAGCCACTGGGTTGACCGTTGCGCTTTGTGGGGACGCATGTGACATTTTGAACACCCTATCCCCGGAAGAATTGGCGGATTATGAACAATTGGTAAAACGGTTAGAATTGTACTACGGTGAGGCTCACTTAACAGCGGTGTATCACATCCAACTGAAAACCCGTCAGCAGAAGCCAACGGAATCCCTGCATGAATTCGAGGCCGATATTGCAAGACTGTCTCGACTGAATTATCCGAATACTTCAGAAGGTAATCGGTTATTTCAGCAAGACTTCGTCAAAAGCTTCGTCTTTCAGCTTTTGACGAAGAGAAAGTGCTGTGTTGCCAGGCGAGAGATGCTGGCTGTAGTCAAAGGTGTAGAACACTTTTACAAATTCCTGTATAAACTAAAATTCACCTTACGCACCGACCACGCAGCTTTAAAGTGGCTTCTGAATTTCAAGAATACGGAGGGCCAGGTAGCTCGATGGATTGAGAAGCTACAGGAATATGACTTTGATGTAGAGCACCGGCTTGGAACAGGACACAAGAATGCCAATGCACTTTCAAGAAGATCCTGTCAAGTAGATTGCAAGCAGTATGATCGATGTGAAAAGAACGAAGAAACAATTCGATGCGTCACGATAATCAATGACGAGTGGTTACCTGAAAATATAAGACAAGAACAAGAAAACGACCCGGACTTGAAGAAGCTGACGGAATTGAAGAGACCGAAAATGGCCCACGTGACAACAAATGTCTTCCTGTACCTAGGTACTAAAATCGTTGTGGGCTCAGTGGGACTCAATGGTCTCGGAAGATGGCATCCTGAAGCGTGTTGTTGAAAGTACAGATGGAGGGATAGATAGGAAGCAACTAGTTATCCCTCGATACAATGCTAAAGAGATGTTACAGTATCTTCATGAAGGATCATCTGGTGGCCATTTTGAAGTGGCTAAGACGCTTGGGAAGGTTCGAGAGCGATTTTATTGGGTGAATTGTAAGGAAGAATTTGTGTAAGAAAGTTTACCACATGTGCCGCGAGTAATGGACCACAGAAAAGGTCGAAGGCGCCAATGCGTCAATATAACGTGGTGGCCCTTTCGAAAGAGTCGCGACCGATGTGGCAGGTCCCTTCCCAGAGTCCGAATAAGGTAACAAGTACATCGTGGTCGTTATGGACTATTTTACCAAATGGGTTGAAGCGTCAGTCGTTTCGTAGTACCCTTGGAGTTGCACTTGAATCAACTTTATTCCGTGGAATATGCGAGCTTCTAGGAATAAAGAAAACTCAAACTACTCCACTCCATCACCAATCGGAAGGCATGGTTGAACGAATGAACCGGACCTTAATTAATCTCTTCAAGGTAGTGTTTGATCACCAAAAGGACTGGGACCGCTATTTGCCTTTATGTTTATCTGTCTACAAAACAACTGGCCAAACACCTGCCAGTGTCATTTTTGGAAGGGAGCTACGACTACCTTGTGACCTCAAATTCGGCTGTAAACCAGAAGATTACTTGGCTGAAGAGGATTATGTTACCAACCTCCGAAGAAAGCTTTACGCTATCCACGAGTCGATCCGTCGGCTTGCGCAAATTGCTAGTGACAGGATTACAGAAAACTACGATATCAAGGATACAGCAGGCGGTTACCAAGCTGGAGATCTTGTTTGGTTGTTTAATCCTCTTCGTCGCCGTGGACTATCACCTAAGCTCGAACAAAATTGGGAAGAACCCTGCGAGACGTAAAGTGAAAATGTTTCGGGACGAAACATCCTTAAGGAGGGGGCAGTGTAGCGAACACGAGTATGCTGGTGCGCGATCGAGCACACGTGTATGCTAACGACTTAAGTCGACTAGCCAGTTGCCGCGGGCGATTTCAGCGGTGTGCGTCGTATTTGTAAATATGTGTATCGTACCTGCCTTTTAAGAAAGCAATTAAGCACTTCGCAAAGAAAGGGACTATTCTCAACGTTTCGACATATTCCAGAATTATCTACACTTTAACGACGGATACTATTAAATAGAGACGACCGCCGAAGAGTCAGTAATAGATTGACAGTGGCAGTAGTGACATAAGAAGAAAATCCACAGTGGTAGTAGTGACAAGATAAATAAATTGAAACGCGCATTGAAGTAATAAAGCGTAAATAAATAATGTAGTTAGTGGTCTAAGTTAGCAATAATTCAATAGTTTTTTAAGTTTAATTAATAATTAGTGTATATAATTTTTTATTGCTGTACATATAGTCTTTAAATATAAATTAATTAAACCAGCGAACATTAAGTATTCTGTAACATTTTTGAATATCCTGGAACATTATAAGTCATTCTTGAAAAATCATGAAGATTCTTTAACATTCCAGATTTCTCTCTCGCAAAATCAGAAACACTCAAGAAGATTTCAAATCATTCTACAATGTTATAAAAAATTTTTACTTCTTGGAACATTTTAGATCTTTCTCGAACACTGGAATATTTTCAAAAACTATAGAACATTACAGCCAACTCTTTAACATTCTGGAATATTATAACACATTACCGTTACCCTATAATTTAATTAATTACTTAAGAGATTATAATGATTCTGGAACATTCTTAGACATTCTAGAGCATCTCATATGATTCTAGAATGTTATACAACATTTTTTAACTTCTTGCAATATTTTAGATTATTCTCGAACGCTCTAGAGCATTTCCGAAAAATTTGGAACATTCCAGAAAATTCTAGAACATTATGGAATATTCTAATACATTGCTGTTACCCTATAATTCACAGTCGCTCAGTAATTTAGTGAATATTCTGAAACACTAGATCATTTCCGAAAAATTAGAAACATTCTCAAACATTCCAGATCCTAAAACATTTCATATCATTCTGGAATGTTATAAAACATTTTTGAATGTCTTTGCTTTGTAGAAGATAGAAATAATTATTTATCCCTTAATTTAGTTGAATATTGTACCCACGTGCATTATTCTGTTTTTTTTTATAATAGCATTATAAAAAATGGTGTACTCAAATGAGTACGTTGGGCACACGTAGTATACATATATACCTACTGCAAAACTGCAATACCTTTGTTTACTTAAATATATATATATATACATATAACATGTAAAAAACTAGTTCGAACTGTAAACTATCTTGAAACAGTCCCTCTCAATGCAAAGGGTAACACTACACTTTTCACAAGTCCACCTAATTCTGACGTACCATCTTAATCGAATAAACATTTTGATAATGAGCCAGTTGGTGGAGTGGAAGTTGATCTTCTTTGAATAGTATTATTATAAGACCGTAAATAATGTCGCGTAACATGAAATAGCAGTAAATCAATGGGTTCTTGTGGGAAAGTGACTTCGTAGTCTCCATGCGTTAACAACAGTAACATTTATCATGTGAGTAAAAAGAGCCCACCACCATTTTTTACCTTGCATGGCTATTCTCAAGTTATTAACAGATTAATCCAAAAGATCTACCCTTCCATGGATGAACTATCGCTACTGAGAAGCTTCGGTTGGAGTACTGATATTTTTTCTTTGATGACCACTGTTTCACTTGTGACATTGACTATTATTGTTCACTTCTTATAAAACGAAGAGAATTTTGGTTGTCGTAGCGATAATCGAAATTACCACGGTTGTTCTCTTTCATTAGACTTTTAGTACTGGTTATTTACCAAAAACTTCAGATAGCGGTGAATTATCTTCCTTATCGCTCTCATCTTCCATTGCGATTTCAGATTCCCCTGGAATGTGCTGCAACCAGATTTCCTTCATCAAACTCCTTTTCGTCGGTTTGATAATCCGGTTCTGGCGGAATAATTATTACGTTCATTTCGCAATTCAAGTGGCTTATATTTTCAATACTGTTTGCTGCAAATAAAAGTGTCAGGAATCTTTTTTCATAAAAACAAGAAACGAAAGTTTCGTCAGGATTATTATTATAATCTGAAAATAAGGTAACTTTCTATCTTTCATCTGCCCATTGTACTTAATCGAATACGCTCCGATATAACCGATATAATAAAGTTTTGGCTTGCCTGACAAAAGAACCCTGATACAACACCTTTCTTTATATTTATATATATATAAATGATAGATAATAAAAAGGAACGTCCAATCATCGGTAACCAATATTATTTTAAATAGTATACACTTCGTGCCACACTTTTCTTAACAAAACTCATTACAAGCGCCACTTTTTGTTATTATTATTCCATTAACCTAATATAAAACAAAAAAGCCGGGAAATTGTTGTATAAATTCAAGCAGAAAGCTAAGATTATCTAATTAGCCTTCACATTTATATTTCGTACATGTCACCCAGATTAAATAATTCAAGTGTATTCAAATAAGTACAACGGACACAAATGGATTATTAAACAAGATATATTAAGGCTGATTATAAGATAAGTAATGTTGTCGCGTGTACATGTAGAGCAGCGTAGAATATAGTCAACCCGTTATACATGTAACAACTGAAGATCAGCTTGTGACGAAGCAAAAATGAGGGAACAAATAAAGGCTCTAATGGCGATGATGGCTGAAATGAAAGTAACAATTAAGAAGGGACAGGACACTTCGAAGGAATGGTTAAAAGAAGAGAAATGAAACGGGAAAGTGAAGTGAAAGTGCTACTACGAAAGAAAGATGGTTCTACGCGATTTTGCGTGGACTACAGGAAGCTGAACGAGGTAACGCAGAAAGATAGTTACCCATTACCTCGAATCGATAACATAGACTATCTGGAAATAAATGGTTCTCTACTCTTTAAACCTGGTTACTGGCAAGTAGAAGTGCATCGACATGATAAGGAAAAGACTGCGTTTACGACTGGGAATGAACTATTGCAATCCCTAGGAAAAACCTACGAAGACGATCTATGAAACATCACAGAAATCTTCAAGAAATTGGGAGCCGCACAATTGAAACTAAGTCCCAAGAAATGCATTTTATCCATGAGAAAAGTAAAGAACCTGGGACATATTACAACAGCAGACGGAAAAAAGACCGATCCTGACAAAATAGACACCCTACACAGTTGGTTCACACCAAAAGGTCGGCATGAGCTCAGAAACTTTCCGGGACTTTATACCTACTACCGAAGGTTTCAGAAACTGGATAAACTTTGGCGGTGTTGTAGAACGTACTAAATAACTCAAACCTCAACGCCAAAACTTGGATCAAAAATGTCCGAAGCCCTTTTCGATAACAAAGTTATCTTCTTCAGGCACAGGTTTAGGTATACGAGGATTCGCCGACATAGCCCGACCATTGTACAGACTTACCGAAGACAGAATTTGATTTCAATGCACACCTGGGTACAAAAACGCATTCTATATGTTGATGATTATCCTCTATGAATCACCAGTATCCCCAGTTTCCTACATAGTTGTTGCCGACGCAAGTAATGTAGGATTTAGTACCTGTACGGTCGGAAATTCGTATTAACTACTGATCATGCCTCACTGAAGTGGTTATTGGAATTCAAGAACCCGGAATGACAGATTACACGCCAGCTACAACGACGATCGCGTGTTCGATATTGAGCGTCGTCCAGGTACACAACACGGTAAGGCAGATGCACTATCCCAGAAGTCTTGAACGGAGAGATGCAAACATTATTCATCTACAAAGAAGATAGAACTGACATCGACCGGCTGTAATCACACCACCGTCTAGCCTGAAGGAACTTGGGAAAATCATCACCATAGGAAGGACGAAAATATTGGTCCAATAATGAAATGCAAAGAATCCGAAGTTGCAAGACCATCATGGACAGATGTGAGCTATTTTTGAGAGAATCGCAGTTGACGTAGCTGGATCGCTCCCAATAACAGACTCCGGTAACAAATACATCTTGGTCATCATGGATTACTTTGGCAAGTGGCCTAAAGCATACACAATACAAAATCATCCAAAAGCACACACCATTGTCGACATACTTATATATAACTAGATTAGTCGCTATGGAGTTTCATTCGGACCAAGGTAGGAACTTCGAGTCGGCTTTGTTCAAGAAGGTCACCGAATTAATAGGCATCACTAAAATAAGGACCACGCCATTAAATCCTCAATCTGGGAATGGTGAAACGATTTAGCGCAACTCCACCAAAAAACTATGTCGGCTAGGTTGTCTTTCCCATCCACATGATTCCAGTTTGCAAAATTACTAACCCTTTGTATTCCGGACACCCAAATAGTCACGAAAACTTGCTATGTGATAGCAATGCAGAACTATCATCAAATTCGCGAAGCACTTTTTAATAATTTTTAGAATTAAATATCGAGAAACGTGGTCCATCAGTTTTGCTCCCAGCAAAGCTGCACATACATATTTCCAAACGTGGCAGGGTAAGCACATTAACAGTATCACAAAATACAACCAGACGCGTTTCCGTACTCGCTGCTGGTAGTACCGTTCTAGTTGTAGAATAAAATTTTTCCATTATCCGCTTATACCTTACCGTCTTACAAGGCTTTTATGTTCAGCCTCACAAATTCCATATATACAGCTATCCGATACGTCGAACAGTGGCGGCTCGTAAATGAACAACATTACTAAGCCCATCAGTCTTTCTTAATTCATAGAGCTTCGAAAAAACGTTTTTATTCGATTTAATGTCAAAAAACATCGTTCCGCTTCACCCGTCGTCATAGGTATAGCGATGATAATTTGTAGAAATGCAAAGGTGGCAGAAAGTATATGTTAGAGGTTATTATCTGTTATGAACTTCAACAGATGAATAGCTCCACTTATGTTTCTTTAATCAGATCTTTTTTAGATTAGTCTTATAACTCTGTAAGTTAATTTTATCCAAAAATAAGTAGGTAGAACTGTACTGTGGCTTCTAAATGTTGCAAAAGCTATAATTCTTCTCCATATGTAAAAATCCGTCTGCCGCAAACAGAACAGGGGCATTCAAATGTTTGGTAATAGAAAATTTGTCTCTCACATGGGTGATTATAATATCACAAACTTCACTGGCTGTTACAGTTTTTAAAATGTATGGATTTTCATGTATACGTCGCATAGTTCTGAAAAATTTCACTTTCAATTGTCTATATTGTTTCTTTCTTTTTAATAAAATCCTCAAAACATTATATGGCTGCGTGTATTTCCGTGCATTTATTATACAAAATATTAGCATGCGGTAATATGCGATGAAAAACTATAATCCTGCTATATACGACAAAAAGCAGTTGCTCGATTAATCGTTACAGTTTGTCTTGAAGTATCTTACACCTTTTCCATATATTCTATCAACGATTCGCAATGTTCAATGTTACTTATCGTTATGCTTTTAAAATTTTATCGAGTGGCAGATGAACGATAAAGTCTTTGACTAAGCATTTAATCAAAAATTACTACTCTTTGCGAAGAATGAGAGAAAAAAAAATAGATTGCGAGTATCCACTTTTCCTAGCAGTTGAGCTCTGACTGAGCATTAATATAAGCTTAGGCATTCTCATGTTTTTCGGATTACTTGCGCTAAATAAGACAAAATCTGTTGCTCCGGTTTTCGACCGCGATAGTTACACCGCGAGTAAATAACAAGCAGGAGAAGCAAAACAAACAACTAGTTACACTGCACCCATGAATTCAATATGTTTTTTTTTCTACATATCTTTTTCAAATATACTTTTAAAGTCTCTAGATTTGCACTGTGTAATTAATTCCGGTTTTGGTCTGCCCACATTTTTAAATTTAATTTTTTGTACATAACTCAAAGAAATGAAATTGTATTTGAAGTATTTCATGGTAAAACTATTAGTATCCATAATATTTAATGATATTCGTGGGACCGGTAAGTTATTAATGCAACTCGACCGTCCAAGACAAACTAAATCTACGACTGCACGCGTTACAAAAATATTAAATTTTCCACAAAAAGTCTGGGACATCACCTCTCTATCTTTTACACGTATAAAAATACAGTTGGTATTGTTGGTAATTATCTGTTCTAAACCCAGTAGTACTGTAATTTTATTTAATTTGTTAAAACAATACAACTAAACTCTTTCTAATCATACTCTCCACAATTTCCGTTAACCTGCAGCCGTGCTTAAATAAATTTTAACTTCAGCAAAAAGTTTAGGGTTATGTTTACTGTGAACATAATTAGTTTTGTATTTTGTATAAGTACTTCTCGAGATGATGTCGTAAGGCGAAACACATGTCGAGTCTAACAATAAAAAAATATTGAAACTCTCCTAATGTTTGTTTCTGTCAATAATATTATTAAAATATTGATGTTTAAAATATTTACCAATCGAATGCATTAATCCGCTATCAATATTTGCTGATAGTAAGTTCGACATAGCTTGAATTGTTGCATTCCTCAGTGTATTTAGTTTATTGACACTAATGCGTTGTCTTTGGATATCTTTTTCTACATCAGCAGCGTCAGTGCAGTCATTAAGAAGATTCATAAATAAAGTAAAATATTTCAAAAATAATTGACTCTTAGCTTCCATTAGATCACCCCTATCAGATTCTTCTGGTTGTAAAGGCAGTCCTCTCAATAGCGAGGCTACAGCTTCCATGCAAGCTTGATCTAAATCTCTCGTAATGCACGAAGCATCTCCCGAACCAGGTGGAGCAATTTGATGCGATGCGCCCATAACCCAATCAGTAAGATACTCGACCAGCTTATTTCGAAATTTCATTTCCTGTCTGAAAGCTAAATCATCTCTTCTTTTCATCATTGCTTCAACTAATTGACATAATTTTGTCTTAATATGTATAGCATGAACAGTCATGTCTAAATGACGTGCGTATCTGCAATAGTGTGATAAAAGAGACAATTATACTTCACTTAAGTAAATAAAGTCCTCAAAAATCTATGAATATACCTGACTATTCCAAGCATTAATCCTTCAATAGTTGTTACACCCAAGTGTTCAGAAGGTTGTTCATTTTTGGTTCCGTCTAAGATATTTCTCATTATGAAAACAATGTGCTCGATAAACTGTGTATTAACATCTGTTACTACTACCTGCCCCTGCTGGTCAAAAAACTTATCCACTATCGTTTTAACTTGATCAAAAAGAATAGGATACAAAGCAGATGACATTTCATGTCCAACGAGTTCTTTAACATGCTTTTGTATTTGTGCTCCAAACTTTTCATTGTTACAAACCAGCAGCCTTAACAAAAGATCCACAAATCTAAAAATTCAGACAGTTTGCTATTGAGAACAGGAAAGTATATTATTTCATACTGTGTTACTGGACAATATTGTCTTTGTTCTTGGGCGCCACTTGTTAATACACTACATTTTCGACTATCCGTTTGCAAATTTGAACAAACTGCACTGAATGTTATGGACGAACTTGAATACGTAGAAAGAGATAGATTAGGCCTAGATGGCGACTTTCTTTGAAGGCATACTCCACCCAGCGAACATAGAAATCCTGTCATATTAGCCCATTCGTTTATTTGATCCTAAATAAGTCACAGTTATTATAATAAATGATAAATACAAGTTTATAAACGTAGTTACTTCTAGTTCATGTTCAGAGTTTTGATGTGATGCTCTTCGTTTGCCCATCGATCGATGAAATGGTTCCATTTGTCCATCTTCTAATTTAGCCTTTGGATAACAGGCAATGTTTTTACAAACTGAATTCCAATACATAAAAGTTTCTTCCCAAGCCGGCTGGACGCCATTTACACAATGCTCAATTGTTCTTAGTATAGACATAATTTTCTTTTGAAGGGTTGTTCTCCCTAAAATTAAAACATATAAGAAAAATTAAAATGAATCACTTACAACTATGATATTTATTTTAACTTATTAAAAATTATCCTTTCTATTAACAAAGTATTTAGGTACCAATAAGTAATAATTCTTAAATAGTAGGTATATTGTATACAAATTTGTCAGATAAAACTAAGTAGAAATTAGATATAATGTAAAAAAATACAAATATGAATTCGAAAATATACGAACGAGCGCCCATGGCAAAATATAGGATTATGTGTAAGTTAAATATAAGATACGAAATTAATTGTTTGTTAGAATAACAATTTCTAGTTAAATAATACGCATCGATGTACTATAGTCATTTAAATGACTAATTTATGTTCCTGTAAGTGAAGATGCTGAAATAAACTATGATTTAGTTCACCATCTGTGAGACAAAATGCCGTTGAAAACTTATGGTGGCTTTTATATTTAATGTATTAAAATTTCTGCTTACCCAGATAATTCTTCTCATTTATTTGTCTCTATCATGGATAAGCAAATTCTACTTCACAAATAATTAATAAAATAAAAATAGAATCGAAGGCTTCTTCTTTTTCCAAAACAAGTGATGGCGTCCTCTCATATACTAATATTGTACTCACGTATGTATACGCACAGCGCGATTTCAGAAGATATGGGTGTCGTACTGACGAAATTACTAGGAAAAGAGCTAGTTAGAGACTCTCGTGGAAAGGAATCGGTAAAATTTTTACAAAGTAATCAAATCCCCAAACGCTCCTAACTACTGAACACCCGACCACCTCGTTCGACTTGCAGAATATTGCAATTTAACAGAGTCTTTCCCCAAATATGTCTTTTTATCTTTTTCATAGTATATAACTGCATGTAGGCTAATACCAAAGTATTCCTAGATCGGTAAAAATTAAGAAAGAAGAAACTCAAGAAGAAAGACAAAAACATGACGACTTCGGAGTATTTGTGGTACTACAGTTTACGTACATCGTTTTAAAATTCAGTACTATTATAACTAATTAAATTTCCATAAAAGCAATTTTAGGGTTATTATAGGGAATTACATTTTTATAAAATTGTAAGTTCAATACCACTGCAATTAATATAATATCTATCCCTCTCACTCCACCTTTCCTCATTTATTTTAAATTGTGTTTATTGTCCACTTTTAATAACCTGTATGTATTGTAACCACCCGTACCCGGGTGTTACAATAATTTAAATAAATTACCTTTGTTTATTTATTTAACAGGCAATTTAACCTATTGACGTCATTTCCGTTTAAACTAAATTAAAGGTATTATATTTTATTTTCTATTTATATCGTAATAATTCTGAATTTTGTTTTGTTCTTGTTCAATTTCAAAAGATTATTTACAATTTCAGTGCTTTTACCTGCTTTTTGCAGTGGCCGAAATAAAACGTAAAACCTGATAGAAACTTGTTATATTTCGGCTCATGTCATTTCTTCAATATCGCCCGTAAACGATTTACGGATCAATTAAATGCTATTACATTTGTATTCATTATAATTAAATACGTAAACGCATTAGTGTTACAATGTGCCTTCAGTAGCTATCGTTCAGTAATTACCTTTCCTAGAAGAATAACAAAGAAACATGTAAATAACACAAATGATTCAATTGGAAACAGAAGAAATAAAGTCGTCATATTAACTTCAAAAATATTTATTGTGAACGTGCAAGTCTACTATGTGGTCATCTTCAGTGCATACATATTAACATGTTATTAACAGAAATACCTTATTGCTTGTCTTATTTATATATTCTTGGACACAAGCGAAATGAGAGGGTTGTTTACATGATGCGTATCGAAATTCATTAGGTTTACTTGGAATTTATTAATGAAAACAGCTTCGATAGTAACAAATTCGTGATACTTATTACACGGTTTGACTAATTAAAAATAATTCAAATTAAAGCAATGATTCGTACCTAATTAAAAAAATGTGCCGATACTGCGGATTTCTGTAGATGGTTGTTTTTTAAACGAAGATAATGCTCCTTAAATCTTGAATGTATGTTTTTTTGTGGAGAAAATAGGTTGTAATAGGTTCTCAAAAAATATAAACAACATTAAAAAAGAATTGAATATACAACCTACTTTCTCCAACAATAATAATAAACTACCTGGAAACCCAAAAGAAAATAAAAACTAAGCAGGGATTTCTAAATTAGTTACAATTATTGCGAATAAGGAAACACACATGCAAGATTTAAAGAGCATTATCTTAATTTAAAAAACAACCACCTACAGAAATTTTTTAATTAGGTACAAATAATTCCTTTAACTTGAATGAGTCCGTGTTGTTAGCGCCGTGCAGTTAGCGCCGGGACCCTTTTGCGTGCAAGTATCGCCCCGAAAGGTGCAGGTAAAATTATATCGAGCATTAATCGCTGCGAGTATACCAACAGTATATAGGTAAGCCTTTGTATAATATTTTATATTAAGTTTATGAATTCTGTTTTCGTATATTTAAACAATAATTTTTACTTCCCTTTACATTTTAACGCAGGCTTAAGATTGGCTGTCTTGTTTAACCATACAGGCGAGTTTATAAGTGTAAGCATTATAATATAAAAATCATAATATGTACAGGAAACTCAAATACAATGTGATTTCATTCATTCCATATTTCTAAATTTCAATAATACGTTCTAAGTTTAATCGTTAAATCTTCATTTCAAAAGTAATAATTATTACCAAAACCGAAATAATAAACAGTTGTCATGCTCGGGTTCGTATTATTATCATATATTAATGATAATAGAAACACTAAAAAAATAAACACAATAATCGTGCGAAGAATTTTTACTAGCGAAAATTGGACAATTAAAAAAGAAACGAAAAAATTAAATATCTAAAAATTGATGAAAGGATAGCCACTATTTTACAAAGATTTAATTTTGACAAGGATTTAGGATTATGTTTGCGAGCTTTAGTATACGCTCAAAAATTAGAATAAGTGGAATTAGTATAAGTATAAAAATGACATAAATGTACTCACTTTATTAATCAGATTTTGTTAAACAAAATTGCTAGTCCTAAGCCTGGGTTAAAGTGTGAAGGAAAGTAAAAATTTGTGTTTAAAATATCGTACGAAAACAGAATGCATAAACTTAAGATAAAATTTTAAATAAAAACATTGTACATAGGCCTATATAGCAATGGCACACTCGCATCGCAAAATGCACGATATAATTTTACCTGCCCCTTTTGCGGCGATACCTACACGCAAAAAGGTTCGCGGCGCTAACTGCACGGCGGGTACAACACGACACCTTTTGAATAATTGATAATTAGTTAAACCGTGTAACAAGTAAGTATAACGAACTTGTTACTAGCGAAACATTAGTAAATTCCAAGTAAACCTAACAAACTACGATACGCGAAACGTACACTACCCTCTCATCTCTTGTGTCCAAGAATATGTAATTAAGACAAGCAATTTTTTTTTTTTTAAATTTAACGCAGTCTTTAAAACCCCTGTTTTATAGATATCTACTCGTATAATAACTGGATAAAACCACACAATGAACACAAAACACTTCTACAGCAGGCAGAACAATATTCATAAACGTCTCTGTAAATTTATGGATAGGCACCCCTAATAAATCAACAATTTACAACCATTTCCTTATACGATTGGCTGCAAATTTTTGTGGTGGTAGGTGTTGGGCAGTATCCAATGGGAGGCGGTACTAATTTTCTTTTGGAAATCACTACTCATTAACCAATTCAATAAGTAATTTCATCTTTTGAAATTGCTTCTTAATTTGTATTATCGAAAGATTGTCGTGCCCAGAATTTTAGAAAATGTCATATTGTCAAGAGTACGTACATTCATTTTTCATTTTTTATTGAGCCAAAAAAACATGTTTTTGAAAAAGTTGGCACGAGAATCGTTAGATGTGTTCATACTGGTATATAGATACAAAAATTTTGTAATTTTATCGATTCAATTTTCCGCTGTAATTGCAGAAAGTTAACATTGCTTTGGTATAGGCGAATTAAAGGTTCCGAACACCCTTAAGACGTTTACCTTTATTTTGAAAATTTAGAAGTTTTACATTTTGGGAATCTAGTGAATGGTTAAAATTTATACAATGGTCTGCTATCCTTGTACATTTTTTACTATTCTTTACAGATCTTTGTGTTCTTCGATGCTTTTCTTATGAGCTCTACCTAAAACTAAACTTGTCTCTTATATCCGCCAATAAAAACAATTTGGGAAAAATACTAGTGAATAATAAACAAAAAACAGATATTCTAGATAAAAATGGTGTGTACCGAATCAATTGTAAAAACTACGATGCCTTTTATATTGGCCAAACAGGTAGAGCTCTTAAAAAGCGCATTGAAGAACACGAAAGATCTATAAAGAAAAGTAAAAAATGTACAAGGATAGCAGACCATTGTATAAATTTTAACCATTCACTAAATTCCCAAAATGTAAAACTTCTACATTTTCAAAATAAAGGTAAGCCTTAATTTCCTTGAAATAGCAGAAATAAATATGACTATTAAAGGATCTGCCCATCACAAATGATCAAATCGAATTTGAAAATTCCCCCCTTTTAAAATTACAATAGATTAAGCTATTATAAATGTTGTTACCTGAAATATGTACCTTAGTCGATTAATATCTACTCTTTGAAAATGGTGTAAAAGCCGAAACAATTGTAAGAGATTAGGTGATGTAGCTTAGACTAGGAAAGAGAGGGGACACGTAACTCCTATGCCGACTGTACGTCGAAAATTGACGCAATATTTTGGTACCGGCTCCATTTACTGATCCCAAACAGTGCGTTGACAGCGTTGTCTAAAAGTGACAATATAATTAAATAGTGTAGTTAGGTTTTAGTGGATTTTTGTTTAAAACAATGCTGATTTGTTCTTCTTACGACTGTAAAAGCCGCAGTGAAAGAAATGAACCAGAAATCACATTTCACAAGTAAAAAGAATTTTACGTAGTACCTAAGGTTAGCAAAGTAAATCGCGTTTAATTTGTTTATGGTTTACATACTACTTAAAATATGTTATGATTTACGTACAATAATCATTAATGCATCATATTTTTTTTGTTGGAATGGTTTAGTGATAGTGAGAGAAACAATAAATACTTTCAAAGTTGTAAGATGCATGCGTTTACCACAGTATTACCATAGGCGGCGTCACTTTTAGTTATAAAAATCTAAAAAAGTAAAATTAATTAATTAATAAAATTCGTCTTCATGTTTATTAGTTCCGCCACATTATGTTAATTAACGTTAATAAAATAATTCTTTGCATTTAATTTCATTGAACATGTATTCTCTTTGACATAAAATAAATAATATTTTCTTAGTAACGTAAGACGCAAGAAAACAGTTATTAATAATTTTTCACTTTATCAAATAAACAATTGATACTTTGTAGGGAATGATAATTGTACGAAAATTGGTAACGAAACAAACTCCCTCTTAACATTTTATGTTGCGATACTGAGCGCTGTCTCGCGATCCCAATCGTCCTCAATTTGTAGTCGACTATTACCTGTCCCCTCTCTTTCCTAGTTTAAGTGATGTAGGCTTTCATGGCCGGAGTCAACATGAAAAATGCGTCAAATTGTAAGAGAAATCATTAAATATATTGTGAAACAATACTGAGTGTTTTTCTATCGTTTTGACTAAGAAAATCTTTTTTTCTGTATACGTATAGTATTGCCAAAAGTCTTTTTGTTTTATGTTAATTGTAGTTTCTAACCTACTGCAATCATGTAGGATGACATATACGTTAATTCTTTCATATTCTCTAGTCGAAGATCTAGCTTTCTATCTCATTCTTCTTATTTAGAAAAGAAGAAAGTTAAATTACAGATTATCTTGTTTGTTGATGGACATAGTACTCACATGTATTACCAAGTGAGTGACCTCTGTTCACAACTTAAAATTATATTGATGTGCCTTTATGTAAATTCAACTCGCATCTTACAACCTGCGGACGTATCGGCATTCAAACCTTTAAAATTATATTGGAAGAAAGCAGTTTTAAACTGAAAAAGGCAGAATAATTCGGAAGTTTTGACTCAGGAAAAATTTAGCGGTGTTCTGCAAATTGTTCTTGATAAATACTTAAAGTCAGACACTACAAAGAATGGTTTTATAGCTACCGGTTTGTGCCCATGGAATGCCGGTGCTATTGACTACACCAAGTGTCTTGGAAAATTAAAGTCTTCGCAATCATTCGACGTCGAAAACAAAGATTTACCACGAGACTTATCCTATGTAAGATTTGCGAAAATTGTAGGGAAAAATCTAATCAACGAATTTAAAATAGTTGATGAGGTAACTAAAGAGAGATTAGGCGTACTTTGGGCTTTATACAGATTGTGGATAGAATTTAAGGCTGCAACTATTAGGCCACAAGGAAACATTAATGCAGAAAATGCTAAACCTATAGCTGATGCTGTAGAAACTCTAATTATTATAGAAGTAGGTGAAGAAATATTCGATATAGCAGAAATGCCAATACTAATTGATGGCCAGCCTATAGAAAATCTACAACAAATTAAGAAACTCAATTCAGAAACATCTTTAACGTTAACTGCCGGCAATGTTATAACGGAGGAATTCCTTTGGTGCCAAAAAGATTATACGGAATTTTGTTTGATCAACATAAAAAAAATTTTTTTTTTGTAATGTAGGCACTTCAAATACTATATTTATATTAAAAAAAATGAACGACGGCCAGTCGTCGTTTGGCTCTATACAAATGTGTTTTTAATTTTTATGCCATACGACAACTGGCGGTCGTACACGTTGAAAAAGATGTGCGCCGTTTTATGCCAATAATTCTGCCAATTTAAGTAGCAAAAAAGCAGATATGGCCAGTGTTACTAGCAGAGTTTCAACTTGCTGTTCAGACTGTCCCGGAAAACCGTATATTGTGTGCTAACTGTTTTGTTTCAACACATTAACGAAGTTGTTTTTTTTTTTTTTTAATGTCAAATAAATCTTTATAAACCTGAACACCCCCCTTTTTGCATTTCAAAATAAATTGCTATTTAGATTCAGAAAAAGATATAAAAAAAAAATATTAACAGGTAAAAAAAAATATATACCTGTGATTACATCTCGATAGTTAAATGCTAAAATAATGTGCCAAACGACAGCCCACCGTCGTATGAGGTCCTGATCGTAAATTCTATGCCGCTACAAAGTGTTGAGGGCTAGTTGCGTTGTGCCAATTCAAACAAAACTCTATTTAAACGTGAAGAAAATAACGACGACCGGCCGTCGTACGGCAAGACAAGACCGCCGGCGCGTCGTATGGCAGTTAACGTGTTAAGTACAAATGATGTGCTATGTGCAAAAATGGAAGTTTTAGTAGATGGGAACCCAGCCTCGACTGAGACGTTGACAGAACACACATTGAACACTAGTACTGATTCAATTAAAGACTATTTAGTGTGGCCAGATAGTCCGATTAGAAAAGGTACACGAAACACAGAGAGAATGCTTTTCGTACTTATCTCAAAAAAATGGAAAATATTATCGGCAGAAAAAAGAGAAAATATTAAATGAAGAAAAGGAAAAAGAAGAACGGAAGCGGAAACGTGCAGACAAGAGAAAAGCAACTGAGGCAGAGAAGGCTAAGAAGAATGAGGAATCTAAAATGAAACATAAGAAACACTCAAAGAAAAAACCAATCAAAACGAAAGAAAATCAAAAAGAAACAGTAGAGAGTGAAATAATAGATAAAGTAATGGATTACAATCTTAAGGACAGTGATAACAAAGCCATTAAAATTATTTCAGATATTAAACTTAGAAAAGCAGTAGAGAAACTAAAAAGAAACGTGTTCGGTAACCTTGTAGAGGAAGAGAATAGAAAGCAAACAATCATATACCACAGTAACATACCAGGAACTCAGATATATACTGGATTATTTTTTAATATATAAAATTCTCGTGTCACAGTGTTTGTTACCCTACTCCTCCGAAACGGCTTGACAGATTTTTATGAAATTTTATATGCATATTCAGTAGGTCTGAGAATCGGTTACTATCTATTTTTCATACCGCTAAGGGATAAGGGTTATCCACCCCTAACATTTTTTTTAAATTTTTTGGACAAAAATTGTTTTTTTAATTTTATTATAATGTGGCATTAAAAAATACATACAACCCTAAATTTTCACCCTTCCATCATCAACCCCTATTTTTTAATAGTTGTTTTAGTAATTTAATCATTTAGGTGCGCACCAGCAAACCCTGCCCTTGGGAGGCGGGTACAATGTTGGAAGGGGCAGGCACTCTAGCTATTTCCTGCGCTCGATAACTGATCTTACTAACACCCGTGCGAAGCCGGGACGGGCCGCTAGTGCTTTATATGTGTTGAAAAAATTAATGAAATATCGATGGGATATCGTTGCTCAACTTGTACACGTGCATATCATAAAAATTGTATTCATAAGTATACTCTGTTCAATAATCTCACTGATAAACAATTTACTTGTAATCCTTGTAAGCAAAAACTAAAACAAAAAACATATTTTCAATAAATAGGTATAAGCATTAGTAAGGTTCTGACCTATAGCTACCTGATTCTACTTAACTGTTGAAACAAAATATATCTACCTAAGCACCAATTAGGGGTAGGTATCTACCTAAAATCAATGTTTAAAGCATGTGGCAATAACTGCATTTCTTTGATGCCAATTGCTATCCTTTAAGTGCCAATAACTGTATTGCTTTGATACCAATTACTGACCTTTAAGTGCCAATAAATATAAATTACCTTATTTTTACATTAACCCGTTTTAAATTAAACAAATGTATTAACCTATAAAGCAATTACTCCTTATTTACAAATTTGCAACATTGTTGTGTCGATACAATCTTACAAAATTAAGAAACAGCCTAATCTATACTGATTTTTCTTTATTGAAATTATATACTTTCTAAAACTGCCAATGACTGTACCTCTTCTCCCACCTATTATTATTTTTGCTATTACATATGGGTATAAACATATATTGCAAAAAATGAAGTATTGACTAAAAAAACAATAAATATCTGACGCCATGATAGAACGGCTAGCGTATACAGCGTATGTAGCACGATTTAATAACATCAGTGCCTGAAAACGAAAACACGTTTTGTGCATAAATAAAAATTAGGAAAGATTAGAAATAAGTTCAACTTCTTCAAAATAAGTACCTCACCATAAAACGTGAAATTATCAGATCTGGCTGTAGATAGTATGCGTTTTATAAGAGTAATTGCGAATTTTGAGCATTTATGGTAACGCACACGTGTAATAAATGTAAAGAACATAAAACAAACGTTAAAAATTCTATATCTTTCGCTTGCTCGTGATTACAGGATAGGAACTAAGTATAAATGAATTAAAGATGTATAAAATATTTATGTAATGTAAGAGGTATATTGTATCAGGAGTACATTTGAAGAAAGTATTTAGCGGTGTTGTGGGCAAAACTTCTCAATTTTTCGATATAATTTCATGTCAACTAGAAACTACTATCATTATAATATGGATCTTCTCAATTAATGCGATATCTATATTAGTAATTTCAGCTGCAATTTTTACGTTATTTTCGTTATTTGAATTGTCAAATCCGGATTTATTTTTATCGACGATTAACCCACA
This sequence comes from Agrilus cyanescens, assembly GCA_947389935.1. Taxonomy (NCBI): domain Eukaryota; kingdom Metazoa; phylum Arthropoda; class Insecta; order Coleoptera; family Buprestidae; genus Agrilus; species Agrilus cyanescens. The sequence continues at coordinate 7,681,085 of OX376704.1, forward strand.
TCGCTTTCTAAATTCTTTTTCTGAAACAACCACTTTGTTCTTTCCCCGGACTTACCACTTCTTGAGAGGAAATTTGTACGATAAATGTAGAAAACAACAAACATACGTATCCATGTAAAACGCTCAATCTGAATTCCAGATTTTCAGTCCATACGTTTTGTTCAATCATCTCTTCAATACGATTAAAATTTTTGGAAACGTGTATATAGCATTTTTGAGTCGATGTTGTGTCAGCAAGTGCATTACATACTTTGCTATTAACCATGGCAAAGATTAAATTTTGACATATCCAAAGATTTTGCTTGAGTTATCGACGTACTTTTATGCATGTTTTCTATTTAGTCATCTATCCTATTTTCCCTGCTATTGAAATTTCTGTAAATTCTTTAACAAATTCAATTTTTTTAGGCCTGCAGAATCTGGTAGACTAGGCGTGGGTTTAGCCAGACAACTTTTTCACCAAAAATAAGGCAAAGGAGTTCAATTCAAGTAATAAAAACTGCCGAATCACCATAAAACGCTTGCTTTTGAGAACTATAACCCGAACTGCCATCAAAGCCCCATTTTCAAAACAAACACAGCCTTTTCAGTTCTTCGTCCTTAAGTGACTGAATCAAAGGTTCTAATGTGAATAGTAAACGTTCCACAGTATTGTCATGCAAAGCTTGCAAAGTAACTTCTGCACAAGTGGAGCTCATTTTTATAAGTATATTCTCGCGTTGGATAGCAATGTTTCTTGGCATAATGAAATATTTTGTATGAGAAAAATTTCTCTGAAGCACTCCTCCTCATTATATGACATTTTTATCGGGATAATTTTGCGTCCACCAAAACTGCTGCTCAGAACTTGATTTAAAAGAAACTTTTGACGGCCGCGTCTCTTCTCTGGTGTTTGTATTGAATCCAGCCATTCAGCATTATTTTTGCGAAACCTATTTTTACCCTAAAAGCTTTTATCCAACGAAGTTTGTACTCCGATTTGAAGTATGATATTTTTTGTTCAACCCCTTAATATGCTCTTCGTCACACTTTGTTCCCTTCTTGTTATAAACATAGTGTTGGAATTCGTTCCTGAAATAAAATTTAAATAAACTAAATTGATGTGTAATTTTTATTTGCTAGCCTCGAATAAATCGAATAATGGCGAAAAATGCAAATAAGTATAAAAAATTAAAACGGCTCTGAAAAGCACAATCAATATTCATTACAAAAAATCCAAAACTAAAATTCGGATTGCCTTGGAACACACTAATAGCCTGCATTTTTCTAAGAACAATCTAAAATTTTAACATTTAACGTTCATTATAAAATTGCATAAACATTTCTGCAACTTTATTTTTTTTTAACTATACATACCTGACTTTAAAGGTTCCGTAGCGAAATATTGAAATAATTTTCAGAATATAGCTCAGGCACAGCACAAAATCAGGATAAAAGCTAGGAAATACAATGCACATCTAATCTCCGCAGCGAACTAACTCGACCTGAGGATTGCGGCGAAGATAGATGAGTGACTTACAACCATACTCGTTCGTTTTGTTATGTACAGAGTAGCGGTGAATCGATAAATAAGTCACCTGTACATGGTATTTCATTTGTTGGTTTATTGCCAACTTTGCGAGCCTCATGCTCCGCACAGCGCCGTACCGAATTTGAGCTTCATTCGCCAAATAAATGTATATTTTGCTTAAATGCTTCCTGGAGAGCGCATGACAGCAGCAACAGATTTTTTTTCTTTAATATGAGGTACGTTGTAGTTTGGATGAATTAATTCACATTGATGTATTAAACATCACCATTATTGAAGATTTCATGTAAATGAATGTTTCACGCTACCCAACAACACTTACAATTAAACAATTATCTATGTATAAATAAATATCAAAACATTAAATATATTAAAATGAAGTTTCTGAAGTAGTTCTTGTTATACAGATATTCTGCATAAACTGAATGTATTGCAGTGAGTATAGGTACAAACAGTTTTACAAAATATTTCTTACTTTAGTATGAAGTTTAACTTACCATTTTGGTGTTCAGGAAAGCATACTCGAGATTCCCCGCTAGCTATACAAAGATTCAAATATAAAATTTAAGTTTTAACAGTTTTCTGTGTACAACGAATTTCTAATTACATGAAAATTGATGTAGTTGTAACAGAAATTGTTGTTAATGGTAAAGTAAATCAATGAGAAGGTAAAATGACGCAGTAGATTTTTGGTGATCAGATATATAATCTAAAAGGGAATGAATTAAAATCAGGAACAGGTGTAAAAGTTTTATCATTCTACGACCTATATTATTGGCCTATCTGATTACATTAAGAAATTATTAACTTAACCCGCAATTGCTTATAGATTATTCGATTAAATTTAGCTATTTAAAATACATTAATATGAATTCAATTTAAGAACCAACTACAAATTTACCTCAAATTAATGAGGAAAAAGCTATTGCTATCACTTTGTTAGAGCAATGGCGCGTAAAGCGAGAGACGCGGGTTCGAATCCCGCCGGGGACATGATGACAGCAATAGCTTTTTCCTCATTAATTTGAGGTAATTTGTAGTTGGTTCTTGAATTGAATTCATATTAATATATTTAAAATCGCCACTATTAAATATTTCTCGGTATTTCACTCTTATTAGCTATTTTGTTTTCGTCTATAGCACCGCCACTTAATAGTAATTTAAAATAATAAACTTTATTTATTTGAAATAATGAATTAATTTTTAAAGAGTATTAGGTTAATTTGTAAGTGTAGATATTTTAATAGAATTTACATACGAAGACGTATAATTATTATATCCAAAAAGTCTTTTAATTTTTTAATAAAAATTCTCCCAATCCGTCCCAGTTTAAACGGTTGTTAGCGAAAGTGGCCGAGTCTGCGAGGGAAAACGAATGGCCGTGTCTGCGAGGGGCCTTAGTACGTATTATTTGGATGGAACTGCAAATAAATGTGACTCCACACTTATCAATTATTATATTTTCGAAAACAAAATCATCGTATATAATAATGTTCTAGTGTATGGAGGTTTGTGTGTTTGTCTGTCACTCAGTTAGCCATGGAAAAAAGTAGCGAAAATTGCACTTTTCGGTTAAAGACTGCCGAAAAACTGCAAAAGACGCATAAAATGCCGTAAACGATATCGATTAAGATTAAAAAGAAGCAGGATTTTGCAAAATTTCATCACAATTTATTAAGCGGTTTAAAAGATATTAGCAAATGAAAAAACACGTTTTTGAATAAAAGTCATATCGTAGAGATCTATCTCGTCCGAAGATACAATAATCTGGAATTTGCCTAGAATTAAAAGGTCCAAGTTAAGAATCAAAAGGTTCCTTTCGCCTACTTTCGAGACGCAAGATATATCGTTTATTCAGAATTTGTAATTAAAAGTCGTTAATCTTGACAACTTCGGACTCTCAGGAAACAATTGCTCCGACTGGATAGGCGGAGCTTATATTATTATTACTTGGACATGTAGATTCTAACACCACAATATTGACGTTTATCAAACAACGTTTAGGTACGAAATCAGAAAGTAAATGTAAGGTATAAATAATCGTGCATTAACATTCATTATAGTTCTCATTCTAAAAATAACAAATAAATATGTCAATCAAATAAAAAGCAGTAAAATGTTAAATTTACATTTTGCGGAAATAATTAAATAATAACTACTTTTTTGACGCGATAGAGTGGTAAATGCGTCGTGCAAAAATCGTTGTAATATTTAGGAGTATTCGAAATAATAGATAAAGGACATGTTTACATAATAAATACTAAGTTATGTTGTTAAATTAAAGTATTATACGTTTTGTAGGTCATTAGAAATGAAAATGATACATCTGAATTTCGCCATGAACTGCATATAGGTGCTATGCACCAATAAGGTAAGTGCTATGCACCACCCTGAGGTTACGGTAGAAAGTGGTTATCATAAATTCAATCATATCATAAATTTGTGTGTAAATGTGTGTAAATGCTATCTCCGTCTAAGTTTTGACGGGTAGTACTATAACAGCAAAAATGGGGTGTGTAATGAAGGTTTAGTGATCAGCTTAAATAGAAACATGGTAATAGTGCGCTTTTACTCCCACCTCTCCGATTCGAATAAAATTTTAGTAATCATACTTAGTACTCATCGTCTCCAACAAGAATATATAATACGGGCGCTACTTCAAGAAGTAAATCTCATAAATCATTTACCTTAGGAGTGGGTGCTTTATTGGTTTCATCTTTGTGTTATAACCAATCAAGTTAAATCGGCATTTGTGAACCACAATAAAGTCTGTACAACTAGCCATTACATTACTATTCAGTGGCGTGCTCAGTATTTTATTCGTACACGATAACAAATGTAAAACAATATATTTATGTTGTAGTTTATTGAACTTAATATCTGCTAACTGTGTTTATTTTGAAACCTCACTTCTAGCTTACCTACACGCCAACTATTGTAAGGTTTTATAGACAAGTAGATGATAGGTCGGTTTTAGTCACGGAAATATTTAATTCTTTCTAAGAAAGAAATCGTCAAATTTCTAACGTTTGATTTTTCGACTTGAAGTCGCCTGTTGTTAAATGTTGTTCGCCACCTAAATCCTGCTTTTTTGTCTAGACATTTTAAGGAAGTGTTTCTTCCCATCCACCCAAGTCTTCATGGAGTTTTTGTCGTATCTGTTCAATTTTCACGCGACATTTTTCCGTTAAATGAAAATTATGAATTATATTGCGAATGTCACTGAGCTCAAAATTTTCATTCTCCAAACTAGTAACAGGACATTTTCTTTTATAGTTGTGTTTTACTGGTACACTAAATTTCGGAATATTGTTCTTTTCTAATTCATTAACCATGAACAGCAATAAATTGTATACTTATTACTTCCTTTGTTTGATTTTAAAGAACTTTATTTGTGATATTTGTTTCCATTTTTTAATTGTCATTTTTTTATATATCTACATATATAAAAATTAGTGTAAATGTATTTATTTACCTCCGTTAAAAGTGACAGGTACTTCTCTAGTTTTTTTCCGGTTTGAAATTTCAAATTCCAAACATTAGAAAGAGCTTTAAACAGGTTAAAGAAGATGAAGCTGGTATGAGAGGCGGGACTGCATTAGGAGTTAGTATGGTAGGGGTTAGGGATTGTGTAGAGGGTGGGAAGTGTAGGGGGAGCAAAATGTTATGGGCAGATTAAAAGTTTGGAATGGCTTCGAGGGTGTCGTCGGGGAAGACTTTATAACCCCCTCCTACAGCACCCCCACCCATCACACTTCCCTTACTCTTTTTGTTCCCGCCCGAAGCTCCCAATTTTTAGAATCCATTCGTTATATCTTGTTAGTAATTTGAATTTTCAGAGTGAAAAAAACATGCGGATTGGTGATTTCCACGTCCTACATATATACCATATATACAGGGTGTTTCACAACTTCTCCACGAAATTTGAACCACTGTTACGAAAGAAGTTTATTTTTCAAAAAAAAATGTAACAGAAATTAAGTTATAACCCTGAGTTTCAATAACAAAATGAAAAATAAATTTCTGTATTTTGCGTTCATCGTTGCGATATCACAACACTAATTAATAATTTATTGTAGTAAATGTTGTACCAAACCACTAAAGAAAACAAAAAAAAATAAATAAATACCGATGAAGCAATTTTTACTCGTAATGGTATAACCAATCTTCACAATACACACGTTTGGTCCTTTGAAAATCCTCACGCAATGGTCCAGACAAACTTCCAACATCGTTTTTCTTTAAACATATGGGCAGGTATTGTCGATGAACGTCTAATTGGACCGTTCATATTGCCAGGTCGGATGGATGGTCACCAGTATTTGGAATTTCTTCGGAATGATTTGCCGCTCCTTCTTGAAGATGTGCCATTGGCGATCTGAGCAAGGATGTGGTTTCTGCACGATGGGGCACCTCCGCATTTTCGTTTAGAAGTTCGTAATGTTTTGACTGAGGTACACCAGATACGCTGGATCGGTAGGGGTGGACCAATTGCATGGCCTCCGCGGTCTCCCGATCTAAATCCTCTGGACTTCTTTTTATGGGGATACTTGAAAAACGAGGTATACCGTACTCCAGTTCAGAATATTGAAGATCTGCGTGATCGAATCACAGTGGCTGTCGATAATTTGAGACTTCAAGCACAGCAGGAAGGAGGTGTATTTCAGTTAGTGCGCCGAAATTGGATTAGACGCGCCCAAGCTTGCATTGAAGCCAATGGAAACAATTTTGAACAGCTTTTATAAGTAAGTGAACTGGTAAACTGTATTATTTTATTATCTCCATTTCTGTAGGACTTTTATTAATATTTTTTTGAGAAATAAACTTCTTTCGTAACAGTGCATATGTGGTTAAAATTTCGTGGATAAGTTGTGAAACACCCTGTATATTCTTGCTCGGGATGACGAATACTACAAAATACTACATAATTTAAGACGAATAAGAGAGGTTGGGGTAAAAGCGAATAATTACCTAGCAACGTTTATAAAATGTCTCGGAGAGGTATGTAATTGTTCCCAAAATAGGTTAACTAGATAGACCCTTAAGGAAGAGCAAGGGAAAAGCAAGTGTAGTTATGGCTTTAAATTTCCTCCCTAACAATGGTTTCTTAAATGCACCGTCCAAAACTAGACAGGTTCATCTAGTATATAATAATGTTCTAGTGCAGGCTTTTTAAATTTTTGCTTTTAGAAAGTCCGAGTGTCCTGCAGCGTCATTGTACTTTAGGCATATTATATACAGCAAATTATGACACTTTTAGCAAGTACTTATGTTTGCAAACAATTATTTTCCGCAATGAAAGTAATTAAAAACGATCACCGATCGAGATTGAATGATACAAATCTGCGTGCAGTGTCATCCATATCTGCAGATATAGATCAATTAACTGCAAAGAAGCAATACCAAATTTCTTATTGATTTTCTTCAACTAATTTTATTTTAGACATTCGTTTCGAAAAAAGAGAAAATTTGTTGTTCAATTAGTGTCGTGTGTTGTGGTTTTTTACATGCGGCCCGCACAATATTTCTAAATTTGTGACTGGCCCGTTGTAGAAAAAGGTTCCTCATCCATGTTCTAGTGTATGGATGTTTGTTTGAGCCCCACTCAGTTAGCCATGGAAAAAAGTAGCGAAAATTGGTCAGCTTGTTGAGCATCGTGAATAGTTTGAAGATCCAAATCAGTAGGCATATTAATAACATTTACTCTAGACAGAGCATCAGCTACAACATTATGTTCACCCTTAACATACACAATCTCAGTGGTGAACTCAGAGATAAAGCTAAGTTGGTTGAGCTGTCGAAAAGCTTTTTCCAACTTCTGAGCAAAGACATGAACCAAAGTACGATGATCAGTCTTGAAGATAAATGATCGGCCTTCCAGGATATGACGAAAAAATTTAATGCTGGAAAAGATAGCAAGGAGCTCTCTGTCGTAGGTAGCGAGTCTCCGCAGAGCTTAACTTTCTGGAGTAAAACCCAAGTGGTTTCCAGATACCATCTTCGAATTGCTCTAAGGAGGCACCAATAGCATGGTCAGAAGCGCCTGTGGATAAAGCAATGGATGCTGATGGTGATAATAATGTCGTGACAACTGCAGAAGAAATACTGGACTTGCACTGTTCCAGGACAGCTTTAAGTTCAGGTGTTCAATTAATGTTGGTTTTGTCACGCTTTTTAGCGTTTCTTAGAAGTTGATTAAGAGTAGAAGCTCTTGGAATGCAGCGACGATAATAATTGAGCATGCCAAGGAAACGTCGAAGGTCAGAGATTGTTTCGGGAGTTGGGAAGTTGAGAACTGCTTCTATTTTCTCTGATGGAGCTGTGAATCTGTCTTTGGTCAGACGATAGCCAAGATAAAGGACTTCTATCTTGCCAAATGAACATTTACTGGGATTAATAACCAGATTATTCTCCCGAAAAATCCTGAAAATAGCTTCGAGATGCTGTATATACTCTTCTGGGGATTTAGAGAAAACAATTAGGTCATCTATGAAGCAAGAGGAGAATTCAATGTTACGAAGAAGATTGTCCATGTGTCGTTGAAAGGTTTGGATCATCAATGGGATTGGATAACTATACGGTACTGTTTGCTTGTTGAGGCGGCAATAATCACCCGTGAAACGCCAGCCACCGAGTTTTTTGGTCACCATGTGAATGGGACTGAACTAGTCACTGCTTGAAACTCTAATAGTACCATGCTGAACCAGAAGATCAAAGTCAGCTTTAGCTGCTGTGTATTTCTCACCTGTAAGACGTCGAGGACGTTCTGACACAGGAGGTCCAAAAGTAACAATATGATAAAGAACTTTAGTTGATTCGCGAATAACTGGAAATGGTTAGGCACAGTAATGTCGATGAATTTCTGCAGAAGTAGTCTGTAACGTGGTTCAATAATGTTGGAAGAAGGATCTTGAGATGAAGCTATATTTGAAATACTGTAGATTGATAATTCAGCAACATAACCTCTCATGGTGAGTTTGGTGGTCTTGTCAATGAGACATTGAGCTAGTAGATCGGTGAGCAGCCCAAAATAAGCCAAAAAAAAAGCACCTATGATAGCATGATTAGTATCAGCAACGACAAATGACCATTTAATATCACGACGAAGGCCAATCTGTAGAGAGTAAAGATGATTGCCGTAAGTATTAATGATGGAATTGTTGGCAGCAAATAGTTTGTAATCAGTCACTTCGAGCTTGCGACGAATTCAGGAACGTGGAATGATTGATAGCATAGAACCGGAGTCTACCAGGAACACTAGGTTGCTACGTTTATCACAGACAAAGAGGCGATATTCTTTAAGAGGCTGACTGTTGTTGATCTCGCTGTCGCCTACCGCCGCTACAGCCTTTCTAGTTTCCCTCGAACGAAGGTGATTGTGTTACACCGGGCTTGAAGGTGCAGGGTTGAACACAGCGTCGCGCGCGATTGCTGTAATTATGATGATAATAACAATGTCCTGCTGGAGAAACGTGTGGTTCCCTGGTATTAGAACGCCCGCAAGAATGCGATCTGCTACGGTCATCACCAAGCTGCAGCTTATTTAATTTGTTACACACTTCCTTTTGCTGAATATTTAGGTTATCTAGAGATTCTCACATTCCTCTAAGCTCCGTCAGAATAGCGTCATCCATAAAACTTGAGGGTTGTGGAGATGTTGGAGAGTAACTGGAATGAGTATCAGCAGCCATGACGAACTGAGGTGATTCACCACTTTCCATTAACGTATCAGCACCAGTAGCAAGCTCATCAAGTGAAGATGTAGCTTGAAAAGTACTAACAATTATTGAACAGTTGGAGGAAGTAATGCTAACCAACGCACTCTTAAAACATTTTCCGGGGCTTGTGCGCCAATCATGCACCGCATAAGCCTGAGCAACTGAGGGTTGCCTTCCACCCAAATCAGGTTCAGCCAAAACCTTGTGTAGTTGCTTATCAGCGGAGTCTGCTAGACGATTAATAAGCTGTGTCTTAAGGTAATTATATTAATCTGCAGCAGGCGGTGTTTTGATAATGTCAGTAACGGCCAATAATGCATCAGAAGTGAGGTTACTGACGATTAAATGATACTTCGCGTTATCAGCCCGGACGTTGAATGTTTGAAACACTGACTCAGCTTGTAGGAACCACATCTCTGGATTGTCTTCCAGAACATTGGGAGTTTACAGTTTTGAATCGCAGACACTTCACCGGCATTTTGGTTGCCCGCCTGCTGGTCAGAGCCTGATGATGCAGTCTGGTTATCTGGTGACGTAAGTGGCATGATGAGACCGGTGACGGATGCGGGTGGAGAACTACGAACTCGCGAACGATCCACTACCATAATAAAAAAAAAAGTATTTAGCGTAAAGACGTCTATAAGTTTATTACACAGTTCAATTAAACAGTTTAACACCGTTCGAAGATAGTTATTACGCGCACAAAGAACAAAGAACGAACTGCGTAGTAACAGTCAATCGTGACAAAGAGAAATCACGTCGGGGTCACCAATGTGGGAATAAAAGGGGTACTCAACCACTAATAATAATAAGTCACGTTCAACAATAATAATACTTTATTGGTAAGTTAACTTTGGCAAATATGAATGACCGCGTTGGCCACACGTGTCGTGTCTCGGAGATAACCTTCAGACTCTGTCAGAATGTACCAATGCAATGATGTTAAGAATACAAGAGAATACATTTATTCATTGTAATTCTTCCCAAACAACCCCATTTTCAAAGTGTATGGTTGGAATGGGTGTTTTGATGTCCCTGAACAAACAGATGTTCCAACGAAAGTGGCAGGTATTGTAATTTGTTGTTGCTGTAAAACTAAGTTCCAAAGAAAATGTTTTGTAACACTTCTAAAGGTAGAGGAACAGGGGCAGACAGTTAAATTTCATGCAGGACTGCAAGGATAAAAAGTGAGCTGGTTACATATACTGTAATTATATCAGATAAATCAGCAAGAGGATCTTTATAGAAAGTGCTACAAGTTAACCGACGAGCATGTGCTCCTTCATAAAATTCAGAAAATGAAGGTAAAAATTGCAATGCAACTGTTTAGTGTTTTGAAGAAGCTACTTTTCAAAATTACCGTACCGCTCATTTTTTTCAGTTATATTAAGAAACTAAATTGCATTTTAAAAGTGAAGATCCAGAAGCCTTAAAGGGCGTTTGTAATGCTTTAGGGACAACTGAATTCCGCTACGGGACGCTGGTATCTAGTTTTTGAATTTAATTCGTAAGTCCAACTTCCACCCGCCCATCTAACTTTATTGCACGGATCATACAATAAAAGTGTAAAATTTGCATTGGGATAAAATATACCTGAAGGTTTGAATGGCAATTAGAGGGTGGTCAACTTCAATATGAATTTAGAACTAAGTATAGGCGTTGTAAAGGGCATTTCGGTTGCAAAAAATTTATTCTGAATACCTTTTTGGCATATTAGCAATATTTCGAAAAAGCTGAAAATCTTACATGCAAACGTAATAATTATTTAATTATTGACTGGCTAACAAAAGCAAACAAATAGATATAAATCATACTTCTTATTAGTCTCTCGTACGCATTACTCTTGGAATACGTTCATCCAATATATCTGGTATTATTTTGTCTAAATTATTTTTTTTGTTTCGCTATACCGTTTTCCTAAGTATTTTTACCAAAAGTAATAAGCATAATTGCAAAACTACCAGAATTGTTTATAATTTCAGTGGGTTATTATTATTTGTGCTAAGTAATTGTATAGTATTTACCTAAAAACATTTAATAATATACCAATAATACGTGGCTGTAGGACAATTGAGCGCAGCGGTCGGTTTACTCCCTATACTATGACCCTAAAACTAAGTGATGGGCCATTTGCATGCATACCTAAATGGAATTATTACCTGAGTTGCATTTGTACTCATTTATTTATCACTAGTTTAATCTTTGAAGTCAAAATAAAAATTACCAGGCAATCATAAAGAATGATTATTTCCACAAAGGCCATCAAGTAATTTAATTATGTTACGGTAAGGTAGATTACACGGTGTCAGGACACTTTTTAGCCCTGGGACATTTCACCCCCTGACTATAAATATATATGTATATTTTGTATATTTTAAGAAAATAAAAACATTGAAGTGGGAAATTTCACCCTCTGTTTTGTACTTCTATATATCCACGATCTTACACATTGTCCTACATTCAGGTTACACTATTTTGTACACATAAGTAATTCCTAAATAATATTATTTGTAAGTACCTACAAACAAAATATTTTGTTATACTTATTACGGATTTATTTAATTTTGTTTTTAGTTGCTTATTGTGTAGAAAAATAAAAGTGATTAATTTATTGTTAGAATATCTTCATTTCCATCAAAACAATGTTGTACAATAGTGAGTTGACAATCTGTTGTAGTTGTCCTATAATAATCGACTACCTGAACATTTTTCTAACCGCCACGCGTTGCTGTTCGTTCCCGTTTATACCTACCAACGAAAATTGCCTTTTTTACCACCAGATACTGTTGTAACGAGCGTATATGTGAGCGAGAGCGGCGACGAGATCCGGGAGCAGATAAGCGGAGTTCAAAAAATGCTGGCGTCGGTCGGCGCTTTGATGACAATTAATAAGGCCATAAATAAAACGAACACAATTGGAGCTCGAGAAAATTTTAGAAGGTTTCCTGATTTTTCTGGAACTGTTCCTTGTCTGTATAAATACTTGTTGACGTGGTCAGTGAGAGCAGTTTACAGTTAGCTTCCGAATGAGTAATATAAATACGCATTTTTCTTGTCATATAAATAAGTTGTTGAATTGTTATTAGTGTTTAAGTTTTCTATTAGTGTTTATGTGTTAAATAAATAGTTGTAAATAAATTTCCGATAAATAAATAAGTTAAACTAGAAAAGTCGTTACATTGGTGTCAGGTGTGGGGTGCTCAACCAATCGATCCCCCAAAGAAGAGAACTTTCTAGTAGAAGAAAAATTGTTAAATAAATCAAAATGCCGAAAAAGTTCTTGGAGTTTAAAGTTGCCGAACTGAAAAGTGAACTCGAGGAGCGAGACGAAGATACGTCTGGTAACAAGCTCACCTTACAAGGGCGACTCGAAGAAGCTCTGATACGAGAGGGTTTCGATCCGAATACCTACGAATTTGAGGATGAACTAAAAAAGAAATTAAAGGAAAATTCAAAAGAACTGAAAGAAAATCTGGAAAAGAAATTAACCGAAAATTCAAAGGAACTAAAAGGAAATCTGGAAGAACTGAAAGAAAATTTAGAGAAATTCGACGCAAAATTGGCCGAAACAGAACAGAATTTTGCAGGAAAATTTCAAGAAATAGATTCACGAATTAAAGAAATAGAAGAAAGGTTTCTATGTACGACAATGTCCGAACAGATCGATGATGAAGCTAGAAGCGTGAAGCAGGAGAATGGGCGCGGTGTTTCATCGAAAGCATATACGAAGCCACCTAAGTTCGACGGAAAAACATCATGGACCACTTTCCTTAAGAAATTTGAAACGGCAGCGAAGTCGAACGCATTGCCGTTGGAAAATAAAGCCTCCGAGCTGGTCTGTGCGCTGCATGGTAATGCCGAGGAGATTTTGGATACCATACCACCCGAGAAGTTGAACGACTATGAACACCTAGTGAAGAAGTTAGAGATGCGGTTTGGTCAGGCACATATGACGAGCGTCAGTCACGTGCAGCTAAGAAACCGACGTCAGAAGGCAGGGGAAAACTTCCAAGAATACGAGGCCGATATCGCTTGTCTGGTCCGCCTCGCGTATCCAGGTACTCCCGACGACACGCTAGAAAAGTTGGCTGTCGACTCTTTCATCGATGGGTTGAGGGATGACGACATACAACAGCGACTCCGATTAGACAGGCCAAAAACACTCGCTGACACGTTGGCTCGGGCACTGGAGTATGACGTCGTTAAACAGGCATCGCAACGGCAAGGTAGAGTGCGCGAGCTAAGGGAGGAACCCGACGGTCGATACGAAGACAGGCTAGAGGAAGTAGTTAGCAGGATAGTGGGAAGACTAAATAAGCAGCCGAGACCAATAAGCTGCTGGAGCTGCGGGAAATTGGGACACGTAAGAAGCGCTTGCAAGAACGAAGAGGTTACTCAAGAGCGCGTTCCCCGCGTTCCGGAAAACTAATCAGGGACGACGCGGCGGGGCAAACGTCGGTCCCAGAACATGAGGCCCCAGGTTTAGTAGCACTGACTAAGACAATGAAAGACCGAACTGACAGCCTTTTTCTCACTGGACCCATAAACAGGAAGCAGTGTTCATTTCTGCTGGATACTGGAGCTAGCAGAACAATCATAAGGCCCGGAATATTGACCAAGCCCAGTAAACTTTTGCCAACGCAATGGAAGCTCCGTACCGCCACTGGAGAACAAGTCGTAGTCAGGGGGCGAAAGTTACGTCAACATCAAAATGGGAAAAACGTCTTTTAAACACTGCGTGTTAGTGGCAGAAATAGAGGACAATGTAATACTGGGTTTGGACGTCCTCCGAACATATGACTTCTGCTTGCATTTCCGGAGAAAGAATGTGACACTGAACGGCGAAACATTCCAGTTACACGCCCAGGACACTGCCTTGCCACAAGTTAAAAGAATGAGTTAAGGGATGCGCAAAGTTCAAGGTTTTCCAGAGGCGGTGTTAAAACTGTACAAGGAGGCGGGTGAAAACCGTAATCAACCTGAACAACGTCGAATAGGGGAACTCCTCGAAAAGTACCAGGACGTGTTCGCATTGGACACGGCAAGAAAGGGCGAACCAACATCGTCGTCCATAAAATCAACACTGGCGAAGCGCAACCCATCCGTCAGAGACCGAGGAAACTACCACTGGCCAAAAAGGAAGAGGCCGAAAAGATTATAAGCGACATGCGGAAGGACGGAATAATAGAACCGTCGACCAGCCCATGGACGTCGGCGGTAGTTTTGTTTGGTCAAGAAGAAGGACGGATCTACACGCTTCTGTGTTGACTACCGCCAGCTAAATAATGTCACCAAGAAAGACGACTACCCCTTGCCACGCATCGATGATACCTTGGACACGCTTGCGAGGTAGACAATATTCTCAACGCTAGACCTTAAAAGTGGATACTGGCAAGTAGACCTGGATCCTGAGGCCAAAGAGAAGACGGCATTTTCGATCGGAACCGGGCTGTGGGAGTTCAACGTGATGCCGTTCGGGTTGTGTAATGCGCCAGCCACATTTGAACGACTCATGGAGACGGTCTTGATCGGCTTGATTGGGAAAACTTGCCTGGTATACCTTGACGACATAATCGTGATCGGAAAAGACTTCGACGATCACCTGAAAAACTTGGAAGAGGTACTTCAAAGGCTGCGTGTTGTCAACCTTAAATTAAGCCCCAAGAAATTCCAGCTATTTCAAGAGACAGTGAATTTTGAGTCCGCCGTGTTTCAAGAAATCTGCAAGACATTAGGCATTCACAAAACCCGGACGACACCTCTGCATCCTCAATCAGACGGCATGGTAGAACGAATGAACAGGACCATTAACAAGTACTTGTCCAAAGTGGTCTCCAAACACCAAAGAGACTGGGATCGCCATCTGCCACTGTTTCTTATGGCATATCGATCATCGATTCACGAAACCACTGGACAAACACCAGCAAAAGTACTGTTTGGTCGGGAGCTACGGTTGCCATGTGACCAGAAATTTGGCTGCAAACCTGGTGAGGACGTTGCCGGAGAAGACTACGTTAGTGATCTCCGCAGAAGACTTGACGATATCCACGAGGAAGTACGTTCCGGGATGCAGATAGCTAGCGACCGCATGAAAGACACCTACGGTATACGGGCCACTGATGGAGGTTTCCAGGAGGGAGACATGGTGTGGTTATACAATCCACAGCCCCGTAAAGGTCTTTCGCCGAAGCTACAGCAGCACTGGGAAGGCCCATATACAATCGTCAAGAGAATAAATGACGTTATTTACCGGATTCAACGCACACCAAATGGAAAACCGAAGGTTGTCCATTTTAACCGTTTGGCCCCATATGCCGGTGACAATGACGAAGAAGCACGAATCAGGCTTATGCAAGCTCGTTCTCCGGATCCCCAGTATGACGAGTTTATGGCCACGCCGAACTTATATGCCAACTCCGGACTCGGTGTCACCTCCGAGAGATCCGAAGATTTGTTTACGGTTTCGGACTCGCTGGTTCATTGTGTGGCCAAAGACTTGAGGATGGATCGCGGTATTGCCACCGTATTCAAGAAGTTTGGCCGCTTGTCAGAGCTGAAAAACTTAGAAATGGAAAGAAAGTGCTAAGTCTGGTGGACGGGAATCGATCCATTTACTACCTGGTCACTAAGGAGGCGTCGTCTGAAAAACCCACCTACCGCTCGTTATGGAATTCGTTGGTGGAACTAAGAGACCAACTGCTATCCACGGGTACCACAAGATTAGCCATGCCAAGGGTAGGATGTGGGTTGGATGGACTGAACTGGAGAGTGGTGCGGAGCATGTTGGAGGTCCTATTCCGGTGGAGCGGCGTCGAAATAACGGTATACACCAACAATTTAAATTTGTGAGTAGGGAAGTGGAGGTTGTAGTAGCGAGTCTTTGACTCCTTACAAGCTTCACCCCTTGCATCCACCACCTACTACAACCCCCCATATCGCACCCCAACAATTTTAATCAATAATACAAGGTTTGAAAAAGGTTAGGGTAGTACATTTACGCGTACACCCATTTGTTCTCGTAACCTCCTCCAACCCATTATTTGACATTTATTTGACACCCATCCCTTACAACATCCCCGCCCTTCAGAAAACATGGTCGGATACATCCCAAACTTTCACTCCGTCAATATTGTTTATCCCCCCACCATCCCCCACCGCTTATACCACCTCCAACTCTTAAACACCGTATCTCCTACAGCACTCCACCTATCACACTTGCTTTGGTCTTTTTATTCTGCCCAAAGCTCTCAATGTTTAGAAAAATGTATTAGGTATATGTTGTTTGGAATTTGAATTTTCAAAGTGGAAAAATATATATTCTTGCTCTGGACGACGAATACTACAACATACTACATATATACTATATAATTTGAATCGAATCGGAAAGGTGTGGGTAAAATTGTACAATCGAGAGGTGTGTAATTGATCTCAAAATGGCTTAACTATATAAAACCCATAAGGAAGAAACAAAAGAGGTTAGAGTATTAAAGTTTCTTGAATGCTATGCACCACCGTCCAAAGTTAGACGGGTTCAACTAGTATAAACGATAATGTCCGCTGCGCGTGTGGATAATATTGACAATCATTTGCATTTAGAGTAGCTATACATAGTCTATATAAAAGCGCCATCTAGCCAATACAGGTATTAACTAAACCAGGGATGAGTAATCAGCGGCCCGCCACATGTTTTCTTATGGCCCTTATAACATTTTCAATTTTCGCATTTAAAAAATCCGAGTGTATCTCAACATTGACAGCATCGTCTCTAAAAATTAAGTACCTATCGGCGTTTTTCATATGAAATGTTAAGTCGGGCGGTTTTGTTTGATGCTATAAAAAGGTACATATGTGCGGCAAACGTACATTGGCAAGCGGCGTAATGTTAACGCTCAAAGGATGTTTTTAAGTTTGTCAGAGATATATTATTATTTTCTGGTCAGTTTTACATAGTGCTTGTTTGAAGATAGTTTTTCAAGTTTAATTTAAAGCGTTTTCATAAATTAAAATTGACTTACTAACCTACCACTGTAATTTAAAAGGTAACCACTATTTTTAAATTTGAATACTAATTAATTCGACCGAAAACATTTTCTTTTATTAATCATTATTGTTCTAGTAGCCAATATGTCTTATTTACAAAAGAGAAAACGAAAAGTTAGGGATGAAAATAGAAGTTTTAATGGTAAATGGAAAAAGATGAAACCGTTTGCTGATGGCGAGTTAATAAAGAAATGTTTAACTGCTGTTGCAGAAATAGCTTTTCCTGATAAAAAAGACATTGTTTCCAAAATCGGTTTGTCAAGATTTACAATTGGAAAAAGAATCGAAGCCCTATCTGAAAACATACTTGCAACATTAGGAGAACGCATTCAAAAATTTGAATGGTGTTCCTTAGCACTTGATGATTTCTGTGACATCACTGACAAATCACAATTAGCGATATTTGTAAGAGGAATCGATTTGAATTTTAGTATAACTGAATAACTGGGTTCATTGATTCCTATGAAAGGAACTACTACTGGAAAATATCTGTATAAAGAACTAAAATTAATGTTGCAAAACTTATCAATTCAATTGAACAAAATTGTCGGCATATCAAGCGATGGGGCACCAGCAATGTCAGGCATGAATGTAGGAGTCGTGGGAACGTTACTCAAATATGTTAAAGATCTAACAGGGAGGGAAATATTTGTTAACCATTGCATTATTCATCGGCAGAATTTTTGCGCAAAATTTTTAAATATACCTACCCAATATCACAACGGCTGTAATAAAACTTGTTAATTTTCTTAAATCTCGAGGGCTGAATCACCGCCAGTTTAAAGAATTTTTGGAAAATTTGGGATGTGAATATGGTGATGTAATTTACAACATAGAAGAACGTTGGTTAAGTAGGGGTGCAATGCTAAAAAGAATATATAACTTAAAAAATAATATTCAGTTGTTTATAGAAATGAAAGAATACCAGTTTCCCTATTTCGAAGATAAAGAATGGATGTGTGATTTTGCCTTTCTCGCATTTGAATGAGTTAAACATGGGACTTGAAGGAAAAGGTCAGTGTATTCGTAACATGTTTGATAAAGTTAATGCTTTTGAAATAAAACTCAATATGTGGAATAAACATCTGTTGTCAAACAGCACATCACAATTTCCACATTTAAGCAAAGAAACACCTTTAGATACCCGAAAGTATGCCCAGTTTTTACAAAAATTAATATCGAAATTTGAATCCCAATTTAAAATACTTAGATCAGAAAGAACGTTATTAGTGTGGGATTATTCTCGATGAATTCCAAAGGCGGTCGATGTATAAAAAGTTTAATTAAAAGAAAGACTAACTACTAACATATATACCAAAATTTACAGGAAAAGTAATAACAAAGAACAACCATCTACGTTGACTTTCGGAACAACTCTCCTCGAACAGAGCTCTACTTTACGCAGGTCCGCAGGGATGACCAAGGCGGCCTACCTGCTATTCTCCATCTTCTTCTAACCCTGACCCTATGCCGTATGTTCTTAATTCTAAACCTTAAAATAATATGCTCTACCTAGTCTTAACATTACATCTTAGAATAGCACCGATACTATATTAGTTTTAAAATTTTTTCTTCTCCATTCAATATAGAAGTGAAAGCAGTTCCAGATGAGTTATAAATGGAATTAATAGATTTACAACAAAACACAGATATAAGAAAGTTCCAAAATGTTGACATACACACCTTTTATAAAAAATACATTATTAAGAAAAATTCCCATGATTAAGCGCACATGCAAAGCAAATAATAACACTTTTTGCAAGCACTTATGTTTGCAAACAATTATTTTCCGCAATGAAAATAATTAAAAACTATTACCGATCGAGATTAAATGATATACGGTTAGAAAGCTACGTGCGAGTTGCAGTGTCATTCACATCTGCAAAGAAGCAATGCCAAATTTCTCACTGATTTTCTTGAACTGATTTTATTTTTGCATTCTTTTATAGTAGACATTTATTTTGTGAATAAGATGTTGTGTTGGAGTGTTTATGTTGTGGTAAGTTTTTAACATGCAGCCCGCACAATATTTTTAAATTTGTGACTGGCCCGTTGCAGAAAAAGGTTGCTCATCCCTGAACTAAACCGTATAACCATATGTACGTAAACATTTACAATGTGGCACCATGCCGATTTTAGGTTATTTTAGGTTTAGATTTTTTCAATTTTATTAAATTAGTAATTTGGTGTAAATATATTTCATTCTTGTATTTCCGGTCAATATTTCACGACAAAAATGTAACAATATTGAAAAACTTCGTTTTTTAGAAATCGCCATTTTTGGTTTCTATATTATTTGAGAGGTTTCTTAAAGGTAGGGGTATTATTTTTTCTTTTTTATCTCAAAGTTCAATTCAAGACGAAGAAAATAAGACCTTCAAAAGTTAAAAAGTCGAAAATGTTTTCGTAAAAGTTTTTGATTCAAAGAACTTATTTGTTTTTTTTTTTTGAAAAACAATATCTCAGAAACAATTCATGTTTTAAGTTTTAAATTTATGATATATCGGAATAATCAGAGGACTTGAAAATAAACATCTGATCAAAAGTGTTGAATTGTTTCTCTAGTAAAAAAAACCGGTTTTATTATGTTGAAAAATACTTTATAACAAAATTGTAGGTTTTCCAATTACCTACAATTTTCTCTGAGACGATTTTTTAATCAGAACGTATGCTTGACTGGGAATCACAAAAAACCTATTTTCAGACCTTAAAATGTCCCTTCCCCCCACTTCTATCGCGCCACTCGAATCTGCATTTATTTTTCCCTTTTTTATAATAACTTTTACCTACATATTCGACTATTGAGGTCCTGTAACTAATTTTGCTTATCTAAAAAAGCTTTGGGACAGAGCTATTAATTAAACTGCGTTTAGCAAGTAACTGATAATACTAAAAGTAAGTAATATACTTCATTGCTTATTTTTAAAGTGTACCTAATATTTACTGAATTATTTGTTCATAGAGATAAATGTATATTAATAAACACATAAGTCGGAAAGTCTTCAACTATTGTCAATAAACTTACCAGAAGTTAATACAGTTGACGCTTGAGCTAATTCTTGATAAACATGATAATTAGGAACTAAATATGTAACGGTTACATCATCAGATCCACATCGTATCTCAGCCTCTTGACATAGTAACGCAAAGCAACTCATGGCAGTTAAGACCGCATCCACATCTATGCTCCATAGATACATAAAGAAAACCACTTCCAGTTTAATATGTGCCTGTTTGCAGATGGCGATTTGACTACCTAAATTAGCATATTCTTTATGTTTCGACAAGAAGGCATTTCGGCATACAAGTATTTCGCGTAGCCACTTTAAAATATCTGTGTAATTGATGATTTGATGCTGTATCAATTTTTGAGATATTGAAAACAAGACTTGGGAGCTGTAAAGAATAAAAGAAATTATATCATTAGCATCATCATTTAAAGTAAAAATTTAAACGTACATAAACAATCTGGTATTATTTGAGAGTAGAGATTCAGAGCGTTTGTTATTAGTCAACAATCAAGTCACTGAGAATGAATGAAAAGTCAACGCTATTACAACTCACTTAATTAACTCAATAATTATTCGATACATTGGGTCTATAATCATATAAGTAGAGGAGTCCTAAAGACATAGTGCGATTATGGTTTAATTGCTGTTTTACTTTTGGGACATCCTCATCGCAGGTAGTTATAGAAATTACAGGCCAACCTTTTCTAATAAATTTCATTATTCTCTCAAATATGTAATTTTACCCAAGACGGACCTTACTTCTAGCTGCTGAAGTTCAAGCACCATCCATGTTATTTCATTACTTGCAATATCGGGACGTACCGTAAACCACATAAGAAGTAAAATCCATAACCGCACTATATTTTTGGAGCAACTATACATAGGTTTTAACGGCCAGAATCCACAGTAGAATTAAAATTCGGGCTTGTAGGCAAGGTATTGAAATCTTCGTGGGTTTAATAAAATTTATATTTAAAAACTTTTATACAACAATAACTATTTATCTACACTAATTATTAATTAAACTTACACTATTTAATTATTACTAACTTAGATCACTAACTACACTGTTTATTTACACTTTATTACCTCTATGTCGTTAGAGTCTAGAATTTTCCGGAGATTCGAAATGTTGAGAATAGTCCATTTCTCTGCGAACTGCGTAATTGCTTTCTTAGAAGGCAGGTATGATACACACATTTACAAATACGACGCACACACCTCCGAAATCGTCCGCGGCTAGTCGAGTCGGCCTGTAACACGTACGAGTGTACCTGATCGCACACAAGCATAGTCGTATTCACTACATTATATAGCTGTTCTAAAAATCGTTCGGCTCACTCAGTGATAATATTTTAAATGCACGTAATTTTTTCTAACATCGTATTATATTATAGACCCTTTTCTTTCTCATGATCGAAAAATCGATTTTTACGACTCGGTAAAATAGGAAAGTGATCATACAATTTTTATTTATTTGTTTATTTAACCACATTCCAACAGGCAGAAAGCCTTTGTATTATTATTGAAGTTTTTGTATTAAATTTAAACAGAATTACAGAAAATACAAACTCAAATATAGGTAATTCAATTGAAAACAAACCTAAATAAAGATAATTAATTTCAAATAATATTAAGAGAATTTACATAAAATCTAGCTACATATCGTTAATACAATTCATTCAGAATAACAATAAACAAACTAAAATATAATTCTTGCAAAAAAATCAAACCAACAAGTTTCAGATTATTTTCTGATGACATTATACTATATGTTTTTATCAGAAAACATTCCGTTTACTTTTGGTAAGATTGGACTTTTATTTTAATGGTATTAGTGTTCACATATTTGTTGTTTTTTTTATTATTATAATTTTAATATTTAAATACATTAAAAATTAAGGTTCAAAAGTCTCTTCATTTTATAATCATATATGTTGCTTTTCCATAAGTATAACTTTTCGATCTGGTCTCCTTTTGTCCTCTATTTCGATACTCCTTCTAGTTCGTTCTTGACTTTATATATTAAATTTTTACCATCTTAGTGTTGTTCTAGGATTCGATTCTGTTTAATTTTAATATAGGTAATATAGAGCTTATGCGGCTATAATATGATAATCTCACGTCTCTTGGGTTAGGATCTATCGGTAGTGTACGCCGAAAATCTAGTTTATTTTTCTTTCAAATGACCTACAAAGCTTATTGCGGCCAAAATGTATAATATTGAAAAAAAAAAAAATACAAGAACTATCTGCCTATTAAAAAAAAGACTGTTTAATTTATCATATGGTCTATTTAAGAGACAGAGGAAGAATTTTTCGTTTATTTGGCAACAAAAAAATATGTGAATGAGCTTGCAACTTTTTGCGTGCCTATAGGTTTCTATTCTAAACAACTTTTTTCTTAAATTTTTTTTAATGTACTTATATTTAACAGTGTTGCTATTAAAACAAAACATCCATGAAAAAAATTGTATTGTAACGAGCGTATATGTGTGCGAGGGCGGGCAGTGTACCGAGCGTATATGTGTGCGAGAGCGAGCAGTGTAACGAGCGTTATATGTGTGCGATAGCGGCGACGAGATCCGACAGCAGATAAGCGCAGCTCAAAGAATGCCGGCGTCGGTCGGCGCTTTGATGACGATAAACAAGGCCATAAATTTTAACGAACACAATAGGCAGTCGAGATAATTTTAGAAGGTTTCCTGATTTTTCTAGATTGTTCCAACTCTGTATAAATACTTTTTGACGTGGACAGTGACAGCAATTTACAGTTAGCTTCCGAACGAGTAATATAAATACCGAACTACGATATACCGAGTGATATAAATACGCATTTTCCTGGTCATATAAATAAGTTTGTTATTAGTGTTTAAGTGTTAAATAAATAGTTGTAAGTAAATATTCGTTAAATAAATAAGTTCAACTAGAAAAGTCGTTACATTGGTATCAGGTGTGGGGTGCTCAGCCAATCGATCCCCCAAAGAAGAGAACTTTCTAGTAGAAGAAAAATTGTTAAATAAATCAAAATGCCGAAAAAGTTCTTGGAGTTTAAAGTTGCCGAACTGAAAAGTGAACTCGAGGAGCGAGACGAAGATACGTCTGGTAACAAGCTCACCTTACAAGCGCGACTCGAGGAAGTTCTGATACGAGAGGTTTTCGATCCAAATACCTACGAATTTGAGGATGAACTGGAAAAGAAATTAAAGGAAAATTCAATGGAATTGGAAGGGAAACTGAAACAAAATCAATGGAATTGGAAGGGAAACTAAAAGAAAATCTAGAAAAGAAATTAAAGGAAAATTCAATTGAATTAGAAGGGAAACTGAAAGAAAATCTGGAAAAGAAAATGGAAAACCTGGAAGAGAAATTAACCGAAAATTCAAAGGAACTAAAAGGAAATCTGGAAGAACTGAAGGGAAATTTAGAGAAAATTGGCCGAAACAGAACAGAATTTTGCAGGAAAATTTCAGGAAATAGATTCACGAATTAAAGAAATAGAAGAAAGGTTTCTATGTACGACAATGTCCGAACAGATCGATAATGAAGATAGGAGTGTGAAGCAGGAGAATGGGCACGGTGTTTCATCGAAAGCATATACAAAGCCACCTAAGTTCGACGGAAAAACATCATGGACCACTTTCCTTAAGAAATTTGAAACGGCCGCGAAGTCGAACGCATGGACGTTGGAAAATAAAGCCTCCGAGCTGGTCTGCGCGCTGAATGGTAATGCCGAGGAGGTTTTGGATACCACACCACCCGAGAAGTTGAACGACTATGAACACCTAGTGAAGAAGTTAGAGATGCGGTATGGTCAGGCACATATGACGAGTGTCAGTCACGTGTAGCTAAGAAATCGACGACAGAAGGCAGGGAAAAACTTACAAGAATACGAGGCCGATATCGCTCGTCTGGTCCGCCTCGCGTATCCAGGTACTTCCGACGACACTCTAGAAAAGTTGGCTGTCGACTCTTTCATCGATGGGTTGAGGGATGACGACATACAACAGCGAATTCGACTAGATAGGCCAAAAACACTCGCTGACACGTTGGCTCGGGCACTGGAGTATGATGTCGTTAAACAGGCATCGCAACGGCAAGATAGAGTGCGCGAGCTAAGGGAGGAGCCCGACGGTCGATACGAAGACAGACTAGAGGAAGTATTTAGCAGGATAGTGGGAAGATTAAACAAGAAACCGAAACCAATAAGATGCTGGAACTGCGGGAAAGTGGGACACGTAAGAAGCGCTTGCAAGACCGAAGAGGTTACTCAAGAACGAATGAACAGGACCATTAACAAGTACTTGTCCAAAGTGGTCTCCAAACACCAAAGAGACTGGGATCGCCATCTGCCACTGTTTCTTATGGCATATCGATCATCGATTCACGAAACTACTGGACAAACACCAGCAAAAGTACTGTTTGGTCGGGAGCTACGGTTACCATGTGACCTGAAATTTGGCTGCAAACCTGGTGAGGACGCTGCCGGAGAAGACTACGTTAGTGATCTCCGCAGAAGACTTGACGATACCCATGAGGAAGTACGTTCCCGGATGCAGATAGCTAGCGACCGCATGAAGGACACCTACGATATACGAGCCACTGATGGAGGTTTCCAGGAGGGAGACATGGTGTGGTTATACAATCCACAGCCCCGTAAAGGTCTTTCGCCGAAGCTACAGCAGCACTGGGAAGGCCCATATACAATCGTCAAGAGAATAAATGACGTTATTTACCGGATTCAACGCACACCAAATGGAAAACCGAAGGTTGTCCATTTTAACCGTTTGGCCCCATATGCCGGTGACAATGACGAAGAAGCACGAATCAGGCTTATGCAAGCTCGTTCTCCGGATCCCCAGTATGACGAGTTTATGGCCACGCCGAACTTATATGCCAACTCCGGACTCGGTGTCACCTCCGAGAGATCCGAAGATTTGTTTACGGTTTCGGACTCGCTGGTTCATTGTGTGGCCAAAGACTTGAGGATGGATCGCGGTATTGCCACCGTATTCAAGAAGTTTGGCCGCTTGTCAGAGCTGAAAAACTTAGAAATGGAAAGAAAGTGCTAAGTCTGGTGGACGGGAATCGATCCATTTACTAACTGCTCACTAAGGAGGCGACGACTGAAAAACCCACCTACCGCTCGTTATGGAATTCGTTGGTGGAACTAAGAGACCAACTGCTATCCACGGGTACCACAAGATTAGCCATGCCAAGGATAGGATGTGGGTTGGATGGAGAGTGGTGCGGAGCATGTTGGAGGTCCTGTTCCGGTGGAGCGGCGTCGAAATAACGGTATACACCAATAATCCCCAACGAGATCCCGCACAGCCAAGGACGGTGGATTGCTACTTCCATATGACGACTGGGTGCCTTAGGGAACAGAATTGCAAGGACCGACATGATCCTTTGAAGGAACGGCAGAATGTGATCCGGGACCACCCTTAAGGAGGGGGCAGTGTAACGAGCGTATATGTGTGCGAGAGCGAGCGGTATAACGAGCGTATATGTATGCGATAGCGGCGACGAGATCCGACAGCAGATAAGCGGAGTTCAAAGAATGCCGGCGTCGGTTGGCGCTTTGATGACGATAAACAAGGCCATAAATTAAACGAACACAATAGGCAGTCGAGATAATTTTAGAAGGTTTCCTGATTTTTCTAGATTGTTCCAAATCTGTATAAATACTTGTTGACATGGACAGTGACAGCAGTTTACAGTTAGCTTCCGAACGAGTGATATAAATACCGAACTACGAAATACCGAGTGATATAAATACGCATTTTCCTGGTCATATAAATAAGTTTGTTATTAGTGTTTAAGTGTTAAATAAATAGTTGTAAATAAATATTCGTTAAATAAATAAGTTCAACTAGAAAAGTCGTTACAGTGTAGTAAATGAAATTTGACTTTTACATACAATCTAACATTAAAGCAGGGAAAGTTCGGTATGGGAAAGTTTGTTGATTGACTTATATTTCGGCCACAACGAGCATTCTCTGTATTTTTTAAATCTCGCTGACGACAGTGAACATGCCTGGACTGGTCATTCACCCAATTTTTTTATTTTATAACATTTTTCACCTGCAATCTCCAAAACTATTTCAGACACACCCTTTATAGTTGGTTTGTCATAAAAATCGGGAACATTTGGAAACCACGAAACCTGTTTTTTGTAAATATAGCCCTTTAATTTTGTTTGGCGAGGCACGTCACCTCGGTGAACAAAGGCTCTATTTATAAGATTCAACGAAGCACGTCACACTTAATGACAGTTCATAACAACAGTGTATATCAACTTACTCGACTTCTTTATCTCGGAATAAGTTCCTCAATAAAGATTTCTGCCTAGTAATTTAGACAAAACTGTAATTGAAAATAGTATTAAAACAAACCTGTTACAAAAGTAAGACCTTGGAATGTTTAAAACAGTGTTAGTGATTCCGAAATCAAACCAAACAGATACTTTTAATTGGAAGAATATATATCATAAATATTCAATTAGGTAGATACACGTTCAACTGAATTAATCAGCGTGGAAACGATGGAGCTCTCTCTAGACCCCTACCGGCCTCCTCTTCAGGCCAGTGTAGTCACATCTATGTTTGCGACATTTTGAGGGTAAACATACCAAAGTTATAGTTAACCCATTCTAAAACTGCTGGTCAAACTCAACTTATATGAACTGAATAAACCAAAGGTAGGTGACCTTTTTCAAGAGTGATGCGTTCGATACAATTTGGCCTCTTATACTGCAAATCGAGTTAGGCCGATTCTGACCAGATTTCGCAGCAGTTCGAATCAAGTAAGAGATAATGAGCCAACAATATTCAAACTTACTATCCTGCCTAAAGTCGCGACTGTTTATACTAAAATTATGCCCTTTCCACCACGCGAATTATGCACCTTGAGGGCTCCTCTTGCTTTTCTACATCCCTAGCGAGCCTATCGAACTACCGTAAGAACGCGAATATTTCTATTTCAATTCTTAATAACGCTCTTTCCTTCGTCATAATTCAAATCGCAATTCTCCAGCGTTCTCTTCAAAACATAAATTGCTATTAAATGTGACAACAGAAATATTTCTCTTCAGTATTCAATACTCACCCTATTTTACTACTTTTATAATAAAAATATGCATAATTACTTACTAACCTCACATCCCAAAAGGTGTTTATAGGAGCTTCAGGGTTCCAAACTTCTATTTTTTCAGGATGATGAAGAACTAATAAAGCTTCCATTGCTTCTTGAGCAATATCAGGCATACTAGATTGATGAACTAAAGAAACTAAGCCATTAATTAACTCCAATGTAGAACTTTGAATTTCGTGGCCTGCTTTGCCTTGATTCTGCAAAAATATTGTTACGTTAATTAATTATCTTCCTATTGATGTATCTACTACCGATTCCAACTGCCGGACAACGAAAAAAAAAATATTAAGACTGCATAATTTAAACGCAATAGTGATACATTAAGGACTATTACAAAATAACATAAGCTAAAATTGTTTCCTTATTTCAAAAATTCTCGACTGAATTAATGAAGGTTAATTCTTATTATTATTGTGCTGCCATCTAATTGATTCTGTTGGATGATGTATTTATGGATCATTTTGAAAAAAACCTTTTCAATTGCAATAATAATCTTTTACACAACATTCAGTTCTGGTGCAGATATGTTGATGGCATATTCTGTATATGAATTGTTACAAATAGGCAATTAAACAATTTTTTCTCATTCCTGAATTCCATAAATGGAAAAATTAAATTTACCATGGAGATCGAGACGAACACTAGTATTAACTTTTTAGACTTAAATATCTCTAAGAATAAGGACGGGTTTTTAAGTTTCGATATATACCGGAAACCAACCACCACTGATGTCACAGTCCCGGCTACCTCTAAT
Organism: Agrilus cyanescens; assembly: GCA_947389935.1. Lineage (NCBI taxonomy): Eukaryota > Metazoa > Arthropoda > Insecta > Coleoptera > Buprestidae > Agrilus > Agrilus cyanescens. The sequence goes on from OX376704.1 coordinate 7,709,290, forward strand.
CAATCTTTTAATATTAAAATGTCCGTTTTTCATAGTCTAATCCACAGATTGGTCAACATTCCCTTATCCGAACAGAATTACTCTAAAGAACAACGTTATCAAACATATTGCTATCAATAACGGCTACACAACTGAACTTATTGACAATATCCTAAATAAAAAAAAAAATAAAAAAACAAAAGCTAGGAATATGTTGGGTAATGGTTTAAAAGTTAAAAATGAAAAACCTTTTTGTGCTATAAATTTTATTAAAAATGTAAGCTCCAAAATTTCAAACAGACTAAGAAAGTTAGATTTTAAAGTATTAAAAGTCAATAGATTAAAGCTAGGTAATATCTTAAATAATAATCAACCAAAACAAAACAAATTACAAAAAAACGGAATCTGAAAATTATGGTGCAAGGATTGTGACGCCATCTATATTGGACAATGTGGTAGAGCCTTAAAAAATCGTATTTGTGAACATGAGCGCTCAATTAAAAACAAAACTTGCTCAACAGGTTTCGCTGAACATTGTGTCCAAAACAACCATAACCTTGACAAAGTAAATGTTAAATTATTACATAATTTAGAAAAATCTAGGAAGCTCACTCTTATGGAGCATTTAGAAATCAAATTAGCTTTGTCAAATAAAAACAAATTAGTGAATAATCAAATTGAAATATTAACAAACAACACCCCATTGTTAATAACCGATTTATGATGACTAATCCATAATGACTCAATTTCCCCAATTACTGTATATTATCTTGTTTTTAACTTGTCTCATGTATGTAAACTACAATCTGCTATTTAAAATTTGAACATTTAACATATAATTTAGTATTCTTAATCTACTCTTGATAAAGACCGCCCGCTCGAAACAATTGTCGAGTTTTTCAAAATAGATTCGTTGAAACATTATTTTGTCTATTATTTTTATCTTTATAGAATTATGTTTCATCAACAGTGCACCGAAAAAAGTTTACTTAGTATTAAATGCTGAAAATGTTCATTTCCAAATTTATTAATTTACGTTATTGTAAATGTATTTAAAATTATTCATCAGTAGTATCAATAAAGCAGCAGTTTGATATTTATTAGATTTAATTTTTTGAAGAACAAATAGTTATAAAAAAACATTTAGAAAACAACAAACGGTACATTCATTTTTAGAAAATAATTTTATTGATAGATTATTAAATTTAGCAATAGTTGCATACTTTTCTGTTAGAAAATACACGTATCGTAAACCACTAAAATCGTCTTTAAACAGTACATAATAGAGTTTTTACCGAACGATTCAGTCTCCATAAGGCCACACACGTCAGAATGAAGAATGAACAAGATCACGAGGTTTATCAGCCCAGCTGAAACATTTACCGAAATTTTCTCTATGCTTTTTACCACAAACGCATCCAACGTAAAAGCCATTGTTCACTTCAACATTGATACCCATGTCTTTCAAAAGTTCTTCACATGACGTTTATTTTGATGCTCGAGACGCTCGTGCCACAATTGTAGCAAATTTTCTTTGTTTGCAACAGCACACACCGGTTCAACAAGTAAAACAACGCGTAGATTGATTTTGTACAAATTACCGCACTCTGTTCCAGTGGCTACTACTTGACCATCTGTCTCAAAAATACAGTCACACCCATTGTTGGTAATGAAAAAATTAATACCCTTTTTGGCAGTCTTTTTTACAGAGAACAAATTGCACACCATGTCAGGAGAGTAAAACACGTCATACATTACACCCGAAGACAATTTTACACCGACCAAGGTTTTTATACGGACAGTTCCTTTTCCGACAGCACTAACTTTTTCACCGTTTCCGACTTTGATCGCTACCGGTTCTTTAATCGACTGAAAGTCTTTAAATAAACGTTTATCGTTGGTCATGCGGTCTGATGTTTCATAGCCAATGATTAATTCTCCCTTCATTTGTGACAAGATAAATTTGTCACCCACAAACGCTAATGGACCAGTTTGCGGTTTCTCAGCATTCTTTTTCCCTCTAAGACAGTTCTTTAAAAGGTGGCGTTTAGAACCACAAACGGAACACCCTGGGCAGTTCTTTAGTATGTGATCTCTTTTTCCACACGTGCAACACTCTGATGCACTCTTAGACACATAATGTTTTTGTTTGGGATTTTGCCCCACCCTAAGTTTGGAAAATAAAGCCACCTTCCCATTTTCCCCCCAAATTTCCACAATCTTTGCTCTTCCGTAAGCAAACGTGTTAAATTTTCCAACGTTCTTTGAGCTGCGTCGATAGAACCCCAAGTGTGGAAATGTTGAAATTATTTCGTGAGAATCGACAGAATTCTGGTAAGCAGCATGGAGTCCGGTATCGTGCCACCTAATTTCATCATCCGGTTAGCTATTTGTTCCAGTTTGCCACATGGTCAACTACAGATAGAGATACATCCCACTGGAAATGTTTCTGTATTAATGAAAACGTTTCGTCTGATTTTAAATTATAAACGGCATTTAACTTTTTCCACATTTCGAAGGCACTTTCACAGTTAATGAAAAACTGCAACGGTTTGGCTTCCACGATGGTAACAAATAATTTCCTAGCGATCCTGTCTGCACCACCGTTCCAAAACATTACTTGCACCTGCATCCTCTGTTGAAGTCGGTTTAGTTACGGTCCCGTCACATACTCCCAATGTACCATTGCAATCTAATAGAGTACGAATCGCAAACTGCCACTACAGCCAGTTGCTACTATCCCGGAGTTTTCCCATCTAGACTCTATCCATGTTCATTGTTTTCTTTAATATCAAACAATGATGCACGCGAAACTACGTTAGAAATAACAAAAAAAAAAGAACCTGTTATGATTATTTCACTTTACAAGAAACATATCCGAATCGTTGAATAAAGTTTCGTACTAATCGTAAAACATTTCAAAGAACAAAGCACACCAATGCTAAATGCAAAAAGACAAAACAAAGAACGTAAACAAAGATATTCTGTTTCCAACAGAGCAAGTTTACAAAACAAATTTTAATTATGATTTCTTTTCAACACATAAGCATACAACTCACTATCTGCGAAACAATACCATTTTCTTTTTAAATACGATCAATATCGACTGGATCAATAATTGTAAAGGTGTAATTGTATATATAACAACGTTATACTTCTTAGACTAGGAAAGAGAGGACACATAATCGTCGACTGCAAATTGTGACGTCATGGAACCAGCAGTCATTGCTCAGTAGTGCAACATATAATGTTACCAGGAAGTTAGTTTTGTTACCATTATTCGTACAATTATAATTCCATACAGAGTATCAATTGTTTATTTGATAAAGTAAACAATTATTAAGAACTGTTATTTTGCGTCATAGGTTACTAAGAAGAATATTATTTATTTTATGTCAAGTAGAATGTTCAATGAAATCAAATGGAAAGAATTATTTCATTAACGTTAATTAACATGATGTGGCGGAACTAAACTTAAAGAATTTGTTTAAATTAATTTTATTTTTTAGATTTTTATAACTAAAAGAGACGCCGCCTATGGTAATTTTGTGGCAAACACAGTCTTCTTACAACTTTGAAAGCATTTTTTGTTTCTTACACTATCAGTAAAACATTCCAACAAAAAATATTGCGCATTAAGGATTCTCGTACATAAATCGTAACATATTTTAAGTTGTATGTAAACAATAAACAAACTAAACGCGATTTACTTTGCTTAACCTTACTATGTAAAATTCTTTTTACCTGGTTCATTTCTTTTACTGCGACCTTTGCAGACGTAAGCAGAACAAATCACCATTGTTTTAAACAAAAAAAACACTAAAACCTAACTAAACTTATTTGGAGCCAGTACAAAGTTATGTTATGTCACAATGCTCGACGTAGAGTACGCTTACGAGTTACGTGTCCCCTCTCTTTCCTAGTCTAAGTTATACTTACATTTAGCATAAGCATCGGGTCGGCATGTATTAGCCGCACCATGTAAAGTAATAGGTTGCGATTTCCGGGAATTTCTTCTGCTCGGTCCTTAAATTTAATTTGAGAATCTTTTCCTTTAAGTGTAAGCGATTGAATCATTCGCAAAGGTGTATGGGCACTATAACCTTGAGCTACTTTATTCAGAGTATCTGTAAACAAGGCTCGAAGTTCTGACGATTTACAATAAATTAGATCTATCTGTGGCCACCAGGGAAGTCGACATTGTGTAACAATTCTGAAAAAAAAAAAATAATAAAAAGCTATACTAAAGAAACCTCTCCCTATATTTTTTACACTATAGTGTAGTGTGGTGTTTTAATTTAATATATTCAGTTGAAAACAACAAATCGTATACTCGCCAAGTAGTGTAAGATGACCGGTTCTAATTCAGAGGAGGAGAGGTTACTTAAGGTCAAATTGACGGAAGGTCATTGACTTTAAACTTGTGTGTATGTAGTGGTCGAATGCTACACAATGAATTGAAACATATGTACATGTGTCGGTAATATAAAATTAAATACGTCTACAGCCGTCTGAAGTTTACGATTCTTAAATACGTTTACATGATAATGTAGAGGAAGTGGAGAAAAGTGTAAGGTATAGGCATTAGAAATAAAAGTGAAGTCGTTATAGTTAACGATTCTTTATTTTGATATAAATGAAGTATGTAAGTGATACAATCAAAATATTGAACAATAAGATTATATTAATAGTACTAACAACTTGTAGAAATAAGAAAGAGTCGGTGATATAGCCCTTAGTTATAACGTCTCTGTTTTCATCATCCTTAAGCAGAATCCATCGGCTTTCAATATAAACTGTCCATGTTTATCAATTGTTGTGTCAATACAATAATATTTTTCTTCGAAGGTACCTCTTATGGTTCCAAATTGTAAGGCAAATTGAAAATTTATAACTTAAAATATTTACCTATTGTGTTATTCTATTCATATAGTTAAAGTTTATCTTTATTATATTTAGAAGGTAATTCAAAGAATAGTATTATTCAGGGTTACTTTATAGTAGTAATTAAGTTTATTACAACTAATTTAAATTCCTTTAGTAGCATCTCGTTCTTCGTTCAATTGTTCATGTTTATCTATATACAAATTGACAGATGGGTTTTACCAACGGGGTTTAAATGTTACCTGAAGAAGGTGTAATGGCCTAAGTCCAGGGTAGTCACTTGGCCCCCCTTTGTGTCTTGTACTGTTTGGGCTACGCCCACTTAATGCCTTAAAATTAACAACTTAAACGATATCCAGGCATTCTAACTATGAATCTTCATTTGAATCAACTTGATTGTTGTTGAGACTACCTTTATTAAACTTTTACTTCATTTTGTATATATTGTTCTTGATGTTTTATGTGTTAGATTAAGTGTTGAAAATAAAACATTAAAATCACCGTACCGTTTCTTATCCTTTCAACCGAACTACTCGGGATTAATTTCGACGTGTAGTGTGAGATTTTCGAAAGCATTCTTTCAAATGGTAATATTTCTCACAAACCTAAACATCAATAAATGCTAGTTTTACAGAGTGAAGGTTCTGCACGTTCTCAACTGTAAAGACATTTGTTCCATTAACATTTCTTAAAATAATAGTATCCCAATTTTTCTTCCATGTACAAGACACATCAATATCCTTATTAAAATTTTTACAAACATAGGCTTCATCTCCAATAGTATTATCAGGTCGGGAAATGTAGAGGGCATTGTTATACAAATATGTTAAAATCAGTAACGACGACACACTGATCATGATTGCTTTTTTCCATAACAACTTAAACATTTAAAACGAGCAACGTGGTTTGTATAATAAGTTCCCCTCCACTGAAGCTTATGTAGTGGAAAGGGTTTTTACATAAGTTACGGGAACGAGTGAAGGAGCGGTAGATGCATAACAGAGTTGAGTGTGTTTAAGTCAGTATAACATGGAAACCTTTATCGAAAAGTTTAATAATGTGCGGGTGTGTTATGAAGAGAAAGAAATACGTGCTCTGAAATCACTGGAAGTGATTCAAACGTATCCCGTGCAACGCTTCAAAAAGGTGAATACAAAATGGGGACCTCGTCTATTAGCTGATTTATACAGCTATATCAAATTTCTTCCGTGCAGACACGCAGAAGCTTTTACGGATGCAGAAATCGAGGACATAAACGAAAAAATTGTGAATAAAGTGGGTCGTCCATCAATTCGCCTTAAAGGATTTGTTGGAAAAGTGGCTGATTTAGAAATACATATGTAAAATGTATAACATTGTATAAGAATATAAAAAAAATAAAAATCTAATTTACATTATGAACGTGTTTTCTTTGTTTAAAGGAAAAAAATACAGTCAATTTATGAGTGTAAAGACAACCAATATTTTAATAAAAGAACATTTTTATAAGCACAATTCTGTTCAACAGCGGTTGTAAATAAATGATAAGAACACACTTTAACTTTAAAATGAGTTGGGAGTTTCGAGAGAGCTGGACATCCGATATCTTCAATGTTAACAAAGTTAACAGTAGGAAAGGATTCCTGCAACCACATCATCTTTTTTAATCCTTTAACATATACAACTGTTGACTCCATCAATATGGAGTAAATTCTATCATAAAGTGTAGAGTAAGGAAGATCGCCGTTATCCCAATATAACCCATGAAAATTTCTTCTTAACCAACGATTTTGACTTCTGTAACGAACGGGGAGAGCGTCCCATGGAAATGGTGATTCAAATGTGAAATGATAAACTGGTTCTTCTTTCAGAGCAACAACAGCTACTTCTTTAAAAACAAATCGATTCTCACTACACTGAAAACCTTGTACGTCCAATAAGAAAGTCATCGTGCTCACTGTTCAGTACCGGTAAGAAAACTAAATTGTGGAAGTGATCGTTGTGTTTTATACTTCTTGAACTAAGTTTGTGGACGGATTGTAACGTATCACACGATCATGTATTATTAAACAGAAAGCTGCTGTTTTCTCTGGTATATTTTCTTTAGTTTGAAACTCTAGACGGATATCTATACTACCAGATTTAACAGTTTCATTCTGATAAGAACAGTCTACTATTACAAGAGGAGCAATGACTAGAAATTGTTTAGGATCGAATAAGGGTTCACTTACATTACCATAATACGATTGTTGAAAGTTGGCATACATTTCATATAAAACGGCAAATCTAGAAGTATCAAAATCTAAATTCAAATTATCATACGGGTACATAGTAGATTCTAAGTGAACTTTAAAATTGGTTAGTTTGCAGTGATCGAAGGCACTCATATTTTTTGTAAGATAATTACTTTTATCTGTTTGAAATCCGAAAATAATGAAGCGAGGCTTTTCCAATTGTGACGTTATTTTCACATTCCAGTTGTGAGAATACGATTTGGGAAGTAGCGGATATTCATGTAGTTCCCAACTCCGAAATGAAAGTTCCATATTTAAATTTCGATCAACATAACGCAACAATTTCAAACGTTCAGCATCTGCTACAGATACATGAGGAATTTTCCAAGAAATCTGATCCAAATGTACAAGTACATCTTCAAGTGGCGTTGCTGAGCAATATAAAGCATTATTGTCAGTGCTGCTGCGAACTAGAACTAATTCTTGTCGAACGTTTAATATTATTTTTTGGAAGTCTTCTGCAAAATCCAAAAATCATACGTATTGGAATACAAACGTTGAAGTAACCGTTGGAATCTACTAGTTTTACAGAATTAAGCTTAATTCCTTGTAGATCGCTTAAAGCAGGAGGCAACCATTCACTGTTGCTGAGACGTTTACTTTCATTCTCGTTGTAAGATGCGTAACCTCTCATTGTTGTAACCATGCTGGGATTACGGACTCGATCAATAACTTTTCCGCCTAATTCATAACGAATTTCATCAAACAGGTGTAAAATTCCATTGTGGATAAAAGAAGTGTTCGCAGTTACCTTTCCATCCTTTTTAAGAAGCAAACGACCTTCTATGTATAGGAAACTACTAGAAGGCAAAGTGTAAACATCTTCATTTTCTATTGGAATACGTATCGTATCATTATTTTTGAAAGTTGAATTCGCATAAGGTTGATGAGTATGTTTATCAGCGTTAACTATAGCCTTATTGAAGACTGCTTTTTCGGTAACATTTAGTACTTCTGCTACCATTTTAGCGTTTCCTCTTTTTCAATCGCAACCCCAAAGATTTAAGGAACTGTTTATTGAGCGGTGTTAATCGCTTAATGGTTTTAGGCGAAATAAGCATCCGGGATTGTGGTAGTAGTTTTGTAGTACTATTCTTCTTTGAATATCGTTGGGGACAGCTATATTGCACTACCATGTTATGCTTTTCGTAAGTGCAGTCTTATTGTGACACGCTCTCCACGGAAATTAACTAGATTACCGTCTTGATCAGCTATTTTAAGGGAAATGAAGTCGATGACACGAGTGTTGATTGATAAATAACTAAGATTCGTAGGATTCTCAACAATTTTAAATCCGGGGGGTACATTGGGAAAGAATTGATGTAGTATATGTCCATCTAGTCCTTTAGCACCATCACTGGTATGTATGTAGGAGTTAGTTACGAGGTTACACATCACTGAAATCGTGTTTACTTTGAAAATGTCAGCTACATGATCAGACACCTCTTTAAGTGATGGTAGAATCTTATTTTCAAAACCCAATATCTTTGCGGAAGAATCTGTAGGAGCGAAGTTGACTTTTTTGGTGCTTTTTATATGGCTTTTTAAGGTAGTATTGTCTCCAAACAATTCAATAGCATCATCAGTATCTCGCAATTTCTCGCGAAGATAATGATTAATATCATCGATTTCATAGGATCCTTCCGGTAGAACAACGACTGGTGGTGTAGAACCTTCAAAATAGAATTTGTTGTTAGTTTCATCGATATTCGGAATACTGTTATATGCTTCAAAATTTAACAAAGCAATTTGATATTCATCATCATCGCTTAAAAAAATTGGTGGACTTATTATCATTTGCAGCTCCGACTTTGTATTAGTCAAAGTAAATGTGTAAAGCCCGCTTCACACGAGGCAAGTTTACGCGCTGGATTTGCTGCTTGATTTCACTGCTAGGTTTCAAGCGTGTGATGATGCTAGATGTCGTGATGGTTTTTTTTATTGTTGGCTTCACACGATGCAAGTTTTGAAGCTGGATTTTAAAGCTATCTGGTTTTGTTGCATGCGCAGTGACAGCTCCAATATAAACAAAAACACTGATTGAATACTATATCATCTGTTATTTTATGCGCATGTCAACCACGTGATAAAATACTGCTTCCCGATTGGCTCTCATTCGAGTCCAGCAGCAAATCTAACTCGGAAAATAGCGCATGTTCTATCCGTAAAATCTAGCAGGAACCCCAGCAACCAAGCCCGCAGTGACGTCATTTTCTATCTCCTCAGCCAGCTCAATTGCCGGTAGAGGTCCCAGCAGCAAATCCAGCGCGTAAACTTGCCTCGTGTGAAGCGGGCTTAAGACATGTTTTCGGTTTGACGTTCTGTCTACTACAACGAAGTTAGTTTGGTGGTTTGTATTTAAGAAAAGGTTTGCCTAGTCTCATTAAGGAATTGGACAACTAAATGGCCGCAGTTAAAATCTGAGGGGTTCTGAACACGATTGTAGTTATAAGTGATAGCACAAGGTCCGGAAGGTTGTAAAAATTGAACCAATTCTTTAGGTGGACGGAGATCTCCAAAACTGTCAAAGTACATAGCTTTGTTATTTCGTTTTACATACGCTGTCCAATGTGTACCAGTTCCTGTGTTTAAATCTAAATTAACAATTCCACTTTCACACCTTTTAACTTTTCTGGGTAATTCGTTACGCATACAGATTCCCCGAAAATGTGGAATTTGTAAATAGTTAATGTAATTGACTAAATCCAAATCTGTCAAAGGACGATTAGGTAACTTTACGAAAAATTTTACGTTTTTTTTTTTGTTGATAAGGTCTAAGGTATAAACCGAAACCATTACGGAAAGGTTGTACTGAAATATTTTTTCCAAGAGCAATAGCTTCCATTGAAGCGTTATGACGTTTATCTTCTTCTAGCTGTTGTTGTGCTGTTTTCGCATCGCGTACAGCTTTAGCCATCCCAGCAGCACCGCCAGAGAGAGCTCCAAGTGCTGATAGTCCAGCGAAAATCGGAATTAACGGTAGAAAACCACCTGTCTTTGGAATAGGAATGATTCTGGGAGATTTAGATCGCTTTCCAAATTTACGAATTGTATTTAGTGCTATTTAAGCAGCATGTATCAGCTGGAGAGGTTCCGTTTTCTTAAGAGCAATTTTCGCAGTTGTCACTAGCTTACGAAACGGTAGAGCTCCTCCTTTTCTTGTTCGTCTTCTCTTCTTTATTTTTCGCAACGGAATTGAACCACCAACTTTACGACGTCGCTTTTTGTGCCCCATTCCAAGTTTCTCTTTACCCTTCATAGCTGAAGCAATTGTGAGAGCTGCCAAGCGTTCACCAAAAGACGCGTCCGACGACTTTACTCTTTGTAATGATTGTTGCGCCAAAACTTAATCAGCAATTCGACGATGGGAAATGTCTGGAAAAGTTTTGTAAGCAATATCGTGTAATTTACAAGATTCGTCAAGGGGATTTATACCGATATCACCTCGAGCTAATCGTTTGTTTAGTCGAGTCCTTGGACCGCAAAAGTTATACCCTGGGAGGTGTAATTCAATAGGTAATTTATCTATAAACCTATTCAGAAAACCTCGTGACATGGAACATGTGTAGTGTTAACTCTTTCACTATACTGAACGAACTGACTACATAAACACTGTTAACTCTAAATTTATACATATCCGAGAGCACATGCGCAAACCGTTTAATCATCAATAAACATGCGGATAGTACAACATCCATCTGTTCTACCCATAACCAATCGTGACTTCGACATTGTCAGGAAAATGAATCGACAGGGTCCATTACTACCATCCACAATAAGAGCCATTGTCGTCGGACCTTCAAATTGTGGAAAAAACAAATGTGATTATAGGACTTTTGGAGCAATCGAACGGTTTACGGTTCGCAAACGTATACGTTTATTCCAAGTCATTGCATCAACCAAAATATAAGTATTTAGCTGAATTATTGAAACCAATTGCTGGAATTGGTTATTTTCCCTATAGAGACTCTGACGATGTAATTTCCCCATCACAGGCAAGACCTAATTCTGTATTCATCTTTGACGATGTTGCGAATGAAAATCAAAATAAGATAAGGGAATACTTTAGTATGGGAAGACATAACTCAATCGACACTTTTTATTTAAATCAAACATATGCACAGATTCCCAAACATTTAATTAGAGATAACGCAAATTTAATAATACTGTTTAAACAGGATGAATTAAATCTCAAACACGTCTTCGCAGACCATGTCACTACAGACATGACTCTTGACCAATTTAAAAATATTTGTGCAGAGTGTTGGAAAAAGAAGTTTGGATTTCTAGTGATAAACAAGGATTGTGGTATAAATGAGGGAAGATATCGCTTAGGATTCGATAAATATATATTAATGTAAGTGATATAAAGTAAATCAGTTGTTAAAAGACAACCTTGACAAGAGCATGGATGTAAAAGCAAAGAAAGAACTAATCAAAGTTAGGAAAGCGGTAAAGAGGAAATTGCAAATGTTAAAGGAATCGACAGCTGGATAGAACCTCCTGTTGCAGCATGCATATCAACCACTTACAAAACCGCTTCTTAACTTGAAATCTGAGCTGGGTGAAGAGATCAAAAAAGAATTAAAGCCAGAAGTGAGTAATTGGTCGAAAGGTGACGTTCCAGCGGGTCATGAAAACACAGACCAGGATAACGATGACTTTGAACAATTGAAGAAAGCGTACATAGACTATATTAATAGCTCTCGATTTGCTCAATATTTAGAAGAATTCGATCCTCTACCTCGAGACTATATAGAAGGAATTATTAAAGACTATTATGGTGACGCTGACGTTCTGAATCCTCGTCTTGATAAAGTTCGATACGAATGGAACACAAATAAATTTTTTATTGGTGATTCTGAACTGGATTTTGACGGACCAAACGTTGTAATCGATGGAAAATTTAAATACATAGGTACTGTGGGATTATACGAGCTACTCTTCAAATTACGTTCTGAATATCCGACATCGATTAAAGAAAAGAAGACTACGCCGATATATCAAAACGCACGGGAGCAGTTTACAAGTTAAGACAACAAACATCGAAATTTTCTAAAGGTGGAGGATTGTCGTTGTTGACACAACGAAAAACCGATCGAATACAAATATTTTGATGACGTTAATGAGTTGTGTGATCGTTTAAGGTTATTGGTTGCTTCTCAACAAGCAGGCAACACAAATCATGAAAACGAAATTCTATCAATTTTAGAAGAGTTGCGTGAGTGCAATATAATCGTATAAACAAATTATTAAGCTTATTAGATAGACAATGACAGTTGATAAGTTCGGACGTGCGTTAGAAAAAAACGATTGTTTTCGCAAGCATTCAGCAATGTTCATGATTTCAATCATAACCGCTTAACAAGAATCGGTGATCCTCAGCAGGAGCATGATGCTGTGAATGTGAGATATTTAGAGAAGAAGGTGCAACGTCTGTTATCGTAAGATGATGTAACCGATATTAGACAAGCATTCGATAAAGTGTTGTATTTCGTTGATGTGTCTAATAAGCGTATTACACATTTGAACGAGCCTACCGCTGGGTTTCATGCAGCTACTAAAATGTATGTAGATGAGAAAGATCGGTTAACAAAAGAGCATATCAGAATCGAGTGTGAAAAGGTAAAGGATCGTGCTGTCAGTGAAGGTGTCAGAAGGATGAATGATTTACGAGAAGAATTGAAAACAGCTGTCTCCAAAAGTGGTGAAATGATGATGAAAACTTTTAGTAATAATATAGAGTTAGCGATTAAAAATTTGGAAAGAGAACTTGAAAAAAATAATACTCACAGGGATAAAGAAATAACAAACAAGGTGAACGATATAATAGAAAAGAATGCTGTCGGAATCATGGACGTCTTTTCGACAAAAGTAAAACTAGAGCGTAAAGATGTAGAAGCGTTTGTTAGGAAAGGGGATGAAGAAGTATAGAAGAAATTGAAGACGGAAATTGTGCAAGATATGAAAAATGATATAGACGCGAGTTTTGAATTAATTAAAATCACGATTCAGGATGAGTGTAAAAAAGTTAAGGAATTTGCAGAGAAAGAAATTCAACGAACCAATAAAAAGAAAGATGATCTGAAAAACGAATTAGTGGTAATGGTGCAATCACTAAAAAAGGAAGTAAAGGAGCTAAAAGTAAGGCTAGATACTCTGCAACAACAAAGAGGAACAGGTAGTGCAAAATCGAACAGTTCTAAACCAACAACAGCAGCTCCGTCCATATAGTTCTTCATTATAAGGAAAATGTTAAATGTGAAAGAAGAACTAGTGAAAGAACTGCATAAACCTGCGAGAATTAATTTTACACGTCGTAAAGTGATAGTGAAAGGATTAGATCATCTTCATCAAGCCGATTTAGTGGAAATGATTCCGTATGCGAGAGAAAATAAAGGTGTCAGATACATTTTGGTTGTAATAGACGTTTTTTCAAAATTTGTGTGAGCTCAAGCAGTAAAACGCAAAACAGGTGAATATGTTGGAAGGGCTTTACAGTTAATTTTCAAAAGAAGTAAACGTATTCCTAAGAATATGCAAACTGACTTGGGAAAAGAATTTTACAACGAACAAGTGAAACGAGTTATGCAAAAATATAAAATTAACCATTACTAAACGTATAGCACCAAGAAAGCGTCAGTTGTGGGGCGGGTAAATCGAACACTAAAATCAAAAATGTGGCAACGCTTTAGTTTACAAGGATCCTACAAATGGTTGAAGTTATTACCAGATATAGTACAGGAATATAACAATTCGGTTCACAGAACTATCGGAATGAGACCAAGCAAAGTTAATAAACGAAACGAAGAAACACTTTTATAAAGTATTTACAACAATCCAAAGAAGGTGGATTTACGAGAAATTAAGTTTAAAGTTGGAGACCGGGTACGAATAAGTAAACATCGTGAATTGTTTAGCAAAGGTTATACCCCGAATTGGTCTAACGAATTATTTACGATTAGCTACATAAAATTGTCACATCCAATTATGTATTACTTAAAGGATGATAAAGGGGAAGACATAAAACGAGGATTTTATGGTATGGAACTACAGAAAGCAAAACATCCAGATGTTTATTTGGTGGAACGTGTACTAAGACGAAAAGGTGACATGGTTTAGGTCAAATGGTTGGGGCTTAACCAATCTCATAACAGCTGGATTCATAAAACGAACGTTTTGTAATGTATCCCCAGTTTTTTTTCTGATAATAAAGTCTGCAATGTTAATAATGATTTTCTTTACCCCTTCCCCAAAGTATGATTATAAATAAGATAAAACGTGACGAGTTTAATCAGTTGTAATCGTTAGTTGCTGCATTGAATGTTTAAGACGTAGTAATGGTTGAAAGTTACGTAATTGAAGTTAAATTTTTCAAAGAGGGTTTATTATCTTTGAAAAGAAATTTGGTAGCGTCAGAGTAGGATAGCGTGACAGAAGAATTCGAATTAAAAGGTGAATACGATAAAATCGTAATAGGAGGCTACTTAGTGGTCGATGAGAGCGATCCTGACGATTTTGAAGTATAATTTTTATAAAAATGGATTCATTATCGTACGAGTTGTATCAAGCAGAAAAGCAAGTCCTCATTCTCAACCTTCGAAGAGCAATACGATTTAGATAGAGTTAAAGTTGTGTTGTCGAAGTTGGGAGTTGCAGTACCAAAGGAAGCATTCAAATGGTTAACTGTAGCACAAGAGACATCGTTCGATATTTTATACTTCATATTCGAAAGAAAGCAAAGCTGTGACGAATTGGTGGATGAATTTCTAAAAGGTTGCTGTGAAACAGTAGAAATAACGGTTGATGATGTCGAAATGATTTTAAATAAAACAAAGTATAATTTCATGCGACACGACGTATATTTTTTAAAGGAAATGTTAACAAACGGATCAGTTCTAATGCGGGATAAGAAGTTCTCCGTAATGAATGTCAAGAAAAAGTATGTTACATTGTTAAAGTGTTTGGATGACTTAATACTGGATGTAGCATACTATGCACAACCGAAAAATTTGGAAAAGTGTATTAAACTGATCAACTTGTTTCGGCTTCCGTATACATTAAGTCCAAATATCAATGGTCGTCATGAAACATTGCTGCAATGGATAGAAAAAATCATTTTAAGAGAAGGAACTGAGAAAGCTGCAGGCTGGCAGAGCGGTCCTGACTCAGGCCAATGGCCATCAAGTAATATCGAAGATTATAAGAAAATTTATTCATTGTTAATGTTATTGAAACAATAAATTGTAACAGTAGAAATCGTACACATGTTATTTGTGAAGTTGAGGAATATATTTCGCAGAATAAAAATAGTAAACAAACATTATTATTATTATTATTATTATTTATACAATACAGCCAATATTAAGGATAAAATATTTACAATAAGTGACATTTCAGCCTAAGCTATACTTAAACAGAACTCCAAGTAGGTATTACAGTAGGTGTTCATAAATATTATCAATGGCTTCCTGTGGAAGTGACGAAGCTTCGAAAAGTCTTTTAATAAAGTATTCTCCAACCGTTAAGTCGTCGGTATACGGTTGATGAAAATTTTGTATAAACCGATCAACGGCACCGTCGAACTTTGAAAGGGAACTGTTTGAGTTTTTTATATTGTAATGTCCCCAAGGAAGAGTATTCGTTGTTTTCGGAATTAAGAAACGTTTATCATCTTTGGGAGAGAGAGCTACTTTCGTTTTCATATGGGTAAACATAGTATGCAGATCGGAAACGAAAACATTCATACATTTAAGAATGGTGGCGTCATCTCTAATGACGCGTAGGTAATTGTTACAACCTTAATATTGTCAGTTTCTATTTTTGTTGTCCTATTGTTAAGACAACCCCTAGTACCTACCAATTAAGTAAATATGTTATTGTAATCTTGCTGTAATATTCTCCTTATACCTTAGTTATTCATACCATTTCTTATAAATGACGATTTTGTTGTCTGTTGTACCAAATTTCTAATTGTATACTTTATGACAGTTATTTATCTTATTATTACCCGTATTATGTGAAGTCACGTCTCCACTATATTACCTCCCGTGTTTATTGGGGTATTTAACCTTACAACCGGGGTCAGTTTTGTGTCCCTTTTACCGTTTGGGGTATTTTTGAAATAACAAGTTTGCGTTTATACAACTCGGCATTGACACAGTCGATAGCAGTCACGCATTAGTGAGAGACTTGAACTCCCGAAAATCATAGGCTTTGTTAACAATAGAACAAATTTAAACGTTGGAAATCGCCATTCTTGTAGTTATAGTACTTTAATTAAATAATTAAAATAAAATCAAGTGTTTGACTTCACGTTAAGTTGAAATATTCTAGTGTCTACACTAGAAGTGTAATGAAATACTTTACACCATACACTAGAAGTGTAATGAAATACTTTACACCATAAACATGGTCCTTCGAGCCGGATAGCTGTGTGTGTAACGGTGATTCGATTTCAAAACGAAAAAACTAAAAGTGAAGTACGTGAAGTGAACACTCGTCAAAGTGATTATTTTGGTGTGCCGAATAAATCTTCGGTTGCTTCAACGCTTGGGCCAAGTCCCGCTTGGATTACGCCGTTCTCATCAAGCAAGGCAACTCTTCACCATCCAAGAACTTCCCGTTTGGAATATTCTTTGGATTGTTGTCAAAGGTCACCTACGCGTCCCTGTTCAGCGGACCACTCATAGGTACATCTTTACCTTTCTACAAATCAGCTGGTGAGTTCTAAGAAATCTCCAAATTATCCATCTTTCCTATCATAATCTACTTAATTAGATTCAATTTTAATACGTTACATTATTCAAAGATATTTGAAACTGTTTCCTTAAAAAATGGCGGAATCTGTAGAATTACCTGAAGAATTAGAAACTTTAAATCGAATACGAGGCACTCTAAAGGGTAGCATTACGCGAATAATCTCATATTTCGAAGATAAACCTAATGCCCCTATTGATGAAGTAGAAGTTAGGAATATAAAACTAGAGGAAATATACGCCAAATTTTTAAAAATTCAAGACGAAATTGAACAAATCATAACTAGAGAAAAACTAGAAGTAGATAACGAAACTTATATAAATCAATTTGAAACCCATTATTTTAACTGCGCGGCTATAATACGTAAACGCCTGGGTGAATTAAATCAGTTACCATTACCTCCCACAGGTAAAAATAATTCGCCTAGTCCTATGCCACATTCGCCAAGTCCAATCACTATAAGACAAACCTCAAGCATATTACCGAAAATCGAAATCCGCCCCTTCGACGGAAACCCAATTAATTGGTACAGCTTTCATGATTCTTTTAAGAACTTAGTGCATGAAAATGACGAAATAATTCCGGTACACAAATTTTATTTACTTCAAAATGCTCTTCAAGGTCCTTTAAAGTCTATCACTGAAAATCTAAACGCCTCTGAAGAAAATTACAAGGTAATTTGGGAATCTTTGAAGCAGAGATGTAACAAACCCCGACAAATTATCCAAACTCATTTAAACTTATTATTTGAAATACCCGCAATAACTAAAGAATCGCCCTCGAACATAAGATCATTAGTTGAAAAAACTCAAGTGCATGCAAACGCGTTAAAGGCTTTAGAACAGCCAATCGAACATTGGGATACATTACTCGTTTTTATAACTGTAAAAAAATTAGATAATGGTACCCGACGCGTCTGGGAACGCACTTTAGAAAACGAGCAAATGCCTAAGTTCGACCAATTAATAAAATTTCTAACAAAACAAGCGCGAGGAGATGAAATGGATAACAATTTAGTAAAAAAATCGAATAATATTCAGTCATACGTAAATACACACTATAAATCATCATGCCCCATATGCAGTCTAAATCACATGATATACAATTGTTCTACCTTTCTAAAATTAAACGAAAGGGAACGCTTTGAAAAGGCGAAAAATTCAAAAATTTGTCTAAATTGCTTAAGAAATAATCACACTACCAAAAATTGTCTTAGTAGTCTAAATTGTAAGAAATGCGGTCGAAAACACCACACTTTAATACATTTTGCTAATTCTAATAAAATATATACTCAAAATTCCATCGAAAATCAAAGACAAACTCAAACACACAATACACAAACGTTAAATGCGCAAGGCACTAATTCACGATCACATTTAGAATCGAATCAAATCACACAAAATTCTGTTAATTTGACAGCCATCGGTCAATCAGAAATTTTATTAGGTACTGCCTGTATCGAAATCTTAGACAAAAAACAAAATCAAATTCCCTGTAGAGTACTTCTTGATAGTGGTTCACAGAGTCATTTTATAACCGAGCATCTAGCAGAAAAATTAGAATTAAACAAAACAAAAATAAACATACCATTTTCTGGTCTAGGTCAACATACAACAAATCCAAGATACACAGTGAAAACAATCATTAAATCGCGAACAACAAACTCTTCAAAAGAATTAACCTTAGTAGCCTTACCCACGATCGCTGGGCTTCTACCAGTAAAATCAATTAACAGATCACACTTGCAAATCCCTAAAAATGTAACTTTAGCAGATCCTAACTTTAATAAATCAACACCAATCGATGCCTTAATTGGCAGCGAATTGCTTTATCAATTATTAAGCATTGGTCAAATCAAATTGTGCAACAACTCCGTTATATTACAAAAAACACTGCTAGGCTGGATCGTTACCGGCAAGGTAAATATCTCAAACAATCATTTGACAAAATCAAACTCATGTTTTTTAACGCTATCTTTAGAAAATCGATTGCAAAAATTCTGGGAAATAGAAGAAATTCATAATCAAAAATACTTATCAAAGGAAGAAGCCGCATGTGAGACACACTTTATGAAAACTTTCAATCGCGATTCTAATGGGCGATATCAAGTACGCTTACCTTTTAACGATAAAAAAGAATTCATCGGCGATTCATATAGAACCGCATTAAAACGTTTTTATTCTCTTGAAAAGAAATTTGAAACAAATCTAGAATTAAAAGAAAAATACTCAAACTTCTTAAAGGAATACGAAAGTCTAAATCATATGACAGATATAACGACCAATGATAATAAACGAGAAGGTTTTTACCTGCCACACCACGCCGTGTTCAAAGAATCGAGCTCAACTACAAAAATCCGCGTAGTTTTCGACGCTTCCGCGAAATCAACCACAAATATTTCCTTAAACGACACACTAATGCAAGGCCCTGTCATTCAGAGTGACCTCATCTCAATTATCCTGCGCTCCCGAGAGTATGAGTATGTTATTGCAGCCGACATTGAAAAGATGTTTCGACAATTTTTAGTTCCCCCCCAGGACGCCATATTTCAAAAAATACTTTGGCGAAATAACGAGCACGAAACTATCAAAACGTACATGTTAAACACCATTACCTACGGAACGAAATCAGCCTCTTACCAGGCAACGCGTTGTCTTAAACAATTAGCAATAGATTATGCAAAGGATTTGCCCCTAGCAGCACAAAGCCTTGAACGCGATTTTTACGTAGATGACCTACTAACAGGTTCAAATGATCTAAAACAAGCCAAACTTTTAATCGAACAAATAATTCAGTTACTACAATTAGGTGGACTAAATTTAAGACAATGGGTTTCCAATGAACCATCTTTATTAGAAAACATAAGGGAATCAGTCAGCTCAAAAATTGTTTGTCTAGAAGCATCAGATACAAAAAAGATACTGGGAATTCAATGGGATCCAAGTACAGATTTAATTAGGTATAGCGTAAAACCCCTTAGTAATGATGGCAAGGTCACAAAAAGAAACATCTTATCCGAAATTTCACAACTTTTTGACCCACTGGGCCTATTAAGTCCAGTAATTATTAAAGCTAAATTAATTATGCAAAATCTATGGAAGGCTAACCTAAATTGGGACGAATCGATACCACAAGCCTTACATACAGAATGGGTTAATTTAAAATCACAATTACATTTATTAAACAATTTTTCTGTCAATCGCAAAATCCTAATAAAAAAAGCCGAAAGCATTCAGCTGCACGGATTCTCTGATGCTAGCGCAAAGGGTTACGGAGCGTGCATCTATATAAGATCCACTGACAACTCCGGTAATCATTCTACAAGTTTGGTATGCGCTAAATCACGCGTGGCTCCTATAAAAACTATCACCCTACCTAGGTTAGAACTATGCGCTGCGAAACTACTCGCTAATTTATTTTTATCCTACACTAATGCATCTAATTTAAATTTTGATAGAATCAACCTTTACACGGACTCTACAATTACATTAAATTGGATCAACAAATCGCCACACATTTTAAAATCATTCGAGGCTAACCGCGTCTCAGAAATTCAAAATTTAACAAAAAAGGAAAATTGGTATCATGTATCAACCGGCGACAACCCAGCCGACTATATTTCACGGGGGCAGAACCCTGCTGAACTAGTAAAAAATCACACATGGTTAAGCGGTCCCTACTGGCTTTCTCAAGATGAAATTAATTGGAAAAACACAAAACTAATACCTATTAATGAAACTGAAGCCGTTAAAATCTCATTGTATACATCAAGAAACAATGATACTAATCAAAAGAGTAAAAACAATTCTCAGTCTGAACTATTCGAAAAATTTTCGGATATTAGTCGTTTAAATCGCTTTGTTGCATTATGTCTTAGATTAGTTTCAAACAGAAATCGCGATAGTAAAATCAAGGGAGAACTCACAACAAATGAAATTTCTAATGCTCACTTAAAAATTATTAAAATTGTCCAAGAAAACGAATTTTCGCAAGAAATTAAAGCCCTAAAAGACCGGAAAGAATTGAATAGTAAAAGTAGTTTATTAAGATTAAATCCCTTTATAGACGAAATTGGCATTTTGAGAGTTGGCGGTAGGTTGCGAAATGCTGATGTCAGTTTTGAAAAACGTTTCCCGATTTTACTGCCTTGAAACAGTCATATAACTACCTTGATCATTAGAAGCGAACATAAAAAACACTGGCATACAGGCGTTCAAAATACCCTTAATTATGTGCGACAAAAATATTGGCCCATAGATGGCAAAAATAAGGTACGCTTCATATTGCGCAAATGCATCAAATGCTTCAAAATAAATCCCAAACTACCCGAATACTTGATGGGTGACTTACCGAAAAATAGATTAATGCAAACCCGTCCCTTTGAAAATACAGGGTTAGATTATTGTGGCCCATTTTATTTAAAAGAGAAAAAATTTAGAAACAAAAACAAAATTAAGGCTTATGTAGTAGTTTTTATCTGCTTTTCGACAAAGGCTACCCACTTTGAACTGGTAACCGATTTAAACACAGAATTATGTTTAGCTGCAATAAAAAGATTTTTTTGTCGAAGGGGTAGATCTAAAAACTTATATTCGGACAACGGAACCAACTTCGTTGTTGCAAAAAACGAAATACTAAAATTAAATGCATTACTTTTGTCCGACGAACATAATAATATACTAACACATGATTTGGCGAACGAAGGCGTTAACTGGCATTTTATACCTCCAAGATCGCCACATTTTGGAGGCTTGTGGGAGGCCGGCGTGAAACAATTCAAGGCTCATTTATATAGAACGGTTGGTGACGCTCTCTTCACTTATGAACAATTTAATACGTTTATTATTGAAATTGAATCTATATTAAACTCCCGTCCTCTCACTCCTTTGTCTTCCGATCCAAACGATTTTTTAGCCCTCACCCCAGCCCACCTATTAATTGGAGATACTCTAACGAACGTACCGGAAGCCGATTTGCATGGAATTCCAGCAAACAGGCTGTCATTGTGGCAACACATAACAAAGGTTAAACAACATTTCTGGAAGTATTGGCAGAAAGACTATTTCAACCAATTACTACTAAGAAGCAAATGGAGCAAGCCTCAATCCGACCAAATCAAAGTCGGCACCCTTGTTATCTTAAAGGAAGATAACGGTCCACCCATGCACTGGCCTTTGGGTCGAATAATTGCGGTCCATCCAGGGACGGATGAAATCGTACGTGTTGCAACAGTAAAAACGTGAAAAAATTGTGTCCGTTACCCCTTGAGTGATGTGATATTAATATAAAAGTGAATTTCTTTAACCATCCAATTAATCGTTCGGCCTTATCAGAACCTCGTAATTTCATATCATTGTAAAACTGTTGAACGTAATAGCCGTTCAAGGCGGCCAGGATGTTACAACCTTAATATTGTCAGTTTCTATTTTTGTTGTCCTATTGTTAAGACAACCCCTAGTACCTACCAATTAAGTAAATATGTTATTGTAATCTTGCTGTAATATTCTCCTTATACCTTAGTTATTCATACCATTTCTTATAAATGACGATTTTGTTGTCTGTTGTACCAAATTTCTAATTGTATACTTTATGACAGTTATTTATCTTATTATTACCCGTATTATGTGAAGTCACGTCTCCACTATATTACCTCCCGTGTTTATTGGGGTATTTAACCTTACAACCGGGGTCAGTTTTGTGTCCCTTTTACCGTTTGGGGTATTTTTAAAATAACAAGTTTGCGTTTATACAACTCGGCATTGACACAGTCGATAGCAGTCACGCATTAGTGAGAGACTTGAACTCCCGAAAATCATAGGCTTTGTTAACAATAGAACAAATTTAAACGTTGGAAATCGCCATTCTTGTAGTTATAGTACTTTAATTAAATAATTAAAATAAAATACTTTACACCATAAACAGTAATCATCGATTTGAAGATGTAATTTAATGACATTTTTCTTGACACCTTTTGCTTTTTTAACAATTTGATCAACGGCTTCAACGCAGTACGCTTTTGCTCCGGTTCCATAGAATGCTTTAATGGGATTATTAGGGAATTCGTCTTTAAATTTGCCAATAACAGAAGAGGTAATAGGGATATTGAAACTATTATCATGGGGATAATTGGAAGTGTCGAAGTGATGAATATTTTCAATCATATCTCTGTAGAAATTTTCCGTGAAAACTTTAAGAATGAAGGAATCAGTATCCATATACACCAAAGAAATATTTTCTTGATATTTTTGCTTAAGAAAGCCGTAGTAGAAGTCATACATAACAACTTTTGATAAATCCAAAATAGTGAAACCTACATAGAGCGGTTTATCGTAAACAATGTGTAATTTATTCATCTGAATAGCTACGAAATGGGGGGTGAAAATTTTTGAATTTCTGAAATTGGGTTTAGCTATTAAACTTTCAGCACCAAGGTACCGTCTAACGTTTTGCCAATGAGTAACTAACTTGACGTCAACTCGTTTATCAACGTTCTCCATCGTTTTTCCGAAAGTACTGTTGTTCATCAATTTAAAGAAAGATTTCCCAAACTTATTATTACACATATTGCGTTTTCTAGTATTCAAATCAATGAAAGGTTTCAACCACTGTGACTGTTTAAACTGAATAGCTCTATGCACTTTAAGTAATTTTAATCCGCTCTGGAGAGCTTGTTTAAGCGTTAAGTAATGAACAATATACTTTGTCTTAGTCATAAGGTTCAGAATGAATTTTTTGACTCTACCATTAGCATTACCAGGAGAAATAATATTTTCAACTAAAAAGGGAAGATCAGCATGTAAATCGTGTAGGTTTTGGGGATATTAAACGTCAACTTCAAGTACATAACCGTATTCAGAAGAAACATGCAAATCGAGAACATTTAATGCATCAATTTCAGCATCGGTGAGCCAACGAAAATGGGATATGGGAAGGTATTGATTCATGCTGTGTCCATACAAATTGGTAGCATCCAAATACATAATGTAGGAAGTGGGAGCAGATCCGTCATAATCAGGAAGGTGTGGGTTATTGGCGAAATGCATTCTTTGAACACACTGACTTATTCCTCCGCGTACCCCTTTTTGGAAAAACTTTAACATATCGATGTCAGTTAGAAGTTCTAAATTAACGCGAGTGAATTTTAACATGCTATCCCACGCTAGCCCGGGCGCGGTGTAATACTGAGCGGGGTCCAAGGCGTAAGTGGAAATACATATTTCACGAAAATTCTCGAACACGTCAGCTAACAGTAGGACATCGGTTTTCAAGTAGAGGTCAGAATATTCTCCGAGAGTGGAACAGTTAAAGGTTTTCCAAACGGTCGCAGCTCTTTCATAATCTTCATCGGAAATGGGTAGAGATGTTAATTTATCGAAAAAATCGTCAGGGAACGTTGATTCGTCAAGTTCAGTAATATCGTCGACGTAGGAGTAAGGGAAAACCCCTTTCCGTCGCACAAGTTGAAATTGTGTAGGATCAGAAAAATACTTCTTCACTTGGAAGCATTGAGAAGGGTCGAGTTCTTCAGACAGTTTTTCGAGGGAGGAAGCCATAAAACGAAAGGAATCGAGAAATCGAATCTTAACAAATACGTTTTGAGTAGAGTTATCTGAAACACCGGGAACAGTATCAACTCGCAATAATTTGGTAAAGGAAACGTATTTTTCTTTATTTTGAGCAATTACGCTAAATTTAACATCGTTGACAGCCATTTCTTTTAAAAATAAATGACAATCGTAACCGGAGAGGTTGTGGAAGAATACAGGCACAAAGTTGGGTAGTTTGTAGTTTAAGTTACATCTGGAATGAGCGGCCCCTAATCGAACTTTACCAGTCAAATGACAATGATCGCGAACCTTTACATCATCGATTAGGAAGGGTTCTTCGCAAATATTACAAGACGACGTTTCAGAGAAAAGTCGCATTTCTTCATCAGTCATCATAGGAGCCGGGATCTTTAAAAATCGGTAATAAATATCAGAAACGTCTTGATCAAGAGTCTTAACAAATTGATTAGCACAATCAGGTCCTCTATAAGTTCTGAATATTGAAAGGGAATCGTCAAAAGAGCACTTAATCAAGTAAGTAAACGAGTGCGGTTGATGTTCGTGGGTAGGTGTGGTGGTCTTGTTAGGATCGGAAAAGCATGTATGAATGGGTCGCAATATGGTTTCGAAGTCTGCATAAACAACAAAAGGTACTTTGATACGTTTGTGGTAGTTTTGAAATTTTAAAACGTTATTAGGGATGAGCCTACCCATCTTATCCAATTTGAGATCAGCAGTTGGCAGCGTCGTGTAAACGTGGTTGCAATCATTCCGCTGATGACGGTGCAGGTGAGCCACAGAGCTGAAGTATTGCAAGCAGCCGTCACATAGGAATTTGCGATGTTCTGTTTTGGAGAGTTGTTGAGTGAGCAAACGAGACATATCCTTAATCCAACAGTAATGATTATTTCCTCGATCATCGTGTAGCAAGCGTAAATTGATGTGCAGCCTTCGTTTGACGGACGAGTAGTGGAGGGGACCAACAATTTCCCAGATCCATTTTCCATCTTTCAAAACGTATTCAGTCCCGTAAACATTCACAGAGCAATGGTTCTTCGTTTCAAACGTGGGAATGTCGTTTAATTTAATAGGAAAATCGATACCGTCGTAGTCCATCGTGCGGGAGTAATGCGGATAGGAAGTCGTTCTGTGCGGGTCGGCTTGGGCGGGATACAAAGCTGAGGTTATTGCCCACGCAAAGCAGGCTTGGTCATCGTTTCGCACGTTCACAACAGCTCTCTTAAATATAATTTGTTTAGGTAGAGGAATGTAAGATCAAGCTCTAAGAGGATTGTACTTGTTGCAATTGAGTTCTAGGAAAAGGACTCTTTCCAAAGACCATCCTGTAAGAATGAAATAATAGTAAGCACAAGTGAAATATATATGTTAGATAAAGAGAATGATAAATTACCTGACTCTCGTTCTTGAAACTCAGAAGCTTTACCCTCAAGAACGTCGAAGAAGCTTTGGAGAATATTGGAAAGATCCGTCGACTGAGTGACAACTTTGTTTTTGGTGTTGAAGGATTTCACGTCAACCAATTGTTTAGCATCGTGCACATACCGTCCGAAAAGTTCAAGATTTAGTTTAAGCGTGTCATGCAGTTGTATCTGAATACGAATAACACGCAAGCATTTGTCGAAAACTTCGGTGAAAAAGTCGGTATACGACAGGAAGAACTTGGCGGATGAAATACGAAAGGACACAATTCTGTTAGCGAACGCGGACGAAAGGAAAGTAATTCCTTCCTCAAGAGGAGAGCAGCAAGTTTGTTTATGCTTGAGGCTGCGAAGGTGACCGTTGTAGGAATGTTGTGGAACGTAAATGTTACAAGTATCACACCAGCGGTCAGAAGAACCAGCAGGCGTAGCAATTTTAAGTTTTTTCTTCGGCAGAGGCGATGTACGTTGGAGCTGTGCTCGTTTCCGACAAGAAGTTAATCGATGTCTTTTTAAATTATCAGATCGCGTAAAGGAAGCATCACAGTCCGGACAAGGGATCATAGCGGCTAGCGGTAAGAGATATATCTCGACAACGACTGAGGAATACTGAACGCGAGGGACAATAAATAGCGATAGGAAAAGGGGAGGGATGTGTAAGGTAGAGAGGGCATAAGGAGAGGGGCTAAAGGAATATATACTGAAACTGTAGTGGGTACGGTGTGGTAAGATGAGTGCTGGACAAAAAGGTAACGGTGCTGATTTAGCTGCCGAGCTAAATATGAACGAAACCGAGCTGGCTGATATATTGGAAAACTTCTTTCCAAACGATTCCTTCACATCATCCGCTAAAGGTGAGGGGTGTGTTACCACGGTAACGATGGCAGGGCCTGTGGCTAGCACCTCTACGATGGCGGTGGCGGGAACGAAGTCGATATCGATGAAGCCGAAGAAGCGATCGTAAACACGAAGGTTGTCGGCTGCTCCATTCGATTATTACAAGATAGTCGACCAAGTAGGAGAAGCCATAAATAGTGTTAAGGAGGAGAAGCGGCGACGAGAAATGGTACTGAATGAAAGAGAGACAAAGGCCGCTTCATTGACTGAGTACATGAAGCGGAAAGAGAAGGAGCTGGAGGAGTTGAACAGATCGGTAGTTGAATCGAGAAAGGAGGTACAAGAAATCGAACATAAGCTAGCTAACCTTAAGTCTGCTTTACTGAGTAAATTTAATGACTAAAATTCGATGATGTTTTATATTATATTGTATTATATTAAATAAAATTCTGTTATATTGTATCGTTTTATATTTTGTAATTAAAGAAATAAAAGAGAATATAAATTATAAATAAAAACATTTTATTTATTTTAGTATACAAAAAACAGTACAGCTACATAATAAAAAAAACAAATTCAATTAAATGCTTTAATGTAGACCGCCGCCCCGTGGTCCATGGCACAGACGACCAGTGTCCCCTGGAAAGAGCTCCACGACAGCTGCGCTTCCAGGTGTTCGCAGAAGTCTCCAACCGATCTTCTGTCGGACACCTTTCATAGTGTAAACCCTCCAGGTGTGGTACTACTGAAGATCATCGTGTCCACCCTGATGTTCATCTCAGTTAGCACGAAGCCATGGAAGAGTACTGTATATTGTACCATTTTGGTTATAGAACGGTGGAATAGTTGTAGAACGGTGGAACAGTCTTAGCGATCTGTGGTGAACGTTGTGAAAACTTGAGTATTTATACAATTTCGAGGAGGAGGATATGAATGAGGGTAAAGTTAAGATCAATACAAGTGTTTGTGCGAAGAAGGACTGATACATAGCTCATCTAGCGTATGAACCATTGCTTTTTCAGCAAATAGAAATAGGTTACATGTATAGTAATGTTATGAACCTACGGATAGACATAGTGTTTGGTATCATCTCATACATACATAAAAGTTCACATACATGGCTCATCTAGCGTGTGAACCATTGCTTATTCAGCAAATAGAAATAGGTTACATGTTTTCATGTAAAACAAAGGTAGATCAGATATTGTTGGCTACTCCTAGTGTACACTTCAATTTCTCAATAAAATTGTTATTCTCAAGTTTTAATTTTTTTAAAATTGACTTCGAGATAATAAAAATTTAAAAAATGGAAAACAGCAAAAAAGCAAGAAAACCTGCCGTACCGAAATGCCGGTATGGAAAATCGAGGACAAGTGGTGTAAGTATTAATTAATATTGTTGAAGTAATTGTGTAATTGTTAATTAATAACTTTGTTTTACAGTGCGAGTTTGTGGTCGCCGTCACTACAATGGCGACGATAGCTGTAGTGTCGGCGCCACGAACAACATGTTCTGCTGGTGGAAAGAAGCGGAGTCTGGAGATGACGCAAAGGAGGCGTCCTTCGATGACGTCGCCCACCACCGCAACCACCACGCCAACGACCACCAGGAGGGACACGGTACCGACGCCGTTGTCCACGTCCACGGCGGCGGCAACGACGTGTACCTGCTCAACGGCGACGACGATGACAACTGCTGCTTCGATGTCAAGTGACTGCGGTTTTTCACTTCCGACGCTTACGCCGATTCCATCGCTTGTTTCTCCACTTGTGGAAACCCCAACGCCGCCTTCTCAGACGACGCTATCACAGGACATAAATAGTCTGGAACGCGCCTTTGCGATAATTCCGTAAGTGTGCGAAAAGATGGCGTATTTGACGTCCGCTTGGGAAGCAACGCGCGCTGCGCAGCAAAAGGTGCGCGCTGAAATTGCCCAAGTCGACAAGGCTATCTTGGAACAGGACGACGACGTCGCTAAGTGGAAAGCTGAGATTGCTCAGCTTGAAGCAAAAGTGGCGAAGTCTGCCTGTAACACGGCAGCCTTGTTGAACAAACGGGTCGAACCGGTGGAGGAGGACCACCAGCTCGATCAAGAAGTGGACGTCTTACAGCGCGCGAGGGAAGAAAAGCGTCCGAAGTTGAAACAACTGGAAACGT
This sequence comes from Agrilus cyanescens, assembly GCA_947389935.1. Taxonomy (NCBI): domain Eukaryota; kingdom Metazoa; phylum Arthropoda; class Insecta; order Coleoptera; family Buprestidae; genus Agrilus; species Agrilus cyanescens. Next base: position 7,738,165 of record OX376704.1, read on the forward strand.
GGCTTGACATCGCGAAGCAGCAGGTGACGTCGGTTACCAAGAGGTAGATGTCTAAATATATAGTAGTATATAAGGTGAATTGTAAATAGTGTAAATATATATATGTAGTTGTAGTAAATAAGGGTTAGTATGTAAGTGTTGTATAGAAAAAATAAGTTTTTGTAATTAAGTTAATTACAATTCTAAAAAAAAAAATTAAAAAAAAAATAAAAAAAACCGACCCTATGGGGATAAACCAGAAAGGTCCTAATATGTTTTTGGATGGAAAAAAAAAAAACCAAAAAAAATTTTGGGATTTTTCAGGTCAGGTTAGGTGGTGTTAGTCGACCCGATACAGGAAAGTACAAAGCGACCATCGTTGTTCTAAATCGTGAATAAGACATATATTTGAAATCTGGTGAATTTATGTTTCCATGGAGAAGTTGTATATACGAATGCGAGGGATGAAAAATGGGGTGGAAAAGGGGTTGAGAAGAAAATCCGCTGAAAAACGTCATAGGGAAATGGGTACAGGGGGGTGGCGCCGGAGGTGAGAGTGGGGGGGGCGGAGGTGAGAGTAGGGGGGTCGGGAGGCCTAAGTCCGAGAGGGGTAGTTATCTCAATTTGATACTTCTGACATTTCCAAGTGGTACCTTCAGTCTTCGACATCAATAGTGAGAGAGGCACCTTTTTTTTTAGCACCGCTTCTTATACCTTTAATTAATTCTTGAAATTTAGGGTAGAAATTACTTCCCCTATTACAGATGTTCTCCAAGTTTCATTGGAAGCAAATTGTTCTTCATGGAAGACTAAACATTTTTTACTCAGACATTTTCTCCCTATCATCTACCCTTCATACACTTTTCGGGGGTCAAAGTATGGGGGCGAAACACGTTTAAAAAATATTTCTCGGCTTTTCAGGGTGGGATCATTTAGCTCACTGTTCAACATTTTCCAAGAGGAAGACTTTTTTTCTTAACTGCTATTTTTTTTTAAGCTTTTTGTCAACTTTATTATTTTTTTTCAAAATTTTTTTCAGATTCGGGTACTTCCACTCGGGGACCTTCTTCCCACACCATAAGTTATTACCCGATTTCAACTCCTTCTGCTTCAAAAAAATTTCTAAAGCCTCATTTTTACACTTTTACCCCCATCATTTTTTACGCTGAAGTATTTCATTAAATACTTCATTGTCTTCTTATACTACACCTCATTATCCATATTTTCATGTACTAATTTTTCATACTACTCTTTTCCTGCCCTCAAAATATTTTTTTTTTTAAATTCTGGACTAGAAATTTTTTACCATTATTCTCACCTAAAAATTTTTCCTCCGACAACTGTCTATTAAAACTCCTAAACGAATACAACAGGTTCAATAACACATATTACGCCTTGTATACTCTTTTAATTACCCCACTCCTTCATCAATTAAAAAATTACTACTATCTATCGATGCCACCTCATTATACAAATATTGCTACACCATCACCTTCGCTACCACACTACTCTATACCACTTCCTTTACATCCCCACTATTCCCCCACTATTCTCCCCACTCTTTCCCCACCACCTACTTCCTATTTAAACCCTTGTCAACCTGAGAGAGCATCACTTCACCAGAAGGGTCTTGTGAATTAACATGGACCTTTCTCATGTACCTATCATCCTTTCACCATTCAGGCGAACTGTTAACGAAACCACCTTCCTTCAATGCGGATATTGTTGGCGCCTGCGTGAAACCTGTACGGCTGAAACAGGATTCTGCTGTCAAGAATGTCTTGACAACAGAACTCTGCTTTTCTGCCACAGCTGTAGATTTTATCATTGCGATGTCGTAAACTTGTGATGTCGACCTTGTCGTCAGGGGACTCAATCGTACCTCTGCGAAAAGTCGGGCTTTGTTTACGAGATGGATGATACGCACACGCTGTACTGTATTCTTTGCAATACTTACGAGCAAAGGCGTCAACTCTTCCGATCCATTATGTTTTCATAAACCTACCTTTCAATTACTATGTCATTACCTGTCCCTCCCTCTCCTACACCTTCCTTTTCCTTTTTAAATACTTGTGACCTTGACACACTTTCCACATAACTTCTTATTATCCCCAAACTTTACCTTTATCTTTTATATCAAACGTCTACTACCTTCTGCTTGTTTATTTATTTCTTAACACAAATATATACATGTACACGTTCTACGCTCCTTCTACATAACCAAGATTATTACTTATTTCTATTACATATTCTTCTTCAAATACGGCCTTATTTGTGATACGGTGGTTCTCACTGCAAACAAACTCGTACCTGCACATCTCACCACACCATCCGCAATGAATGTGAACTTCGTCATGGATATACACTTCCAACATCCATAATTTCGGGACTCGTGTATATAATGACACAATTCCTCCATTACTTTCCCGATATCGACAGCCCCAACACATTGGTAGGTAGCGAAGATTATTCCTATCACAGTACAGCACATACGCAGAACATGCTGAGAAGTTCGTTTCACATTCGAAGAGTTTTCGAGCTACGTTCCACCCTTAACCTAACCTAACATCACTTACATACTTCTTTGCTTTATTTACAGTATACTTCTCTGTCTCTACGTAACACAGTGTTACGCTGCGCATCATTCAATCCTTCCATGTGGTCCGCATTATTCCAATACTCTACTTCTTTTGTACCACCACAAACTTCATCGATACTACTACCTCTACTACTGCTTCTTACATCCGTTCTCAAACCAATCTTCTCAACTACTTCTGCCTTCTCTTCCTTTTCACTACTTTAACGATTGTCTACCTGCTTACAACTGCAATTCTTTCCCATCCTTCCCCATCACAATATCTACATGAATCATGTACAATTGCAAATGCAATAATCAGTGTAAGTGTAACTAAATACCTAACATCATTCCTCGAATAACGTTGCAATGACACTTCAACGGCTGTAGACGTATTTAAAACCTTCCATCATAAAAATCGTAAACTTCAGACGTCTGCAGACGTATTTAATCTTACATTACCGACACATGTACATTTGTTTCAATTCATTGAGAAGCATTCGACCACTACATACACACAAGTTTAAACCTGACCTTCCGTCAATTTGACCTTAAGTAACCTCTCCTCCTCTGAATTAGAACCGGTCATCTTACACTACTTCGCCACAATTAATAAAATGTTTTACCTAAACCTATGCTACAGAAAATAAGCGGTCTCCAACTTTTACATGGAGTATTTCGAACAAAATTGCCTTAATTCAGCACTTCTCAAGCCTAAATGCTGGTTTCGTTACGTGGATGATACCTTATGGAGTCATGGTGATGAAGCCCTTGACAATTTTCTTCTCCACATCAATGCCGTCCATCCCCGCATTCAGTTTACAATGGAAAAGATAGATAACGGTAAACCTGCCTTTCTAGACGTTCTTGTTACTAAGAAGTCCGATGGATCCTTAGGCCATACCATGTATCGTAAGCCTACGCACACTGATCGTTATCTCAATAAGGATTCTAATCATCATCCTGGACCAAAACGAGCCATGATTCAGACCCTTATTCACCGGGCTAAATGCATCTTCTCTTTTACAACAAGAGCTCGGTCATCTAGATCAAGCCCTCCAATCCAACGGTTATACACCGCAAGAGATCAAACGTGCACTCCACCCGAAAAGAACTTCACCTAAAACACCCCACCGCCGTACACAGGATACGTTTCCTTACCCTACATAAAAACGATTACAAATAGCATTGGGAAGTTGTTTGATCGTCACAACATAAGAACGGCCTTTAAACCAACGAATCGGCTACGGAACCTCCTCAGATCAGCTAAAGACCCTAGAGACCCTTTAACATCCGCCGGTGTTTATAGAATTCCTTATTCTTGTGGAGAAGTATACATTGAAAGTACATAACGAAGCATTAAGACGAGAATAACTGAACACAGACGCTGCTTCCGACTACTACAACCTGAGAAATCTGCTTTGGCTGCACATATTTTAAACAACGACAACCATATTGTTAAGTACGATGAAACTTCTGCTTTGTCTACTACTTCGGGCGTAATTTTTATCATTTGTTAAAATAATTTTATGCAAATCCTTAATTGGTATTGAGTAGAAAGAACGAACCTTGCTTTATAACTTGTACAAACATGAAATTATAAATACGTAAATAAAAAAAATGCGTTTTCAATTTAAGCGGTTCGCAGACTGGTAAACAACTTTCGACGTTTCGAATTTTCTAGATTCATCTCGGCTTTTTCGACGGATACTATAAAGGTACCAAAACGATCGCCGAAAAGTCAGTAATAAATTGACAGTGGCAGTAGTGACATAAGAAATAAATCGACAATGATAGTAGTGAGAATACTGATAAATTGAGGCGCGCATATAAGCCAATAAAGTGTATACAAATAGTTATTCCTGCACATTTAGTCTGTAAATAAATTTAATAACCCCACGAACACTACAACTGGTGTCAGGCGTGGTGTGAAACGTTACTGTTGAAGACTTTAGTGCGGGTCGAGTAAAAGACATTACAATGGCAAAGAAGTTGTGCGAATTAAAAGTTGCCGAGTTAAGAAGAGAATTAGAATAACGGGATGAAGCGACTAGTGGTAACAAGGCGGAGCTTCAGTGGCGGCTCGCACAGGCGTTGAAAAATGATGGATATGATCCTGAGGCGTTCCTTTTCGAAGATGAATTGTCTCAAATGGAAAAACTAGAAGCAAAATTGAAAATAAAAAGCAAAAATTTGAAGATGCCTGGAGAATAAATTGGAAGAAAATAGTAAAAGTTTGAATCGTGAATTGGATGAAAAATGTAATAAAGAATATCAAGAAACAGAAGAAAAGATAAAAGTTCTGGAAGAAATGACTTAATAGCAAGATAAAACCAATCGAAATGGCTGTTGGCGCATCTAGTACACTTAACGAAGTCAGCCAAAACAGTCAAGAAAACGGTGTACACCCAAAAACACACTTAAACACCCTATCCGAAGAAGAATTGGCGGATTATGAACAACTGGTAAAACGGTTGGAGCTGCGCTACGGTGAGGCTCACTTAACGGCGGTATATTACATCCAACTAAAAACCCGCCAGCAGAAGCCAACGGAAACCCTACAAGTCATATGCTGAAATCATTTCTTCGGAGAAAAAAGTACCCACCCCCCCCTATTCTCGTCAAACCGAAAGAACATACAACAAAAGGCACTATATTAAAGAAAATAAAAAACGTAGTCAGACGTCGACACCTTGAAGGAGACAAAAAACGGTTCACTTCTGATCAAATATAATAATATCAAAAACAATGAGACAATGAAAACAGAAATTCAGAAAATATCGGGCCTTAACTGTGGAATTAAAACATTAGACATGAAAAAACCGCGAATTAAGATTGTCGATGTTGACGGCAGCATTGGCCCGGGAGACATTGAAAATCTGATCGTTTCGCAGAATATATAGTCCATGTACAAAACAATAATAAAAGAGGCACAAAAACAGTCTTCGTGGAATTAGCGCCCGAGCTTTTCCACGCAGTCATAAAAAACAAAACGATTTACATCGGATGGGATCGCTGTCGCTTGTACGAAGACTTCAATTTGGGCCGGTGTTTCAAATGCAACGGCTACGGCCACAGTGCTAAAAAATGTCGAAGTGACGTTAAATGTCAGTACTGTGCTAAAAGACACGACGGAGCGTCGTGCCCTGATAAGAGTAAGAAATGCTGCGTGAACTGCTTAAAGACAAACCAAAAATTCGGCGCCCAATACGACGTTAGTCATTTTGCTTTTGAAGAAAACTCGTGCGCGACATCAATTTTTTAAACAGCGAGTAATAAATCAGACTAACTACTATTAAACTTAAACTAAATGATCATATCTACAGAAGAATTACAGACTAAAATTGAAACCGTTGAATGTCATGACTTAGAAGAGACAGAGGAATTAGTAAATGAGAAAAAAGGCGTTTTTATCTTGCATTTGAACATCCGTAGCTTAAATAAGAATTTTGAAGAACTAAAAATTTTCATCGAGTCCTTAAAACCTCGTCCGGAAATAGGATATGCACAGAAACCCACAAAATAACGTTCCCATCATTATTTGAAATTGAAAATTTTAATTTATTTTATGTAGATAGCGAGATAAACAAGTGCGACGGAACTTGTATTTATGTTTCCTCAAAACTTAAACACCAAAACACGTCTAAAAGTATTAATCGAATAAAAGCAATTTTGACTGAAATTGTTTTAGGTCACGAAAAATTACTGATAACGTCCCTATATAAGTCGCATTGTGTGGCAATTAATGAATTTGTTGATGACCTTTATACCTATCTAGCTGAAGTCAAAAACGTAAGAAATCATCTGATTATCGGAGACATGAATATTGATCTTTTACACGATAATGCAAAAATTAATAATTATATTAATAATTACTACGAAAATGGATATCATTCTTTTATTAATCTTCCGACGACAGTAACAAATGAAAGTGCAACATGCATAGATCATATTTTTGGCAAGTTAAATGATAACATTAAAGCTACCCCAATGATATTCGATAACGGTATTACAGATCATTTTTCGACATTTTTATTTGTAGAAATTGCACAGTCTAACAATGTGAAAACGGTAGATTCGATTCTTCATAAGAAAATAGACTTTCGCAAGTTAAACTGCTGCATTCAGACTGAAAATTGGAATGATATTTACGATGAAACCAATGTAAAGTAAGCTGATGAAAAATTTGTGAAAAAAATTCATTACTATATTGAAAAAGCCTCGACGATAAGAAGAAAAAAAATAAGCAACCGCGCGCGGAAAGAGTGGATGACTAGTGGGATTTTGAAATCGTGCCGAATAAAGAATATTTTGTACCGTCAATCGAAAGCCAGCCCAAATAACCTCGAGTTGAAGAGGAAATACGTTGAATATAAAAATAAACTGAAAACGACGATTCAATGAGCAAAAACTAAGTTTTATGGTGACATCGTAATAAAATCAAAAAACGACAATAGAAAGTTATGGAAGTTTATAAATTCAAAAATAAAAACTGACACACAAAAGAAAGATAGTATAACTGATTTTTTTTTTCGGAAAGGAAAAATAAGTTAATTTCTGATAAAAATGAAATTGCTAACGAATTCAATGACTTTTTTGTTAATCTTGGGCCGTCAATGGCGAGTAAATTTGTATATAATTTACCTGATGATGCTAATACGCACACTACAATACAAGATTCAATTTATCTAGCGCCCACAAACGAATTGGAAATTTCAGACCTTATTTCAAAACTAAAAAATAAGGCATCAGGAGATGACATTTCAACTAAAATACTTAAAATAATCGCTAAATCTATAGTAAAACCGTTAACCTTCATTTATGTATTGAAAAGTCAACTTTCCCCGACTATTTTAAAAAAGCAGAAATAATACCGATCTACAAATCTGGTGACGCTAGTAAAGCAACAAATTATAGGCCAATTTCCCTGCTTTCAAATTTTACAAAAATTTTTGAAAAAGTTATGAAAACAAGAATAACTAACTTTATTGAAAAAAATAGCATAATAAGTCCTAAACAGTTTGGATTTCAATCGGGAATGAGTACTGAAAATGCGCTGATAAACGTAATGGATAAGATACATGATGCTATAAGCACAAAGACGCCATGTATAGCTGTATTCCTTGATCTCGCGAAAGCGTTTGATGCCGTCGATCACTCCATTCTTTTAGCCAAATTGTATGACCTAGGATTCAGAGGACACGCGTTTGAACTATTACGTAGTTATCTTACAGACAGAAAACAAGTTGTAAAAATAGACAATTCTTGTAGCGCAGAGTTAATTGTTAAATGTGGAATTCCGCAGGGTACAGTCCTAGGACCGATCCTATTTATATTGTACATTAATGATATACTTAGGATGGATCTGAATAGTGACATTGTGTCTTTTGCGGATGACACTGTTTTAATGGGAAGATTTCACATTTTTCAGTTTCATAAAAAAATCAAAGTTCTGATGATGCAAAACAGCGTGACTTTACTAAAAATTTAAAAAAAATAATAACTACCGAATTATAAGCATTTTACTATTCGCCGAAGTAGCAAGGCTATAAAACGGTACCTAGTAGCAAGGTTAGCGCTGTGACGTCACAGGTGCTCTCCGCACTGCTCGTCGAAGCGTGGATACGGACGGAGTCTGTAAATCGTCGAGTACACTTTGTGGACTTCGGCTTTCTACGAAAGTACAACTTATAGAAAATATTTGTGACAGTGCCAAAGGACAACAAGAGAAAAAACAGTGTTTTGCGGCTGCAAGACGTTTAAATTAAGTCATGTCAGAGCGCGAATGAAGTCAGACGTGGTGCCGCACTTTTTCACATGTTAGACCACAGTCATCTACCCGCTCGTATATCGAAAAAAGATTTAGGAGAAAAGAAATACCTAACTGAATTGTTACATGGGCACCCTAGTTTATTAGAAGAAGATGTTGAAGAGTCAACGGCAATAGACATGGAGAAAACTACAGATCGAACAATTTGCAGCACTGCGAAAAAGTGGACGTCGCTTGCGAAGCCCACGTTTCCCATTTTCGAATTAAAACAGTACAAGTCAAATTTTACACCGAGTAAAAGACATGCTATGCTACAACGTCTCCAATAAAATTTGCAGTCTCCAGACGAGCCACAGAATCCCCCAGAAAACGGTTGCGACTCATTTGGTTCTTGGTTGTGTACTAATAATGGGCAGATATACGAATTATGTTTTTTTGTGAACTCGACTACTTCTTCGAGGAAACTCTAATTTTACGGAAGTACTGCGAAATGGTTTCGTTTGTTTTCCGATTTCCACAGATTTTATAAATTTAATTGTGCTTCCAATCCGAGCCAAAATCGGTTTCTTACAGTAGCATTCACTGTAGTGGGTGCAGATTCCTCGGATCTTCGGTGGATCCACATTAGAAATGCCGAACAATCAAGACATTTAATTTCGACAATTTCTTGCCTTTTTTCATTAATTTTGCACACCACACAGTAAGGCTTTGTTCGAACTCTGTGTTCTGGGCAAATCCTTCCACGGATATGCATGTATCTTCTCCTGCGACTTGCACGTAGCCTACAGCCGTATCTCCGCAAGATTCTCTACCAGACCTTTAAAAATTAAAACTTCCAATCATATGAGTAAATAAATAACCTAAATACATTTTCCAAATTCTTCAGTTTCTTCCTTGTAATTAGAAGTAGCCCAGAGTATTGTTTACGTTCCCTAGCACATGCAACAATGCCACTTAAACGAACATTTGAAATGCGCTGAGAAAAAAAGGTTGCGGGTGTGGGTTTTGAGAGAGACTCTTTAGTAGATAACGTATTTATTTGGAAGACATATTAATTGCATTATTTACACGCGAAAACCTAAATTTCTAAGATTGTCATAGCGTTACGAGTGCAGTAATGCTCATGTACTAATGCAGGTGATAAGATTCAAAAATCTTTCTCCCTACTTTGACACCGGTAAAATTCGGATTTTTAGCAAGAAAATGCCACACCATTTCTGCATGATGTACATGAGGTAGATTGTGCCTGTCGGTTTTTTGGAAACCTGGTTTCATTTTCAAAAATCGTTGTAATGTGTGACAGATATAACACAAGCGACGGTGCGTAACAGTCTTGCATTAATGAGTTTTCAATTAGTGTCAGTGAGAGGCGGAGCTTCGGGAGCGCTACTGACGTCAATCCAATCAGTGAACGTTCTGCCACGTGGTCAAAATATTCAAACTTCTTCGGCGGATTTTGAAGAAAGCGCTAAGAATTTTTTTAAGTTTCTTTCACTTTCACGTTTTGTAGTTAGTATTTCACAATATTAGATAAAAATTTATATGTGTTACATTTTTTGCAACCTCCCCATTGTAAGAGAAAAAACTATTGAAACTTGTAATATTGAAATCAACAAATTACACCGAGAACTTTATAAAAATCACCTTTCTTTAAATACAAAAAAAAAACCGTTTATATGACATTTGGTAGCTCAAGAATAGTCTTCCTGCAGATGCATCTGTAAAAATACACGAGGTTGATTGTCTTATAGACGCCTGTGATTGCGCAAAAATTGAGAGAGTATGTGAGACTAAGTACCTTGGGCTTATAGTAGACCAAAACTTAAACTGGTGTAAGCACGTCGAAAAGATTGTAAAAAAAAGTAGATATCTTATATACTTCTTTTATAATTTACGAATGTACTTGCAGAAAGAACAACTATTAATGATCTACTATGCACTTTTCTGGTCAGTTGTAACTTATGGCATAATAGTTTGGGGAGGAACATATGAAAAAATTATCAACCCTTTACTTAGTGTTCAAAAAAAAAATTCTGAAATTAATATACAAAAAACCTTTCCACTATGAATCGGAAAAACTGTACGTTGAAAACAATATTATTAGCATAAAAAAAATTTTTGTTGAAAAGTCAACTTATACCAATTATAACCTACGCCAAAGTACTTATTTTCAGTTAAAACTAAGTGCTCACAGAACAGCAATTATCCCAATAATGAAAGTAAATAAAAAAAATTGATCGGAGAAATTATCGCTATATTAGTTGCAAGGCCTTCAATGCTCTGCCCGTATCGTACAAAGAAATGACCTTAATAATCTTGAAAAAGAACAAACTAATAAGAAAATGATTGATAACACTTTCAATTACGGAATTCAAAAGCCTACTCCAACCTATAAAATAATCTTTCACTTTTGTATTATATTATTCAATTATTTAATTCAAACGTAAATAAATTGTGTAATATTTGATTTTTTTTTTAAATTTCGAGATTGAATATACAGGCTCGCGCACAGGCTTTGGCCTACAGCGAAATATTGTATTATATTATACACTGTAAAATTATTATAAATTATTTGCAAAAATATCTTGTACAAACACTCTTATAATTTTATTGTAACAATATTGTATATGCATACACCTGTAATAATAATAATAATAATAATAATAAAGTTTAAATGGAGAGGAAGATAGGTTAAAGAGGTGTTGCAGTATCTTCACGATGGATAATCTGGTAGCCATTTTGGAGTGGCTAAAACGCTTGGGAAGGTCCGAGAGCGATTTTATTAGGTGAACTGTAAGGAAGATGTCAAGAATTCGTATAAGAAATTTACCACCTGTGCCGCAAGTAATGGACCGCAGAAACGGCCAAGGGCGCCAATGTGTCAATACAACGTCGGTGGCCCCTTCAAAAGAATCGCAATCGATGTGGCAGGTCCCTTCCCAGAGTCCGAAAAAGGTAACAAGTACATCGTGGTCGTTATGGACTATTTTACCAAGTAGGTTAAAGACTATTCCCTCCCGAACCAGGAGTCGAAAATCATAGATCAGTCGTTTTGGAGTACCCTTGGAGTTGCGCTCAGACCAAGAGAGGAATTTTGAATCAACTTTATTCCGTGGAATATGCGAGCTCCTAGGGATAAAGAAAACTCGAACTACTCCACTCCATCCACAATCAGACGGCATGGTTGAACGAATGAACCGGACCTTAATTATATATCTCTCCAAGGTAATGTCTGATCACCAAAGGGACTGGGACCTCTATTTGCCATTATTTTTAATGGCATACCGTTTATCTGTCCACGAAACATCTGCCAGTGTCCTTTTTGGAAGGGAGCTATACAACTACCTTGTGACCTCAAATTCGGCTGTAAACCAGGAGATGACTTGGCTGGAAAAGATTATGTTACGAACCTCCGAAGAAAGCTTAACGATATCCACATGTCGGTTCGTCGGCATACGTAAGTCGCTAGTGACAGGATTAAAGAAAACTACGATATCAGAGCTACAGCAGGTGGATACAAAGCTGGAGATATTGTTTGGTTGTATAATCCTCATCGTCGCCGTGGACTATCACTAAAGTTACAGCAAAATTGGGAAGAATCCTACGGAATAGTGAAGAGGATTAACGACGTCATCTACCGAATTAAGAGAACTCCAAATGGGAAGCCGAAGATAGTCCATTTTAATTGCTTGGCTCCATTCGCCGGCGCTAATGAAGAGGAGGCGCGGGCCAGACTATTAAAAACTATCCCCTCCGAGCCCACGTTCGAAGAGTTCATCAAGTAAGGCCACCATGTCAACAGAATATTTGGAGAGTGACGCAAGAAATCCGACGGGACCTTTTTGCAATGTCTAAGGAATATTCTCTGGCTCATTGCGTTTCAAAGAATCTCAGCATGAGCCGTGGTATCGCGTCCGAGTTCAAACGCAGATTTGGCGGGTTGGAACATCTTGAAGTCCAAGTACACAAGGGAAGAAGACTGTTGTGCCTGCCTGACGGACGACGCAATATCTATTACCTAGTGACTAAAGGAAGATGCTCTGATAAGCCTACTTATAGGAATCTCAGGGACGCAGTAATGGAACTTCGCAAACATCTTCTAGAGGATAACGTACAGAAGCTGGCGATTCCGAAGATTGGCAGTGGACTGAATAACCTAGATTGGAGGATCGTACAAAACATGATCGAAGCCCTGTTCCGCCGTACTGGAGTGGACATTTTGGTCTGTTAGAATAACCCGAATCGGGCCAATCATAAGAAGACCGTGGACTGTTACTTCTATTCCCGGAGCGAATGTCGTGAAGGCGATAACTGCAGATTTCGGCATGATCCTACGATACGTAAAGTGAAAATGTTTCGGGACGAAACAACCTTAAGGAGGGGGCAGTGTAGCGAACAGGAGCATACCTGTGTGCGATCAGGCGCACTTGTACGTGTTACGAGCCGACTCGACTAGCTGCGGCCGAATTCGGCGGTGTGTGCGTCGTATTTGTAAATATGTGTTTCGTACCTGCCTAAGCAATTAAACGATTCGCAGAATAGTAAACAACTTTCGACGTTTCGAATATTCTAGATTTACCTCGGCTTTTTCGACGGGTACTACGGTCGCCGAAGAGTTAGTAATAAATTGACAGTGGCAGTAGTGAGAAGAAAAAAATCGACAATGATAGTAGTGAGAATACAAATAAATTGCGACGCGCATATAACTGAATAAAGTGTATATAAATAGTTATTCCTGCATATTTAGTCTATAAATAAATGTAATGAACCCACCAACATTACAATATAATGAAACTGTTTCATAAAACAGGTATGCTTTAAACATTATTATTAACAGTATTAGTTTTTGTGAAAAATTTGAACTGGTCCTGAGATAGCAGGATGAATTGGAAACATCATCCAAACCAGTTGTTCGTCGGTTGATTTATTTCAGTGCCGAATTAGACGAGGCTTTGAAGTATCATTTAAAAAAGCCGGAAGCGTTTAAAACTACTTCTAACGTCATACAAAACGAGCTAATTCAGACTGTGCTTGAAGTTTATCACAATCAAATAATAACTGAAATTAAAAATTCCACTTTTTTGGATGTTAGGGATATTCTTATTATAACTATTATTGTGTATAGTGCACCTCCAATATTAGGATCTCACACCGCCACTGGTTGAGTATGCTTTACTTAAAGAAATTCTTTTCTATTTTCAAAAATATTCTGGGTATCTCATCTGAGACGCGGTGATCGATAGAGAAAAAAAGTTTTGAATAAAAATTATGCGATTTTCTATAGAGCATAGGTATTTTAAATTATTTTGGTTTATATTGTTAAAATGCTAAAATATGGGCCATGCATATATATACGGTTTATTCCAAGTTAACAACTCTGGATCGTTACGTGATGGTAACTGAATCATGAGGGCTGATTTTTGTGCGCAAGTCATAACTGTGTAGTTCGCATTGGTACGACTGACTTGCAACGTTTTGTTGAACTCTATCGTTACTATTAAGTCATCTGCCTCACTTTTGAGAAGGAACTAGGAGAGTACTAACCTTATTTGTTCACATTTTGTATTTCAGTTGCTCCGCCCAAAATGAACAATAATAATATTGTAACTAATGGTAAAAACAAAAATACTTAAACAAAATTACTACATAAGTATATAGTTATACACAAAAAAAATATATTAATAATGAAAACAATAATAAAAACTAGTAATATTTCAATAATTTAAAAACATATATATCTACATGCTTACCTAAATAACCTGAATTTTTTATTATTTCCTCATTAATTATTTCATCTAAATTAGTAACTCTATGTAATGTTTCCGGCAATGAAATGATTTCTCTTACACTTCAGATAATTAATTTTATTCAAAACTGTGGCTTTGAAGTCTTGGCTATAGTTACAGATAATCATAGACTAAATAGATCAATATTAAACACTTAAAAAATTCAGCAGTTTCTTTTAACACATACGTACAAATCTAGCAGATCTTGACAAGATAATTTTTATGAAAAATATAAACGTAAATACATGTCGATGATATACTTTCTTACAATGAGACTAGCTTTAATTGTTTTATTTTTCGATTATATAACTTAGGCTAGGGTTAAGTTAGGTTAGGTCAAATCAGATTGTTTATGACGAATAATATCATAAAACTAGCCTATTGGATTCAGAAATTCAAATTCAATTATTTACGATTTCTTCGCTAGGTGGAGAGTCCAAACAAAAAGATTAAAAAATTATGCTCAAAAAGTGCCCCAGTTAACAAACCTTCAGTGAATTATCAAGACTAGGCATGTAGGCTACGCAATAAGCCGTGATTTTATACAACAATTACACTAGTACTAATTGTGACCTTCGCGACAGCTGATGTACAGGCAGCAACTGCGTTCGTTTTCGGTGTTATTACAATTAGCGGTAGTTTGTAGTTTTCATTAGCGCAAAAAAAACTGATAATTTTTCATCTAAAAGATACTAAGTAGTAATACACTCCCACGTAAAATATGCGGACGTGGTTATTATGTATGATCCATTATAACATTATAGCCAACTTGGTCGAGGGAATTATTGACAGAGCAATGGAGCTTTCGGTAGGATTAATACCCTAACTTTTATGTACTTAACTATGATGTGCCATATGCAGCGTTTTGCTTCTTTATCATGTACCTCTCTAACCCTTAATTTATAGTCACAACTGATAATACATATTGTAGCGAACACAAGCATGCTTATGTGCCTTCGGGTACACTTGCATGTGTTGCAGGCCGGCCGCTCAACTAGCTGCGGATGGTTTTCGGCAGTGTATGCGTGTGTTTTTATGCGTGTGTCTCGTACCTGCCTTCCAAGAAAGTAATTAAGCGGTTCACCGAAAATATAAACAATCTTTCGAATATTCCAGACTTTTTCTTGACTGTTCTATGATGCTATAAAAGTGGAAAGACGTTCGACAGTGAGTTAGTGATAAACTGACAGTGACAGTGCTAACATCGAAAATAAATCGACAATGTTAGAAGTGAAGAGACAAATAAATAGAGACGCGCATATAAGTGAGTGTTGTAAATAAATAGCAATCTAAGTGTATATAAATTGTGTTCCTGTACTTTAGTTTTGTAAATAAATTTAATAAACCCACGAATACTACAATATTATATACGACGGTGTCGGTGACGTGGCCGGGTGGTAACGCGACCGGTTTAGTAAATCGGCTTAGCCGAATCCACACTAAAAGTCGCTGAAAGTGCCTAAAGAAGTTTTCACTTCAAAAAAAAACTCAGTGGTAGCGCTTCAACGCACGCACGCTCACATACTTAGTTAAACCCTACGTTATACACAATTTTGTAATCCTGCATTTTAATTTCTCTTTTCTGCCGGTTACCTTGTGTTATAATTCGATTCCTATCTCACCATTTTCATTCAATCTAATTCTGTTGTTTTTATTTAGTTTTGTTTTGTATTGTATATTTATGATTTTGTATATTTATGATTTTGTGTATCGCTACTGCCTGCATGTTTTATTAAGATTAGTACTGTACGTATATTTTGTTCGTGTGTAAATAAACTTTTTTCAAGGCCAGACTGAATTTGAATAAAACAGAATAAGAATTACCTACCTATATAAAGCTCTCACCAACACGAAATGGTATGTTGAAGGAGATGTTAAATTAAGACATATTTTTAAAGCTTCATTGTTATGAGGTTTTATACGAAAACAGGACACAAAGCAGTCAACCATAAGATCCATATCTTGATAAAGATAATTTTGTCCTCTAGAAAATTGCTTGCTTGGATTGAAAAGCAAAGTCTACAAAATAAAAAGGATGTAGTATGAATAAGGAAAATATGTCGTATATTTACCTTCAGGTCATTAATGACACTTTGTACAAGAGAAAAAACTGTATTATTAGAATCAAGAATATTAATATACGTAGATGCTTTGCACAATTTAACACAGGAAACTGCTGCAACTTCGGCCGATTTACTGGAATTACTATGGATACATAGGGAACGTTTCAATGTATCTATAAATTGCTTCTTTTTAGAATGGCGCGGAGAACAAGGGGCTCCGCTATCTGCATTTACAATTTCTTCTAGTACTTTCTGAAACAATAAAACATTTATGTTTCACCCACATAAAAAAATGCGATAATAATTCGATTTTGGTGTCATAAGTTACTTATCAATACATTAGAAATTCAATAAAGGGAAATGTGTAGAAAAATATTTGTTTATAATACCACAGAAGTGAAAAACCGCGCCACCTTCAGAGGCATAAAAATTCCTTCTAAAAGTATAGCCTTCATCAACATTCTAATACGTCCTGTAAAAATTGCAAGTTCTTTAAACATTCTGACTAAATATATATATTGTAGCGAACACGGGCATGTTTGTGTGCGATCGGGTACACTTGTACGTGTTGCGTGCCGGCTTGACTAGCCGCGGCCGGTTTCGGCAGTGTATGCGTCGTGATTGTAAACGTGTGTCTCGTACCTCCCTTCCAAGAGAGCAATTAAGCGGTTCGCAGAAACGTAAACAACTTTTGAATAGTTATCTAAGTTTAGTATTAATTAGTAGTGTTTTAAGTTGTAATAATTAAATCAGTGTACCTATATAAATTGTTGTTCCTGTAATTTAGTCTGTTAAAATAAATTTAACAAACCCACGAACACTACAATATTGTCATGATAGAAGGAAGTTGCAATACAATTTTAAAAAAAAATTACAAAATTAGAAATTGAAATAAGTTCCAAGATATTAAATATATTTTGTTAAAAAAATATATAAAGTTCAAGGTATTTATGGTACAATTATTGTGAAAGTACATTTTAAATAGATAAAACGAAAATAAAACACTAATAATATAATATAATTTTTCACAGTTTTTATTATCGGAACTCGACAATTGTTTCGACAGGGTCTGTCATTATCAAGAGTACTTAAGTAGAAATACTAAACGTACAAAATGTGGACAAATCTATTTATAGTTCACAATAACGATGGGAAAGTTTCTTAATTACCTAGTCTGTATAATAGCAAAGGCGAGTTGTTGGAATACATTTCGAGTTGGGAATTAACAATATTATGTTTATGATACTAGGCTTTCTTAATTTCTAAGTTTTCCAGGTAGTTAAGTTTCTTGCTTTTAAGTTGTATACAAGTATGTAGTATTTCAAAGTTTTGATTGATGTTATCTTTATTTTCAATGCAATGTGTAGAAATACTTGTACAATTATTGTTATTTATGACGCTTTTTAAATGTTCTTTTTTACGAGTATTAATGGAGAGTACAGAGGTCACATCCAACGCAAATTGTCAAAAAAGGTTACACAGGCAAATCATAACAACGACGCTTAAGCATGCCACCACCCGCCACCAACCCCTCAACGTCCGTGGACCGACTTGCGGTCATACTTCCCCCTTCGTTCCCACCTACCCGGAACTATGGTTCTGCATGGTTGAACGTAGATTTGAGGCGTCAGAAATCACAACGGAGGCCACAAAGTTTGGAGTCCTCGGCAATCTGGATCCCCGTTACGCAGCAGAAGTACGGGGCATCATAATGGCTATAGATCCCTACAGCACTATTAAAAGGGAGCTTATCCGTCGACTAGGTGCTCCTCAAGAATCGCGGACGAGACAACTCCTGGAGCACGAGGCTCTGGGTGACAGAAAACCGACCCAATTTCTGCGCCACCTGAGCAACCTTGGCGGACATTCAACCCCCGACGAGCTGTTACGTGCTATTTGGACAAGTCGTCTTCCCCCTTCCATCCGGCCGATACTTGGGACACTTAAAGACAAGGAGCTGGATGAAGTCGCCGAGCTTGCTGACAGCATTATTACAGACAAACCATTGCCACCGCCACCCCCGCAACAACTCCTGTCGCGGACTACATTCAAAAATTAACTGAGGTGGTATGCGCCCTTCGAATGGACCTAGATGACATGAAAGATGATATGAAACAACGCTACTCAAGAGATCCAAGACGACATCCGCATTCTCTGCCAGACGACGCTCCAGTAGAAACAATGGCATATGTTTCTACCACAACAGATTCCAGGAACAGGCACGAAAATGTACTCCGCCGTGTAAGATGGCCTCGGAAAACCGACCCGGAGATCACTAACGGCGACGAGTGAGATCCGCCAGACGCAACGTCGCCTGTGCGTAACGGACAGAATCACAAGCCACAAATTTTTGGTCGATACCGGTGCTGACATCTGCGTCTATCCTAAGTCTCGAATACATGGGCCACGTCAGAAGTCCGATTTCACACTTCAAGCTGCAAACGGTACCACCACCCCTACTTATGGCACAATCATTCTGTCTCTCAATTTGGGTCTACGAAGAAATCATACTGGCGTTTCGTCATTGCTGACGTCACGAAACCCATAATTGGTGCTGACTTCCTTCCTTCCACAACCAAATGCTACGCTAGCAATATTTTGTGACGCTTCCAATCATAGTTTGGGCGCCAAGTTACAACAATTTCACTAGCATTTTTTTCTACGAAACTTCAACGCGGAGACAAAAGACAGTGCTTTCGACAGAGAACTTATAGCGATTTACCGCACCATTAAGCACTTTTGACATTTTCTTGAGGCTCGTGACTTCATTATTTTCACAGACCACAAGCCGCTCACATTCGCTCAGAACCCTGACAAGTGCTCCCCCAGACAGTCCCGCCATTTAAGTTACATCAGTCAATTTTAAAACATTCAGCACATTTTCGGCAAGGACAAGGTGGTAGCTGATACTCTCTCACGCATATCAGAGTTATCAACCCCTATTGATTACGAGGCCCTCGCAACGGAACAAGAGACCGATGAAGAACTGCAATGCTACCGCAAATTAAACAACTCCTTATGGCTGAAACAGATCCACATTCCTGGCTCAAACAAGGCTGTTTTCTGCGAAATTTTCACTGGAACTACAAGACCCTTTCTGAGTTAACTTTTCGTTTCGCAGCGTTCAAACATCCGAACATGTCCTTATCCGTCGCGATGGGCCAAAGAAGGCCCTTCAATTCTCGTACGATAGTACATATAGTGTCCTCAAACGGAACGAACACCATTTCATCATACAATTGCCAAATACAGAAAAAGCCGTATCTATTCATCGTTTAAAGCCGGCCTATGTAACTACAGACAAAAATCTCACACCAGTTCCCACAAATACAACGACGAATGAGGAAGATACACAGATAAAAACCACCCGCTCCGGACAACGACTTCGATTTCCCCAATACTTTCAAGCTGGTTGAGCTCCAGGCATCAACACTGGGATGGGGGTCTTATGGGAACACTTAGTACTTATTAAACTACAAGAATTAGTACACTCTGTACTGTGGAATTTAAGTCTGCTGACAGAGAACATCGACAGTTCTGGCCACTAACTAGGTCAGAACAAAGACACACACACCAGTGTAAACCGCTGACCATATACTCTCCATAAGAGTAATGTAAATAATAGTCGTATAAATAGCTGTATATAATTCAATAAAATTAGTCTGACTGACTCGCCTTTCCTTCACCACTGATACCGAAGAAGGTAACCTCCCTAATACCGAAGAAGGTATTAATGGTTCACAACGGATGCTGACATAGATAACCGCATCTCAAACGGTTCTTCTTAGAACCACCACCACTACACGCACCCTATACATGTTAGCTACATACGCTACAGATTTAAATTAAATTTGTATTTTAACCGTAGCTTTGTGGGATCGAAGATGAATATGTCGTTGTATTCAATGAAAAGGGGAAGTTTACATTTGTCTTTATTGTTAATTGATTCAGATGGTGGAAATGAGTTTTGATGAAGATTTGTCCATCAAAAATTTGAACCGTAAATCTGAACCACAACTCGTGTTCCTCAAAGCACGTAGTATGCTATTTCGTTCAATATCATTGTTTGACAAAGCTTTGGATTTTCTCAAACAGTAAGGTGTTTTAGAACGTGTAAATTCATGTTTATACTTTTGCCTAGGCTAAACTAGTTCTTCCTATACGCGATAGGATTAACTAGTATAGCCTAGTCCAAACTGATTTCTCCTAAGCCCGATAGGATAAACCAGTTTAGGCTAGTCCAAACTGGGTGCAGGATATGTAAATGTAAACACACCCATCTTGAACCGTAACCTATTGCAATACACACAGAAATGGTACGACAGTTGTTTGTATTTTACGATTCGGGATGGGTGTGTTAACATTTACATATCCCGCACCCTTTCCCAACTTTTGTATTTGTAACACACTAAGAATAACCGCTTTCAAAGTTGAAACAAATAAGCAGTATCATGTATCACCTATAGATAAAGACTATAAATTATTCCGTATCTAATCTACAACAATAAACACTACACGATCTCAATATTCGAATAAATCAACAAACCACTACAACTAATCGCGTTTTACAATAAACATGGAAGACAAATACACGAAATGAAGAAGCTCAAAAACACCATGAAGGGATGGTTCCCACACCCAACATTTAGTTTACACTAGGCCACACCAGTTTATCCTAGATTGTGCGTATTTATATCAGAACAAATCAGTTTGGACTAGCCTAAACTGGTTTATCCTATCGGGCTTAGAATAAATCAGTTTAGACTAGGCTATACTAGTTAATTCTAGGCAAAACTAGTTTGTCCTGAAATCGGGTTTGGCCGGTAACATATATAATAAAGTAATTTCGTTTATAAGATTTGATTTTTATTTTCAACTAACGAATACATAATATTAATTAATTATAAAGAGCTACAAATTGATTTGGTTTGATAATTGAGGAAAATCGTTGAATAGTATCAATGTGTTAGCTTCGTTAATATTATAATATGGATCTGGCCTCAATGGTATGGTGCAAACGTATATGCACAAATATATGCGTCCGTCTTTGTCCGGTGACTACAGAGAGCGCGTGAACAATAGACGCGTTCCTTTTACATGGGAAGTGATAATATCACCTCAGATATAGGTCAAAATCTCACCTCACTAGCAAACCATACACGAACGAATAAATGCACATAACCACATTTAGCAATGTTAATATTTTTACAAACATAATGAGTAAGAAAAGGACAGAATCCGTCTTGAAAGCTTGTAGTTTGTCAGTTTCGTACATCGGAATGTTGGTCTCCGCTCTCCGGCCATGTGTTTAGCTAGAGGGTATATGAGAATGTTGAGAGGAAAAGGAGGTAGTTTTAAAACACTGTATCAGTGTATCAGTTTTGAATATGACAACTACCGGAGGGTTGAAGTAGAAATATCCGTGTCCTGAGATTCGAACGACAGGCATGTTAGGGATGTAGGAAAGCGAGGGGATGTAGTGCCAATCCATACCTGTTTGGCATTAATGTAAGTATTATTGAATTCGCGGTTCATTGGTCTACATATGCTCGAAACATATGTCCGTCGAAACTGTTTTATATTTATGTGCCCCTTTTGGCTTACGCTTTTGAGATAGAAATTTATAGAGGCCCAGATCGTATCCCAGTTTTCAACTACAGCTGGGTTGCCTCCTGCATAGGACCTTAGTACCTTCTAGCTGTGCCGGATAACTAACAAGGGCTCTTCGGTTTTGTTTGAAATTTGAGTGTTGGATTTATGTGGGAAGATTGGAGAGATTTATAGCAGGATTTTGATATATAAACTTTGTGTTTATTATTATTATCACTTTTATGTGCAAGAGCGGGCAGTGTAATGAGCGTATATGTGTGCGAGAGCGAGCAGTGCAACGAGCGTATATGTGTGCGATAGCGGCGACGAGATCCGACAGCAGATAAGCGGAGCTCAAAGAATGCCGGCGTCGGTCGGCGCTTTGATGACTATAAACAAGGCCATAAATTAGACGAACACAATAAGCACTCCATTAAAGTCTAGTATGTCATTCTGGAACTTTCTGGATTGTTCCTAATCAGTATAAATACCTGTTGACGTGGCCAGTAGTCAGTCAGTTCACAGTGAGCTTCCGAACAAGTAATATAAATAGCGAACTACGATATACCGAGTGATATAAATACGCATTTTCCTTGTGATATAAATAAGTCGTTGAATTATTATTAGTGTTTAAGTATTCTATTA
This sequence comes from Agrilus cyanescens, assembly GCA_947389935.1. Lineage (NCBI taxonomy): Eukaryota > Metazoa > Arthropoda > Insecta > Coleoptera > Buprestidae > Agrilus > Agrilus cyanescens. The sequence continues at coordinate 7,760,572 of OX376704.1, forward strand.
GTGTTTAAGTGTTAAATAAATAAGTTCTACTAGAAAAGTCGTTACAATATATTGATTTAGTCATTTTTTTTATTTCTCAGATTTTCTAATTATTTGTTGTTTTTATGGTATTTTAATGGTTTATTATTTGTTTTTAAGCATTCCCAGACTTTTACGCGAGTAACCGGTGCTACCGTTTTTTTTTATATAATTTGTTTTTCTTTTCTGATGTGGCTTCGTCTCATAACTTCCACAAAATATGACTAAAAGTGTTGAAATTTTTACTAGTATTAGGTGAATCTCAGAGCTAACACCTTGACAAAATTGAACTGAATAATTTATATAGGGCGTTCAGCAAAAAATGCATTTCTTTCACGCGCCTCTCGCATCCATAGGGGTCCACATCTCTGATTAAAGATGTCTCTCCATCTTTTAGCTGGTCTCCTTTTTTTCCTTTTTCTATTTCTTGGTACTCATTCTGTTAGACATTTTGTCTATATATTACTAGCGACCCGCCCCGGCTTTGCACGGGTGCAATGCTGATACTAAATATACTACAGACCCCCGGCCAGTACCGCCGCAACCGCTATGTCCATGCATTTTAAATCTCTAATATCTTCAAAAATATTCATTTAAATTACATGCTGTAAAGGGCCATTTTGATCTATATTACATGCACAATGTATTTAAGGTACTTAATTGGATAAGGATTAATGCTGTATTGCTTAAAATCGCTTTTTCGTAAATAAGCCATTATTTTCTCGTAATAAGTAAAGGATAAAAATGGGTTATTGTGGATTATCCCTAAGAGATAGACATATACCATCCCGGACGACTTTTTTGTAGACCTTTTTAAGGTGTACAATAATGTAGTACATTATTTTGATCTATCTCGTAGGGTTCAGCCAGCGTTTGCAATTTAAGCGCAAAAAATGTGTTTATTTACGACCTTACATTAAAAACCTCTAAAATTATTTATCAGTGTTTCTCTACTATGTTATGCATGTATTATACATACAGGGTGTTAGGTCTATAAGTACAAAAAAAAGAATCATGGATTCCTTGCACAATAAATAACAAAAGTCTAAAAGCATTTTTCAATCGAGTGACAATTAAGTACGCAATTCGTGTTCGAAAATTTGACCCTGAAATTCGGTTTAATACGGGCCTGGCGAAATACGAATTCTCGTAACTGATAGTTTGCAACGAGCAGCGCCACTTACGAAACAGCGTTATCTATCACCGGCGACTATTCTCTAGGGAATAAGCGCGCTAAACCAGGGCCGGCCTCAGAGATCAAAATAATTTTTAATTTTTTTATTTTATTTCAAAAGTCAAAAAGTGTATAAATTCATGTTTGAAATGCAACAGGGAACATGTGGTTCTTTTTTTTGTACTTATAGACCAAACACCCTGTATAAACCTTCCTCTTAAATAACTCTATCTATTTAAAAAAACCGCATCAAAATCCGTTACGTAGTTTTAAAGATCTACGCATACAAGGGACAGACAGACAGCGGGAAGCGACTTTGCTTTATACACTATGTAGTGATTCGTCCTGCAGAAGTGGCCTATCCAGTACCACTTGAGTAGTCTTGTTCTTATCCTTACATCTACTTCTTTTTGTTTTTTCCAGATGTTGACGTTGTTCACTTTCGGAGAAAGAGGATCTCCCTGCCTTAGTCTTTTTTGTATGGGAAATTCTGAACCTTCATGCTCTAGGCGCACATTGGCGAGACATTTTGTAGATACATATATACTCTTAATTAAGTTAACATATTTCTGATTGATACCTTGTTGTGTAAGTGATTTCCAAATAGCCTCGAACTGTAGAGAACCGAATACTTTTGTGTAGTCTTTAAAACACATACAGTATATGTATAACGCCTTATTATTTTCCTTTGCTTTTCAATTAGCTGCGTTATAACTACATTATATATTGTTACTATTGACAGTTATTGCAAAGGTGAAATGTAGAGTTACAGTAGAGTACATGGAGCCAAAAAACTCCACCCTAGATGCTGTAAAAATTATGAATCGAATCGATGAGGCATTATCTTCTTGTAATTCCATATTAATAGAAAAAACTCAAGTTTTAGTTACAATTTTTTTTTTTACTGTCTATCCACAATAATTATATCGCCCCACAGTGGCTTCTTCAGGTGAAGGAAAAAACCAACTTAAAAATAGAACATAATTAACTCATATTCTAAAAATAGACATACAGGAAGGAGTAAAGGTAAAAAATATATGAATTGTTGTATGGTTACTTAATTTCGTTGAAAAATTACCTATTATAATTTGTAATATTTTTAATCCTTAGTTAAATTAATTTTAATGACAGATTTCTTTTTTTTTTGTTTAAAAGATTAGTTACAAAGGAATAACTGTACCTACCCATTGTTGTATGCTATTTTGTAAACCTTGTTTAACCGTTATCAAGGCCAGAGTGCCAATGACGTAACTGTCAGACCCATGTATAGTAGACCCAGTAGGCCCATGCATAGTGCTTGTAGTATGCGGTGATTTTGGAACCAAATCACAGTTTATAAATTTTTTGTCGTGCCGATATACTTTTACTTTAAGGATGTATATGTAACGAAAATATAATGTGTCTCCAAAACATGTATAAGGGGTGATTTAAACTAAAATCTATTTAAATGATTTTAAAAAATAAAATGAATTTGGTGAAAGTTAGTAAGTCTACATAAACCATTAAATATGAAGCAAATAATCAGTAGTTCGGTCATATAAGTACAGATTGTTTAATAAGAAAATAGTGTAAAAATTGAATTCATACATGTTAACAAACCAAGAAATTTACTAGCATTTTACCACACTTTAACAAGTCAACCTATTAATTTTTTTAACCCCCACATCTCCAATTTAATTCAAATCCTAGTATGTGTAAGCGATTAAAGAAAAAACAAACAAAGTAACAATAACAAGTCGAAGCGGCGTCGACGGTCGCTGATTTATCTGGAACTGTTAGTTGACCATGGAATATTTATTGTGTTTTGATTTTGAGAAATGTAATCTTACGGTAAAAAACGCGACGGAAGGGAAGTTGTGAGATACTTGACTTATGTATGTTTTACTAGTGGCAGTTTACGTACAGACGCCTTGTAATCAAGTTGAATAAATCATTTAAATAGGTTATACGACATTTAATGAGGAACGGTAATTTCTAACAGATGTAGTATTCGTCATACTGGGCAATATTTTACACACAAATATAGTAATTTATGTTAGGCGTGGAAACCACCCCTTCACATATTGTGTCAATTTTGAAAATTCAAATTTGTATTTACAATGAATTTTTTGAAAATAAAGAGCATGGGAATGGCTTGTAGGGTGGAGTAAGGGTGGTGTAAATATTAATAGATTAAAAGATTATGGTGGCTGCAAGGGTAGTTTTGGGGTGGTTCTGATTTATTTATTATCTCCTATAATTCATCTTTTATCTCCACTGTTGAAGGAAAACAGGTGATAAACAAGACAAAATTAGACTATAAATTAAAAATCTATGCGATTACGTTGCGACAGCGCAGTGTGGTATGAATCGATTCGCTAATGTATAAAAAACGACATTGACAATAACTCTGTAATTCCGTGGCTAACTGTGAAACAAAAGTGTACCAAGTGTTTTGAATTTGTATTATTTCTAATATTATTTGTTTTTAAATACAATATACATTGTGCCATTTAAGTGCTGTGTCCCGGGGTGTCGAGGAAACTACAAAGGTGAAAACAGTGTTCATGTTTTTGGATTCCCCAAAGATTGTGTTTTGTGCAAAAAGTGGCTTCGGGCAATTCATCGCGATGATTGAAATGCTTGTTATTGCATATTTAGGAGGATGGTACTGCTATATTGTTTTAAACGCATTACATTTTCGATG